>JAFBJR010000175.1:4842195-5292452 GCA_016785285.1 Brachirus orientalis
CACATCTTCCTGATTTGGATATTAAAATACCTTATAATGCGAAGTGAGTCAGAGCGCTGTATGGAGGTCAGTGAAGTGGGACTATGACTCAAAGATTGCTGGTGTGAATTATTGACTGGCTGGGAAAATCTGATGCAAAATAACATGCATACTCACTCAACTTTGCCCAGATAAAAATAGAAAAATAAATCCCACTACCTACCCACTTCCTGACTCTTACCCTATCATTGCAGTCTGATTAGATGCATCTATCCTTTCCCTTCTGTGTCACATTTCTTTAAAAAATAAACCAATTCAGTTGAAGCCATACTATTGTATGCGCTACAAATAATATAAAGACAGATACCAAGGAGCCCCCAATTAGAATACAATAGTATAACATTTTTATATATTGAATTTCAAGGCAGGCAATTATTAGTCTTGCATTTTTCATTTTATTTTATTTTTTTGTTTTTTTGCAGATCGACACTTATGGTTGTAGCTTATGTATTTCTCTTGTTGATTAATGTATGGATAATTAACTCAGTCAGGCAAGTGATCAGTCTTTAAAGTTAACAGAAAACATAATAGATTGAATATAAATAACATATACTGTAAATAATATAATTTCCAAGAGTCCAAGATGAAATCTTCACATTTCATCTTCATTTTTCTGTGAACAACTGAGTAAAATTTAGATTTAAAATTTTATTTAAAGCTGCAGGGCATAACATTTGGTGGAAAATGTGTAATACTATTTCTACTCTTTGTCCTCCATCTAAAAATATGCTCTATCGAGCAAAAAAATCAGAGCTGACTGAGGGAGAGTTTGTGTGTACACAGCAGCAGCGCAGATGCAGAGCAATAAAATTCACTTCTGAAACTTTTTGCAAGCCAAGCACTTCTTTTTGTTTTCAGCCAATCTCCAACTTGCCTCTGTCTGTCTTGACATAATAAAAATCACCTCCTGTGTCCAGTGCAGGAATGTCACCAGGCGACACAAAATCTAAACACTGCTAGGCACAGATATTTCTTAATATTTAAAAGTTTAAGAGTTTTAATATTAAAATAATAATAATAATAATAATACTAAAACACAGCAAATCCTCACCTTATGAAAAAAAGGAAGGAAAGGCGGGGGACACCCTGGACAGGTGGCCAGTCCAAAACACAGAGACGAACAACTATTCGCTCTCACACTCACACCTATACTGCTAATTTAGAGTGTCCATTTAACAGTCTGCATGTTTTTGGACTGTGGCGGGAGGCCAGGCAATCTCCATATGGAAAGGCCCTTGGCCCCGACGGGATCTGAACCAGTGACCTTCTTGTTGTGAGGCAACGATGCCTGCTACAATGACAGCTACTGCCTATAGACTGATGTATTTCAGACTTGCAATGAATTTTAAGCAACTACACAGTGTATGAGTGAAGCTTTTCCCAGATAACATCTTTCACCTTATGCAGGATCTGTTTAGGTCATCAGGACCACAGAAATATAGTATAATTACCTGCCTTTGTTTTATGTCACATAGAATCATCTCCTCCAAGGTGACACTTTCAGTGTGAGGCTCCAAGGACGCATACGGATAATAGATGCAAATTCATTTAGACGTTCCAACTCAGAGAAAGACCAACAAAAGCAAGCATCTGGATAAGCAGCATTTCTTAAACACAAAGCCTCAAGCTGAGGCACATTATAGTATCTCAGGCCAGAGGTGTACGATCACCAAACTCTCACTTATACCGTAGAGTGACTACATCTTTACAGAGGTGACAGCACCAGTCAATCTGCTGGCCTTTCTTATCCTCTTAAGTGAAGATGAACCAAAGCTTTTCTCTCCTTCACCTCCCGCAGCTGCTCCCCACTCATAAAACACAGTTTGCTCCTTTGCTTTGTGAAAGAACCACGACCTCAAATGGAGCCACAAGTCACTTCACATTCTTCAGTGAATTGGCTCAACTGTACATCTGAGGTCACAGGCTGATAAAGACAGGACAACAGAATCATGACACCATCATGTTCCAGAAATGCAGCTTTAACACACTACAGCTGTACCTATGTATCCCTATGAGAGCAGCTACATCTGATTTTATTCATCAAGTATAATTATTTCTACTTACTGCTAAACAGTTTTCCTAATTAGGTTTGATAGATTAATAATTTGTGGCTGGATTATATTCATAAGTAATTTGTTTTAATTAATGATTCAAACAAATTACTTATTAATGTCTTTATTACCAGCAGTGGACTCACCAGGATGTGACTGAGGTGGACATTTGGATTTGGAGGGGTTGCATCCTGACTAGAAACACTCCAAGAACTGTTTTCAAGGTTTAGCGCAGTATTAATTGTGTTTAATTGTAGTATTGTGGTAACAAATACACAAAAATGTTCAGTCATATCATGCCTTAGGTTAGGGCTGTAATGATTAGTCAAAAACGTAAGAATGCAGGAATCACTCAGGTTGTGTGCGACATCGAGTAATATGACCCTTCCTCCTCTCAGTTGGAGTGAGCAGTCAGCCTGTTGTGTTTTCCATAATACTACGGCTGAATTCTGACTCCAATTTCTGGTTAGGTTTAAACCATCAACACACTTGACTAAAATTAACTTTACAGGCTATTTTATTAGGTACACCTGTTGAACGTCTTATTAATGCAAATATCTTATCAGTCAAGTAGCTATTTTTAAGCATTTAAACTTGGTCAAAAAAAAAAAATAATAATTTTAGTACCGTTGAACATGGCATGGCTCTCAACTTCACTTTCCAGTTGGAAAAACAGCAAGATAAAGGAGCAAACATATTTGTCAGAGATTTTATAATCAAGATTATAAGATGAGTCTTTTGTTCAGTATCTAAAATCTGTTCCACCTCACTGGCATTTCTTTTCAGTGAGGGTGATTCTAAAGTTCGTTCAAAGAACTTGGAACTATCCCTTTAAGTGCTGTGAGTGTCTTAGTATGGCCATTTAAAGTGTATTGCTCAAAGTGTTGCAACTAAACAAGGTATGAAAATGTTTTATTAGCGTTTTGTTTCTTCACATTGTTTACAATTAAACACATTTAAAGTAAATCTTAAATGACTAACCTATGCTCCTTATGCGAGTGCAGTCAATCTAATTCTACATTTCATTTACAATGCATTTGCTCCTGCAAGGTTATTGCATATAAATTTGATCTCTAAGAAACAGCACTGGGGAAATTGGGTAAAACCAAATTCTTGATCTATTAAGGACCAAATGATTAACGTCAATACTGTTGTAACCAATAATCCAATTTCACCATTGAAAAAATACTTGTTACCCATTGAGCTGTTACCTGTGCCAGTGTCCCAGGTGGTGAGGCAACAAGACAGTGGCTCCATGCTGCTTCTTCAGGCTGTGCTCAAACATACAGCTTGACTACAAGCTTGGCTCAGCAGTTGAAACCAGGCTCCTCATTAATGATCAGTGACTGATTTTACATCATAATTCTTTTCACACAATGGAATAAAAACTAATTTTATAAATAAAAATGGTGTATCACAGGTTGTCTCTTACTGCAACACCACTCCTACACATGTAGGGTTAGGGTCCCAAACACAATTTGCCTCAAAGGGCTTTGCAGTCTGTACAGCAAGTGGCACTCTCTAACCTAAAAACTCCACAAAAAAAACCCTGTACAGAGAAGACATGGGAGAAACCTCAGGAAGAACCACAGAGGAGGGATCCCTCTTCCAGGAGGTGCAGTAGGTGTCACATGTACAGAGACAAGTTCAGCAGATTAAAAACCAAACGTCAAATTTACAGAGAGAGAGAAGATAAGAAGACAGAGACCAGGATTATTCAAGAATCAGTAACATTAATAACAATTGTCGTCATCATTTCATTCAGGGTGTGACATGTGCTGTCACCATCTGGGGTTGCTTCATGTGATTATTAGTGATGTTGCAGAGCTGTATAATGTTCTGATTTTGATGAGCCATCATGTTGTAACCATCTGAGGTTGACTCAGCATTCATCACAAGCTACAAGACTGCAAAATAATGCTATATTCTACCTCAGAAACCACAAGTCTGAATGATCTCAAAATAAAGAAAAATGCTCTTTATCCACAAAGTGAAGGAGAAGTGCTTCACTATCTGCAACTACGTAAGTGTAATAGCAATGTCTCTAATTGGTGGAAAAAAAGTGGAAAAGTTCACCCAATATATTTTCCAATTTTTGCTCCAAATTAAATGTTTTATATGTCACAATTCATCTTGCATCTTGATGCATTGGTTACAGGCTTCAAACCTTCTTTATGAGCATTTTCTGAAAGGTCAATGGAGAAAATTAATGTGAAACGTGTGTCTGGAAATTCTAAAAGTGGGTGGTCATTGCTACACTCAATTATACACAAAGAAGATTACATTTCCTGATTGCTATGGAAAATGGATAGAGGACCTACAACAGATTAAACAGACACACTTAATAAATGCATTAGGTCAGTCATTACCAAACTTAACAGTGTCATGTCTGAAAATCTTCTGCAGCCCAACTTCTGCAGCAAAACTTTAAATCAACACAAGACTATGCCATAAATGTCATTATTTCACAAACAGGCAGAAAAAGAGGTTTTTTTTTGCAGTTCCTATTTTGTTTTTGTTACTCACCTGTTTCCCTCAACCTGTTTGTGGTCTTTGTTTGTTTTTAAATGAGCACACCCACTTCCTGTCTTGTTGTTTTCACCCAGTGAACCTGTGTATTTGGTCCAGCCTTCACGGCATGTCTCTGCCAGATTGTTTTCACCGTGTGCATACTTGCTCGTGTTCTTCCTAGTGTTTGCTTGTTGATCTTTGACCTGGTTTGTATTTTTGAGAATCACTGCAAAAGGTGAGCTGCACCCTGCACCAGGTGCATGGTAGCTGATCAGTGGTATCACCTTCTGATGGGTGGCTATAGAGCATCTTTAACTGCCATCATGCAACAGGCAGAATCAAAACAACACTATTTTTGCAGGAAACCACGCTCTTTAAATCCACAGGTGTATGTACTGTATATACCAGTACAGTGTTGTTCTAAACAAGGAAAAGAAAAGGGAATGAAAATTTAACCAGATCTGCAAAGACCCAGAGAGACAGTGGGAGCAAGGCTGGATCACTGCCATGAAACACACTCGAAACAAGATGGAGCAGAGGCAATTGCTCTAAGACAGCAAGGGAAGCTCTTCCTCTTTCTATAAAATAAACGGTCAGATATATACAGTACTGTATTTACATTTCATTTCTAAAAATAATAAAACCAGCGGAAGCTCAGATTCAGTTGATCTCTATGAGACAGAATAGCTTTTTTCACTGTGTTGAGTGAGACAGTGATTGGAAAAATGTGGACAGAATTTATGTATAAATAACTGGGCCTGAAATTATCTTCCCCTGTTTCAACAAGCAGGATCCGTCACTGAGATGGAGTAATGAAAATCCATAGATTCCAGTTGTGTAGTGATCACATCCCATCAGGTAGAGAATTTTCACATGCTTTTATTGAGATACCTAAGCATTTACTGGAGTGAGACAAGACAAAGTTTATAAGAGTTGGAGATGCTGAAATACTGTAGGTCTGAAACAATCTCAGCTCTGACTGTTTCCATACTCCTAAAAAGCACCGAGGGGACATTAAAAGTCTCAGATATATTCTGTCTGCTACATGCTGCAATATACTGTATTGCTCGATTTCTGTGGCTTTAAAGTGCACAGTGAACTCTTGCACCGCCGACATGACGCGAGTCGCATGACCTTGGAGCGCTGTACCATTCCAGAGAGCTGAGCCGCTGCAGGAAAGATCAAGTCATTCTTAAATGATCCCAGGGGGAATCATCTCTTGATCATGTACAGTGAACTTGGATGTTGAGATGGACTGTGAGTTTAATGTTGCACACAATCGATGGCTCGCCGTTTCAACTATCTCTGCACTGCAAGCTACAGAGCAAATAAAATGTCATCTGGGACACGTACAGCAATATTGAGATGGAGTGCTGTTGTTGGGTTGAATGGAAGCACTGCATGTGCAGGTTAGAAATTGGTGCTTCTAAACATATAATTGGACATCACCGCTGCACATTTACAGCAGTGTTATGTAAATATATTCTGCCTTCTGTTTTTATCTCCACTTGTACCTGCACTGGCCTCATTATTATTTCTGTCACTCATATTACACTCAAATCACTCTCTCTTTCTCTCTCGCACTCTCACTCTCACACTCACCCTCTCTCGGGGCCAGCTGGTATGTTTTCCCTCTGTGAGAGAGAAACTTCTTAACATGGAGGAAGAGGAGTGGAACTGACACCAACATGGTACGACTCTGACACAAGCTTCACCCGACTCTCGTTTCTTTCCTCCACCTATCCTTTTCCCCAGTCCCTGGCCCACATTCTCCTGCTCTCTTTCTTTCTCTACCTCTCTCTAAGTAGAACATGTGAAGCACATGGTTGGTGGGTGCCTCCGGGCATGTGCTGATGCTCTTAGCACACATGGGTGCCTGGCTGTGCGGCAGATACGAGTGAGAAACACTGCTATGCATGTATGTAAGTGTAATCACTTATTGTATCTGTCTATTATGTGGAGTGACATAACTGCTCGTCTGTGTAGCTACTTGTGTCAGCGTGGCACGCCTGCATAATTACACATGTGATCGAGCTGATTTAGCTGTGAAGTACTTCTGCTTATACCAACATAACAACTAGACAATTTAAAAAAAATAAAATAAAATAACACCATAATGTACTAATTGTAGATTTATAGGATTATGTAAAGGGGAGTAATTCTGCAAAAGTGTGTCAATAGCCAAACACTAGTGAGCGAGTTACTGAAAAAAGGGGAGGGGATGTTATTATTTGGCAATATATAAATGAAACTGAATTTATTTTTTTTAGTTCTTCTTAAATTGATTTTAACTGTTTTTTTTTTTCTAATTCAAGCTGTATATGCTTTGATTTCACCAGTTTTCATGAATAATTCAGCTGTCCCACATCTGTAAATGTCATTACAGGGTTTCCACATCTTGGTTGACATCAAATTCAAGGACTTTTTAAGGTCTTTCAAAGACCAATTCCCTCAAATTCAAGGACACAATGTGCTGACACAGCTTAAGAGATGGGAGGGCATCCACTCATGGTGTCCACTTTTATTAGTTTGCAGCACACACTGCATCTAGACTAGTTATTGTCCTTGGGATTTTGGTCAAGCCAGTCTTTGTAAGCCAGAGATCTTGGACTTTGCATTTCCCAGGCATCACATAATTTGCTCTCTCTTGCTTAACTTTACTTGCTCCATAGAATCGTCAACAGTAGAGAGAGAGAGAGAGACAGTGGACAGTGTCCACAACACCACTAGTAATTACGACTCCATGTTTGTTCAGCATAGACCTAGTCTATGTAGATCAAGCAATGCAGGGCGCATGAAACAGTAGGTGGCGTTGTAAGAAAACAAGAGAAACAAAACAAGAAAACAAGAAACAAGAGAGACATTTACCTAAATATCAACTTAACTTCTTTCCTGTACAAAAATTGTACAATGACCAGTGTCTATATAGGGCAATTTTCAAAAACTGTCAAGGGCATTGAAATGTTTTTTTTTTTTTTTTTTTTTTCACAAACCGAATTACACATGTGATCACACTGGTGTTATGATTTTGCAATATATAAATACAGAATTTTATTTATTAGTTGAAAGTAATTTTAACACTGTTTTTTTAAAGGTTTTAAGCATTTACACAGGAAAGTTAACATTCACAAAAAGAAAATAACACGATAAGACACCATCACAAAGAACATAATAACAGTGCAGAAAGAATATACAGTATATAAGGTGAATTAAAGCAGATGTGGGCAAGTGAATTATCAGTGAAAACTGGTAAAATCAAAGAAAATACAGTTCTTAAAAAAAGGCAGTCTTCCTTGGCATTTGCGCTTGTTTGCACTTAAGAGATGATTGATGTGAGACAATAAAGCCACCACAGCTTCTGGTCCCTCAAGTCCTGCAACTTTGTCAAACATTTCTATAACAATGATTGATTGGATTGTGTTGCCTGGTGCAGTAACTGGCTTATTAGACAATTGAAACGTTTTGAGCTACAGTATAGGACTGCAATCTTAGGGAGTATTTGTTGTGGAGGAGTCATCCCTTTGTTCACATACCAATTACAGTGAGTGAGTACATCAGCAGTAACTATCAAGAATTACAGAACTTTTAACAGTTTAACCCTGTTTCAGAGGATGTCTAGTAATCAATAGTTAGAGCTCCCTATGGTACGTTTGCCGACATGGACACAGGTTTATTATCTGCAGTGTTATCATACCACTTTCTGAGATTAAAAAAGTTAACTTAAAGTCAGTTTCAAACTACAACAATCATGGACTGTAGAGGAGAGACAATACTTGTAACACTGTGGTGTTTTTTTTTTTTGTTTTTCTTACACCATAGTCTTTTTATATGCGTTTCAATGCACAGGGAACAGTGAACACTGTTTGTTTTCTGGACTGGGGTCAATAAAGTTTTCTGGTAAAATATATTTAGAACAGAAAATTGTAATAGAATGGATATATTAATAGAATGGAACACAATGCATTACAAAAAAGATTTTAATAATATAAAAAGCATCCATTAGCATTATACAATAGGCGCGGTTCAGAATATTGATTTTGTGATATATTGTCGTCCTTCCTCGCACAATTCTATAGCTGATATATGCCAGAGCAAATATTGATATTTTAATGAATAAATTAAGGTGCTCAAAGTAGGTAACTTTCACTCGTCGGGTGACGCTACTGGAGTTTACAGTGGGATAATGGTAGAGAAAACTACATTTAGAGATGCCCCATCCACGTTCTATACAAAAACTTTATGCACTTGAATTATCTCTAATTATTCACAACATTTCTCTATGTTGTGAATCCTGCACTCTTAAATGGATGTTTTTTTTTCTTCAGTTAGACGGGTATCATGATGTATCACTACATAATTGTCTTGCAATTAATTGATTATCACAGAATCGTTATATCGTGATATTAATGTTATCATGGGCCATGTATTGCCTTGTTTTGTGAGGTACCCTGTGATTCCCACCCCCAAAATACAAGCAGTAATGCTACTTCTAAAAAAAGCACTGCAATTAAAAAGTAATAATTAATAATAAATAAGACACACTAAAATAAGACACACTAAAAACCCACCCGTACACAGTTCCCTGTATCACAAATCATTCTGTAACCAGATATCCAAATATATATCCAAACTCTTTATCAATCAACAGTTTGTTTAACTGTGGCTGGATGATTACTGTTCAAGTGTTTTTTACCGTTCTAAAATTACAAATATACAAACACAAATATTTAGTGAAATCACATATATTTGTTTTCAACCAGTGTCACTAAAATTGAAGGAAGTTCTGCATGGTTAGCGCTATTTGCATGACAGTGCAGACGCCCACTGCAGTGAACAGCAGTTTTAATTATACAGCAGATGTTTACATTAATTATGTAAATGTTATTTTGCCTGCACCTATGTTTATTGTTCATTAATATGAATACTGCTCAGAGACATATAAAATCATTTTTAATATAAAAAGCAATTACAGAAAATGGCCTCAGTGCTGCTGTGACAACTCTTACATACATTTTCCCTGCGTCAGATATAAAAAGAGCACTCTAGGCTTCACGGGGCCTCCATTACTCGTCATCACACGCTTCCCTGTCATCAGACTCATCATTATCCTTGACATTACTGTCATTATCTTCATAATTAACATCAATGAGCCAAAAAATAGGGGATAATCTAGTGTATACGTCAAAGAATTGGACTACTGTGACGAAGGCTTTTAAGGTTCTTCAGTCAGATATGTGAGTGAAGAGAAAACACTCATGAAAATACTCAAAAGAAACACACGAAAGTCCCATATTCAATTGGAGATTCAGTAAATCTACACTTTGTATTAACAGTAACGGTCCTTGACTTTACTCCTCTAAATCAGTGGTTTTTCAAACTTTTTATACCAAGTACCACCTAAGAAAATATTGAGCTCCTGAAGTGAGACCATTATCGCCAATGTTAAAATCCAGTGGTGTAAACAGGCCGAGCAAAGTCAGCTACGGACTTCACAGGAGGCAGATTTATTCCCAATAAGATAATTTGCTCTCTCATCATCCTCCTCTTCCTCACATATACTTCAGACACTGGTATAGCGAAATTAGATTAAGATGGAGTGAGAGATGAGGTGACTGTAATTATTATTATATCATTTATTTATTTTTTTGTTATTTGATTCATTTTCTATGCACTTTAGTGGAGATTCCTGGTATATACGGTAGAACAGTATTTCTGATTTTCCTCCAAGTACCACCAGTGAATATCTGGTTCATTAGCTGATTAATTCCCCATCTACCTACTTACTGTGTCAGTGTGTTTGTGACTGAGCAGGATGTGTAAATGTTAGTGATGTGAGTGAATCATAATTGAGCTGTATTCCTGACTTGTCAGTTAAATCAGATTTGGGTGCTTTTTGGTTTTGCAGAGGCAGACTTCCTTTTGCTGTAAACTGAAATTCAATTTTTTTTAGAAACAGGATTACAGGGTGAAAGCAGAGCGTCATAAGTGACCAGTTTTACCATCAATGATGTGATTGTTCTAGAGCCATTACATTGTTTAGTCAACATTACAGCAGGAAAAACTGAAACAAGAAAACTTGACCACTGACACTAAATTAATGGGTCTGGAGTGTGACACTTTATTGTGTAGGTTGGTGTATAACTTTTCAATTTAAAATAAAAACTGGTTTCCAAAAGCTTTAGAGTAAGCCTTTTATACTGTGTGTACTTAAGGAAAAGTCCTTGCGTCAAAAAAGTATGTAATTTAGTGCCACCGTGTTTCTAAAGTAGCCCAAATGGACAAATTGTCTAGAGTGTACGTTTCTGATTTTGATGGACAACTCCATATACTGGTGCACTGGTGTGCAAAACCCATCATAGTTCCCTGACACACTTGGTGAAAGGGAGATGTGAGCTCCATTTGTTGCAATCAGCTGTCTCACCACTAAATGTCACTATAGGTGTCACTAAATAATACACTGGACCTTTCAGTAAATTGTCATTGCATAATTATCTGCATGACATTACTACAATGAAACAAACTTTCAGCAGTGAAAGAAGGTTCTTTTTGGAGGTGGAGCTGCACATTGTTCCCCTCTTCACCTACAGTTAGAATGGGTCACATGCAGAGGACAAAGACCCCCACAGGAATTTTTTTAAAGTTAACTTTAATTGACTTGGTTGAACATTATCTCCCACTTTCTGGTATCAAACTGAGTTTAAAGAGCTGTGAGCTTTTCAGTTTTTACAATGGCTGACAAAAAAAGTCCTTCCACAGAACCATGTGTATCAATTTCTCCATCATTGTTGCAATTCAAATATGGACAGAGTGACAACCTAAGTTATAGAATAAAATGTTAAGGTCTGAAATAAATAATTTCCAGGTTCCATGACCAAACATCCAGTAATTCTAGAATTCTAGTTTTAGAATTAAAGCAGCAATCAAAGTTTAAAAAAAAAAAAAAAAAACTTAGGATGCTGCTGCTGTATTTTTTAAATAAACTTGCCTTGCCTTGCCTTATTTATCTTAAAACAATATGGGGTCACAAAATAAATTGCTGATAAAATGTTCTTAAAATAAACATAGCAACTGGTACATTAATCTCAATAATATGGCTCAGTGATGCAGCAAACATATGCAGAAGAGAAATTTATTTAGAATTGAACCCCCGAGGAACATGAAGAGATTTTGACGACACAGATGAAAAACTCCCTAAGTTTTTTTCTCGTGAGCTGCAACATGAGCTGAGCCTCGACAGTGTTGTTTCCACCAGCATCGTGCCTAGTCAATCATGATGATTTGCCATAAACTGAAGGCTCAAGTTTATGAGAAAAAAGGAACAGCAGTTGTTTATATACAGTCAACTCCTGATACTGTACTAATTCCCATATACAGCGTGATGTTAAAGCTCATGGAAAAACAAATATGTAGTATTACACCATGTACAAAAAACTCTGCGGAGATGAATCTGACACTGATGAAAACGGAGTCATTTTTACAAGCAGGATGAACAACTCCGGTGGCCATACAGCTATCAACAGTGGAAAATCCAGCAACACCTGAAGGAGGCTTATGGGGATAATGTCAAAGGCAGGCTGTGGATTTCATGTAGTATAATATATGAAATTGCCAAATCTGCATGTTTTTAAACCATGGGAGGAAACCAGAGAACCTGGAGAAAATCCTCGCTCACACTGGGAGAATATGCAAACTCCCTGCAGTTGTTCTGACCTGGTCGCAAACCCAGGTCTTCTTCCTGTATAGGCTAAAGTTTTTTATTTTAAAGCCATTATACATTTATACAAATATATACTTATGTCCAGTATATTCAATCTCTGCCCATAAACCCTTGTAAATATTGTAAAGCTACACTGGAGCTTTATGTCCTTATGTTGTGGTCTCTGTGAGCATGATTCAGACCCCAGTGTGGCTTTAAGAATAATTCAATTGGCATCATAACAAATCTTAAGCAGTGAACAGGGAGACATATGATTATCTGTATTTTGAGATCTAAGGACTTGATGGAGCCCTTGGGTTTCTGCTGCACTTGCAGGAGAGGTCACAAATGAACATGACCTTGAAAGTCTCCTGATATTTTCCAGCAATCCATTAAGTGAAGTGTTTTTTTCCCCATTTTTTCATACCTTTTCCTCTTAGGTGTCAAGGTGCAGTTAGAGACCAAGGGCTGACTCTTCAGTTCATCATTTCAGAGGTTAAAAGGGGCAGTCTATTTAAAAACGGTGGCCTAAGAGCCACTGAATCACGACAACTGCTCCGCTGTGCCACTAACAGATTTACATCTGATGAAAGACAATGCGTCAGACAGTTCAGGACTGGAGATATTATATTGCAGTGGCAATAATAAGCCTGCAATATACTCTGCCAGGTTTACTTCCAGGTTTATTGTCTGTTTATTGCCTTGAGACCCTGCTTGTTTTATTAACATGGCATCAGCTCCACTTCCAAATATTCAACTTGACTTTTCCTTGAGATCCTAACATTAATCTGGCCCAGCAGAGACATAAATGTGCAGGAGTGAGCAGGGAATAGCCTCTGAAAAAATTATAAGGGACAAAGTCCCCAAACAATTTAAAGTCAAAGCAGTGAAGTCAGTGGCTCTTTTTCCCAACTATACAGTATAAATGTGTCAACCAAGAATTTATATCAATAACTTGGTTTATAAATATTTTTTGACTGAAGCATATAATTGCTGTTATAGATTGTGTTACCAGCCTACAGGAAAATAAACACAAATATGCAAACATACGTAAATAGTCTCTCCCCTACAGATTCTTTCTTCCCAAACACAGTACACACACCATGGACATGCTTTTCTATTGATGTTTCTTTGAAAAGGTTTATAGAATCTTAAAATAGCAGTGTGGTCTGTGAGTATAGGGATTAAAAAAAGAGAGAGGTACTATAGAGCCCTTGTAGTCAGTGTGACATCACACAGACAAGCACATGCACAGCCCTGCTATTGCCATCTCATTGTACTCCCCAACTGGGGCGTGAGAGGAGGTTGAGAGCTGGGGAATGACAAGAGAAAGGGGATAAGGTTGGCAGAAGGTGAAGGGAAGAAAAGGAGCTAGTCAAAGACATGGAGGATGACTGAAAAATAAAGCATATATAGTAGAGGGATGGAGAGGGTGATATCTGAATGTGTACAATAGTGTGTAAATATGAAGAATGATATAATAATAAAACAGAAGGTACAGTTTTGTAAGGCCACGACTGTTGAGTGGTGCGTTTGAGGCAGAGCAGAGATGACTATTGACAGATCTGAGTGATTCATAAAATCATACATTTTTTTTTTATAATCCCCCACACATACAGACACAAAGACAGCAAGTCCATCTAAAAGCCCCTTCACAACGTTTTCCGTGATCGGATTGCAGTAGGATAGCGCCTGATCACTTTTAGGGTGTAAAGATGCAATGAGGACGGACTGTTATCCGATCTGCCAAACCACTTTGGGAAGATGTCGGAAACACGTCACCACATTGAAAGTGTTTAAATGTGTAAATACAGTGGGTCTCCAATGAGTCTCTGCTCCGTCGGAAATACGTTGGTGGCAAATAACAACAAAACTGCACAGTCTCCTCTGCTTTTATCAGCTTTTCACTTGTCAAACATGACAACAGGACAACACAGGATGTGAGGGCACATGTAACATAAGGGGGGATGAGCATGATCGGATAGTAATAGTATCATGATGAGGTGAAAATACCAGGTGAAAATGCATGTGGTGAAGCGCAATCCAGTCACAGAAAATGCCTAAGATAATTCTCTGCTTGTTTGTGAGCAAGACATTGGCACCTGTTAGCTGATGAATGACATTCTGGTGTTCTGTCACACAGCACAGACAGACAGCAGGCAGGACACACCAACAACACAACCCGTGATGTATGCCAGGCAGCTGCGGCAGCTCTGCTGAGCAGAGACTGACATCTTCAGCAGCCGCCGCTTCCAAACAAGCAAACAACAATAACTCAGACTTACTGCCAACACAGACAGATAAACAGAACGCACACACATATAAACAGACAGATACAAGAGTGCTGTTACACTGTCAACAATGTTTTCCAAAGGAATTTAATACAGAACTGTGTAGATTCATCTGGCAATCACTAAATTCAGATAATATTAAAGGTGCTGCATGCAAGCAATGTATTCCATTAAGTCACAAAATAACCATGATGTCTCATCAGAGATTAAAGAAATATGATAAATTGAAATTATGTACGCACTGATAATAATCATTCACACAGTTTATTCACAAAATAAATTTAAATTTTTCGGTCCGTTTTGTTCCGTTGCTCCACCTACCCAATAAAGTGGCTCACACCAGTTCAATGTACGTGTTAAGCACCCGAGTGAGCACACATGAACATTAACATGTGACACATGAAATTATGAATGTTATAAAAACTAGAAAGCCTTAGTACCTCTCTCAAAAACGCTTCAGCCATAGGAGAAGAAAAAGGGAACGTGCAAACTCTGCACAGAAAGGCTCTTGGTTGGTCGCAAACCTGGGCTTTTTTCTGTGAGTGCAACCCACTTCTTCACTGTGCAGCCCAAATGGGTTCAATGTTTCCTCCTCCTGTGTTTGGGAAACACATTCTCGAATGATTTGAATTGTTGTTGCATTAACCTTTTAAATCCTTAAGCTTATTGTTGTTCATATTTCACACATATCACTTTTACCTATCAGCGTTTCTGCTGAGGTAAAGTTTTACTGAATTCGATGTTTGAAACAATCAAGGGAACACAGATCAGTCTGGTAGTCAATCAGGGCGTCTCAACATACAGTAAATCTGATTATTCACCACATGTTGAATCTGGATTTCTCTCACAGGGCC
The DNA here is from genome assembly GCA_016785285.1 of Brachirus orientalis. Lineage (NCBI taxonomy): Eukaryota > Metazoa > Chordata > Actinopteri > Pleuronectiformes > Soleidae > Brachirus > Brachirus orientalis. Next base: position 4,857,638 of record JAFBJR010000175.1, read on the forward strand.
AGACACTTTTCCAATCAAACCGTCAAACTGTCAGGATGAGAACAGTTCAAGTAAATCGATAATACTCTAATTTTTTACATAAGCCAGCACACTGTCACCACACTCATACGCCAACAGCAGTATTCAATCACTATTAGTTTTCCCTGCTCCATTTTTACATTTAAGTCTGTCTTGATTTAGAATCCTGGTAATACAGGGGGAATATTGAATGCTGATGGGGACATGCAGCTTCAAATAAAAATAAATAAAAGTCACAACACACCATGCCTATCTGCAATGAAGCATTAGGTGATTGTGGAGTTTACAGTGGTAGTAAATATAACAGAAACAGGTTACCTACACTTCCAGTAATGTGTTTTGCTGAGTTTCGTGATAACAGCTTTACAATTCAATGGGAAAACACATCTTTTGCCTGTTATCACCGTTGCCAGATGTGGAGAAGCAGTTCACATCCAGTGACATATTTTCTCTTCAGATGATGGTGAAAGAACTTCAGGTGGAGGTGTTTTATTTGTGATAACATTTGCTTCCTTTCCCTTTCCTTCTAACTCTGATGAACTAAGGACTCTTGAGTTGACATCGGCATTTCGGACAACTAAAATGACCTTCAGCTACAGGCAAAAAGATGACGCTATGGATTATTTCACATTTAATAGTAAATTGTCAGCAGTGTCTTGCTGAGGCAGTTTTTGGGGGCATGCAGGCAAATTAATGAATAAATAAAAGTCTTAGCTCTAACTCAATAGAGTCAGAGAAGGCCATGCCCTATGAAAGGACCAGGGCAGAGCCTGGAAACTTTTGATTGCCAGTTGAAAAGGGCAATTTGCACCCAAGAGGAAAAAGGGCAACCCATTCCTGCCCCCATGGACGCCACTGGTTGTCAGTGTCAAAGCTGACTTGTGTGAGCCATAGTGGCACTGTCACAGTAAACCAGAGCCTGGGTAACAGCTCCACTAGACAGAATCATAAAGACTAAGCTGGATATCAGTCCCTTTTTGCTCTGGTTGCTTTGCCACTTTCAACTGAAACCAACTTACAATGGCACTGAGAGTTTTACCCTAAGCTGTTTTGTTTGTGATTGTAAATCCAGCACCAGGGCAAAGGGGGAACTATTTGTGTGACAAGGGGAAGCTCATAGCTTTCTTTGAAGATAACGAATAGAATGTCCTGGTAACATAAAAAAAATGCAAAGAATTTCTGTACGTGGGGTTCAGAACACTGTCTGGTAAAGACAGTGACTAAACTACTAACACAGTAGCAACTGCCCACTGTACATACCAAGTTACAAACTATCTGAGGTCATTCCCACAGTCAATTCATACTATCTGTACCAAATCTCCTGTCTCATAAACCATGAAAAACCTTCCTCTTTTGTAAAACAGTTGATACTTAAAGAGACAGTTCCTGTTATGTGTCATAAAGACATTCCTTTATGCCGTATATCAAGTTATGATTTTTTCAGTGTTAATACTTTTGGCAGAAATTGAATATAAAATAATTGAAATGTTAGTCTTATGAGTATACAATCACCTGGCTGGATGAATAAAGTTGTTGCTTTTATTACCACAGAATGAACCATACTGTATATAAATCCAACACATTGTACCTTTTTAATTTTTCTCAGTCCCAGTTGCAAAGAGAAAAACATAGTAAAAACAATACTTAACATGGATAGTCTGTTTTTCTATCACCATTAACCATATACAGTTTTAATGTACTAATTTAAACCAGAACTATTCCAGTCCAACAACAACAGTAAGAATAGTATTCTCCATATTACACTTGAGCCATTTTAAATGCTCAGCAATATAAGACTTGCAAACACACAATTGAGACTGTTGTTTCATGACCCTATACCAATGCATTTAAAGCAGCTATTGTTATTATTATCATTATTGTGCAAACTTAATTGCCTGGGAAGCACAAATGCTCTCTATGGGTGGACATGATTAGAAGTTTTTCGACCCTGAGCCTAATAAACACACTCATTTCCCAAACTGGCTCAGTCTTGAATAAATACAGCTATACAGGCTCTAAGGCGCAGACTGTGTTTTAAGCTGTGATTTCTCTGGGACTATAAAGGCACCTCATTGGTAATAACTATAATGGATTACATTGACCCTTCAGACTGCTTGTCCAGATGATTGGATGCAAATGTCTTCTCCTTAAAGCAATAATGTGCTACAGGGCATGTGCAGAGTGGAAGCAGAGGAGCATAGTTTTGCCTGGAGCCTTTTTTTTTAAAAAAAGCAGAAGCATTACTTTTCTCTCCTCCTCCAAGGCAGTGATCCATTCAGCAACATTCAGATAATACAAAGCCATTTTTTGTGTTCCGTCTATATCTACCATTTTACCAGAAAGGAAACACAGTAACTTGCACTGTTGCCCAGGGCAGGTTGTGCAGAAACATTTATCTACTACTTTTTCCCCTAGATTTTTTCCTTTGTTATCACCAACATCTCACTAATAGCTGTTGTAAAACAGGGAAAAAACATTGCGAGAAAAGATTTGTGCAAAGTGCACTTCAGTAAAGTTCTATATATATACGCATATTACAAATAAATACAACAGAAATAAATTTAACTGTATTTTTTTTTCTACAAGGTTTTGTTGTCTTAGCACTGTGCCTCAGTTACATGTCACATTATTTTGTATTTTTCTTGGCACTAAGTAGTTCACAGGAGGACTGGTTGAGTAAAAATATCTTAGGAGCAGTAAACTATTGTTAAGGTTTAAAGTTAAAGTATAAGCACAAACCTGCATTTAAGTTCATAGTTTTTAAATAATTTAGCACACAATCTCCTAAATTGATTTTATGTACAATCGGACATTTGATTGAAGGCTTATTTCACAGCTTGACAATGCCTTCTAGCAAAAGCAAATATATATATATATATATATATATATATATATATATATATATATATATATATATATATATATATATATATATATAGGAGAAAGAGTATCTGGTTGGTAAGAAAGACAAGAGCCACCAAAAGAAAAACAAACATTCTCAACTTAAAAGTTTAAGACAATAAAAGGAAGAAAAGTGTGCCAGAAAGTAAAGTGACTGAACTTCACAACCCAACAAGAAAAGCACTCAAACTTAAAAAGTGACTAGGAGCAACTGTCTCAAAGCTGAAACTATAACAATTCCAGGACAAGGAAACAAGATACAGCGACTCCTTTGTTTTTGACTTTAAAAGTGATCTTCTGTCACAGCCAAGTCTGAACCAAAAGTACAAATCCTGTATATTCCTTAAACGGTGGCATACGGTAGACTCACTTCTTGTTCGGCATCATTTCAAGCTGTTGGTTGTTGTTGCCAGTTTACTAAACTGTCAGGAAGTGCAAATTAAAAGTAGTGTGTTTGAATATACAGTATGTGGAGCTTTGTTGTCGAAGTTGTTTGAGTAGCGCGCAATTTAATGTCTACTCTGGTAAAACTGACCCCCTTTTTTGCTCACATGACGAACACAGTAGATATTCAACATTAAGGCCAAAAAAAAATAAAAAGTTACACATGGAATGAAATAAAAATATTTTATACTGTATATAATCAAAATATAATACATGATGCATCCTAACGCATAAGAGTTAGGTGTATCTAGGTGACCGTGTTTATTATCTGTCATACATGTTCTCACAATATTGTTTTCAGTTTTTATTAGTACCTTTGGAAAGAGTAATCGTTCCAGGTAGGTGCAACTGTAAGAAATTCTAAACCTCATGATTTAACAGCATGTGAGTGGAGGAGAGAACATTGGACACATGGGTTCGTTGATACTGACTACTTCATGTCTGAATTAGCTGCAGAAAACACTAGACATTATCACAAAGAACCATGAAGGAAGGCAGCTGGGAGAGTGACAGGTGCAGCATCAAACTAATCCAATCAGTGAAATGATTGGTCGCAATTGTTACGGTACAGTGATTACTACAGACACTGGATTTTTTGCTTCTTTGTTTTTTTACCAGACAACTTTGTGATTGGTGGCTACCATGACATGAAGAGTATTTTGAGGTGTTACTGATAATATTCAATGATGATTCTGTTCTAGTGTGCAGAAATATAAATGTATCTCAGCCACTGGATTTGATTTTTTTGATTTCTGTTTTTGCATTCATGCATGATACATTTTCAGTGGACTGTGCATCAAACACACATACAAACAAGGGCAACACTGTCGCAATGCACATCCATTGCAATACCTCATTTGTCAAAGCGTGTCCACATCGCGTTGAGATGAAAATAACTCTTTAGAGCTCTTTTTGGAATGCACTGAGCACTTTCAACTTTCAGCGTTTGACAGACGGGTGGTAAAAAGTAGGTCAAACTGGTCTTTGTCCACTCAGAAATAAACTCCATCATCCAGAAGAAGCTCCTTCCAGTTGGTGAAGGACAGGACGCACACACTGACACAGAACGTTTTCTTTAAGCTGTTATGAGGGAAATGTAGTGCTGATAATCCTTTGTCTTTTGTTTTATCTTTTTTTTTTTTTAGTTTAATGTGTTAATTAGTTCAGTGAGACTGTAGCAACTTTTGTCATCTCTGCAGGTCTCAGGTTTTTGATTCTTAGTAACAGTGGACGCAACAGAAGCACGACCTTCAAGCCCCTTGGCAAAAACCCCACTGGCTTCTTTCATGAATTTTCAAGCAGTTTTTAGGTGCTGCATGTAAACAGACCCTTAAGCTGCTTTTTTACACTGATAATCAGGCTAATTTTACATGCACATTTAATGTAAAGGCCAATTAGATGTGAATTTAGCAACACTCGCCCTGCTTGAATTTTGCAAATCCCACATCAATCAAAGACATGAAATTAGTAAAAGGAAGATGTACTACCTTGTAATATGTGTGTCACCTAATTGAATGTGTTGGTTAGTTGTGGTTCACTAACATTCATAATAAAAAATGATTCAGTAGCGTAACAGTAGAGTAACAAGGCTACTTGACAATGCTGGCAGACCGTGACTCTTACAAACGGATATCACATTCATATCCATCTTCTCTCTCATTTTATATAACATGGTTTAAAGATATCTGATATTTAACTGCAGAGCAGTGCCTAATTAACTGAAATTGTGTGTATATTGGTGAATGACAGAAAGAGAAAAATTGGATTAACAGGATCGTAAATGTGGCTGCATTGAACACAGCATAAGTGATCCAAGAATGTTTTAAGCTGTTTAGATTCAGCAGAGTAACCAGGCTGTGTGTCCTGCTGCTCACCAGATGTTGACTGTGAATCGCAGTTTTGTTGTTTGTTCATATTTGTTACTTTTTTGAGGCATCTTATTCAAAATTATGACATGAACTTGAAAATATCATCATTTTCACACATTACCAACATTTAGAAACGTCCCATCTTATTGTGGAGGTGGTTGTAGTTTCCAGTGCTGAAATGAGGACATTATCTGTGAGCTTTGCAGCTTCCAGTTGTGTTCAATGTGGTATCAAGCCAAGCTTAAAAACTGGGAACTGGGCATCAAGACGTGTGGTTTAAATGCCGCCAGAGAACCTTAACAGCCAGCAGAACAGTACTAAATGCTGCAGTGTGGTTCAGTCACCATAGTAACCAAATCAACCCTTTCTTTCTTTCTTTCTTTCTTTCTTTCTTTCTTTCTTTCTTTCTTTCTTTCTTTCTTTCTTTCTTTCCCACAAAACCATCATCCAGTCTTGCTTCACATGAATTGAAGGCTTAGCAAGATTTCCCAAAGCCATCAAACATTTTTGACTTTGTCTCTCACAACTGGAGCCAGCCTGGAGAATTATAAATGTGGTTACAAGAGCAGGAAGATGCACGAAGACCGAGGAATGCAACAAAATAAAAAGACAAAAAATAAGGACAGATTAGCACTGGAGAGGGAGAAGGATGAAAAAGAGATGCAAATTAGACAGAGACACTGTGCTGAAGGAGACATGAGGCACATAGAAAGTAAAAGCTAGAGAACAAGTGAAATAGAGGTGAAAGTGGCAAAGGACTTAGTGAGTGAATGACACAGCAGCATATCTTCTGCATGTGACAGCAGGTGAGGGGAGCAGGTGTAAAATATTAAAGGTGACTCTGCAGAGAACCTACACAAATGGCCTAGTCGGATAAGGGACATCCCAAGCTTGGGACACAGTCACATGCATGCAAATATAAAGCCACCAAGAGCAGCATCCCACCACAGTGGCATAGCAAAGCAGAAAGAACATGCATGTTTAATTTACAACCTTCCATTTCAGCATGTTCATGTTCTTATGCTACACACTTTGAACCCCAACCCCCACCATCTATCCCCAACACACCAAGAAAAAAGACGGAAAGAGATGAACAAGACTTGCAGAGAACAAGTGAGCACATATGAGGGCGAGGTAAAGCCAACATTTCTTATTTCCCAAAGTGGTCCCTCTGTAATGGAAGTACAACATTCCAAACTAATTCGGTTCCTCTCCTGGGCTTACAAATGCCCTTTTTGCCCATTAATTCCATGTTCTCTAAACATGTCACTCTTCTCACAGCACACCATTGTGTTCCTGAGGATTATTCCCAACTATTCCACACTAACATGCCTTTGCATGAAACAAGACAAGTGGGGCAGCTCAGGCACTAAAACTGATTCATTTGGTTATCAAAAAAGAAAACAGTTTCGGCAAAACACAAAGTGGATGATTCTTTGATTTGTTGGGCCTGAAGCAACTGGGGTGGAAATTATTTTTGAACAATCTGGGAGAGATACAGGGAGAACAGTTCAGATAAACATAAACACTCAAATACAAAAACAACATTAGTGTCTGCAAGGTTACCACAGTTTGTCCTGGGCTGAGCTCACATGTAATAAACATTATCTTCCAAATGTTAGATGTGCACGTGTTGTTAATTTATCTGAGGATATTTGCATCCTGAGCTTTAAAGCAGGTTCTTTTATTGTTGCCTGTAGAATGTCATGATAAACATCCATGAAAGCTGTTTCTATGAGAGTCTGGGGTCTTATATGTGATTTTTTCCTTCCTTTGTGTCCTCTTCTGCTAATATATATATATATATATATCATACGATTTAGCTGAAGCTAAATGTGATGTTAAAATTGAATGCATAGTGCGATGGTTTTGGAAAAACAACACCATCCATGTTTATATTGGTCCCCTATAAGCCTTTCTTTCATTGGCCACAGGACACATTTTTAGTGGAAAAATGCTGATTTGATCTAGCGGCAGCTGCTTTTCCTCTTGCTGCTTCATTCTTAACTTAACTCCCCCTCACACAGACACACACATGGGCTCTGTTGCAAGCTTATTTTTCTTTCTTTCTTATCTCTAAAGTCGGGTTGATAAGAAGCTAGCATTGAGCCACGTTCAGACCTGGTGTTAAAAAGTGTCCTCAGTGATCCAATTGCATTCAGACAGAGCTAAGTGTGACTGTTCACACCTGACTTTAAAAGTGTCGTCTCCTGTAACCACATACAGTATGACTGCATTTGGCTTCCTACGCCCTTTATTTAAATACACACTGATGTCATAACTGTACAGTTGTGTGCAATGAAATATTAGAGTGTGACCTTTTTTTTTGGTGGCGACTTTTTTTTTTGGCCAGGCAGTGTACATCGCTGAAGCGGAGATGATGGCCAGTAGGCAGCAAACGTGTCATGAAAAAATGGTAGAGAAAGTTTAGCCAAATTCCTCGCTTCCAAATACAATAACAAAATACATTTACCCATTGCACAAAGCCATTTGACGTATAGAAATGTATACAATATACAGTATATAGTAGGGGGGTCCCTGTTCAATCTCTCCATCAGTCTGGGGGTCATGGAAGACCCCTGCCTTAAATGAACATTATTAACCACAAATGAAAGCAGCTACAGTATTCAAATCTTAGCTGAGGTGAAACCAAACCTAACTGTTATTAAAAAACAAACAGTGAGGAGTCGTCACAGTGAGATGCTGGTCTCTGCATCCTTGTTTATTCGCAGCAACACTTTCCAGGAATGCCTATACGATGCTTGCTCCTGCCTATGTGATACAGTGTGATGGCAATGCAGCCAGCTACTGATAAAAATGACAGCTGGAAAAAGCCTTTGCTTGAAATGTGACATAATCATGACAGCTAAGTTTGCATTTTGGCAGCTTAATGCTACTTTAACACCACACATTTCACAATTGCACTGCCCACCTCCACATACTGGATATACAGTATTTTAGAGCTCTTGCCTGCCTCCTTTTTCCTCACTACTATGAGTTTGAATGTGACATTAACAGTGTGAATATGTTTGGCGAAAAGGGGAGAGGCTCATACACAATCCAGGTGCCCAAAGCACAGCATTGTTTGTTAGCCCACAGTAATCAGCCTGAATTATTAGCAGTCCACTGGGGTTTCATTCAATCCTGCAGATTACCACTATACCACTGACAGCAGGTAGCAAAGCAACAGTCACAGAGACACTAAATGCATGGAGCCAGATTTGTTCTGTTTTTTTTTTTTTTTTGTTTTTTTTTTGTGTTTGCTGGTCTTGTTTTTTTTTCTAACTACTATTGAAGATTACATGTGTATCCCACAGAGATATCACAGAGAGAGATGATAATATGACTGATAACAGTGGCACAGCAGAGCAGAGCGGGGTCTGTGTAATGAGCGTCAGCTCACACAGCATCCTCATCACCTCTGTAATCGTCTCCTGCTGTCAGTGCACCATCGTGCTTGGTGCTGTAAGGATTCATTGATTTATCAACAGGAGATTGATGGCCAACAGTTATGATTGTTGGTTTTGTTTTAGTGATGACAATTTGCTGGTTTTGTCTCTTTTACATAAATAAAAATGTGGACTGTTATTTGCACAATGATGTCAGTCTTTGATCCGTGAAAGTAGTGGGGAGATTTTCTCCTTTTTATCTTATTCTGAAAAATTATAATTATCAAGTCAGAGATGATGTGGTAACACATTATAACACATGTTAGGTTTTGTTTTTCAGTTTTTATCTTCCCTTGTTATGTGTTTTGTTGTCCTTGGCTCTGTTTTTGTGTACATCGCTACACACAGGCAACTACATTTTTATTTTAAAACACACTGTAACTGCTGCCATTTCGCCTGCCATCCACACGACTCTGGAGTGAACTGCACTGGCTTTCTGACTGACTCTTCTCAGTCAGTGCTCTGCAATCAGCTGTGAAGGAAAAGCGCTCTTAACAGTAATTTTCAGTTTGACCTTGTCATTAGTTTACTAAAAGAAATCCCCACTCTAAATATAAATATAAAATGAAAACAAAGTAGAATGAATGCAGCCTGTGTGTGTGGTGTGTGTTTCTCCACTTACTTCCCCCCATAAGGCTAATCTCCCAGTAAAATTTCCAATCCAGCTGCAGCACTTAATCCTTGGTTCATCTCTCTGGAATCCACCACGAGATAGTTCAATTACTTCTGTGGCATTCTTTGTTTCTATCTCCTTCCTCTCATTGTCTGCATTTTTTTAAGCTACTGGTCTGCCAGTTGCCTGCTTCTGCCTTGATAATACTCTGTCTGCTTGTGTGTCGGGTCCATCACTCAGCCGCCACCAGTGTCCAGCCCTGTCCAGATCATCTGAAGCCTAGTCCAACTTCAAGCCTGCCTGCCTTGCTCATTTATCTGCAAGGCAGTCAAACCCAGAGCCTCCATCACCCCAACACCAAACTTCAGTACCATACCTGGTTTATCTACTAGCTCAATCTTTATCAATTTGAATGAACATGTTATACACCTTCTACCTCTGTTCTGACACTCTCACCAAAGAGTCCAGACACTTTATACCTTCCATGAAACGAAAACGAGCAACACCGTTGTTTTTACGAAACCACAAATTAATGAATATTGTCGGTCTGTATGAATGATAGACAGTTTGTGTTACTGTCTTACATATTATGGACTACACAATTAACCATTTCATCTACAAGAATAACTACTAATGATGGAAGCGATCCATAGTTGTGGTCTCAATCATGACCGATTCACTAATGGGAAATTATTATTGATTGAGCAATTATTCATATCTATTCCCAGGATGCACATGAAGGAACATCATCAATATTGTCTCACACCAGGCAGGTGCAGTCTAACTATGCTAATAAATGATTTGCTGACTCAATGAGCTCCAGTGTGCTGCTCCTGCCCTTAATTTAAACTATGCAGGAAGATTTGTTCATTTTCGGTACAGCCACGGGGTGCTGGACAGTAAAAAGCCCACACACCTGCAAGGAAAGACCACACTTGGGTTGTTCTTGCAGCCAAACAGTTACTATGGAGCAGTTGGTGAGTCAACCAAGATTAAGATTGGAAACGTGCCATTTATTTATTTTTCCTACCAGTGAGCTGGTTTATTGGGACTTAATGTAGCCTTCACATTGCTGCCTCACTCTTATAACCTTACAGCCAGTTCTCACTATTCCTCCCACTTCCTTCCTCCCTCACACACACACACACACAAACACACACATACATATAGACTCAAACATACTGCATCCCCCTTCAAGTAGTACTTCAAAAGGCTGCTGTATTATTTGCTGAAGTTATTGGTTCCTGTGTTTTGTTTTGTTTTTTGCTGCTGTGGCCTGAGAGATTTAAAGGCTAAAGAAGCTTTTGTGTTTTTATCAAAGCTTCTACAGTTTGTCTGTCAGTCATCCAGGTCTACAAGGTTAGTAGCACAGAGAGAATTCTGCTATGAAACAGATAAACACCCCTAAAGGTATGGTGAGCATCATAACAAAATAAAAAAGACAATCTTAAAGTATATTTTCTCTTTTCTATTACAAACTATGTATTTATTTTTCCTTCTGTGCACTACACATGATATAAACACATACACCACTGTTTTTTTTCTTGCATAGTCCTGTTTTAGACCAGACAAAATACTTAATCAGTGGATAAAATATAAACAATGTCTTCTTCTGACCCTCTTAACAACTACGGTAATAAATGTTTACTAACCAATAGGCTTGAATGGCTTATTACACATGAAACTGCTGAGGTTGATAGCAGCCAGTGAACCAAGGGCTGATTTAAATTCTGCCTCCCAACTTAAAGCATTGGCAGTGTTCCAACTTTAAACGTATATAATAAACTGGCAGAACAGTTCAGATACCACACACACGTTTTTCACACAGCAGTGCGTCATTTTCTGATCTACAACATGCTGACTACAACATCCTTAAACAGTTTATACAGGACGTAAGCGAACCTTAACATATCCATTAGACACTGCAATAAACCTTAAATAACTCAGCAGATTCACAGATAGCATTCGCCAAAGGCAATGGTTTGGCCTTTTTCCACTTTCGGTATCTATAAAGTGGCCACTTTTAAAAATAAATATATTGTCTGAGGTTTTAAGAGGCTGACATATTTGTTGCTGTAGCCAAGTACATACCTGCTGCATAAGTAGAGTAAATTTCAAAATACCAAGTTGAAAGTGTGTGACAAGATTGGTAACACAGTAGGGCATGTCAGTGCAAGGTAGCAGGAATTTTGTCTGTGTGCATGTATTTTGAACCAGTCTTGCTTGTGTTAAGGTAACTGACCTTGTCAGCCATTATCATCGAAGAGCCTCCATGGACTCCCAGAATTGGAAGCTGTGTCTGAACAGACAGGAAGTCAAGGATCTGGGCAATGGCCTCCTGGTCGGTGCCATCAGCAAACACAATGCCATGGAGACGAGTGCGAGAGAGAAGCTCACACACCTAGGGACGCAGGGAAAAAAACTCTAGTCAAACAAAGGGTCTGTGTGTGCTTTTGTTAAAAAGCATGTGTATGTGAATTTCTCACCTGTGTAATCACAGACTTTGGGTCTGTTTGGTTGATCCTCAGTGATACCACAGAGATGTCAAGGGCATCATCGGGGCGCAGAGGTGGCCGAACCTCCTGATCGGAGACAAGGCGCGTCTGGCCCATGATCACACCCACATTGAGCCCTGGAGGCTTCTGAGATGCCACAGGCACTACAATTTGTGAGAGTAGGAGTAACATCCAGCCCACTACACCCATTATACCCTGGAAAACACACAGCAAACACAAAAAAAAAATCAGATTTATATTGTGTATCCTTTCCTATCTTTTTTCAGTTTACTATTAACCTTAAACAGGTTTAATTAAACATGAAAAAAATGTATCATCAAACATCTAAAATCAAATTACTGTGTATTATGCACATGCATTTGTGTATACAATACAATATCAAATCATATTATTCTATTATCCTCATTACTGTGATATCCTACAACTCTATGGGATATTACTTGTGTATTCTGAACAAGTCTTAAAAAACACTGTAAAACAACCCAACTTCAAAGATTGGCTCGTATTAACCTACTATGTGAAATTTGTGAGCCAGATATGAGACCTGAATTTAATAAGTGAAAATCCCAGATGCAAAAACATGAGAAGGTAGCATCAGAGTTTACAGTCAAAAATGATTTCATTCTTTTTCAACGTGCATTAGGAAGGAAAACATCTTAAAACCTAACTTTATTTTTGCTTAAATGCTTCTCAAGCTTCATAGGATGCTCTAACTCTTTCTTTCACTGCCTGCATTTATTTGAACATAATCTATGCCTGTAGGCAGTGTTCACAGTAAAGTGCCAACTATTAATGGATAAGATTACGCTGAAATAAATGCAATCTGATTTTACCATTCATGGGGGTTTTGAAGGGAAACATTCCACACTGCTTAAGGCACAAGCGTGTCAGCATCAATAAATAACATTCACTGTGATAAAAATACATTCTTTCAACTCCAAGCAACATCTTAACCAAGTTGCATTCTTACACAGAGGTGTCTTACCTCAGTTCCAACTCTGTATTACACTTAAGGACAAAATTATTAGCCCCCTATGAAAATTTAATTGTTTTATAAGTATCTACCATGTGCTGTTGAACAGAGCAAAGAATTTTTAACACAACTTTTTCAAATGACCTAGTTTTATTTTGGACGCTTCCATTATTTGACTTTGCACACAGAAATGAAATTATTCCACAAAGTCTGTTACTGACTGGCCTGCACACAGTCCTGACATAAATCCCATTGAAAATCTTTGGGGTGAACTGAAGACGAAGGTCCACGCCAGAAGGCCATCAAATCTGGAGGAGCTTTGAGAGATTTGCCAAAGAAGAATTGGTTGGCATTCTTCAGGAGACTTAAAAACTACAACTTAAAAACTACAACAAATGACTGCAGGCTGTTATCCAGCAAAAAGGAGACACAATTGACTATTAGCATCGGGGGCTAATAATTTTGACCCTGATAGTGTTGTGGAATAATTTCATTTCTGTGTGCAAAGTCAAATAATGGAAGCATCCAAAATAAAACTAGGGTGTTTGAAAAACTTGTTAAAAATGTTAAAAATTCTTTGCTCTGTTTAACAGCACATGGGAGATACAATGAAATTTTCATAGAGGGGCTAATAATTTTGTCCTCAAGCATACCTATTCCTTGTAATATGAGGAGATCTGAGTGAAGCAAATGAATGGGGGAAATGCAGTGTGAAATGCCCTGGGCTGAATGATTACTAATGAAACTATGATGTGAATGCTACATTGCATCTCAGCCAATTTTTTACACCACCACAGTCCAGTAGAGCTGAAAAACACCCCAGGAGGAAACATTACGTCCGCAAAATTATCCTGCTGTCTGTTAATTTCTTCATCCACCTTGTTAGTTAACATCGCATCCATGCCTGCTAATCATATCTGTTCATTTTCTCTAAATGTATTTCATATTTTAACTCTCTCTCGCTCTAATCCAGCCAATCTGTCTTTCCAGCTGTGTGTGTCACACCAAGTATAATCAGGTCAGTTTGTTAAGCCAGTACTTTTCCAGCTTGCTCTCTCTGCCCCGGACGAAAATTGGCGAGCAAATCAGAACTGGCGAAAAAATGTAATAAAATAATGGAAATAAGCCAAAGTGGTGCAAAATGGCTCAGTAGCGCCCCCCAAAGGACAAACCCAAAACTAAGTTGCATAAGTTATCAAAAGATCTCACAGATTAAAAAGGGCGTGGCCTTTTTCACACTTACGACCGTTCACCACAAAATCACAAAGTGCCCTGCAACCTCGCCATACATTGACTTCAAGCATGACACAAGAGACCGACCGTGAACAAACAGACAATATTTAGTTATTTGCACAAAGATAAATGCACATAGTGTTGAACCAAATCTATGAAAACCTGTTAAAGGTTTTTCATACATTTTAATGGAAACCTATCTACAGACTGCCACCATTTCCCCTTGTCCTAAAGATCGTCTGCTGACTGTGATTAACACAACAATGACTTGCCATTCTTCCATCTGTGTTAGCACTTAAACTAATAATTTCCAATAAACTGAAAAATGCAGGATTCTAATAATGTAATACTATTCAGCAGAGATAAGTCGCTGGAAAAATGTCAACACAAAATTAGACTTCACTCCTTAAAAGCATATTACAAAAGGTTACAAAAAGTTTTCTCAAAAGCCACTTTACCGCAATAAAATAATTATAAAAAACCACTGAAGGGAGCTTTTTGTTTCTTCTCATTCAAATGTGCTTCCTAAATTGCACTAATTTGCCTTTAAGCAGCAAATCAATCATTTTTAATCATTATTTCATGGTTAAAGTTGAATCTAGATTTGTGAACAATTATATCACTACTAAAGCTAGAGATAACACCCCAGTACTTTAATGGGAGCTGTCATTACAAATGCCCTGGAGCTGCTTCACTGACAATGAATCAGAGGACATCTTTGTGTATCCCAACCCTGAGTGACTTTCCTCAGATACAAGCACATTTTTTGGTTCACCAATGTCAGCCCTAATGCCTATTAAATAAAGCTCATGTGGGTGTAATTACTTAAATCTATCTGTCCAGGCTTTCATTTTCTTCATCGCCAGGGAAGAAGCTCTGAAGATGAAAACACAAATTGGGCTCTTGGTTTTATGGGCCTTCTTTCCCCAAATATCTTGAAGTGATACAGTACAAAATACGATGTTATGCAATGTGGTTTAAAAAGTTCAAATATATTTAACTATATAAATTCACTGCAGAGTATTTCAAGTCTACTGTTCATACATAACCTTATGTCCCAATAAGACACCACTTTAAGTGGTAAAATATTTAAATATAGGAGGAATTTCACCTACAAGACTACAACTGTAACATGTATTATACAGAATAAAGTCCTTTTTGAAGCAATTCCAGAAAGTCCTAATTCAGTACCTGCAACATTGATTTGTTTCATACAATTTTTTTATATTGAATCGGATATTTTTTTTCTTTTTTTATTCAATTCTTCTGCTCTAATGATTTGCCATTTTCCTGCTTACGTCTTCTTCGTTAAATGGCAGGTGTTCAGTGCAGTGGAGGAGGTGCATAATAAATTATATTATGCAAATTATCTCAAAAGCTGGTTTAACCATTCAAAAAAAAAAAAAAATGAAGCAAATGAGAGGTTTGCATAAAATCCAACTTACAGTATGAGAAATACGTTGTACAAGCCCGAAAATATTTTACTCAGAGAATAGAGTAGAAGCTGCTGTCATTCCTTAATCTTAAACCATTCACATTTGCTTCAGGGCAAGAGAAAGTCAAACTACACATTAGCATTAAAACTCAAATTATACTTATTTTATTATATGAGATAAGACTTCTCTACAGTGTCAGGAGTGAATGATGACATACCTAATTTCATCATTGCCTTTGTGTACAGCGACACAGTCACTAGTGTGGCATAGATCCGCCTCATTCTAAAATAATGTCTTATCACTCACTTTTCAACAGTTTCTTCCCTTTGTGGTATTTTTTTTACAACATCAAATGTTATTTTTAGTACTTTGGTATGTTGATGTGTCATACTTTATTATCCAATTCCTAACTGAACATCAGGGCCATATTTATGCATATTTGCACTTGCAATCTGCATGAAATTAGCTTCTCATTTACTAAGCAGTGGGTAATTATCAGTAACCGGGACTGTATTGTAGGTGCGTTCTGAATATAAACGAGATCTCAAAACATGCTGCTCAACAGAGAAATGAGGATTTGATTGGGTAATGAATAAAAAGAAAAGCAAATCAAGCCCTGAATGAGAAATCAAAATGTAGTGACGCTGAAATGAAAATTCCAGTTAAATGAAATGTAAACGTTCCAAAATAACTTACTAAGGCCTCAAATAAACTAAATGTTTTTCTGTCACTTAAAAACATTCATAATGTTGGTAAAAAACCAATATAGGATGAGTCCTTAATGAATGTTTAGAAGCAAGTCATCACCAGGAAATGTAAGGAGCACAATCTCCATATTGCAATCGTGTGAATTTCAGAGTAAATGACCACAAAACAACAACTCTCCATCTCATTTTGTTAACTGTAACTTTTCTTTCTGCTAACTTCTAAATAATGCAATAATGCAATGGTACGGTAATATCACCCGAATGCTGCAATATCTTTTTTTTTTTTTTTTGCTCTCCCCTCTTTATTACGCCACATTGAACAGAAAATATAGTAGTCAGTCACCAACATCTATAAAATCTCCCCATGTTGTAGTGTGTCTTCCTCCTTCAAGTATTAAATGTACTAGAATCATGGTTTTCAAACAGTGGCACATGTACCACCAGTGGTACGCAAGCTTCCTCTGGAGGAAAATTGGAAAAACTGTATACCAGGGTATGTGATCGGAGTGGAGCTAAGAGATTTTGACTAAAGTGTTAGAAAATTAAACAGATAAATAATAATAATAATAAATGAATAAATTAAATAATAATATAATTAGTCACCTTATCTTTCATTCCATCTTAATCTAGTTTCACTATACAAGTGTCTGAAGTATAGGTGAGAAAGAAGACAATGAGAGCAAATTGGGAATAAATCTGCCTCCTGTGAAAAATGTAGTTGACTTTGCTCGGCCTATTTACACCACTTAGTTTATCGTTGATGATAATGGTGTTACTCTGAGACCACAATATTTTTCTCAAGAGGTACTTGGTATAAAAAAGTTTGAGAACCACTATTAGCACATACTGTAGATGAGAACATCACTGATCACACGTAAGCTGTGTTTCAGACGACAGTTCTAATGCACTTCCAAACTGCTGATCCCATTTGATAAACAACATTCACATCAAGTAAAATGTATTTTGTGCTGCCAGTTTTATGGTTGCCTCTCGTCCTATGTCAGCTGGAGTTAGGCACCAGCGCCCCCCGTGACCCTCATGTGGAGGATAAATCGATAGCAGATGAGTGAGTAAGTGAGTGAGTTTATGGTCGCCAAACAAAAGCGTAAAGCGTCTTTGATCATCATGAAAATGAATTATCTGCAAAGCAACTATACTGTGTATGATCCCAGAGAAATTGTATTCATTAAATGTATTGAATTATTATTTTAATTGAACTATTATTTGAATTTGAAAAAATTAATGGTAAAAATATATTAAGACAAACTATTGGCAAAATAGAGTGAAAAATAAAGGTAAAGCTTGCGTGGAATCCATGGTTCTTTTCATCGGAGAGTAGTTCATTGTTGCTTTTGTTGGGAAAGATCTATAGTGCACGGGAGTTAAAAGAAGAGTAAACCACCCACCTTTATTGTTTCTTAGTTTTATTTGGCTACAATGGCACTGTAACAATTTAGCTGTAAGCTTGTCACATCACCAGGCAGTTTCTTAGCTGTGAAAAAAAATGAAAGCATGCTGCAGATGGTGGTGTGACGTCTTCAAGGATGTACTAGACTGGTTTCAAAAAGGTGTCAAAAAAAACTTTTTCTTGCCCTCTGTGTCTTTTTCATATTTCAGACTGACAAAGTAAGTCAATTAGCATTTTTAGTATCTTGAATCATTTCAACACGAATAACTTGTTAAGGTAACATCTTGGCTATGGTTCTTCCTGCTGCTCTCATACAGTACCGGGTATCCTCTGTAGAAGGTGAACATGGAGGTGAAAAGACACCAGACAATGACAGGAGGGCTTAAACAAGTTTAAAATGTGAAGCAGTGTGACAGCACAAGTTTGTCACTAAACAAATGAGTTCTATTCAATTATTTAAACTGTTCCCTCTGTTTCATTATGTTTATAATTTGTTAGATTGTCTCAGGGCTTTCCCGAGTTGTCATATGAGAATGGAAAGGACAGATAGATGGACAGACAATCAAGTAGCATAATGCCTCCCACAACAGTAGTCACAGGTATGATGACAATATGAGGTCTCATAAAGGTTGTGTTCACATCTAAAACTTGTCTAGGCTTTGCTCTAGAAGCATCACAGTGGTTGGCATATACACAGTTGTGGAGTACCACAAGGCAGCATCTTGGGTGCTTCGTCTTTTTAATTTCTATCAGAATTGTTTTGAATAGACTGTAAGTTCTTATATGCATTATTATATCATCTAATGAGAACAAGAAAAGATACAGTTGCTAAAGAAAAAAAAATATATTTTTTTTATCTTTTTCTTATCTTTTTTATCTTATCTTCAAAATAACATTCTATGTGGTACTGGTGTACCCTGATTTCAGACCACAAGAAACAGAAATAAGCTACATCTATTGTCCTGGCCACATCCATGAAAAATTACAACAGAAACATGATGACTGAGATCTCAGTAAGATCGATGCTGCTCTACAAGCTGTTGTAAGTCAGCCTTCAGAAGTAACAACTTTCAAATCCATATTCTTGTTGAGGGTTAATGATGATGTAAGCAAGACAAATAAATCTCCACCAGTGTTGGGAAAAACTATAGTCATTTATTTATTTCACACATGATTCAGTGAAATGTTAATTGTCTTACTAATTGATGATGTAAAACTAGCACCATTATTTTTGCAAGGTTACTGAGTCAAAGGTCTGTTTAAATCTAAATCACAGGTTCTCATACTTACTAAGGACATCACCCACAATCCTAGCACTGATGAAGCATATGTTTACTACTATTTCTCCCCATACATATTGTAAAATGTTGTTATCTCTTTTTTTCATCTCTGATCTGATATCTCTACTGCCTCAAACACCTGCTGCAAAACTTTACTACAAGAGAGCCATCAGACTTCAGAGGGATGTACCACTGTGTCATATCCAGCAATCATCTTCTCCAAACAAATGCGATGGCAGAATCTTAACCTTCACCAAAAAAATTAACTTAAGTCAAATCTTTGTTCAAAATACTGTAGAGTGAGGATCTGGTTCCATGTCTTTGGATGCTGATGATGCAGCCCGTAGTGTGTAGCAAAACTCAATACATCCCATTCGGAAACAAAAGTCAGTGTTCATATAGACTGCATGAAAAGTCATTTGGGTATTTTTTAATTAATTGCTATTTGCTAATTGCTATTGCTTATTTAGGCCATGGAAAGTGGACCCTTTCTTTGAGAACCACTGCTTTAAATCCTCAACAAACACAGGTTTCCTCTTTTGTAACTAACAAGAAAACAAGCTAATGATCAGTTTGTCCTACACAACTGTTGATCCATTGGGTAACATTTGAGGGAAATTGACTAGACAATAAGTCTGTTTGTGAACGAAAATAAAACGTTTGCTTTTTGTTGATTTAAAAAGAGCCTTTTATATGTACCTTCGGCAATGACCTTGCTTTTCTTGCTTGCGTGGCAGTTTGAACGAACAACAAGCCAAAGCAGATGCTGACTGTGCTAACTAAGAAGTTCAGCTCAGCCTGAATGAATGTGATGCATAAACCACCAAAAAGGAAAGAAACCACAAAAAGAGGGCAAGAGCTTAAGAGAGGAGAGAGCTGTGAAACAGTTCGGGGTGAGCAGACGTGTCGTCCATTTGTGGAAATCCACAGTCTCGCCATTAGATGTCACTAAGTCATACATGCTGTACCTGAAAACAATGCAATTAATACATGTCATTAAGGAAACTTTAAAGATCTATTGTGTGACTTGTGTGACTTGCCAGAGCACTGCCAGCATCGCTGTCCACGAACTAGGGCGGAAACAATTACTAGAGCAATTGATTATTTGATTACTAAATTAATCTTCAACTATTTTGAACCTGCTCAGGTGAGCCTAACCCAAGTGAGCCAGCTCAGATGAACTTTCCCAGGGGAGCCTACCCAAGTGAGCCTGCTGCTATCTTGTTTTTTATCCTGTTGTATGTAGGTGTCATGCCACAATGAGCACTGTGTGACATCGGTTTGGATATAGAAGATATTAGTTCATACTTAAAAAGTTACTCACTACAGTTACCAGACACACTGGTCAGAGTCATCCTCAGCTTAGAGTCATGTTGGCAGGTGTCAGCTCTTAGCACTTCACTGGTTTCCGGTTGAGATGTAATCATGTCATATTATATTAGATTATGGATTTTACATTTCTTAAAAGGGTATGAGAAGTCTCGACAGTATTCCCTCATGGAATCAAGAGATCATGTGTTATATTTTATTTATATCCTGCAAGATATTTGTATATTGTTGCAGTTCTCATTCTTTTTTTTTTTTTCTTTTTGGTTAAAATTATCTATTTTTTCTATTGTTCCTTAATGTCAGGCATTGGATGTATGTCAGGCATCTTCATGGAGGTTAATGAAGTGCGTAAACACCAGGGACAGTGATAGAAATTACTCTTTCTATCTTTATTCGCTGTATTCCTAACACAGTCTGACATATAGCTTAAAAATGAATGGAATGATAACAATCCAAACATATCTGATCCAAAAAACACAAATGCCCTGCACTTTAAGACATTTTGCATTATTATAAAGAAACATGGTGCTGTTCTAAATAAATTTATAGACACTGAGAATGTCTTCATTGAATAGAAGAAAATACAACTATTCAAATTTCAAGCATTAATAACATTTTATCTCTACTACAACTATGAATATAAAATAATGGACTAAAATATGGCGCAGTTGCAGTGCATCATCTTATTGTCAATAATTGTAATTCAAATGCACAATCTCACTCATCTTTCTGACCTTGGAGCAACAGAGTTTATAATTTCTTAAGATTGCTCTGCATTTATGACAGCACAGCATGTATCATTATCCACCCACCCAGACAGTGAACTGCAAAACATATTTAACAGCAGAGTGTGGTGGAAAGGCCTTGTTTGATATATTATATTTGTATTTGTTTAACACTGATGTAACCTCCGAGTCTCTTCTTGCTCATCTTTCATAGACTTGCCTGCCTTGGTCCCTGCCCCCAAAACAGTTTTTAATAACCCAAAATCCTTTTTCCACATAAAAATTTTAGCAATGCAAAAAATTGTGTAGGGGAGGGACAAACTTTTGACCACTTTGGTCTTTCTTCCATGCTTGTGAACCAAGGGAAGAGAAAACATATCTGCAAATATTCTGTCATTCATATATTATTTATACTGAAAATGACAAAAATAATAAAAAATAAATAAATAAATAAATAAGAAAAATGCCAGAACGTGCACACTCACTGATTCATTTGGGGATTGCACTCTGTGGGTGGATGGGTGTTTGACATTGTGGGTATTTGTTTTTATGCAGCAGAATGTACAGGAACAACTCTTGTAAGGCAGAGGGTAAGAGTGGGGCAGGAAAAAGTAATTGTGGGCATAATAATAAGGCCATCGTGAAGCTGTGCCACAACTGTGAGAGTTTCAGCTGTGATACTTTCAACCTTGGAAATTGAGGCCAAATTGTGAACGATTTTAATGGACACCATTTAACTATATATTAGAATTGGTTTTCACTGCATTAAGGATATAAAGTGGGTTAATTGTGGGGCTTCAGATGTAAATATTTATGTCAATAATTATGTCAGTGTATGTAACATGTAGCCATGTAAGAACGCACTGTTATCTACAGAGACAAAGTAAATGTATACAATGACCAGGCAGAAAAACACTTCATAGTTTTGAAGCATCGCTGTGTTTACAAAAGAAACACCTAAATTCATAGTAATTACATATTAAGAAAACCGGAAAGCAGAAAACTACAGTTGAGAAAATATAACACAGCAAGAGACAGGACCATCCTTATGAATATACTATGTGCTTATTCTGGCTTTCAATTATTGAAAGGACCTAAAACATTAAAAAGACAGAGGGTGGTTGCAGACAATCGTTGGTAAGTCTCATTAGACAGTCTGATGTAATGATGGAATAAAGTCTCCCTTTAATTTTTAACCAAAACCTGAATTTGTTCTCATTTTTATGCATGACATGTGCACCAATCTCTTCAGCTATCCATTATTCATGAAAGTTAAGACTTTTATTAATTGACTGATTTTTCTTCTCTAAAGATTATGTTGATGTAAGAAATTAAGGACATAAAGGTACTGTTTTGTGTTGTTTTTAGGGCACATTCGGTGACAAACGCCAGCCGAATGAAATGATTTACTATGATGACAAACTCAAAGTGTAGCATGCCCTCTTACCTTTCCTCTCTTGCTCCTAAAAACCCCTTTCACTCATGTACATTATAACAAAACTATGTCCTGCCAGTTTGTGCATCAGTCTAATATCTGAGCATTCAATAGTATCCAATCTCAAGGAGACTACTTCCACTTTTGTATACAGTCAACGATTTCTTCCTTTTAAAAGGGAGGGTTTTTTTCTCTTCACCCTGTTCAAATGCTTATTGTGTGAATGTTCGGTTTCTCTTTATATTGTGCAGCCTTGACCTTGCTATGTTTAGTGCTTTGAGATTACATCACCATAATAAAAGTTAATTGTATTGAACCTCTCTGGCAGCACAGGTATAAATTTTCACAGTGCTTTACTCTTGCTCAGTAAATACACGTAATAAAAAAAACTTCTTCATTGAAAATAATCATAACACTCTTGTAGATCCTTTCAATTGCCTGTACATTTTAAAATCAATGTAAAAAATATATCTCTTCACTGTCCTTTAGCAGTAAAACAAACAAACAAGCAAAAATCCGTTGCTTCCCAAGTTCTGTTCCACACTGGTTAAAAATACGTCCAAATATGACTCCTACTGTACCAGTTTCCTTTTTTCCGATACTTTTTAGGGCATTTGGACTTGATTAAATTGCACATTCACTTGAGGAAACACCTCATAGTTTCTTACATAATATATCGCTATGCAATTTTAAGTAATTAGGTTGCAGTCAAAACATATTTTTGATGGCTGCTTTTCAAAACATCTGTCCTTGATCATTCATCTCTGGCACCAGTGTCTAGTCAATATACTGTATGCTTTTTGATGTTTTTGCTCATTGCCATTAAAAACTACACTTGGCAGAAAGAAACAGAAGCATCAGATGTTCCCACATCACTGAATGACCCATCTGGCTGGGACAGCACCTGTCGCCAGCACCGGAAGGACCATTACCAGACACCTGGAGTAATATATTTTAGATGATATGGGACTGTTTTATGAATATTTTTGGCCTGTGAATTTCAGAACTTGACACAAGATAATTTAGGGAAAAATAATGAAAACGTGTGAGAAACTGACATGGAGTGTTGAAACAGTAAAATTCTGATTTCCTCCTGGGAGATCACGGTCCCTTATATCTTTTTCTCAAATAATAATAAATTCAACATTCTAGTCCAGATGACTGAAAACTCTTTTATTGTAGTTTTTTGTAGTTTCTGGGTTAATTGCATAATTACTGATTATGACCGGAATGTAAAAAGATACATTTTGGAATAGGGAAACACATTAGGCTTTACATAATGCAACCGTCCACGTTTACTTATTTACAATGAGTGTGTGTCTCCATTAAAAACAGCATATCCGATAATGATCGCTTTATACGGATGTGACTATAAAAATCTACTTTATCATCTGTGTATCATTAAAATCCAAGCCTGGAGTTTATTTTTGAAAATGCAATTAAAGATGTACGGGTAATTTGCAATTAGATACTTAAACTAGAAATCATTTCCTTATATAGTATCATTTACACTGCAGTTAAAATACGATATGGTATCAAAACGGGGACTTTTTCTCTAACAAAAACAAACATTCAATGTTTTATTGGTGTTTGACTTCCTGTCCCGCTCGCGCTGAATTCTGCTCAATTGAAGCACTCGCTGCAAATTCTGCTGTTGATACCCAAAACACCCAGGGAACACATAATTTGCAGATAATGCTGACACCTTTTATGTGTTAATAATGTGACTGTGAATTTAAAAGAGCACACTGTAATTTCTGCATTTATTATTGAAGTATTTAGCAGTGATAGAGTGAAAAGGAGAGGAAATGGAAATATTTACAGTGTGTTCCCCTAAAGTTACAGCTTGTGCTCCTAAACTGTTCAGTTAGGGACCACTGTAATTCTCCAAAAGAAAAAAAAAAAGTTAGTGAGTTAACTTAGTAGAGCCCTGCACCCACCGGTACCCAACCTAACTCTAATTAAAAACACATACTTACGTGCTTCAGTTTTACTTGAAAATTTTTTGTACAAATTTCAATAAATCACAGCCGACAATAAAAAACTAATCATGCAAAATAAATAAAATGTGCACTCACAAAATACAACAAAGCCACTAAAAGAGGCAAAACATATATATTTTTGTTACCATCTGCCACATTTACTCCATTTTCACAGGTAATATTTTTTTTACCCATTACACAGCCCTTTTGTGGGACTGTAATGTAGTGAGAAAATGGGTTGTAAAAGTGTGTGCTTAAAGACGGCCCATGTACATGTGATATTAACATATACAACGGAATACTAGGGCATCCTGAAGGGCGAAGAAAAAATACAATTTACATTTTTCCAACCTTAGAAATATCATTAAATAAATTCTGAAATTATTCACAAGTTTGCATTTATTTTAACTAATATTAAACATGAATTTCCCCTTGGATACCAAACACAAACCTGCCTGTTGGATTGACTTCTTTTAAGAATAAATCGTCACTACTTGCTGCCATCTTGATAGACTGAGGAAATGCAGAGCTGCGCCACCATGAACTACAGCCACTCAAGGGGAAACGACAGTGAAAGTTAAAGAGAAATCGATTTTAATTAAAATTAAATGTTCCCAAAACATTAATTTGAATTAATTAACTAAATTTAGTAAGTGCTCCACCCTACTGGATTTGGTATAAAGCATAAATATGGAGATAATTTAATTCAATGAATAAAAAAGAATAACCACCTATGTGTGGACTTCTGACTTTTTTGACTGCAGCTGTTTTTCTCTTTGGTTTTGTCACTTGCCATCCAATAATTCACGCAGTGGACAGCCAATCAGATTGATTCCTCCTTCACCAGTATCTAATGGCCTCCACCAGTTAGTCAATATGCTGAATTGGCAGAAAAGTGACCAATGGTTCACTTTCAAGAGCAAAGATATGTGTAACGAGGCACCGACGTGACCCACTGGCACTAATCAACACCTATCGATGGCCAAATGACCAACGGCTGGCTTAGCGTGTCCTGGCCAGGACATCTGGAGAGATGAACAGATGAGCTAAGAGTCGTGTGATGAACAGATGAACTGACAAAGATGACTGGGGGCAAAGAAAACAATACACAGCTGGACACAGGTGGCAGGACAAAGGCAGGACAGTGGACAAAGACGTAAAACATCCGGCAGACACTCATATCAAAACAAAAATAACATTTCACAAACGACCGAAGAGTCTCTTTAGATGCTCCTTCAAAGGGCAGAAGATTACAGTATATAATGCACTGACTGCTGACTTTACATCACTGGCAGAGGTAGTACTGAGCACACAGTGCCAAACTCCCTCTTACATTCTGTAGCTACAGGCTTTTCAAGAGAATAACTATTCTTTTTTTACGCCCTCTTTTGCCAACAGGGTGATGTGTGACAGTAGTACAAGATTGAGCAGCTCCATAGAAGCACCGTTCAAAGAAAAGCTTACTGTGCATGTATTATCTCCTCTGCAAAAAATGTATTAATCATCTCGGTAAGACATTGAGATAACTGTGATGTAACATAATGTAAGATGCAGATTCATGAGAGTCCTAAACATCTTTCATGGAATCGGTAAGACCTCAGTCGCCTACATTTATCCCAGAAAGTGATCAAATATTGCTGATATATTTGACCGGTTTGTTCCTTGAGGAAAACTTAATCATACTGGTTTTTAAAAGCTCATACTTTTATAACTGGGACAGTGTTAAATCAGTCGGAACCAAAGTCTGTTGTCTGTAAAAAGCATGAAATTAGAAAATGGCTTTTGGGTTTTAAGTTGGCCAAACTGTCAGCGTCTGGTTCACCACACTCAGACAAGCCTGAGCCTCTTTTTCAGCTTGGAAATATCTGATTGGAAAGGTGCAAAAGGCATCAGGTAAGGTAACAACTCAGGCTCCAGGGAAGCTGCAAATGTTCTCACTTTCAAAGCCACATGTTGTGCTTAATAATAATCAGGCTAATTCAAAAGCACAGTATTCAAATAGGCTCAGTGGGGGGGTTACAATCCAAAATGAAACATCCACCATCTTAAAAAGCCTCCAGCTTTCAAGTGAAAGATGAACAGTGACATCAAAGGAGAGCGCATCTGTGTGCATCTAGTTTTAAATAGTGACCACTGATTATCTGTGTTAAAGTGTAACTAAACCACTTTATTTCAGGTGAAAATCAGTTTATGTGGATATCAGTGACAGTGATATCAATCAATCAGGTGCAAATCTTAATTTTGTCTTTTTTTGCCTCACACTTAAATGTAAATGAGAGGGTGCTCCCAAATACACCTGTTAAATATTAACAATTCTGTGCTGTTTATTCGCATGATTGAGCTGTAATGAATTTTGATGTGCATCAAAACTAATCTTTTGAAGGAT
This sequence comes from Brachirus orientalis, assembly GCA_016785285.1. Taxonomy (NCBI): domain Eukaryota; kingdom Metazoa; phylum Chordata; class Actinopteri; order Pleuronectiformes; family Soleidae; genus Brachirus; species Brachirus orientalis. Next base: position 4,884,341 of record JAFBJR010000175.1, read on the forward strand.
ATGCAAGGGAATGCATGATTCAAGAGTTCAAGTGATGCTTTCTGCCTGTTAAAGGCGTCTTCGTGTTGATGTCCGGCTAAATATTTTCTGTGTGGCATAACATTTAATTTAAATTCATAAATTGTTATTTATGTTGATGGATGATTAAGTACTTTGAGAGTCAGAACTGTGTTCTGAAGCTAAACCTTTCAAATATGACATCGGAGCCCAGTTGTAATAACCACATGCATGTGTTGAAAGACATGCTAGTTCAGAAATGAAGTTTTAACGGTACTGATTATTAATTTTTTGTATCCCCATGTTGACATGAAAACAATAACATACTGTATATGTGAATTATTGATCCTGGTCTTGTGTGTTGGTTTAAGGTTTAGGTGTGGACCTCAGGGGATTTTCGCATTTCAAAGTGATTCGGGAATGTCTGTGTTCCAGAAACATATCGAAATGAAAGCTCGTGTTGTTCCATGCCTGGATGTGCAAATAAGCAATTGTTTGCTGACACATTTGTGTTAACAAATTTACAAGGTGATAATTTGCCAGTGTTGTGTTTACAGTTTGGTGTTGCTGTCAAGTAGCCAAAAAAATTTCAATTAATGCAGCTTTTAAAATAATTGACGAGTTGTGATCCCTAAATTGTAGCTTGTTGGCAGTGCAACTTATGCATTACATTGTTTAGAGATGACAGACAAGGACTACAGGCCTCAGTACAACTCGTAAATTATTAACACCCTTTTAACATTTGTTTTACATCTGATAAATAATCTTAGTTAACAGTATTCTTGGAGCAAATGAGAAGAAGTGAGACCTGTGTGCTTGTGAGTTTAATGTAAAGTAATTAAGAACTTTAAGGCATTCGAGGTGCCAAAATAATCGAGTATTAACTCCTCACAAGGACGTGATTCAAAGCTACTCGTTAAAAAAATGTAAAGGTTCAAAAGGCCATTTAATTAATAACCCAGTTACTACCTCCATCTGTAGTAGTGCTGTATGGGGAAGAGGGACTGTTTTTAAAGATTCAAAAATTAAGAAATGTCCGCCTAATATGTATAGGTGGACATTTCTTGGCTACAGCACTATGATGCTTGTCATGTCTCTAAACCCTCCCTGAAACCATCTCTCTAGTTGGATCAAGATTAATCAGATTTTCAGCATCAAACAACCATCTGCCTCTAAGTGGCGAAAAGCACAGATACAAGTTTTAAAATGGATTGAAATTCGGTTTTGATTTCTAAAACCAAATCCTAGCTGGAGCAATAAGAATTATTATTTCTCGGTTTAAAAAAAGAATGTGGGTCTGTTTCTACAGGATTACTTAAATCCTATCAGTAAAGTTTTGAAAAAGTTGGTCTGGAACTGAACGAGACTTTTCATGAAATCTGAAGCAGATGAACACACTCTAAACAAATTAGAGTAGCACTGACAGTGTGCAAGGATCAGATCGTATAATAAAGTGTGTTAGCTGCAGCTTTTTAACACTGAAATGTTGAACATTACAGTTGCTGTAGGGCAGAAACAGTTGATTGAGTTCCAGCCACACTCAGTTTCACCACTCACTTCATACATAACAGATGACCCGCGATCTTTCTCCAACACTGACATGTGTTTTATTGTCCGTCTCTCTTTGTTTTTAGGTTTCCTTGCAGACACTTCTTGCCTGCGTATATGCAGAGTCCATGTATAGTGGAGCAGCCAACAGAATCCTCTCTCTCTTTGAAGTGTCCTGTGATTAGTCCAATTCTCCTGTGACACTACAGATTAAAACCGTGTTTATACCAAGCAGCACGGTGCAGTTTGGACCCGGATCTGATCCGCTTTTCCAACACAGGGTATGCGAGATGGATATGCAAATTACGTGGCAATTTACGCAGCCATGTCTGCTACGTAGCGCGACGTCATACCAGCAGGACACTTTGTAGCTCGCCATGAATTCCACAAAAAGAAAAACCCGACACAGTAAACAATGAGCGACAAAGCAGGACATCCAGCGTACTGAATTATTAGCATCCCTATGAAAATGTATCTCCCACGTGCAGTTAAGCAGAGCAAAAAAAAAATTAACACAGCTTTTTCAAACATCCTAGTTTTATTTTGCTAATAGTCTATTGTGTATCCTTTTTTCTGGATATAAATAATAAAAAATAAAATAATTTTCATAGGGACACTAATAATTCTGTCTCAACTGTAACTGTTTACCACAAAATGAAGATAAGCTTTTAATGTGTGAGGGAAATATGTAGGCTGCACGCAAATACACATCATTTTTACTGACCGTCACACATAAATTGTGATTCTCTGTTGACAAATTAACAGTCTAGCTCACCCTGCAGTAGAGAGACCACTGTGCTCAGTACGAACGGGTGTCATATAATATATATAATATATGTCAATAATCATAGCAGTAATGATAAGTTATGCTGATACCTCTCTCAAGATTTGAAATTAGAAATTTGAAAATAGAAATCCAATTTGGTAACATACTGTACTGTACCACTAGGTGGAAACTGAGAAGCTGCAAAAATGTCAGTCTCTCCAAGATCACTTAATTTACATTATTATGAATTTGGTCAAACGACCTGATGTGATGCACAATGACAATATAATTCTAGAAATTGTACTTTAAACATGTGAATTAGCCAAACACTGCCTATTATCATTTAATGTGGCTGACTAACTCATTAAATGAGATCCCTGACTGAGTTTTGATCAAATGATTAAACTGCATTTTCATAAGAGGCTTTTTTTGGGTTATTAACTTGTGTATGAGGCCGCACTATCACACATCAATATAAAGCAGACCAGCAGGGGTCAAATGACTCATTATCATATGTCACTCAGTGCTTTGCGCTGGTAATTACTGTCAACAGGAACAGGAAAACTCTCATTTTCATCTTCTCAAGGCTCATGTGAGCAGCACATGACCTGTGACTGTAAGTACAAAGGCACCAAGTGTGAGTGCAGGGCTTTTACATCCATCTGACAGTGAAGAAAAAGGGAGTTCAATTAGGAGTTCAGTTTTGTCAGTGCAATTGTCAGTGGTGGCTCTTCTCAAGACGAGATCATCTGACGCAATGCAGTACAGGCATAGTAGACGGTTTAATTGACTTTAAAGAGAGCACTCGCTCAGCAGATGACAGCTAAAGGCCATGCCAGAGGCTTGGTGACTGCACGTGCTCTGGTTTAATGCTTGGAGCAGGACTCGATCACTTTTCATCTCAGCGTTTTGGTTCTTCTTCCCCTTTTTCCATGTTTGCTTGTTTATTCCTTTCTACAAACAAGCAGTTTGTCAGCTTTGGTGGATGGTGCACTCCAACCAAAACACTGTGCAGAGAAGGGGATTATTTGCTGCTCTTATCACAGGATATGTCAATATCTCCTTCAGGACAAAAACAGCTACAATGCAGGGCAAGAAGGTGCACATTCCACCCACAGGGTCTTTGGCTTTTCCCTTTTTAAGCATCTTCATAATTATTCTTCATAAGCTCTCTGCTGAAATTATGTATGCTTCCTCCTACCTAAACCCCTCTATTTGTGCATTAAAAAGGAAAAAAAGAAGAAAAGGAGCAGATATGAGGATTTAGTTGATTTGTGTGTGAGTGAAATATCTTAAAATGAGCTACACAAGACAACTCATCTAAAAAAAAAAAAAAAAAAAAAAATACCTGAAAATATAACGGCTCAGTGAGACCAAAGAGACAATTTTAAGGGAAAGCTACTTTGCTGATAAGCTGTTTTTCTGAGATTGTGTCACAGTAAATGCACAAAAATAATTGCAATATTTTTGGATCATTTGCAGTAAAAGCCACCAGTTCAACAGCAATTAAAAAAAAAATTCTAATTTTAGGACTAATTTTGGGCTCCAGTTGCACATGTTATTAAAAGCCACTAACACGAACACCAACAACCATGTTAGTTTGAGGGTTGCTTAATAGATAAAATAATCAACAGATGCATAAATAATGACATTTTGCGGCCCTAAACTAGAGGTAGAGTGATTAATCAATTACCCTTTTTTATAATCAGCATAACTTTTATCTTGATTAATCATCTGAATATTAAGTACTTTTTCATATTTTGTTCTGAGAACCCTAAAGAAAATCATCATCATACTACTAAACTTAGCTTTTTCCATTAAAAACATTTGTTTACTTAGAAAGTTTAGTTTTTGAGTACAAAATAGTAAGTGTATACATTATTTTCATCCAAAAAAATTCAAGAACACTGCAGTTCAGACACAAACTCAGGTGGGAGACAGTCCAGTAATGTTTTTGTGTATCATTTGCTATAATATTTTATCGAATGAAGGTAGAAAAAAGAAAATCAGCAAAAAATTCCACAAATCAGTATGGACCATGGAAAAAACAATATTTATATCTAATATGACCTCTAATTCGAGCACTTAATTCTGTTGTTTTGGCTTCAAAATCACAAATATCCACCAATGGGGTGGTTGAACAAATGTAATGTAGAAGAGTATAATAGCAGCATATTTTGTGAGCCCATCAGGCTGGAGTAGTATGAGCACTCACCTTTGCCCTCCTGTCTACAAAAATGTTTGTTTGTTTTTAAAAAAATGTTTTGCATACGCGAAAAAAAAAACTCAGTTTAGCAAAGCGAAAAAAAAAGAAAGAAATCTTTTTAGATCGCAGTAAAAAGAACTTAATGTTTTTGTGAATAGCACCACTTCCACTTACGTGCCATCATGAGGGCCATCTTGTTAAAGGCACCACAACACGTTGAGCTCAGCACATTTAATGTAAGGGATTAAATGGCTTTACCTGCAGAGAAACAGACGCTGACAAGCTGCTCAGAAACAATGAGTTCTGAACTACTACCTGCTCCTCCAGCAACAGCGACGCTTCAGTGAGCAGCTCAGTGAGATGAATCTCAAAACATCATTTCAACTATACTGTGTCATGCTGGAGTCTCAGTCGCGTGCATTCCATCACTGAGAATTTAATATTATTATACTTCATTCTGTTTAGTTTGGTTTGAGAGTAGTTGTTAAATATCAGACTGCAAGAGGTGAAAAGGAACAGGAAACTTTGGACAAAAAAGGAAAAACTACAAAGACAATATTAAAAAAAAAGTATTCATTGCAGCATTGCAATGAATATTTATATTAATGAAGAAAGCAACAGCTCCCCACACTTGCTGCTTGCATTTATGCCCCACAGAGTTGATCTCCTTTAATGTCATCCCACTATTCAAGAAAATAGGCTACTGCTGAGCAAAACATCACTCTCCCTCCCTATACATCACTACATCACCACAGTGAGGCTGGTGAACGGCGTGAATGGTCGTGATCGTGATGAAAGCAACACATCCACACACACTATTTAGCATTTTCAAAAAGGGGGACATTCCTTCACAGACTCTGATGGAAACATGTGGCTCTAAACATCCTCTGTAGATGGAGACTTGTGGGATTATGAGTGTTGTACTCTGTCATGTCACACTCCCCTATAGTACTTGGATAAGTCATGCACTTATAGTTACATCCCATGTAACATCTGTCTGTGCGCGTGTGCGATGGCTTGTGTGTCCCTGAGAGGAAGAGGAAGAGGAGGAGGAGGAGGAGGAGGAGGAGGAGGGGGAGGGGGAGGAGGAGACACTTGGTGTATCAGACTTGGCACGGGAAGCGGGAGGAAAACGGAAGAAAAATGTGTTTCCACAACGTGACTGCATTCAAAGCCTGAAAACCGTAATTTGAGATATGAATTCATTACATGGCCTCTCATCAGCAGCCGCGGGAGAATGTGATGCAACAGCGCCGCTCAGCGACGCACGGCCGACGCGTCCTCCGCCTCCCTCTCCCTCCCCTACTTTCTCTCTCCGTGTCCTCCTCTCCTTACCTTCGGTGTCACAAAGCGTGGCTGCTGCAGGTTTGCGGTCGCGGGGGTTTTGCGCCTTCTTCTTCGGAGTCCGTGAGATGAATGCTCATGAGTTTTAGTGGCGTGGTGGTGCGAGGGCCCGTGCGGGCAGCAGCCGCCGTGACCTGGCCGTCTACTGGCATTTCGATTCTTTCTCACTGCGTCAGTGATACCAGAGGAAAAGTGTTCGAACTTGATCTGGAAAACGAAACAACAAACAAAAAATAAACTGTAACAACAGGCATGTTAATGTTTATTGTTGTGCAGTTCCACTAATGCGCATACTTGTTGAATTCCACTGTGTTCAATGGAAGGACGCGCGCCTACACACACTCAAGCTGCTGCTGCTGATGATGACGATGAGTGTCGTTAAATTCAACAAAAGTCATTCACATTTTAACTGTTTGAATTACATGAAATAGTACCTTGTTTGTGTGTGTATCTGTGTACATGTCTGTAGTAGAATGAGGACAAAATTGCATTTAAACCAAAGTTTGCGCATTTTTGACCTTGTGAGGACATTTTTGCAGGTCCTCACAACTTTAATAGGGATCGTTTGGGGTTCTGACTGGCTTTTAGGGTTAGGGTTAGAATTGGGTTTAGATTCAGGTTAAGGGTTGGGATTAGCCATTGAGTTGTGATGGATACGGTTAAAGTATGGGCTAGGAAAAGTGTGTGTGCATGTTGTATTTCTGACACAAACACTGGCCTTGTCAGGACCAGCAGTCCGCATGAAGATCAAATCCTGGTCCTAATAAGGCTGAATGATTCGTGTCTGATTAAATGGTTAAGTTCAGGGCAAAAATTTGAATTGTGGTTAGATTTTGGGTACGGCTTGGTTCAGACTGTCCAAATGAATAGAAGTCAGTGAGAGTCCTTAAAATTATAACTGCATAAACCCTGTGTGTGTGTGTGTGAGAGAGAGAGAGAGAGAGAGAAAGAGAGAGAGAGAGAGAGAGAGAGAGAGAGAGATGGGGGCGAGTTCGAGGGAGCGCGCGCGTTAAAAACAGCCTGTGGCTCCTGAGCAAATATTCCCCTCACGCTCCTCTCTCTGACTCTGTGACTCTGTCGCTCGTGTTATGTAGGACATGCAGCAGCAGCAGGTTGTGTGTCGCGGGCTCGGACTAAGGCAGGAGCGCGGAGAGGAACACAAACCAGCCGTCACTGCTCCACTTTGAGAGGAGACTGTGCGCCAGAGCAAAAATGCTGCTCAGCCTCCAGCGTCTCCCTCTCACTGTGTCTCCCGCGAGAGGAGAGAGTTTAACTCACACAACAGAAATCATCAGTCCACAATGATGCAAATATTATCCAGTGTCATCACTCACCCCATTCCCGTGACACATCTCTCCAGGCGGCCAGGTGGAGATGACATTGCAGCCTGTTACTCCATTCGGGTGCCCTCGGCAGGCGTGGGAGTCACATCAACGACTCTCCTCTGGTCACATTAATCCACTAGTTTCTCCTCCATTCAGTGCCTTCCCCCCACCCCCACCCCCCCAGCAACAAAACCAAGACACCAGCACACGGATAAATCCACCTGTCTGCCTCTGGAGTCCTCCCCCCTCCACAGTGAGGTGTAGTATTCCTCCCGGTGAAGATGTCAGTCGCCGTCCATGGAAAGGTTGGAGACGCAGGAGAAGGAAGGGGAAAAGAGGTGAAGGTGAAAGGTGGAGAGGAGGGGAAACCTCTGACGTGCGGGGAGATCAGTTAAATTCTAGAATCCAAAAAGACCAACGCGTTGGTTTGGAATCTCCAACAGCAGCCCCGCGCGTTCCGCAGTGAGGGCTCGTGGACAGGTCCGCGCGCCTCCTCCTCCTCCTCTCGCCACTCGCGGGTTCTTGGAGACCGAAGAGGGGATTCCGTCACAAATAACATCAAGACACACACGCATACATATTAACTCAGTCACTCTCTCTCTCAAACACACTCCCTCCCTCTCTCGAGCTTTTTCCCAATGCGCTCTCCGCACGAGTTCCGCCGCCACCGCACTCCTAAATGACCCAAAAATAATTCGGCACAAGTTTAAACGGGTCCGAACGGTTTTGCTGTTGGGTGCTCTCTGCTACAGAGATGATACTCCGGCAGCAGACTGGAGGACACAGATAAGGAAATCTTCTCCGACAGTCTCCTCACCCCGCAGACCGCCCGCACGCCCACGCTTCACTGGCTGAAGGTACTTAAACATCAGCCTCGTTAATTAAACATATGCGCACCGGGGCTGAATGGAGGGGGAGGAGGGGGGCAAAATTGAGTGACTTCATCTTCCTTTTAAAAATTATCAAAAAGAATCGTGTGAGGACGCGCGCTTTGGAAACGTCGCCATGTCTAAACCCCTCATCCCCTCCAAAAAATAAAACATTATAGCGACTCCAACTTCACAGCTCGTTACAGCTGATGCTTCTTCCTCGTGTCTGTCCCTGTCGCCTTTTTCCTTTCCTCTGTGAGTCGCGCGTCTGCTCCTCCAAATAAATAAATAAATAAATACAGACGAAGGAGCCTGTGGCGCACATCATCATTTGTCGATTATGGCATCACCTGGTGCCATCTCGCCAAACAAAACCGCGTGCGCGCGGTTTCGCAAGTGCACCCCCGTTTTGCCCCGCGTGCGTGCGCGCGCGCGCGCGTGTGTGTGCGAGTGACGACTGTCTCGGCGGCGTCAAACAAGTCGCCGCGTCCAGCCTCCTCTCATCAGCGCTTCCTCTGCGCACACAGATGAAACATTTCAATATCCGCTCAAGTGCCGTAACCCAATCTAATGGTCCCCATGCAGACCAGCCTGCTGCCTCAACAGAATCAAAATAGTGCTCCCTTCAAAATGACTGCACCGAGACATTCGCTGCTGATGATGCTGTTGCCCATGATGATGATGAAGATGATGATGATGTGTCATATTTCTCTGTCCTCTGCGCCAGAGTTTGTTCCAATCTACGGGGGTGAGATAAGAGGAAATGGAGGCAACGCTCGTGAATTACAGAGCCTCAATTAAACATAATTAGCAGATCTAAACTGCAGCACAGGGGGTCCTCGGGGAGCGATAACAAAACTCCCCCCTCTCTCCCCCATCTCTCACTGTCTGTGCGTCTCCCTCTGAGTGTTGCCTTTAAGTCCCACTACAGACAGATGGTGTGGATTCTGCATGGGTCATGGCTCTACTAGGACTGACTGTCATGAGCCCAGTTGCACTATGATGGGAAAAAAACTATCTAAGAACATCTCACTATCCTCCTCATCCTCCTCCTTTTTCTATGCCTAGAATAAAAATCTCACCTGTTGAGGTCCTACATCCTCCTCCATCAGAGCTTAAGCCTTCAAGGCTTTCAGTAAAAGAAACAGACGATTGCATAACCAGGGCATAAAAGAGAAGGAGAAAGGCCTCACAAAGAGTGGATGATGGTCTACTTTTGTTTTGACACAAAAAATCCTGAGGTTTCAAACATAATAGCTCTGCCTCTCTTTATATCATCCCACCCACTACCATCTCCTCCCGCTTTTTACCAACTAATAGAGGCATCCTGTTAGAACAAGTTGAACCCAGGACACCCTCTTGGGAAAGGATATATACTATAAAGGATGCTGTGAGATACCATTAACAGTGGCTTTCATTTTTAGTCCCTTCATTAAAAATCAGCCCCAGTGGAGTGTGGATGAGTGTCTATATTTACACATTAAGCTGTTTCCAAGGAAATAAAATATTATACTGTATGTTTTTTTCCAGGCCATCACAAATAATCCTTTGGCAAACTGTCCTTTTTGTTAAGTATAATCACATTCAAGGGTATGCACGCCTGAAGACCTCCCTGTAGTATTTTCCAGGACATGACCTTCTTTTGGGAGTCTTTGCATATGCACAGTATATGTAAACTTGAAAGTCTCTCTCTCTCTCTGACTCTCTCAAGTATGCAATCATCCAGTGCACACCCGCACAACACTTGCATTGTACGGTGACTCACCCCTGCCTCCTCTGTGGACAGTTGTGTGTGTTGAAAGGGCTACATGTTGGAAATTTATCATATTAAGATATAAATTGACCATAAAGTGCCATCAGATATTAAGAAAACATGTTAAATTTAAATATTGGCCTCACTGATTTAAATGGTGCAAAGAATTAGCAGACTGCAAATTTTGGTTTATGTTTTTAATGTTGTGGTCTATTGTTCCAATCACCCCAACTCACTCAGAAAAGCGGTTCATAGCACTTTACTACACGGGATGCCAGCAGCACGAGCAGAAAGCAGCTGAATGCTGAATGATGTTGGACCTAAAAAGCCTCTGTACCCCTCTCAAAAACATATCAATCAGAGGAGGAGAAATATGAGTGTCTGCAGTGGAGAAGCCTTAAAGGTAGACAGTTGAGAGCGGAGAGGATGTTAACGACAGACTGCGACAGACACGCTGGTGTGAATAATTTTCTCCCAGAGAGGAAATCCACACAAGGAAATTCAACTAGTGTTAACTAACCCTCACACTCTTTGTCTTTATCTATTTGCTGGTGTACATGTAACATATGTGTTAATGTCGCTTTATCTCCTCTCATCATGTGATAATTCTCTGCTACTGCTCTAAAGCAGACACAGTCTGAATCTCCACCTGGTGCCGACATATGAACATCAACCAAAGATGACAGGCAGTAAGAGAACTTTTGTATGTATGTGTATTTGTGCATAAACAAATGTCACTCTTGGTAAAAGTGTAGTGTATTATTTACATATTTTAGGAAAATCTGGCAACTAAAGGTTGCTGTTGTTCATATTTTATAATATATCACCTTTAAGTGTTTGTCTGTACACATGTCTGTGTTGGTCTGACGGTCACGGTCACACACAGACACAAAGCTGTGGTCTGAAGCTGTATGTATCTTTTCATTTCTCCTGTGTGATTAACTCTCACAAGGCTGTTGCTGATATTCGTTGCAGACTATTTGAGTGCATGTTATAAAATATTTGGAAAATCAAGGGAGAGCCATTACCGCTTTGTAGCTCTTCATTCAACAGGGTGCTCAAGTTTTTTGTTATTACTTTGTGTAATTATTGAAGACAAAAGCTCATTTCACAAATAGTCAAAGCCCAGCACTCCAATATTCATTGAATGAATCAGAAGAAGAGAAAAAAAAGGAAGTCAATTAAAGAGACTCCAGGTATGAAACCAGCAGGCAGGCTTACAAACATACTGACAAACAAACAAATAAATAAATAACTTACAGGAGAGCGATAACAATTACACAAGGCATCATGAAAAAGATGTGGGCAAGATTTGTATCCATGGTAACAGACTTTTTCGGAGTGTCACCACTTCTGTTACGGCAGAGGCGCAACATAGATACATATGGCTTCTGTTTCCCAAACCGTACTGGACTACACAAGTCCCTCCATTCATAAACAAGTGTTCTCAGCGTCTGCTCCTGGATGCCAGCCGCTCATTCACAGACTGATGTGCAGCTCTGCAGCAGCCAGCTCACTGCTGATGTAACAAATACAGACAGCTTCTAAAGCACACCCTGCTAATTAGCTGTATGGCTAAGTGAAACCCAGCCCATAAAATCCTGTAACTGTCAACTTTGTTTAAACATCTTTTTAGGAAAAAAAAAAAACCCATGAGATTTCCAAGACCTGATGGCACACTTTGGATTGTATTTTGCTATCATACTGCATGTATTTTTAAAAATAGTGTTTTATGGTTTCTTTTTCAGTATACCCAGCATTATTGAACCCAGCTGAACCCGGCAAAAAAAGATTAACTCTATTCATCAGCAGCGTTTGCTCTGCCCTGCAGTGTTTTTATGTCATTTTACATGAAATGTAGGGGTGGGAATCATAGGGTACCTCATGATGCATGGTCCACAATACCAATAATATCACGGTACAACAATTTTTTGATAATCAATGTATTACAAGACAATCATATTGCATTACAGCACAATATCTGTCTAAGTGAAGAAAACAAAAAGTTAAAAGTGCAAGATTTGTCTATTTACAATGTAGAGAGCAAAGTGCATAAATAAGTAATAATTAATAAATAAGTGCATAAATAAATAAAGTCTATGAATTGAACGTGGATGCTGCATCTCTTAAAATAGCTTTTCCACCATTATCCCACTATCCCCCTCTTCTTCAGTCAGGTAAATTCTGCCCAAGTTTTTGGGCGGTGCCATTTGAGCAGCGCCACCATGAGGAGACATCAAGTAGGGACACCTCGCAAGCGAAACTGGTAGGGACTATTAATTGAAACATCAATATTTGCTCTGGCATATCGATTATTGCATCGCACAAGGAAGGACGACAATATACTGTATCACCAAATAAATTTTTTGATACACCCCTACTGAAATGTGACGTCACAAAGTTACAGAAAACAAAATGAGTTGGAGGAACACTAGAAGAACACAATGGAGCTCTCTAACAATGTTGCAGTCATTGCTATTTTTGTCTTTTACTACTGTCACACTCAACAGTGAATGATTTTAAGGCACTAAAAAAAACTTAATCAAGATTAAATAAAAGGAGTGGATGTTGTCCCAAGTTGGAAAATGAAGGGTTTGCTAAAGCACAGCTAATGAAAGATGAGTGTCTTAGCACCATTAATGACATGGTTATTTGCAATGCTGCCAAAAAGGAAAATGAAACAAAGACGAAATTAATGTGTATCATGTTTCCACTAATGCTGACTGGAGCCGAAGGCAATAAAAACTTGTGCACATTGTATACTCATTTGACCCGTAAGTGAATGATGATTCACAATACAGTGTTCCCACTGGTAAAAAGCCATTTAAACCTAGGATCAAATGACTTTTTGACCAGTGAGAATGGAAGGTTGTATTATAATTGCACAGTAAATACATATCAACCAATTGTTCTCACATCAGCACAAAAAGTACAGTGGTTCCTGACGCATTTTGTCCAGTTTTTTAGAAACCACCCTCGTACCACCACACTCCCAGGGCTTATCTGTCAGTCATTAACACGCTGACTTGACAGGCAAACACAAAAGTGTGATTCATTTGCAATGTTTCTATGCAACTGGAAGTAAGCCGGTTGGTAAAGAAAGTAGGTGGGCTGCATGCAGCCTAGTTAGTGTAGAGCTCAGAGGAGAGGCATGATACAAAATGCTGTTTTTAAAATCAGCATTCTTTTTACACAGACCATCTTGACTCTTCATGTTTTTCTCAGACCGATGTAAAAGCCACAGCAAAGACATGGCATTGTAACTGCTGCTCCTGGCTTAAAATAGACTCCAGAAATGATTCACTCTGACAATAAATGGCATCAAAAGAAAACTAAATATATTCAATGTTCTCTATCGGGAACAAAGCAGAAAAATGCTGGTATTTACTGTGTTAAAGATATTCTCTGTCTCAGTTGTTCCTTCTCTCATTCTCTCTCTCTATATATATAGTCTGCCTTTTTACTTTGTGTTCCCCTCTCTATCTCACACACTCTACCCTCTCTCACTTTCTCGCCCACAGAGAGTGGGTGACCTGGAATGAAATCTCCCACAGATGGCACTGCTACCTAATGCCAGATAGGGGCAGTATGTTGTGTTTGGATGTAATGCAAGCTTTAGAATGATTCTCAACATGGAGGTATCAAAATCATTCATCTCAAACATTGATGACTGATTAGTGATTACTTGCTGTCACACTGCTGATCACAGTTAAAAGTTGATGAGCAGCCAAGTCAATTAGCTGGGAGTGATGCACTGCTGTGTCTTATTCACTTGTCTACTTCAGCAATTATCCTTAGCGTGAAAAGGTCAGTCAATAACTTAACCAATAAATTAAGTCATATTTATTGCAAGAGGAAGTTTATAAAGTTCTCATGAAGTTCTCTCTTTAGTGAAACATGAATATGAAATTATAATTTATTACGAAAAGGATTGGGACTATTTTGATGCAAATGCATCACCTTCATGCATAACCTTCAACTATAAACTGTTGTCTGTTAAATGAATTCACACAATGCTGATTAAATCTGTCATCTCTCTGTGTCTCTCAGTAAAGCAGTGTTTAGATCTTTCTTCAGCCACTGACATTCATGCACTGCAAACAGGAAAAGATTTGTTTTCTGTCAAGACAGATGAAGGCAACAGCAACATTGCAATAGTAAAGTACGACGGCTGCAAACAGGCTGGAGTTTGACTGAAAGCACAAAGACAGGCCCTCAAAAGCGTTTCCAAAGTGAATTCTCAAAAACCAATGCTTCAGCAGTTCAGCAGGATAAGCGCCTCTTGCCTCCACCTGCCTCTGAACTGCCTCTGTATACACAAAAACGCTCCCACAAACAAGTCTAATACCATTGCGCAACAAAGCCCAATGTCAGCCGAAGGACGCAGCATGCAAATAATGCAGAATTGTTTCTGATCATGAAGACTAAATATAGGCAGAATAATAACATCAACAAAAAGGTAAAAATGTGTGATTCAGAGAATGTATATTCTAAGTATGAAAAAACATGGCAATGACACGTGTGTCTCAATAGTATTTGCTGTTGGTATCAAACGATAGATCTCCCATGTAAATGCTGTAGTTTTGATTAAGCCACTGTCCCATTTTCACTCTTAGTGCCCCACTGCAGCATAGGTTCCGCTCACGTATTTTACTTACCTTTGCATGTGCTGTATGTGGCAAGAAGAGAGTCAATGAGGAAGTTGGACGACCTGGTGAGGTCTGAAAGTATGTGTGTGGTTGCACTGTTGTTGACTGCAGACATTAAAAAGACAGGCCATGAGTGGAAGCACGATTTAAACAGACAACATGTTTGCTGTGAAACACCAGTGCTAGCCACGTCTCCACTATGCCACCGCCTCTCAATCCTGTTCGTTAAAATAAAGCTGAGATGGGGTAGATTGATTTACGGCTAGTTAAGACCTAAGACTAGAAGAAGTCAAGGGATGGCCTTGAAGACATTATATCATGTTAGTTTATTCTGGACAAAAACTAAAGTACAAAATAGTCACACTGCACCCTCAGCTTTTGGCTGAACGAGAAGACTTCACAATGTTAATTTGTTGAGATCTAGAGACCTGCTGGTTGGTAGTTTGTGCTGTAAAAAGGTCTGCTGTTTCACCCAGCTTCCTTTGTTTGTGCTAAGCCACGCTAACCTACTGACGTAGGCAGCTTCATATTTACTGTGCTGAGACTGGAATCAATCTTTTTCAAGCCATGACATCAAAGCAAATAAGCCTATTTCCCAAATATTTGAACTGCTCCTTTTACATTCATGCACTAACCTGCAAGTTTTATGACTCCAATTTGGGCACCCAAGCATAAACAAGCTGACAATCCCTGTGCTGATATGGAGGTCACAGTGTTTCTGCAGTATGCCATGGAGGTTGCACACACAGAGGAGGCGCAACTACACTGACTCCTGAATATTTCCCGGCTCATGCAGCAACCTGGAACACACAAAAATATGCTAAATGATGTCATCGTTGTACTGGGTAAGTACACTTATAGACTCTGCACCAGGGCACGCTATGGTACCCAATTTAACACCTCAAAAATTCACAATGCTACAGTAAATCCCCATTGTATGTTCAGAGACTCTGTTGCTCACAGCATACATTGGGCACTTAGGACAATGTGGCTAAGGAGTTAGTGCAACGAAGCCTTTTGATGTTGGAAGCAGTAGCCAAATCAAACTAATTGGCCCAGTCCACAGTACAATTTCAAATAGCCCATCTTGAGGCCATAACATTTTATGGTCTTTCTATTATCGACATAGCCAGAGGGTGCATTAAATATCTTACTGCCAATAAAAGAAGTAAGACTGTGAGGCTATTGTTGACTTGACTCAATAAAGGATGGAATGTATGACCTGTAAATACATTCACTGATTTTTGTCAGATCCTATTCACTATCTAAACTGGCTGTTTGTTTTCCGGAGTTGAAGTTGCTGTTTTTCTGTTTCAAGTTCGGTTTCAATGAGACTGTTGATGGAACGAACATATGAAAAGGATTCCAGTTGAACTGTATTTTTAGGTTTCTCCTGAGCTCTTAAAAGCCACAAAACACACTTGTTCCACTTGTTTTCCATCAACATGAACGAACAAAAAATGTTAGATATACAGTACGTAGTGGTTTCAGTCCAAAGAGTATGACTGGCATACACATTACCTACAAAAAAATCTGCCAATAACACAAATACTTCTGACAAACTCTCTCTTCTGGTGATGGTGATGGATGTGAAAGTTGTGTTTGTCTGTTACCATCAGAGAACTGGTTTATCAAATTAAACAATGTTCTGCAATTGCCCCCTCTGTGGATAATAATTGTCTGGAAAATTTGTTTGGAAAATGGCAACCAGAGGGAGTAATTATTTAAAATGTCGTTTGACCCCAGAGGGTGGCATTTTAATTTAGCCATTGCTGTTAAATATATTTACACAATTTTATACAATTTTAATATTTCATTAAAATAAAAAGTCTATGATTTATCTTTAATCTTCATATCTTAAAATCATATGTTTTGTGCATCTGACGATTGGCACAAACCATTGTGAATTTGACCCCAGGGGTTGATTCAAGGGCTCAGAGCTCTAGAATCCTAGAAAATATTCAAGAGTTCTTAAGAAAACAATACGAAGATAGAAACAGAATGTGCAAAAACAGAGGAAAACTGAGTAGGTTGCAGAATAAGAAAAGTAATGGGGATAAAATAAAAAGATAGTCACTAAGCAGAATAAAAATGATAAATAGGTCTATAAAGACAGATATAAACAGGCAATATTAATATTAAAGTGCATATTGATAATAAGGAATGAATGTGGATAGATGTAAAGA
Source organism: Brachirus orientalis (assembly GCA_016785285.1). Lineage (NCBI taxonomy): Eukaryota > Metazoa > Chordata > Actinopteri > Pleuronectiformes > Soleidae > Brachirus > Brachirus orientalis. Next base: position 4,900,984 of record JAFBJR010000175.1, read on the forward strand.
AATACAATTGAATTTGATAGTTATTGGAAATAAATGTCCTCATCCATAAATTTAAATGATTGGTTTCTTCATATGTGTCCCCATGAAAATAATAGTGTGCATCTGTTGTGTACTTTGGCCGAAATGTCCCTGTTGGGTCATTTTCTAATCCCATACTGTCTTGTATTTGGGACATTTGTCTTATGAATGGGAGACTCCAGCTTTGCAAGGATATTGTCCATCTGCTGCTTCTCCTTAAGGACCAATATGGGGGAGAGCTTTAGTCACACAAACACACACAGCAACTCACAACTTTGATGCTGTGGCAGTTTCTTGGCACATGTGGTCTAGTCAGTGTAATGAGTGAAGGCCACACCGACATGGTTGCAGTGGGGAAATCTGTCTACCATGGAAAGCAGCGTGTTTTCCACCTGCTGTGTAATCTTCTGTGACACTCTGTACTCAGATGCCCATTGGCCAACATTATCATTACACCACACCCACGAGAACAACACAAACAGGCTGTTGTGTCAAACCATTAGTGTCATTATGGCTCCAATATCTCTGAAAATAATGTCAGTCTGGGGATTTCTGATAACGGCGCAACATTGAAAGTAAATGTTCTGTCTAAGCCTGTACACCTAGAGAACACTCCATTTGTTCAATAGGGCAGCAGTGTTCTTTGGGAATTTATACAATTGTTTAAATTTTTGTATGCCAATGCACATATACAGTATCGAACACCATTGTTAAGTTCCATAGTGTATTTTGTAACAAATACAAGATTTGACATACATAAGGAGACTACTGTGGTTTTTAAACCTAAAAAATATCTTGACCAGAGGAGAAGAAAAATGAGGGGCTTCAGATGAGATGAGTTAAAATATGAATAACTTAAAAAGGAGAAAGAGTTGACACAAGATTATGACAGACATGCCAGTTTGGATTCTTTTCTCCTTCTCGCTTTCACTTGGTCAGAGGTGTTTTTTATGGTTCATTGTTGTCTCTTTGACATCTTGTCTCATCTTGAGCTCATTCTCTGCTGCTGCTGCTCTCAGGCAGACACACTATCATGTTCAAATTCCACCTGTTGCTGACATGTTCGGATTAAATAGGTTCAGTGTTTATAAAAAGAGAACAGACGGTGGGAGATTTATATTTGTGTATGTGCATGGCAACAGCATAACTCTGGGTCATAATAAGTGCAGCGTCTTATTTCCGTAATTTGTCAAATCTGGCATCCACTTGAACCACGTTCATGCAAGTATAAAGTCGTTAGTACATATTTCACCTTTGCAGGTCCAGTGTGTATCATTTAGGTTTTATTGGCAAAAATTGAATATACTACCAATAAGTACATGAATATCTGCTTAGAACCATGGTTCTCAAACGGTGGTATGTGTACCACCAGTGGCACACAGTTACGTTTCAGTTATGTAAAGGTCACTGTAGGTCCCTGATACTCTGATACTGGGAAGTGGAGGAGTCCTCTGTTTGTTATAATCTGCAGTCTCCGTAGTGATGTCAGTAATTACGTTGACCTTTAAGTACCAAAAATGAGCTGGAAGTGAGAAATTCTGACTACCAGAACATTGGACCTATGACCCCAAAGTCATGCAACATTTACCACCAGAGGAGTCAGCGACCTGACCCTCCAGGCAGACAGGGTCAATGCCAGTGTGTGTTGAGGCCAGGTGAGGATATATGGCAGACGAATCTGAGCTCATCAGGGATATACATGTATCAGGAAGATGTGTGAGTGGGAATCTGGGACAAGAGTGGAATATTCAGTGAAGTCTACCTCCCTTTCTGTCACAGCCAGTCCATGTGGAGGTATGAATGGGATAAATTGGGACTGCACATGAGACACTGGTAATGTGACAGCACCATAGACATGCACAAATTATTACAGTCTGCTTGTTTCTGTTGTCTGTGCCTCAGGTTCATTATCCAGCCTGCACCTGTTGCCTACCACATTTTTCTCTGTCTCTGTGTGCTCTTTTTTCACCATTTTCTTCCTCCATCTCCAAACTGACTGGTTTTGGATTCATTGTTTTCATTCCATGCAGTTTTCCGGCTCAGTCTGGTAGAATTCAGTCTCTTATCCCAAACTACAAACCCAGCATAAGAACTGTTGTTGTTGTTATTAGTCTGCAAGACTGTGTACAATAAGTCCAGTCATTCTAAATCCACTGAGCTGCCATCTTTTCCTTTGTGTTTCCTTCTTCCTGATTCTCCTCCTGATTTTATCTCGTTTATTCAGCTGGCTGGGTTTGACACACTGTTCCTGATTTCCTCCAAATAAAACTTGCACACCTGAACTGCATTTATCAATCAAGGTTAACCACCACACAGCAGCTGCTCAAGCCACAGCACTCCACCATATCATCTTTCTCCTTGTTTAGGCCACATTGCAGCCACTTCACAGTTTCCCAAAGCCTTTTCTTCTGTTTATTAAACCTTTCCTCTAAACTTTCAAAGTTTGGACAAAGCACCAAGACCTGCTTTATTTTAAAAAATGTACAGTAAATTTCATGCTTTACCATATGATACCTTTAAATCTATTCACAGGTTTAAAGTGGACTTTGCTCTAAATGGGAGATAACCCAGAACAGATGTGGAGTTACTCCTTACAAACTAACATTTGCCTCATGTGTTACCTATTTATAAGAAAATAGTTTGGAGTGGCAATAATTAAAGGTGTTAAATGAGCTTAAATATGTGTTAAATGAGTGAAATCTCAGAGAGAGGTTGTTGTGACGATACCACATGCTGTCACAGGATTACTGCTCTCACTGCTGGTAAACTCACCTATAAAACACACACAGAATATAAGCAGCAATTAAGTCATTAGCTGGCTTGAATTCACATGAAAGGTGCAGAAAGTGTGTGTGAGTGAGCGATGAGTGAACAAGTGTCATCCATAAATTAGGTGAACTCACTCCAGCTGTGTCTTGACTTCATCTTTGGCTTTCTCCAGCTGCTCCTTGAAAATCTAATCATTTACCCTTCCCACAGAAAAAAAGGCTTTAAAAAAAAAGAAACATAGAAAGTGAAAAGTGTTAACAGCTTTTGCCAAATGTTTATGCTAATCAATCACGCCATATTCAGGGGCTTGTGTGCATTTGTGTGGTGGTAGGGTATTTGTGTGGCTGCTCCTCCCCTGGATCCAGATTCTGATCATTGTTGCCTATGCTTTTTTAGCCTCTGGCAACAACATTTAAAGGCGTAGGTGGACTGACCATCATGAGTGGCCAACTGGGACCTGAGGGCCAGCAATGAGCAGAGAGAACCATGCCTTTCCCTTTGAGAGAGGAAGAGAGAGATAAAGCGTGGGATGTGGCAGTGGGGAGGGGGTTTGGGGATTTGACTGCATCAGTGGTCCACATTTCTTCTTTTTACAGTGTTTTTAGTTCCTGTGCATAGAAAAAAAACCCATAACCATGGAATACGAAGCAGTGGTTCACCAAGAAAGTCAGACACCCACAACATGCAAAGGTCACTTCAGACAGATACAACAAAAACACTACACAGTGAGCAACAGGCATCAGCTGTGCTCATCTGCTGAAGCCTTTCATATTAATATAATGTCATTGTCATGATGACAATTGTTTATCAGTCAGTAATTGTGGAAAAGCCCGGGCTCGCTCCATATTTCACTTTGCCAGTGAACCGTGACAGTGAGTCAGCATGCAAATGTGAATTCATCATTCAGCAAAATGAGTATGGGTCTTTGACAAAAATGCACACTGTAGTAGAGACAGTAGCTCAGTCTTAGAGCAAGTCATCTACATGTGGGTTGTGGGTTCGAGTCCCGGCTCCACTAGTCTACAAGTCAATGTGTCCTTGGGCAAGACACTTAACCCCACATTGCACCCCATGGCTGTGCTGTCACTGCGTGGATGATACAATAATGTGCTGTGTGAAAGTGTGATGAATGGGTGTGAATGGGTGATTGGCAATAACTGTAGTGTAAAGCAGCTTTGAGTGATCATCAAGAAAAAAAATCACAAAAGCAGATTTCCATTGTATGTGACTCTTTTGGGTGTTGCATGGTACTGTACGGACAATATTGTTGCCCATTTATCATCCATCCATCCATCTATATATCCTTTGAGGGTCACAGGGGAAGCTGGAGATGATCACAGCTAACTCTGAGTCAAGAAAGGGATTGCACCCTGGGCAAGTATGCAGGACCAACATAGAGAAACAAACAACCATTCACACCCACATTCACACATACAGACAGCTTAGAGAGTCTGGGGAGCATGTTCAAGAAACTCCACACAGAAAGTTGAGACAGGATTTGAGGCAAGAACCCTACTGCTATGAGGCACCATTCTACCATGCCCTTGAGCAACACATGAAATCACTGTATAATTTCAGAACCATTAATCTTTTTGCCTCCCTATACTGTAGTGTGTCTTGTACAGTTTTCATTATAGACCGTGTCATTCCTCTTCCACCCACATTCCTTTGTCTCCGTTCCACATTTTCCACATAGGATTAGAGCAAACCGCTGTTTGTTTGCTAAGTCCTGCCTGTTTCAGAGAATCTTATTCACAGTCCGTCTGTATTCACACCTGAAACTCATCATTGCAGGGAAGTTCAGATGACATAAGAATGACTGCTTTTCACTTACACGAGGTATAGTTTCAGCATCCTGGTAACAGTCGTTGTCTACTCATTATATGGATGCTCTGCTGTGAAAAAGCCTTGTTTCCTGCCTTTTATCTGCCTACTGGCCTCAGAAACTACAACTAGCTATTTCTTGAATTTTTGGCTGCCTGCCTGATCCCTCCTGCTCTTGCTTTCCTCCAGTGACTGCCTACCTGTTTTTGACCTATGTCCAGTATTTTTTCCCAATAAAGGCTTAAATTTTCTGTTACTACCTGCTGAGTCTGCTTCTTCTTTGAGCTTATTGGCCTCGCTCCAACAAAGATCATGCTATGTAAAGTCTGATGCAGCAGAATGTAGTTAATGGTAGCAAAGGGCATGGAAACTTTGAAGTTTACCTCAAACATGTACTGTTAAAAAATATACCATACTATACTCATTTTATTAGGTACACCTGTTCAGCGGCTTGTTAATGCAAATATGGATGGATGGACGGACGAATGGATAGATAGATAGATAGATAGATAGATAGATAGATAGATAGATAGATAGATAGATAGATAGATAGATAGATAGATAGATAGATAGATAGATCTGTTTTCCTTTACTGACAGCCACCTGTTCTCCACCTGTAGCCTCCTTTTTCTTTTTTAACCATTCTGATTCTACACAGAGGTCTCCAGAATAGTTGAAATCATGGAATGGAAATACTGTGGTGTTGGACATTGGTAAAAGAGATCCATCTCATCTGTTCCTTTCTTATCTGAGCCCATGTCATGGTGACAGCAGTGTAAGAGTACACCCTCCAGTTCCTCCAGAGAATACATTTTCAGTCTTTATTTAACCTTTAGTTGTCATACAATGTCTATGGACAACAGCATCATAAATTATTTAACATAACATTCAAGGCATCTGGTAAAAGATTTACTTAGCTTCAGTTTTTTTCCTATAACCAAAAAGCTGGTGTTTGCAGGTTTTAAATGGAGAAGTGGGATCTTATTATGAGCACTGGAGGGATAGTTTTTTTTTTATCCTTCCCATTTTACTGCAGGCTGTTAAATACAAAAAGTTGCATAAAAATTAATCTCCCAATGAGGTGCTTCTTTTTAGCATTTCTTTAAAACTGATTCTGTATTTATGCGTTGTTAATTTTGACAGCAGACTTTGATTTAGTTTCAGTTTTATGACTAAAATACCGTTTAGTTTTAGTCTAGTTTTTGTCAATTAAATATAATCATATTTTAGTAAAATTGAATCTGTTTGTTTGCATTATTTAAATGTTTCTCCCTCATCCTATCTATGTTAGTATTAAGGTTTTTTAAAACATAGATATTGATATGAAACATTTTATTTGAAACATTTGAAAAATATGAAACATTTTATCAACAATCAAATCAAATACAATTTTTCTTTGTGTAACATGTTTGTTTCATTATAATATAATATAATATAATATAATTAACCTAACCTCCATACCTTGCAACAAGATTAGCCTGATTGGCTTTCTTCTTATTATTATTTTCTTCAGACTGGGTCTCTTCCCAGTTTGTCTTTTTGTCTAGTTTTTAATCGTTGATGAAGGGGTAAGGAAATTTCTTAACATTTTTTTCATATCAACGAACATTTTTCGTTATAGATTCCGACAACTAAATTAACACTGTATTATGTAGACAATGCAGAGTGTGGGGGTCACTGAAGCTCCAATGAAATCAGTCACTCTGAATACAAATTTGTAGAGTTTGCTTATGAAGCGTCAGCAAGCAGAGCGTGAGCAAGGTTGATAAATTAGAGCTGTACATCTTCCACATATCATCTTTAATATGAATATGAATAATATAAATGCAGTACAATTAGTCACATTACCAATCTGACATTTCAGTGAAAAAAGGGTCACTGACGAACATTTTTCGTTATAGATTCCGACAACTAAATTAACACTGTATTATGTAGACAATGCAGAGTGTGGGGGTCACTGAAGCTCCAATGAAATCAGTCACTCTGAATACAAATTTGTAGAGTTTGCTTATGAAGCGTCAGCAAGCAGAGCGTGAGCAAGGTTGATAAATTAGAGCTGTACATCTTCCACATATCATCTTTAATATGAATATGAATAATATAAATGCAGTACAATTAGTCACATTACCAAGTCTGCCAAATGTGAAGCCACTGGTGTCGCTTCTGCTGCTGCATCTAAATAAGAAAATATCAACTATGGATGGACTTCTCACTTTCCAGTAGTTAAAAGGATCTTAATTTGTAATTTGGCTTCATCAAATAGGCTTATGAGATGCATCAGCTTACATAGAAATTCCATGCACGAGTGCCAACACATGGGTTATCTCTGTTCTGCAGCACCATCCCAACATGAAAGCTTGATCCCACAACCGAGTGGCTCCCCATGATCAAATATCCACCTGCTGTGCAGAACACAACATGATAATTTCATCTCTGTTGCCCCTTTGCTCTCACATACTTGACAGCGGAGTTGTTTCAAAGCTGAACAAAGCAAAAACCTTTGACTGTCGTTCTTTCAAAGAACCCGGAGGGAAGAGAAGTTAAATTCTTTAAGCTGTATCATATCTTTAACAGTCTTTTAAAGAAGTAGCTTGATCTAATGAATTATGTGGAGAATTAAAGCTGCAGTAGGCAGAATTCCTAGAATAATTGTTGATTGTTGAATGTACTAGCATCCACCCGTCCCACCAGATGAACACGGGTAGATACACCTTTTACACGACAGATGACCCAAAACAATCTCCATGTTCTCCGCCCTAATTGACAGTCATATAGACACTGTGTTATATTTTTCCAACTCTCTATGTTTTTTAGGTTGCTTTACAATGAATGCCTGATGTCTTTCCACCAAATTGATGTAATCTTGCACCTGTTTAGTAGAGGAGCCAAAAGAAATGCTTCTCTATCTAAACATACCAGTGATTGGCTAGATTTCTTTGGGATTTCTACAAGGCTAAAAACAGAGCTGGTAAGGGGTCATGTGTTACTGTTACTGTACCCCCACTTTAACACTTAATCGTTTAAAAAAAAAAAGAAACCTTGAGAGACAAAACATACTGCAAGTTTTCATAGCTTCCATTTCAATCTGTCAAATTATTTGAATGTTTATACTGTGATTCATTTATATCTAATGGTCAAAGACGTCTTGACCACATTAGAGGTGACATTTTCCATCCAGTGATAGGAGTTTGTCATTCAGTAAATAATAAACCAAATTGGTCTGTTGATGTTACTACTGTATGTCAATACTATACCAATTCAGTCTAGTTAATTGACTGATTGATATATGCAACATGGATGCATTGCACACACAAAGGTTAATGACTGTCAAGATAAAAACGATTGATTTGTTATTTTCTGGAGTGGATTAAAAGCACTATAATGAGGTCTGCATGTTTAATTTAATAACATACTGTATATCATGTTAATACTTGATTGTCTCTGCTCAGTTTTCCTTAACATATGATCTTTTAATGACATAAAATACAACGTAAACACAAATATGATTGGAGAGATGGGCTGTGAGAAGACGTGAAAATCCACAAGCGGACCAGCAAAATTGTTTTCCTATTTAATAATATCTATCGTAGTGCCACCAAACCTATGGAGCCACTGCCTTTGGTGGTGAGTCATAACAACCACTGTCTCTTAAAAAAACTTTACTATTCAAGAGAAATATAAAAGTATTTTATCACACACCACTAAATGTAGTCAAGTTTTTGCACCCCATATAAGACACATAATGAAGATTTAATTTAACTTTAAATCTTCATTATGTGTCTAACAAGAAACAGGAGGTCCTGAAAGTACATTTCAAAAGAAATCACTCAGACTGCATGTTTGATGAGCTACGGCAGCATTTTTAAGTTCACTTGTGTGAAATATTAAAGATTCTTCTCATTCACAATTTTCCCAATAATGGAATGGAAAAGTTTTTATTGCAATGTGTGATAAAAATCATGTAAACCCTGCTTCTATCACAGTTTTGGCCTTACATGTACATGCTTATTACCACAATTACAGGTTCCATATAGGGCAGATCTGTATGTTTTGGACAGTAGTCATACAGTATATGCAACAACATTCGCACTGCATTTATTTGAATTCTAATCTAGATTACCTAATAGAGTACTAATAAAATTTCAATGGGCCAACACAACATCTTTGTTTTGTCTTTGTTTGACTCTCGTATGTTTAAATTTAGATTAATGTCATGCAATGCTCTTTAATTTATGCCACGTTTCCCCTGATGCAATGACTTAACATGTCTGGCTCCTATAATTCATTATTTAAGACTATAAATACAAGGCACATATACTCCCCTGACAGTCTACATCATACTCTAAAACTGCAGCTTCTTATCCTCTTTAAGACTATCAGTCATTGTCAGCTAATCTTTACACCCCTCACAAACACACACATCTATCTTGGAGAGGGTATGGTGACTGTTCGGCAGGTTAGGTCCACACTTGCTCTATAGCTGGGCTTCTGGTTGACAAAGGCACTTTTCCATTATACAGTTCCAGCACTACTTGGCTCTAGTCAAACTCTACTTGGTTTGGTTTTATGTACATTGTTTTTCATTACTTCATAGTACCTTCTTTACATGGGTGGGGACATCATAACATGGTTGCATGAAACCACGTCTTATTTTCAGGGTAGTGAATCATTAGAATCAGTTAATTAATATGATTTTTTTCATATTATTCATTACGTTGATCAGTGAGTGACTTGTGCAGGGAACGACGCTTGCCCCGCCCACTGCCTCACCTGAGCCGCAACAGAGTTCGGCTCAGCTGAAACTGTGAGATAAACCAATCATTTCAGTAAGTAAGATTCAGTTCAGTTTGTTCACCCGATGGTTCGCAGACAGCACAAGACTAACACAAACAATGGAAGACATGGAGGTGATGGTGTACTTGCTGCTTGGTCTGTGGCTTTTTGTCACACACAATGCAGACAGCAGCCATGCATGCCTGCTGTAATGTTCTTGGCGGTTTTTAAAAATGGCGGGTTTGATTCTTGTGTCGCGGGTCACGCTCGCGGTCGTGCTCATGACTCTTCCAATGACGACACTCACTCACTAGAGCAGGTACCAAAAAAACGAGCAGGTATACTAATGGAAAAAGCAAAAAAATGAGTCGAGCTGAGTAGCGCTAGAACTATACAATGAAAAATTATTTGGTGTGTGGAGAAAAAAAAAAGTAGAATATTTGAGAGTGACAGGGACAAAGTCAGAGTCGTTTTGAAGTCAGGAGTGTCTCTGAACAGGAAGGGGTTCAACGTGTGACTCAAGGACAATCCTGCAGCAGCAGCAGGGATTATCTCAAACTGATGGACACACAGCAGGACCCTCTATTCCAGCAGCTTAGATATCCTCAACTATCTGGCCGATCCAGGTGGAGCCTAAATTAAGTGGACGTGGATGGATGTGCCCTGCTGCTTTTCTGCCTGTGTATTTATTTGCAAATTCTCTTTCTTGTATTCTTTGACAAAACACATAAACATGGCTTCTCCGTCCCACTGGGAGCTTTTTACAGCCACCCTGTGACCTGCTATGGCGACCAGGTGTCTCAGAGCAGCTGCTCCAGCTCCAGACTCTGCTGACGCCTTCGGAGGAAAAAACTAATGTTGATGATCCACTCTCTGATCTTGCCTGCTGTCTGACTGGCAGAGCCCATTAGCAGGGAATGCTCATAACATTTCAATTTCAGACACATTAAGCTGGGGGCAACTTGTTTCCCCTTCTCCCAACACCTGATTAGCATTTTTGTTAGTTTGTCTGTTAATAATAACTTTCAGGCTGCTTACCCTTTATGTACTTGTTCCAATTATTCATGACACCTATCTTCTCTGATATTCCCAACTCTAATTAAAAAAAAATGCAGCTCCAGCTTAAAAAGTGTTGCAACATTTTTTTTTTCTTTGCCCTACGTTATTCAGTGAAGCATCTTGGACCTGCAGGATGAAGCCATTACTTTCCTTGAATGATTCACTAAGGCCAGAAGTGGACAGCAGCCCTGGAACATGCCCAGCATTATATATATTTACTGTTTCACAGCCGTGAGCAAGTTGTTGTCTGGAGTGTCACACTTTCAAGCAGCAACTCACGGTTGGTCCATGTTGGCCTCAAAAGCCCAAATAACTCAGGTTACAGTTCGGTTCCTGAGAGAATGAAATGGCACTGATGCCCAAAGGTGAGGCAAAGAGAGAAAAGCAGAAGGAGAGAGAGAGAAAGAGAGACAGAGATGTACGCTCCAACATCATTCATCTAATCCACTGGTTTCCTTTGTGTTTGTCTGGTTCATTACCCTGTAGCCAGAAGCAAAGTGTTATTTTCACCCTGAGTGTGAGTGTGTGTGTACCTGATATTCCTTATTTTGTGGGGACCAAAATCTGTTTACACAGTCACATTATGAGGACTTGTCTTCCTTATCGGGACAAGAATCAAGTCTCCATAATGTATTTTACAACATTTTAAGTTGAAAACATGTTTTAAAGTTAGGCTGAGTTAGGTTGGGGTTAAGTTAAGGTTAGGGTCAGGGTTAGGGTTAGAGCACAAGTATTTATGGTTAAGGTTAGAGTAAGTCTCCAGGGAAATGAATGCAAGTTAATGCAATGTCCTCTGAAGTCATGGAAACCAGTGTGTGTGTGTGTGTGTGTGTGCGTGTGTGTGTCAACATAATAACTCATACACACATGGATGGATTTTCACCAAATATGGTGGAAACACCGTTAGGGAGTGTATCTCCAGATAATTAACTTTTGGAGCTAATTGCATTTGAATAATTCCCCTTAATCCTGTGAGTCGCGATCAATTATCCAGTAACTCAGGAGGAAAAAACGATATATTACAGGAAAGTCAGAAAAAAAGAGGAAAAAGAGAAGCCTAATTTTATTTTATTTTCTACCGTCCTGATATCAGTTTTTCCGTGTGGTTTGATTTGAGTGTTTTTGACATATTTTCAAAATGGACAGAGAAAGCAATTTAATACCTGTGTCACTGTCATACTGACCGGAGTATAAAGGATATCATTGAAAACCAGTGACAATAAATGGCCTGGAATTATTCACCAAGTGCCAGGTTCCTCTGACATTTAGATCTAATTTTTGCCACTCCTTCAACTCCACCCAGCTGTGTGTGATTATAATAATAAATCATATTTGCCATGATATGTACAATGATTCCTAGCATGATTAAACATGTGCTGGACCTGATGAACAGCAGAGAATGGATGGATTACATAATTAAAATGTTTATTTAAGGTCAACATATTCATTTTTGACATGACATTTCATAGGTAACACTGCTGACTATGGGAGGGAGGAGGACCTCAGTAAATTAAATTCAAGGCACGCATTTAAAGGCCATTTTTGAGGAAACTGAAGTCAATTATTTTCGGCATGTTTCCCTAGATACATGTTTAATGATGCCCAGAGTCCCACTGTAGCGCAATTTTGGGGTCTTTGCAAAAAGACAACTCTTAAATAATTCAAACATGCATCAGCAGCTCTGTTTTAAAGCAACACTACACAACTATTTGCCTCTTAAATAACAGCTTCAAAAACATCTTAGTAACACAGAGGATGTCACCACCTTCGTTGACACTGCATGTGCCAGAATCAGGAATCCCAGCAAGTTTAAGAGTAATGCTGAACTACTTCCAATGCAGTGTGTTTGCCACTGCAGCGATAGCACATCCAGCAACACTTACATAAGCTACTTACAGACATGCACTGCAGTCCAGAGATTGTCCGGAAAAAGCTGTATGTATGAACACAAATGTCCTTCATACTCACTCTGGAGATTCCCCTGCCGGCTCCCTCACCTGACTCTGCTGCTGTTGTGTCCGTGTCACACCCAGACAACAGCAAATTCTGGACAATGTCCAAACCCTATTCTCAATATTTATACATAGTTCATGTAGGTGAATTTATGTTGACTTTCTCCTATAATATATACAAGAACACTATAGCACTGCAGAAGATCTGAATAGATTAGACGACAATTTTTAGAAAATTTGAGTCATTCAACACTTTTTCCCGGATAATTTTCTCATCATGACTCCCCAGGTTCCCACTATGGTGCATTTTGGGGGTCTTGACCACAAGACAGAAGGGACTCCAGTTCTGAATAATTCAACTGCACATTGTGTTTTAAGACCAAGTGGAAAAAGCAGCCTTGACACTGATGCAGTAAGAGGACAAAATAAGCTAGAAAGCATTAAAGCTGGAAAACAGGATGCACTCTCTCACACTGACTGTGCAGTGTTTGGCTGCCAGCTGCAGTACATCAACATACTGGAATTATTCTCAATTGTAAATGTGGTGTTGGTTGAGAGGTAAATGTAAGTCACTGTTTCGGGAACAGCGCTAAAAATAGCTGTAACGCAGCCAAAGGCAGTTTAAAATAAAAAAACAAACAAACAAACAAAGTCTTGTGTCATGGCTCTCCACAGCAAGTTCAATGTCAAAGCCAAATATGGTCTAAATACGAGCTAACAGTCGCTGCTGTGTATGTGGGTGATGGCAAGGTCGTCTGGGTGACAGTGTGAGCAGTGACACCACAGTTTGTGGCGCTGTGCGGTTTGTTTGCTGTCAAGCGGGTCCATCTGGTGGGGAACAGCAGCACTGCTCATGTGGAGACGTGAACAATGATTCATTTTCTGGATGCATCTTCATTTTATTTCATTTCACTCTACTGAACTACCTCATCATGACTCACTTTCCCATCATAATCAGCCCAGGAGAGAGGAAATACTTCATCAGGGTTACCAGACCTGTAGGACTAAGGCAGCAAAAGATCCCAAAGTATGTGTTCCAGCTGAGTGATTTGTTTTAAAACAACAATCAAAAAAATTATTATTATTATTTTTAATCGAGTACCACCTCAAAAATATTGAGCGCTCAAAGTAACACCATTACCTCCAATGTTAAAATGCAGTGGTGTAAACAGGTCGAGCAAAGTCAGCTACAAACTTTTCACAGAAAGCCTTTATTCTCACTAAGATAATTTGTTCTCTCATGATCCTCCTCTTCCACACTTCAGACACTGATCTAGTGAAATTAGATTAATATGGAGCCAGAGATAAGGTGATTCTAATTACTATAATTTATTATTATTAGTGTTGTTGTTGTTATTTGTTTCATTTTCTACACACTCTGGACACAATTCATCAGCTCTACTCCAATCAAATTCCCTGGTATATACAATGGAAGAGTATTTCTGATTTTCCTCCAAGTACCACCAGAGGAAACCCAATGTGTTTTGTTTGATATATTAATAATAACTTGAAGGGGTAGAAAACCAAACATATTGAGGTGTGTCTGACTAGCCCCATACAGCCAAAGCATTCTGCATTGATTTGGGGTGCCAAGGTCCCTTGATGTGAAAGCCATAAAAATAGACTTTTCCATAGAAAAACAAATATTTTTCTTTCATATATTCATACAATTTTGAAGGGTTTAAATAAAAACAAATAAATAGAGGAGTGTCTGACTAGTTCCATGTAGCCAAAGCATGCTGCATTGATTTGGACCCAAAATGTCCAAAAAGGGGAGGGGGGGATTAATTATGGACAGTCATTTATGGATGGTCCCTAAGTGAAACCCAGGGATAAGAGCATCTCATTGGGCACTGCACCACTTTTCTCCACTAGAAAGGAACTCCTTTACAACTAATCATTGTTTTGTATTTATATTTTGCATTGTTTTGTATTTTATTATGGCCACATATGAATGGCAGCCAGTTTGTCGCTCCTCATGTTTTCACCACTCCAGAGGGAACTTTAGGGTCACTTCTGTGGACAGCCAGCAGCTAGTGGAAGAAGGAGGGAAAACCAAACTTTTATCAACTACCTCTGTTCTCGGCTAAACTAATTAAGCTTTCCTTAACCCACTTAGTTCATTATCACCGTGTATGGCCGAGGCTGCTCCCCCGCGGTGCTCATCACTTCTCGCGGAACTGTGTGGAGCTCATCCCCCCCCCCCCCCCCCCCCCCCCCCCCCCCCCAAAACCCCCACCCCCCCCCCCCCGACCGCGCACTGAATAATAGCCGTCGTTAAATATTCATCCTCCCGTTCCCGGTGGCACTTCTCTCCCTCCCTACTGGCCGGCTCGAGCAGCATGAGTCTAGTTAGGACTGAGAAAATGTGAACGGGTTTTATGTCCGTTTTCAGTGTTACAAACCGGGTTTCTCACCGAGAAGAGGATGGGGAGACTTGCCTATGAAGTGCCAGTGACATGAGCGTATTTCCAGGTTGGGTGTGTGCGGGAGGAAAGGTAGGTGGTGTAGGTCCTCCATCTCCTGTCTTCACACAGATACTGTCTTCTTAACAGGGGCGTTTCAACTGACTTTGAGGGCCCCACGTTTTTCATTTTTTGTGACTGGATCCAGTGGATCCTGAAAAGTGTTAAATCAATTTTTCAAATCCATTTCCCAAGTCAGCAGATCAGAAGTAGCTTTTTATTTGCCAGTCACCTTAAATTTGACGACATGGGAAAGTATAAATTCATCAAAACTTGATGATTTTGCCACATGGCTGAAAGTTGTACAATGCACAGTGTATTTTGTGCAAAAAGTGTTTCAAACTCAGCCCAATGGGAACCGAGACAGTAGTGTCTCACACGCACAGAGCGAAACACAAAGCTGCAAAATCAGGTATTTCCCAGTTCATTTCTACTCTTGTCTCCACCATGCCTCCATCACTATCTCTGATACTGACACCAGGACAACAATCAGGTGTTTGCCTCACTGTGATGGCTGAATATGATGAGGAAAACACCGACCAAATAAGTCAACGGATGTAGTGGGAAGCTTATTCCGTGCAATGTTCCAGTTTGGTGGCACGTCTTTCAAGGCATCAGAAAGTTTGGATTAAACCTGTGCATTTCACATCAGCTAGGCTTACATGCCTTTTCCATGTTATTTACTCTTAAAGTTTTATTCATTAAAAAAAAAAAGTTGAATCTAAACTGTAGAGAACAGAAAAGGTGTAGCGCTACACTTTTCTCTTTTACTTTTTAGAAATCGCTGTCTTCATGCAGACATTTCATCTTCTCCCTGTTTTTCTTTTGATTGGTTGAACCAATGGTGGCCACAGTGATCACCTCTGTTGGTTGAGCTGTTGCGCTGTTGGTAAAAGTAAATTCAAAACCAGTTATATTAACATCTTCATCAAAGAATCCATTATGTGAATCAATATGTGGAAAAAGCTGTGATGGACTGGCGACCTGTCCAGGGTGTACCCTGCCTGACTGAGACCTACCACTGAAGCATTAACGAATAAGTCAGACTTCAAAGCATTTCATGATTTATTGGTATTGAGGACAATAATCGCAAAGAAGTAATAATAACCCATTTTAATAATTATTTTTGATTGTAAAATGAAAATACCCATTAATAGGTTTATGTATAAATTGATTTTTTTTTTCTATAAATGAAAACAGTGCATTAATTATATTTATACTTTAATCAATTATAGGAGGAATTTAAAAATATAAATGAAACATCAGTGAATAATTCAAATTAAAACAGGATTTGCAAAAACAACCTGAAAGAGTTGAGAAGTGCGTGATTTAAAAATACATTAATGAATTTCTATGTAAGCAAAAGTTTAAAATAGCCATTTTGGGGGTTCTCATTATGGGGAACCACATAATTTCCAGCATTGGCTGTCCTGTTGCAGTGCCCCTGTTGGTTAGGTTATTTCACCCTTCAAGATGAATGTGCTGTCTACTGCATCACCTTGCCACTCAGAATAAGCCATTAAAATCAGGAAATGTTTGCAGTTGGGTTAAGCTAACACTTTGCTGCAGGCCTGCATTTACTTACCTGACAAAACAACAACAGAGTGCTGCAGGTGTAATACTGTTCCACTAGATAGCAGCAGATTACGGACGTGTGTGTGGGGGTGTGTGTTTACACAGCCACATTCCTTATGAGGACTTGATTTTTGTCCTCATATGGAATGTGGCTGTGTAAACACACACATAAATTACTACATTTTAAGGTGAAGACATGTTTTAAAGTTAGGCTGAGGTTAAGGTTAGGTAAAGGTTAGATTTAGGGCTAGGGGTTGGGGTACTAGTATTTATGGTTAGGGTTAGAGTACGTCTCCAGGAAATGAATGTAAGTCAATGCAATTTTTTCTGAAGTCATGGAAACCAGTGTGTGCGTGTGTTCTTGCATTTGTTGCCGAGTGAGGACAAAAAAAAACGTATAAACCCTACAGAGTGAGAACATTTTGACAAAATGAGGACATTTTGTCTGGTCCTCGCATCTTTAAAGGGCTTTTTCAGGGTTAAGACGTAGTTTCAGGGTTAGGGCTAGAATTGGGTTTAAGTTAGAGTTAGGGTACGGGTTAGGGTTAGGCATCCAGTTGTGATTGTTAAGGTTAAAGTAAGGGGCTAGGAAATGCATTATGTCTATGTGGGTCCTCACTTTGATAGAAGCACAAATGTGTGTGTGTGTGTGTGTGTGTGTGTGTGTGTGTGTGTGTGTGTGTGTGTGTGTCTCAAAGATGCTCTACTGCTCTGCCTCAGGATGTGAATGGTTTTGATGAGCCTCATCAAGTCCACCTCTGTCATAAGTCTGCTTTTCTCTCCAGGGCATGTATCTTGTTGTCTCTTCTCTACAAATTACCAAAAGATGGAGGACCACCTGCCAGCAGCGATTTCTTTGGGAAGAGGGAGTCTGGCTGCAACTAAAGAGTTTTTTCCATATTTGATAGGGTCTTTTCATTCTGCTTCAAAGGAAGATGAATGTGTAGAGACAAACCGCAGGAAATCCAGGAAAAAAAAATATAATTTCTCATGCACTCAGTCTTTTTCATGCACACATGCACCCACTCAAAGACATAACTATGCATGACTGTGCACACATGCACACACACACATGTGCCTTGCAGGTTGGTAATGATCAGATAGACTTACGCTCCAAGACCAAAAGATCAGGATCTGGCAACCCAACACCTAAACCCTGTAACATGACAGATCTGGCAATCCGACCCCTTCCCTTTGGAAGAGGAATAATTTGGTTGATGGCACTTATAATCACAGCCCTGTTACTGATCCTTCACTGTGTGTGTGTGTGTGTCGCTCCTATGTTATTGATGCGGGAAGACGTCATACATCAAACAAGTGGGTGTATCTCCTGCCTCTGCTTTCTCTCCTGCAGTTATGTATGTGCATGTAGGTTGATAGTTGCCAGCTCTGTTTACATTCATGCTATTTAGATATTTCTCACAGATGCATCACAAAAAAAGGAAGAATAGCTTAAGGGTGAAAATTCAAGGAGATGACAGCTACATATACAAGCAATATTCAGAATTAATGAGAGAAGTTTAAGGTCGTTTGTTGGATGTTTTTATATTTTGATGACTTCTTACTGTCAGCCAGGCTCTACATTCTGTGACTGTCTTTGGTCATCTCTCTCTCTCTCTCTCTCTCTCTCTCTCTCTCTCTCTTTCTCCCCCTCTCTTTGGACCTATTGTATTATTTATGCCCCGCCCCCTCAGCTGCTCAAAGCTCTCAAGTTTCACCTGCAGAGCCAGATGACAAATTAAGACTCCTTCCATGAGTCATCACAAGGAACTCCTCAATTGCATGCGTACACATACATATACAGTACATACATACATGCAAACAAACACACATGCACACACATCCTGGCAACCCATCTCTCTCTCTGTCTTTCTCTCTCTCACACGCACACACATACACACTCACACACACACACACACTCTAACTTGCACACACTCTAGCTGTTACAAACTCTGAGGAGGGCAGTGTGAGTACTGTGCTTTGTTGAGTGAGGGAATGTGTTGTTGTGCGCAACAGCAGACGGAGTAGGTCAGAGGAAGTAGCGGAGTGTGATCCCACAGAATTTATCCTGGACGTTCGTTTTTCTTTTTCGTCCTACTTGTTGAACATAGACCTCCAGGAACGACACAGCATATTTGAAGAGCACAAAGATCCTGGCTAATACTACATTTGCTTTTGTGAAAGGCTTGTCATTTAATGTGGAGGTAACAGACTTGATGAATGAGTGTGCTGACACCGCCACAAGATTCTTTCTTTAACTACTTTTCTCTGTTGGAGAAAAGTGGGACTCTGTGGTAGAGCTTGAAATTGCGTGTGTGTTCTTATTTTTATCTGAAAACCAATGCCATGGAGACCATGCACACATACATACCTACAGAAAATCAGTTTACTAGAGTACTAGAGTTTACTAGATTTCATTGTTTTTGCAATTTCCCATATATACACACGATAAAGCTGAAATGATTAATACTTATTAATTATTTTTTAATAACTTGATCAGTTTGAGTGGATTTTATTAAGTAGATTTTTTTACTTCTTAAATGTAGATATCTTGTGGTGTCTTTTCTCTTGTGAACAAAGAAACTAGGAAAACCGATAAAAACTATATAAAACCAATATTTCCTGATTTATTTATTTTTTTCAGAAAATTTGTCGAATATGGTTTGAAAGGTTTTTCTGATGTTTATCTGTGTATGTTTGGACAGGAGTCTTCATGGGGTCCACATTTGGACAGTGTAGAACTGCTTTGGCCAGGTGGACCTGTCCTCACACTGATACTGAACCTACATACAGTGCTGGCACAGAGTATAAAAGGCATATTTAAGACAAGGGATCTTTTAAAGGTCAGAGTCATGGTTATGTGTCCATATATTATGTCATATTTTATTCTTGTTAAAGTCAGTTGCAGTTTACAATGTGCCTGTAAAATGTTTTGTTTGTGTGTTTGAAGGTGTACAGTATCAAGTCCTGAATAGAGGGCATGGTATGCTCTTAGTCATTTGTCACAATGCCTGGCAAGAAAGACCCCAAGAAGGACACAAAGAAAGGTGGAAAGCCTGAACCAGAGAAAAAAAAGGAGGAGGAAAAAAAAGGAAAGGAAGAAAAAAAGGGAGGAAAGGATGACAAGAAACCCACCAAGGATGATAAGAAAGGTGGAAAGGATGACAAGAAAGGGGGAAAGGATGATAAGAAAGGGGGGAAAGATGATAAGAAAGGGGGGAAGAAGGGAAAAGAGGAGCCAGCAAAGGGGAAAGATGATGGAAAGAAAGGAAAAGACAAAGGGAAGGGCAAGAAAGTGGAGTCAGATGAGGAAGAGGATGAGCTTCTGAGTGATGAGGAAGAAGATGAAGATCTAAGTGAAGAAGATGAGGATGATGAGGATGACTCAGAATATGACAGGAGAGGGAAAAGCCGGGGAGGCAAAGCCGCTAAGGGAATGAAAGGAGGGAGGTCTAGACGTGGGGAAGACTCAGATGAAGATGATGAGGAGGATGACGATGAAGAAGATGATGAAGATGAAGAGGATGATGATTATGGCAAATCCAAAAAGAAAGCTAAAGATAAAGGAAAAGCTCATGCTGATGCAAAAACGAAAAAAGGAAGAAAAAAAGATGATGCACCACAGCTTCCAGTTAAAGAAATCCCGAAGAAAGGTCTGAAGAACATGTCCAGGATGTTCATGAAGTTTTCTGGTTTCAAGAGGCGCAGGAACAGTAGAAAAAAGCTGAAAAGTACATCACGCTTGTTCCTAGGTTTAGGGAAGAGGAAGTTCCGACTTGCTAAGAAGAAACGCCGAAAGTCAATGCTGAAGAACACATCTCGCTTCATGATGAGGTTCAAGGCCAGCAAAAAGAGGAAAAAAGAGAAAGAGGCCAAAGAGAAAGCATCCGATGGTAAGAAGCCAACCTACATGCTGCTTCGTCTCGGAGGAAATAAAGAAGCGAACGAGAAGAAGGGGGGCTTCTTCAAAAACCTATTTCGGAAAAAGGATGGTGATGGACCTTCTGATGACTTCAAGAACAGAAGTGTGTTGCTAGGTAAGGTTGCAGCAGCAACAAACTGGCTGACCAAACGCTTCCTGTCAACTAAAATGCGAGGAAATTCTGGACACCATGGCTGGGGGGGACGCAGAGCACATAGCAGACAAGCCAGCTCAAGACGTTATCTCCATGGTTACCATAATAATGGTTATGAGCATGGTGAAGATGATTATGGATATGACCAGGGATATTCAACTCACCAGAAAGGTTATGAAGACTATTATTATGATGGTTATGGCAGCTATAGAGGTGAGGCAGCTGCAGCATATGATAGCCAGGGTCAGTTTGGTTACTATAGCGATGAGAGAGGGGACGCAAACTATCAAGACCTGGGATACTATGAGGAGGATGGACTTTATGATCCAAATGCAGAATATTATGAAGGTGCTCTACATGATGGGGGCATGGAAGACTATTATAACCCATATTCCTCTGCTCAAGGCTACTATAACAACCAGGATCACTATGGTTACCAGCAGCAACAGGCAGTGGCAATGTATGGGGATGGGGGTCTAGACTATTATGCACTAATGGGGGATGACCATATGTATGGAGGAGCCATAGATGGATTCCTTGACCCTCAGGCTCAGGGCTACTATGATGAAAATGGGCAAGGAGTATACTACAGTGATGGACAAGGAGGTTACATTGATAATGGACAGGCAGGTTATTATGAGAACCCTTACACCACAACCATGGGAATGCAAGGGGGATTTTCACCTGACTATCAACTTAACTATAATGACCCTGGCATTTCCTACCAAGAGTACAGCTCCCAGCAAGCAATGGGATTCCCATCAGGAGGTCAGCAGAACTTTGGCTTTGATGGACAGGGGATGGACCAGGTACAGGGTGTGTTTGGGGACCAGTATCCAGAACATATGAATCAATATGGGGATGATACAGGGGGACTTCAGGGAGGGGAGATTACATTCAGAGTCCCTAGACCTCAAGTGCGCCTATTTGGGAAAGAACGTCTGGAAGTGCCGCCACCACCTGCACCTACTTTGCCACCAGATCCAGAATTTGAAGACATGTCAGAAATCCAGTATGAAGACCAAATTCCTCTTGCTCCAGGTCATCCTGGTGACATTATGTTACCACATCCACAAATGGCATTGTCACCGCATCAGCAAATGATGATGTCTGCTCAGGAACAGATGATGATGGCCCCACAGATGTCACCACAACAACAGGTGATGTCACCGCATCAACAAATGATGATGTCTGCCCAGGAACAGATGATGATGGCCCCACAGATGTCACCACAACAACAGGTGATGTCACCGCATCAACAAATGATGATGTCTGCTCAGGAACAGATGATGATGGCCCCACAGATGTCACCGCAACAACAGATGATGTCACCACAACAACAGTTGATGTCAGCACAACAGGAACAGAGTATGTCTCCCCAAATGATGCCATCACATATGATGTCACCACAGCCTAACATGATCTTACCACAAGAACAGAGTTTGGCTCCTCAAATGATACAATCACAGATGATGTTACCACAACAAGAAATGATGTTTGCACAGCAGCAGATGATGTCACCACATGAACAGATGATGCCACAGCAACAGATGCCTTCACAGATGATTTTGCCACAGGTAAGTTATGTTTTGTACTCTTCAAGCACTGTACTAGAGGCTTTCAGTCTAATTCCTCTTGTTGTATTGGTGAACCCATGGAAATGTGGGACAAATTCACCGATTGTAATTTCTTCATCTCCACTGTCCCTACAAGCAAAAAGCTTAAGATATACAGTGTCCTAATATCATCTCAGAACCAATCATCTAACAAAAGGGAAGTTCTTGAGTGGTGAAATTCAAGAGAGATTTATTATTGATCTTTTATTTTGAAAAAGTGTCCACAATATTTGTAGTGGTTTTATATTAACAATGATGTGTGTAGATTATTTAAACCATAGTAAATAACCTGTTCAAGTTTACAGAATTTTCTATTATACATAATTCTTAATACTTATTTAGGACTGGTTCCATATTTTCACCAAAACAATTTTGCTTTTGTTGTGCTGCTCCAGCAGCAGATGATGACAGATCCAATGATGATGCCACAGCAACAGGGTTATGGCCCACCCTTAGTCCCTACTCCAACTGCCATGATTATTAAGCAAGCAAACTTGTCTCCTCTTCCTGCTCGTCGTCTGCAGCCCTCTCCAACTCCGTCCCGTCGCTCTGTCATCATGCCCTCTCCCCAGTTGCAGCGCCATCCCTCTGTCATGGCATCTCCAGTACCTTCTCCAAGGCTTGTACGGAGACCAAGTCCTTCTCCACAACCATCCTTGAGGAATGGTTTTATAGGTGCCCAAAGACCTCCCTCTGTTATGTCAAGACAGATCTCCCCTCCTACATCCCCCATGGCGTCCCCCCTTGGCCATCGTAAAATGGCACCTCAGCGATCACCATCATCTTTAGCCCGAGGACCCTCCCCCCCACACTCTCCCCGTGCTTCTATGATAAGACGAAGTCCTCCACCTTCACCAAGAGCATCAATGAGACAAAGATCTCCTCCTTCTTCACCTCGGGCTTCCATGAGGAGGCGAAGCCCCCCACCATCACCCGCTCCTGCTCGTAGCCCATTTGGGGGGAGAAAAATGCATGGGTCACTTTCCCCTCCCCTTTCTCCCTCTTATATATCGCCCCCCCACTCTCCACAGCTCAGCAGAAGACCATCTCCCTCTCCATCTCACCGTAGTTTATCCCCTGCTGGGCCCCGTCCTGGTCCATCATCTCCCACCCTCTCTCGTCGTTCAACTCGACTGCTCAGGGACCCCACCCCCTTGGCCAGGCCCAGGATGGGGGGTAATGTCCCTTTAGGTACTGTGAGACCCTCTCCTATGGGTCTCAGGGGACGTCCCGTGCCCCCACCCACCCAGAATGTGCGCCCATTCCGTGCCTCATCTATAAGAAGCAATAGATCTTCTGTTCTCACAGTGGATTCCTCCCTTCTCTCTTCCCCTTTCCACTCCCCTCATATGGTCCACCGTGCTCCCCTTGGGAGAAGAGAATCTGGCCGATATCCTCCTCGACCCATAGCTCGAGGACGTCCCCTCATGGTTCAGCAATCTATAAGAAGAATGCCTCCTGCTTCTCCACAGCCCTCTCTGAAACACATGCCACGTCCTGCATCCCCACACCTTTCTCCTAGACTCTCCCGTCAGTCCTCCCCTCTCCTGCCCCCTCGAGCTGCCTATTCACTCACTCATGCACCGGAGGCACATGTGGCTGGACCTTATGCTGATCCTTATACTGATCAGATTGTTAATTCGCCTTCTCCCACATTATCTCATGCTTTGCAGAACCAGAATATACGGCAGGCCTCTTTTGCCTCACCCCTTGGCCCAGAGGCAACCCAGGTGGTAGGCATGAGTGAGGTGGCAACCGAATATGTAGACCCATATGCTCCCCAATCTCCTAACCTTTCTGGTGCGATGCAAAACCAGATAATTCGAGATGCTTCCTACATTTCCCCACTGCAGAGACCAATGTCACCTCACGTCCAGCCCATGGCCCCTTCTTCTCCTCTCCTGTCTGGGGCTCTGCATAATCAAGTTATAAGAGATGCATCCTATGTTTCTCCTTTACAAAGACCAATGTCACCATATGAACAGCCTATGCCTCCTTCTTCCCCTATGTTGTCTGGAGCTCTGCAGAATCGTGCATTGAGAGATGCATCCTATGTGTCTCCTCTTCAAAGACCCCAATCCCCATATGCTCCATCAGTGCCTTCCACTCCAATGCTCTCTGGAGCCATGAGACATGGTCAGGCACTAAGACGTGTGACCACTTATGAGACTCCACAGCTGCAGTCACCATACGGACCAACTGTTGTTACCCCATATGATTATATCTCTGAGCCTGGCCCTCCACCACTGCTCCATGAGGCTCTGCAGAACCGATCTGGCCTGCAGAATGTCTCATCTTTAAAATCACCAATGATGCTACGCCGTAATCCTTATGCACCAACTGGACCTCAGCTTCAAAGTGCATTACAGCAGAACCCTAACCTCCGACAAGCATCTTTCCAGACACCTATGCAATTAAGACGGTCACCTTATGGGCCTCCACCACCATCTTCACCAATGTTAGGGAGTGCCCTGCAAAACCCACAGCTGATGCAGGCATCGTACCGGCTTCCAGAAGGAACCTTAATGTCACCATATGGAAATTCACGTTCCTCCCCTATGCTTGGCCACGCTCTGCAAAATCAACAAATCCGTGGAGCCTCATACACCTTGCCTGATGGATCAGTGATCAGGGTATGTATCAGAGAATATGCTCAAGTTTCCCTTTATGGAGTACATTATAACATCCTATGTCATTCTATATTTTCACCTACACAGGATCCACGTGTGCCCATGTCTCCTACTCTTTCCAGGGCTCTTCAAAACCAGGATCTAAAGACTGCAACATATACACTCCCTGATGGCACCATTATAGACCCTAGACAGCAAGTAACACATGACATTTGTTTTTACTTTAAAAGAACTCACGTTTTATATCAGTGTGTTCTCCTTCCTCATATTTTATCATTAAAAGTAACTATTATGTCTGTCTATGCAGCAACCAATATCTCCAAACCTTGCTAAGGCCCTGGCCAACCCAGCTCTGCGAGAGGCCTCCTACTCTCTTCCTGACGGAACTATTGTGGTTGACCCCAAGAAACCCAAGTCCCCAAACCTTACTGCAGCACTTCAGAACCCTTACCTGAAAAGTGCATCATACTCTCTGCCAGATGGTACTATCATCATTGATCCACGGAAACCTGTCTCTCCAAACCTTTCTAGTGCTCTTCAAAACTCCCTTCTCCGAGATGCATCTTTCACATTACCAGGAGGAATCCGTGACCCAAATATACCTCTGTCGCCAGATCTGTCGAAGGTTAGATATGTATCCAGACACTGTTTTGATTGTGAATTGATACCTTTTTCTTTCCTCCATCATCTTCCAGTTACACAAAGATGCACAGCTTTTAAATATTTTCTCTCAATTGTGTAGCTCTGTTTCACTGATAATAGTTAGCGAACAAACATAAGATTTTGCTTTATTTCAGATGGTCTTCATTAAATTTAACACTTAACTAAAACCAGCTCTTATAATATTTAGGCCCTCAGTAATCCTGCCTTAAAGGGAGCTTCATACACCCTCCCAGATGGAACTATCATAGTGGACCCAAGAAAACCAAAGAGCCCAAGTCTAACAGCTGCCCTGCAGAACCCCCATCTAAAAGGTGTGTCATATACCCTGCCTGATGGAACCATCATCATTGACCCAAGGAAACCAGTTAGCCCTGACCTGTCTCAGGTATGTACCTGTTTAATTTATCTTAATTTAAATTTGCTGCAGTTTCTTGATTGTAATAAGTTTGTTCAAAAACCAAGAATCAAAACCAGTAACTAAATGACAATGATTTGAATGATTTAATGATATGTGATTATGCCCTGCAGGCCCTTATGAATAATGCTCTTCGAAATGCATCATACCAGCTCCCTGACGGCTCTAGCCTCATTATTCCTGGCCAGAAACCGAACCTTTCATCTGCTCTGAGGCAGAATCAGGCTCTCCGTTCTGCAGGTCTTTATCGTCTGTCAGAAAACTCAGGACTGTCAGGCATACCTAATCCCACCCCTCCCAATCTCACATCTGCACTGAAGAAAGAGGAACTCCGTGGTGTCAGTTACAGGTAGGGAACTATGCTATTAATGGAAACTAGGACAGACAATGACTAGAAAGAGAAAACTCCAGTGTTTCTCACAAGAATCTGCTGAGTGTTTGATGGTTATTGTAAATATGTAATGTTGAACTTACCCTGACATTACACTGCAACCAAAATAAGCAAAAATCACCAAATGTACATGTGAATATACAGTATATTCAGAGGGAAAGAAATTATTTGTACATTCATGTAAATGTACAAATATATAATTATGATATATTGTTAATGATAAGACTATCTTATTGCATTTTTGGAAATGGAGTGGAAACATAGAATGAAATCTTTACATTTATTTCTATAAAATGATATAAGGTAGAAGCAGGGTAGAACGCTTAGATCACTTCAACTACTCTGCAACACACTTAAAAGGATAGATGTTTGCTGAAATGATCAGCAAATTTTATTACTCATACGTTTACCCATCCATTCTCCCATTCATCCCATGATGATTCAGTTCAGAAGACATTGGTGTCAATCATAATATTCCTTGCTCTATGAATGAAGTAGCACCAAGACAAAGTATTTAGCCTGAAGCAGCAAATTCTTTTATATCATAAAACTTTTGACCTCCTCCAAAGGTTCTTGGTACCCTGAGGGCCTGTGATGGAATTCCTCCAAAAGTCACAAATATTGCCATTAAAATAACTTGTCTGACTGTAAGGCAGCTG
Organism: Brachirus orientalis; assembly: GCA_016785285.1. NCBI lineage: Eukaryota > Metazoa > Chordata > Actinopteri > Pleuronectiformes > Soleidae > Brachirus > Brachirus orientalis. Next base: position 4,927,869 of record JAFBJR010000175.1, read on the forward strand.
TGAGACAGTGGGCAGAGCAGTTTATCGTCGAACAAGAACAAGGGGTTTAATCTCCATGCCATGTGTCCCTGGGCAACACCCCCAACCCCAAATTGCATTTGGTGGCTATGCCAACAATGTATGAATGAATGTGAATGGGATAATGGTTGGGTAAACTGAAGTGTAAAGAGCTCAGTTGAAAATTACTATATTAATACAAATACCTTTGTCGGTGTAATTTAACCCTGTGTCACATGTTTATATTGATGAGAACCATTGTTTGGTCCACAGGCTGCCGGATAAATCTCTACTCACACGTCGGTTCCACAACCCCAGCCTGTCTGATGCCATCCAAAACCAGCATCTCCGATATGCCTCATACAGGGTGCCAACAGGCCTGCAGGGTGAGGATAACCGCTACGCGGTGGTGCCTCCCTATGGGCCTCACTCAGGCCACTGGGCCAGGAATGCCTGGGGAGGAGGTGAAGGAGGGGAGGATGTTTGGGCAGCTGAGAAGGTTTTACCGCATGGAACAGTCCAGAATCTGACAAAGTGGTCCATGTACAGAGAGGATGGGGTGTTAGAAGGATATTATCCCACACCTCATTTTGTTGATGGACCTCAGGACCCAGACTGGAGTCCTGACAGAGATAGAGCACCTGGTCAAAACTGGTATGACAAGGTAGCTGAAGTGTTTTTTTTTATGTAACTTCTAATGAAAGTTGACGGACAATAAATTGGAATGTGAATGAGTGTCACCTAGTCAATATGCATGCAGAAATTTCCATAGACAAGCACTAACTTGCATGTTGCATGTTTCTGCATGTTTAACTTTAGTGCTGTGTCAAGCAATGACCATATCCTTCCAGGTTTGACAATATTGCATGACAGTGTTGAAACATTTTCTTATTGTTATTTGTGTGTGCAGATCTACTCTATCCTAAGCATGCCCACAGCAGGCCACAGGGTGAAACGCTGGGCGGAGGGAATGGAGGACATGACACAGCTGCCGTAAGCACAACCCAGTATTAGCAAACAGCCTCACAGCTATTTCACTCATGTCGCACAAGCCTTTATTATTTTCGTTTCAGTGTATTTAGTTTCTGCAAGCAACAATTTGCAGTGTGTGCTTGACCTAGTCTTTGAAAATCCTTGAAAGGTTTTGGAGTTTGCAGAGAAATTTCTGGAATTAAGTATGTCATTATTTCATTAAAATGCAAGCCTCAAGTAGATCTCTGTCCAATGATTTTCACTTTATATCCTTAAGAAACCTTTGAATTAAATATTTGTGTTTCTTTGTCAGCCGTTTGTAAGAATTATTTCCACAGTTATTCCCTCACACGCTCATCAATTATAAGCTTTATGATTTTGATGACACTTCATTTTACCAGTTTTCAAAGAAAAAAAAGTCATTGAATGTCATTGAGGGTTAAGTAATTTTGGTTAGAGTGTGTCAGGAATGTGGAAATCCAGCTCTGTGTGTGTTTAATTACCTCTGTGTTTGACTGCAGTGAGCTGAATGAGACCACAGTTCTGATGAACCTGAAGAAGCGCTACGACCAGGAACTTGTCTATGTATGCCGAATTTCTAATATGCTAATGAAATGTCATTGACACTGTCATCTACTGTACATGTACTCATCCACTTTCCTTCCCTTGTTTCTGTCTGTCCCTTGTTATCCGGCAGACCTACATCGGCAGCATCCTCGTGTCTGTGAATCCATACAAGTTGCTCAACATTTACGGCACAGACATGGTGCTCCAGTATGAAGGCCACGGCCTGGGTGACAACCCTCCGTAAGATCCAGGAGTTTGTGTGTGGTGTGCATGTCTTATATAGGCTGTGTGGACCAATTGCCAAGTAAATCTATCTTTGTGAGAATATTTTGACCTTGTGAGGACATTTTGGCTGGTCCTCACAACTTTAACAGACTTTTTTAAGGATTAAGACCTGGTTTTAGAGTTAGGTTTAGGTTGGGATTAGGGTTAGGCATTTAGTTGTGATGGTTAAGGTAAGGGTCTAGGGCAGGGGTGTCAAACATGCGGCCCGTGGGCCAGAACCGGCCCACCAGAGGGTCCAATCCAGCCCACATAATGAATTTGTGAAAGTTTCACATAGTGATTAGAATCTAATCACTATGTTAACTATTGTATTTTCCTGTTCCAGATACATGTGACAAATTGTTTAGTGCCTTTGTAGATCCACACGTGTAAATAGTAAACAGGTATAACACTTATTTTTCCCCAAGAAATTTCAGGTTGTTCATAATATGTTTTGTAAAAAAAGATACTCCATTAACTGCAAAACAAAGGGAAACATTTGGATTTCTTGTTGTTTATAGGTTATTATGCTATGATTTTACTGGTCTGGCCCACTTGAGATCAAATTGCACGGTATGTGGCCCCTGAACTAAAATGAGTTTGACACCCCTGGTCTAGGGAATGCATTATGTCTATGAGTGTCCACACAAAAATGCAAAACCAGTATGTGTGTGTGTGTTTGTGTGATTACTAATTAGGTGCATGATTTGGTGGGCCCTAAAGCTTTTTACCCAGTGAAATTATTATGGGAAAGTTATAGGGAAAGTCCCATTAATATGAGTTTCAAGGTGAAGCTATTGTTTAAGAATAGGTTTAGGCTGGCAGTAATAGTAGTGTGACGCTCTGTGTATATGTTTTGGTACTTTTATTAGGACCTTTTCCAGTGGAAAAAAAATGACCTCATCAGGTCCACAAGTCCTCATGGGATCCAAACAGCCCAGTCCTAATGAGGCTAAATCTAATTTCTGGAGCCCTGGTTGAACCCTGCTTATGTTCTGTTATTATTCTGCCCCTGTTTGGTCTTCATGAACAGAAAGAATGTAACATTATTTGTATGCTGAAAACATGCTCTCTTAAGCAAAACTATCAGACCTGACAGGGAGCATTTGTGTGTATGCACCAGCCATGCAGAGGCAGGAAGAATTTATCAAATCAAACAGCTGAATGATCAGGATTTTTAAGCAGTAGGATTTACTTATGAAACTTTTTGGTGGACACTTCTTTATGTTTTTAGTCATCCTTTACTGTTGTCTCACCTCCTGTGTGCAGCGTGGGAATGTCGTCAGGCAACATGAGATCTAAACAGTTGTTTGGAGCTGAAACGCTTAAATCGCATTATTTGAACTAATTTGACAATGGCATTAAATACTTATGGTTAAGGTTAGGAATACAATTTACAGGCTGAGCAAAATGAATACAAGTGGATGCAGTGTCCTGACAAGGACAACTCAACAAAGTTGTGAGAAAGAACTTTTTAGAAATTACTTCAATTTTGCAAGATTTCTTTGCTTTCCGTGGACTGCTGCACCCACGGGAATAATTTCTGTATTTCATTTCTATGTAATAATGAGCTAACACTACCTGTATTTTCAAAAAGAGGGACAAAAGAAAGAAAAGAACATTAATATTTTAAAATCTTTTCTCTCATTAAATGAACAAATCCAGAGGACTGAACAGCGCTGGAAGATTTGTGAGCTCCCAGAGTGCTTTCTGCCTCTGAACACAGAAGATACTCTTAACTCTCTAACCTTCAACTGAAACCTTCTTTCCTGTGATTATGCTGTTGGACTACATTTGTCTACATGTGTTGTAGGCTCTACTCAGAGATATAGCATGGTGGTGTAAATGCCAGCACTCTCAGGTGTTGCTGAGAGGCTCCAATTTCACTGCTGTTGGTCGGTTGCCAAGGGAGAGTTTGGTTAAGGATTTCACCACCACTTCACATCTACACACACTTGTGAGGACAGTCCTGGACATAAAGCATTCCCTGGCCCCTTACCTGAACCTTAACCCTCACAATTAATGCCTAACCTTTAACCTAAGCCCAATTTTAACCCTAACCCTGAAACCAGGTCTTAACCCCCAAAAAGCCCTTTTAAGAGGTGACAGAATGTGAGAACCAGCCAAATTGTTGTTGTGGTCCTCCCATACACGAACACACACAGTCTTTCTCTCTCACACTCACACACAAACAGGTTGCATTTGTTAATTAAAAATGTTTCATTGTTTTGCAGTCATCTTTTTGCCATTGCTAATCTCGCATATAACACCATGATGGATGCCAAAAAGGACCAGTGTGTTGTGATCAGGTATAAAAGTTTTTGTATTCTTTCAATTTGTATGGATAAGGTCTTGTTTTGACCTTCTTTTGCTCCGGTTTAATTTCTGTAACAACTTGCAATTTCTGTCCCTTTTTATTACTATGTTACCAAGTTACTGTTTTGATACATAATGAATAGAAAAGACACTGTTTTTGTTGCAGTGGAGAAAGTGGTTCAGGAAAGACAGAAGCTACAAAACTGATCCTGCGTTACCTGACAGCCATACATCACAAACGCAACATCTCGCAACAGGTGAGATATGTGTCATTTTATGAACTTATCACATACATACATACATACATACATACATACATACATACATACATACATACATACATACATACATACGGTATGTGCAATTACAAAAGTGATGAATTAATGTAACTCTCTTGGTTTCATTCTCGCTTGTTTTCTGCCACTTAACATCAGATAGAGGTAAAGTGTGCCTTCTTTTTGTTTAGCCCACACAACAAACAGCATCCCTATTAAAGGTAACCATGGTAACATGCTTGTATTTGTTAATTGGTCAGATCCTGGAGGCCATGCCCCTGTTGGAGTCTTTTGGGAATGCCAAAACAGTGCGCAATGACAACTCTTCACGCTTTGGCAAATACACGCAGATCTTCATGGAGGAGTAAGTCAATGTAACAAAAAGTTCACAAACCAGTGAAGGTTAACAATTATTGAAGAGAAAGTCCCAGTGACTGAGAATTTTTAAAACTAAATGTCATCATCATTTTTGTAATGAACGATGTGCTTTAATGGGACAATAAAGGGTTTTTTTCATGAGAAAAAGGCTCCACAATACTTGGGAGGTTCCTCCAGAGTATGTGCAAATGCAAAGAAAGAATTTCCCTACAGGGAATAATAAATTATATATAATAAAAAAATGCAGTGAGCAGAAAGCATATACAGCTCAAAGGACAAAGGAAAAAAAATGTGAAAATCCAGTTTTTATGTCTTTTAATGCCAGGTATCACACTACAAATACTCATAATGCTTGTGACTATGACATGTATTGATTTTCTGCTGTGTCTCTAAGATAAACACACAGATTATCTCTTGTGCTCTGCAGACACACACATACACGCATACATACAAACACTGAACTGAGTGTTTGTATGAGTTTGTATGAGAATTTGGTTACATGTCTTAGTGACACAGCCGGTCTTCTGCTGGAACTGTGTGGAACTGAGACCCAAGTACATTACACATACATGACCTGTTACTAAACTCAGACTGCTGTGTGTGTGTGTGTGTGTGTGTGTGTGTGTGTGTGTGTGTGTGTGTGTGTGTGTGTGTGTGTGTGTGTGTGTGTGTGTGTGTGTGTCTGCGTGTGTCTGCGTGCGTGCGTGTCATTTACCAGTGGTGTAATCAGTGGTGCCATAACGTCTCAGTACCTGTTGGAGAAGTCCCGCATTGTCTTTCAGGTGAAAACACACACACATACACACACACATGCACACACAGTAGGTCAGGTGGGATCCTTTTACATCTGAGTCACAGTGAGAAAGAGGACATTGTAGAAGCTGACAGCATTAGTGATATCAAACATTTACCAGTTTATTCATCAGCTGTTCTATATCACCGTGACATAGACAGTGTAGGTAAATCTACCACCACAGAATCTCAGAGCTTTTCTAATTGCGTATGTGAATATGTGTGGTTATTTAAATTTGTGTGTGAATTTGTCCTTGCGTGTGTTCATCCACAGGCCAAATCTGAGAGGAACTACCACATCTTCTATGAGATGTTGGCAGGTCTTCCTCCTCATGAGAAGAGCTCACTGTATCTGCAGGAGGCTGAGACATACTACTATCTGAATCAGGTGACACACACACACACACAGATAAGGAGTGGTCACTGCAATCAATTTCACAGACACATTAACAAATGAGGTGTCAATTCTTTAAAACTGTGACATTTATTCTTCAGTGTGATGAACAGCACAAACATTAAAGTAATTGTTTTTGCTCAAATTAATACTGGGTAACAACTGCACCTAGTTCTTAGCATTGTAGGTATGTGGAGTAGTGATTTTAAAAACATGGGAGACCACAGACACAGTGAACTTTGTAACCAATTTTAAATGTTTAATCCTGAGGAAAGCACAGACTACAGTAGACAAACCAGACAAACCAAACACTTGGCTTTTAATCAAACTATTTCAGGGTGGAGATTTAAGGCATTTGGGATCTCACAGAAACTTGCATGATTTAACGTAACTTTAGAATAGAAGCAGGCATGGAGGTGGACTATCGACATTGTCAGTTAGTAGCTATTGTGGGTGAAATAATTTGTGCTGCGAAACAACTGCAGAACTGTGGATGAAGCCATGGCTGAGAAGACAGAACCAACTTGACTTGTACAAGTTACGGTTCTAAAGAAAAGGATGCAACATACGTTTCCCAGTCAACTCGCTCTCATTGGTTATTTCGAGGTTCTGCTCGTACCCCCATTACTGTTCAGTCATAATTTCAGACACGTTTAATACTTATGATTTGAAATTGGGAAGAAGATTAATGATTCCGATTATGTTAAAATTGTGTCTGTTAACCCCTCAGACTACAGAATAATTTGGCCAGATAATCTGTTCAAATCAGCCTAAAATTGGAAGGCATCTGCGATAGTTGGAAGGTCCAGATGAGGACAGAAATCTGGCCAGTTATTCTCTAGTGTGGGGCAGGCTTTAGCAAAGTCTTGAGTCATGTCATTTCATTTGTCTCTTGTGAGAGTTTTGAAGCAATTTACTCTGGCTGAATAAACTGTATTTCACAGTTTTTGCTTAACAGAAAGAGCATTAGTGGTTATAGAACACTAATTGTCATATGAAATAACAATAAGTTACAGACAAAATAAAAACATTATCAGGTTGTTCCATTTGAGTCATTTTTGATGCTGCAGACCTAAAGCACAAAAAATCTAAATAAATGAAAGAAACATAAAGGAAAAATAGTCAACAGATAACCAATCACTCTGATCCAGATTAAACAATTTCAAAGTGCATGTAAAGCAATAAAAATAAAAATAAGTTCTCTAACTTTTTTAGTCCACAGGAAAATGCATAACTAAACATCTTATCAAAGTTAAAATAAAAAAGTCACCAAAATTAGGTTTCAAATCATGTAAAATTCAGTAACATTCTCTGCTGTCAAATGCTGGAGGCTTGTCCTGGCATAAAAACTGACCTTTTCAGGACCAGTAGTCTTCATGGAGACCAAAACATGGTCCTCATGAGGCAGAACCTCATTTCTGAGCAAACGATTAAATGTAGGGCTAAGGTTTGAATGAAATTAAATGAAAATATTAGATATGTTTGCAGAAGCAAATTTTTTGCTGCTGACAATGGGCTCAGGGTAAAAAGTTGTTGCTGATAATGGTGCGTGTGCGTGCAGGGTGGAGACTGTACCATAGAGGGCAAGGATGACGGGGAGGACTTCAGGCGTCTGCTAAATGCTATGGACATCCTGTGTTTCACCCCAGAGGAGCAGAATGGCATCTATAGACTGTTGTCCTCTATCCTTCATCTGGGCAACGTCTACTTCCAGCCACACCAGGTGTGTCTGTCTCACACACACACACATTTGGGTGCACAATCAATGCACTGTATGTGTTTGCATGCAAATGTGTGTGGTAATGTGAATGCATCTGTGTGTGTGTGTGTGTGTGTTTGCAGACTGAGGGTCAGGAGGCCGCATCAGTGGTGAGTGCGCAGGAGATCAGGGTTGTCGCTGAGCTGCTGCAGGTCTCACCTGACTGCCTGCAGAAGTCCGTCACCTTCAAACTGACAGTGAGGAAAACACGCTTTGCATAAAAACATTATTATATTACAAGGATAAGGAATTATGTGGCAGCAGTTAAAGAGATGTTATTTGATATGTGTGTGTGACTCCTAGGATACAGTGCGAGAGAAGATCTACTCTCCGCTCACCGTGGAGAGTGCTGTGGATGCCAGGTGAATTTAAGGCTGACTGCATTTCTTCTGCTGAAATCAGTGCTTGAAGTGGGAAAAAATAAGTGCCAGTACTCCCCTTATTCATATGAAGCATGTATGTGTGCTGGAATTACTAAATCATTAAACACTAAATTATGAAAATCTTCAGTAAATAAAAGATACCATAAGATATTAGTAATGTTCACAACATCTATTTATTTAAATATGACAAATTATATATAATATAAATAACTAAAACATGGACTTATGTTTCACATTCTGCCAACTTGTATGTTGAGATTATCCTGAACATTTCCAGCAATGATTAAAACTTCAAGCACACATTTTATTTGGTGTCCTGTTATGATGTTTTCCTGCATGACACAAATGTGGCAAGAAGTCAGTGTATATAAATGTTACACTTTGGTAAATATTGCTCTACTTCTTCTTCTTCTTCTTCTTCTTCTTCTTCTTCTTCTTCTTCTTCTTCTTCTTCTTCTTCTTCTTCCTCTTCTGGCTTCACCCTTTAGAGGGCACCACAGTTGTTCTTGTTTAACAATAAAAAATAAATCTCAAGACACTAGAAACAAACACTAGATTCTCGAGAGAACAGGTGAACGTCAGGTGGTGCACCCTGAGAAATTATTGTTCTGGGCCATAATAATGAATTGGACAGATAATCTAAAGTAAAGAGTACAGGTATTTTGTGAGAAGTGCTGGTAAGCAAATAAAAGTGTCAGTTCAAGCACTGGTTGAGATTATCATGAATTAAAAGTGTAAAATGTTTTTGTTTTTGCCTTTAATTTTTTTGTCTTTTTGCTTTTTATTCCTTGCTTAAGCCACATCAGTAGACAACAACAGAAATTTTATTCTCTTCCAATCTTTGGTGGAGGCATGTGAGGACAAAGGACGATTTTCAAATGTCCTCTGTTTCCATAGGAACCAGATTTTCTGTTTCCATAGAAACCTTGTTGTGTGTGTGTTCGTTATAGAGATGCTGTTGCCAAGATCCTGTATTCGCTACTGTTTAGCTGGTTAACAGAGCGCATCAATGGACGGGTCTACCCTCGCAATGACGCCCTCTCCATCTCCATCCTGGACATATATGGATTTGAGGTCAGAATGAAATGCCAACTTGCTCAATAACATCACTAACACTGAGGCGTCAAAGCTGACCGGTGTTCAATAACTCACACAGCCCCCCAACATCTTTTCTCTGTGTCTTTCAGGAGCTACAGGTGAACAGTTTTGAGCAGTTGTGCATTAACTACGCCAATGAAACGTTGCAATTCTTCTTTAACCGAGTCATCTTCCAGGAGGAGCAGGTCAGGAAAACTCTACCACCAGCTTTTTTACGCCACACATACTCAGTTATTTGGTGATTTATGTATCAAAATACTGTATGTCCAGCATAAATGTACTCACAAAATAATAAAAGAAACACATCAAAATACAGTTATTCAGCATTTTGGCCATGTACTTTATGTCAGATAGTTTTTAATCTTTACAAACATGTGCATGTCCATGACTAATACTCACAACAGAGAAAGTTTTCCTATGACAGCAGTGCGTTGAGATGAAGGAAAGGTCATTACAAGCCGCAGTTCGTCCTTTTTTGTCAAGATTAATTTCATTCAGAGCTCAGCTAAGAGTAAGCAGCTTCTGTCAGTCTAAATAAGTCTGTTTCTGTCGCTCAGCATTCAGTTATTTGTAAAATCTAGACAAATTAGTGCCGCAAGGAGAAGCTGTGCGCTCTCACAGCAGAGCTTCTCACTGCACTGTCTGTCCAAATAAAACATCGTGTCATGGCTTGTATTATGCATCATCACTTCATACACTTTAGTTGATATAAAAGAAGATGGACCTTATGCCTTGCATTCCATGAATGCAGTAACATGTTTTCTTGGGTTGAAAAATGTGTTTTGCATTTATCTTATATGAAAACTAGAAAATGACATGTAACATTTTGACATTTGCCTGCTTCATGGTTCATATTATATGCTGTTAGATGTTTGGTAGTTTGTATCAACAGCAAGTCTTATTACTGGTTTCAGTGTGAAAGCTTGACAAGTTGGTGTGCAGGCACACAAATTATTTGTTGCTATGGGCAAACGCACTGACAAACTCTCACATAGACAGTGGTTTATAAACCAAAACTTGCCATCAAAAATGCCACAAACAACGAAATTTCCTCACCACAAATGTCACAAGCCTACTGTGAAGACAGTGATGCTTTATGTTCGTAGCTAGAGTTTATGGTGTGGCATCAGTTGCCAGTTTAAAACCGTCATCAACTCTGTTTTTGACAAGACTTTCAGAGTCGACTTTAAGATGGGAGTTAATCAGAGTATTTGTCAGCACTCGCTGTACACCCAGACGATTTAATAAAAATCTGGGAGTGACACTGGCTGAGACAAGACGCATTTTTATACGTTTCGATGCATCATTTTCCTCTGTAGGTTGGAAACTGTGGGAATTACAATAGATATTTTCTAGGACAGGATTTCACAGACATAAACTACTAAACGGCTTTATCCAGATGTCTTGAGCTGTGCACATACTGTATGATATTAAAGATTAAATCCCTGCTTACTGACTTTATTTCTGGGATGAACATGTACCTGTAGAGATTTAAACTGGAGCCACAGACAGATCAGAACCAATCGTCACCTTTTTTGTTTTTTAATCCAGAGACAGAGAAAAGATCCAGTCGAGTCTAAAGATTCGCTTACTTGTTTCTAACCTGGCTCAGGGTCATTAAAACCATAATGGACAACGGGATTGTGGACAGTGGAGTTGGAAGAGTTTTGCGAACACTAACCAGATGCACTTTTGCGCTGCGTGTGTAGGAGGAGTACATGCGGGAGCAGATCGAGTGGCAGCAGCAGCCTTTCAGCCACAACCAACCCTGCCTCGACCTCATTGCTGCTAAGCCACATGGGATACTTCGCATACTGGACGACCAGTGCGGTTTCCCTCAGGTATTACCACAAACTCCTCATTTCAGTAACATTAAACGTATAAATGATGTAATTGCATGGTTGCACATATAGCTAGTCAACCGAGAAAGGCTCCTTAAGGTAAAAGTTGAGTTGTTGTTTTTTTTTTTTTTATAAGTGAAGTTATATAAGGTATTGACACATTGTCAGCACTGACTTGGCTGAGTACACAGCTGTCATATTTACATAAGTGCCAGCAGGGATAGAAAGGAAAACAGATTTTAACCACATTACGAAAGGCTCATTGAAATTCTCCTCACCAAAGTCCATAGATGAAAATCTGCACTACGAGCGTTATTAATCCACTGCTGCCTCAAGTGAAGGAGGTTTACGATCTTTAATTCCCAGCTGAAAAGTCTGTCTAATGGCTAGATTAATTGGCATTAACATATTTTTAAGACAGAGGTATCAAACTTGCAGCCCGTAGGTCATATGCAGCCCGCCACTTAATATCATGATATAATGAAAACCACAACCTGTCTTATACCAATAACACAACCTCGAGTATCTACCAATGCCAGCATCAGTCCAATACAGTCATTTTAAACTATGAAGCTGTTAACAACACATTTGCATTTCAAGATTTTATTCTCCAACTGTGTAACAATGACACTGCTCCCATAAACCCTAACCAAAATATGACTCAGCTAAAATGCTGTAGCTGATTTTTATTTACACTTTTACAGTCTGTGCATAAAGAGGTATGTGATGTATTGTAATTTTTGGATGGCATCGGATTCAACAGTTTTCTCTTTCTGATATCTGATTCAGTGATTCTGATCAGTATCAGACCAACACTGATGCTGAGTAGCGTACATTTATCACATAAATGTATTACATTCAATTACTGTATGTACTATGCTCATTCACAGATTTTTTATTTAATTACTGATTAGATTTTGTTATCCATTGATTAACCTTGCATCATCAATATGTTCTGTGAATCATCATAATTATAGTTACTGCAATATCATGATGGTGTTATCATTTTAAGTTCAAGGTCAATGGCCCTCATGTCATTTGAGTTTGAGACCCCTATCCTTGCTCCTGAAGATATGATAATCTGGGTGACCAAGAATGTCCACAGATTTTTTTAATTGGGTAAAATTAAAATTAAAAGCTTTTCCTTCTGTCCCTTTGTGCAGTTATGAGAGTGAGTGTCCTGATCGCCTGCTGGTTTATGGAAAAGACGGTGCACTTGGCTATACCAGTCTATACCAGATAATATATCAATACCGCACTACAAAAAAGCTGAAATGTCAGAAGAATATAAGAAGCTTTTCAAATCATTCATTATTTAATTTTTGTGTTAAAAAAGAATGGAAACAACAGCAGCAGCCAATTCATAAATACTCGATATCTCAGTTTTCAAGTAAAAGAAACATCACCCGTATTGGATTTCTCATAAAGACAGAGACTAAAGCATATTGTAGCCAGATCAATACACAACTATCCCCCACACACACATAATTGCCTACCTGCTGCAATCATTATTCCTGCAGCTCCGAATGTAACAAGCTGACTGAGACTTTATTGAGATAAATGCATTACGGAGCATCACCGATGCTCAAAGTGAAAAATGAACGCTGCGTTACGCGGGTAACCGGCTGAGGCAATCAGCTCAATGTGCACAGGCAACATGTGTTTTTCTGCTGTACAGATTTACTTTCCATGGCTTGCCAACCATTAAGTGTCTCTAATTATTGCTAGGCAACAGACCACACCTTCCTTCAGAAGTGCCACTATCACCATGGAAACAACCCGCTGTATGCCAGGCCAAAGATGCCACTGCCAGAGTTCACCCTCAAACACTACGCAGGGAAGGTGACTTATCAGGTACATTTTCTTTTCTTTTCTTTTCTTTCTTTTTTCAATACTAACCCACCTATGATTTTTTTTTACGAGAACGGTAATTATTGCTTTTAATAAATTACATTGCTCAAGTCCAGTGTTATAATGTACAAATGCTTCATTGCTCTACATAAGTAATAACTCAAGTATCTGTACTGTATTTTGTTATTCATATTTAAATAAATAAAAGTGTGTACTTTTACTCCAATGCATTTCCCCTAACTATCTGTGTCTATCTTGTTACTTCCAAATAAAATCAGAGAGTTGGTAAATAGTCAATATTTAAATAATCTCTTCTAGTATTGATGTCCACTCACAGCAGCGTTACACTACATTTTTGCCATTCATCCATTTGCTCACACAGCACATCTATGTGCAGCTGCCAGCTCAGCAGTCAGGAGCAACATGGGGCTAAGTGCCGGGAATCAAACCCACAATCTTCCAGCTGAAAGATGATTTGCTTTACCACTGCGCTACTGTCACCCAATTTTAATGCCTCACTTTTTAAATATTTTTACTTAATTTTGATATTTAAGTACAGTAACTGTCATGTCAGACTGCTTGTTAACACAAATATCTAATCAGCCAGTGTCACATGGCCCATGGCAACTCAGTGAATTTAGGCAAGAAGACATGGTCCACATGAGCTACTTCTGTTCAAACCCAGCATCAGCTTAAGGAGGAAAATGATTGATTTCATTGAATGTGGAATAGCTGTTGGTGCCAGACTGATCTGGGGTTTTCACACACAACCGTCTCAAGTGATAAATGATCAGCAACATGGACACAGTCCTGAGCAGCTGTCCTGAAACTTAACTTACATGACTGATTGATTGATTGATTGATTGATTGATTGATTGATTGATTGATTGATTGACACAGGCTGTGCTGACAGCTGTGATAAAGCTCAGGATGGGCAGCAGCAGGTTGAGTTACTGTATAGTATCTGCACTACACTTTGTGAGGCTGCTTAGAAGAACTACTTCTTCGTAAGCCGATGCTTTATGAAACCTTTACAAATATGGTGATGACAAGGTTTAAATTGAACCTCCTCATACTAACATATTGCGACACTTAGCAAGTGTTTCATACGATCATAGCTCACTCCAAGCTATGAGCTAGTGCTGGTTTTTATATTGTAAATTATATTATATTCTTCGAATGAATCCCTCTGCAGCGCCATAAAATTCACAAGCCTGAATAAACGGGTACAAGGCTTTTATACTGCTGCTTGTCCTCTGTTAGAATCTAATATCTTCCACTTTTTTCATGATTTGTGGTGCAGGTGAACAAATTCTTGGACAAGAACTTTGACATGGTCCGCCAGGATGTTTTAGACCTCTTCATTCAGAGCAAGAACAGAGTAAGATGCACAAACTCTATAGTACTCTTTTTTTTGTATCTGTGTTTGATTACATTTAAATGTTACGGTAGTTACTCATGATCTGTCCTGTGCATGCTATACCTGTCCTGTCTGCATCGGCTTACAGAAATGCCTGTTTAGTTTGAAAAGTTATCTCTTCAGTTAGTTTGTTTTACAGTTGACCTATTGTTAAATCGTTTTCCGTGTGTCTATAGATGGTATCCAACCTCTTCTTGAAGCACTCAGAGTCTGTGTCACAGCAAAGGTCTAACGCCCGCCGCAGCAGCACCGCGCGTCGTTTCCAGGCCAACACGGTCAGCGCTAAGTTTCAGAGCAGCCTGCAGGAGCTGGTGGAGAAGATGGAAAGGTTTGCATAAATACTACTCATTTCATCCTCAGCACAATGCACATCTCACTCACTCATTGTCTTTATCCTTCACATAAGGGTCAGGGGGGGTAGAGCCAGTCCCAGCTGACATAGGTCAGTGCAGGGTACACACTTGGACAGGTCAACAATCCATATCAGGGCAAACACACAGAGACAAACACATTCTCACATTCACACTGATAGTCATTTAGCTTAATCTGCATTTTGGAACGTGGGAAGCCAGAGTACCCAGTGAGAACCCTACCACACATGGGGAGAACATGTTAACTCCACACAGAAATGCCCGGAGTTGAATCAGTGACCTTATTGCTATGAGGCAGCAATGTGGCTCGCTGTTCCGCCTTGCAATTGCACCAACATCTTACACACTTTGTTTTTTTCAAATAATGGAGTTATTTTTAATACCGCAACTGCCTCCTCTTGAGAGGAGATTTTTCACTGCAGGAAACATGATTATGACTAAGGAATGAGTGACAGAGGGAGTGATTTCCTCCACAGCCCAAATCAGTGACACCTACCATGTTATGAGCTTGTGCTTAAACAGCAGACAGTAAAGGTGTGAACGGTCTGTGTTGCCATGGCGTTCAAGGACCAACTCTGCTGTTACACCCAACCGATGCCAGGGTTTGTCGGAGCCACTTCTCCTGGGAAGATAATTTGCTTTGCGTGTTTTGAGCTCGATCGCACGTGAAAAGAGATGCCTCTGGAGAAATCTTGGTCTGAAACTGCATGAGTCAAGCAGTTGAGATTTCTACTCAGGAAAATTACACTAAGCCTTTATCATATCATACTTACCTTTTTTTTCATTTATCCATCCATATCTTTTCATCTATTTGTAACAGGTGTAACCCTTATTTTGTGCGATGCATCAAGCCAAACCATCATAAGGTATATTTGCAAGTGGGATGGTGTGTGCAGGTTTGCTGTGATTATTTATGTCTTGATTTATATGTATTATGTGTAACGTGTAAATCTTTGTGTGTGTGTGATTGTTTGTAGGAGCCGGGAGTGTTTGACATTGAGCTGGTCAACACTCAGCTGCATTATTCTGGTATCATGGAGACCATTCTCATCAGGAAAGAGGGTTATCCATACAGATTACACTTTCACAGCTTCCTATCAAGGTTTGGAGATTTTGCTCATTTTCTGTAAATGTAAAAAATGTAAGCACCAGTTGCACCATGTCACCTAAAATATAAAGCATATTATTTCAACCTCCTGTTCAGCTTTCTCTCCTCATTACCACACACCACTTTCACTTTGTCCAAACTGCCTGAATTATTGGCTTTTGCCTCAAAGAGAGGAATTTACACACCATTTATTTTCATGCTCAAATAGCCGTCTGGCAATTGCCATCAATTGCAGTAGGGAAGCAGTCAAAACCAATTGCTCTCACAGCACTGTGCCGTGATTACTAAAATAGTCTGAGAAATAATGACCCCATTCAAACTAGGTATTAACATCCATCCTGAATGTGATCTGATTACAAGTGGACTGCTCTGAGTTCAGGTCTGAATGTACATACTGCTGCTGTATATGCATCTGAATCTTAAACAGAGTATGTTTTTATTGTCAAGTAGGTAACTGCATAGAAGGAACATGGGTTTGGTGTTTTGGTGCAGAACAAACACAGTAACAAGAAGTGTCAGGATAAAGAACGACTTAAACAGATCAAACTAAGAAAATAAAAGCAGTTACTGTACAAAAACTACTGTACATTACATTATATATATATATACTGTATATATGTATATATATGTATATATATATACATATATATATATATACATATAATGTAATGTAAACATCTGAGCAGGACAAGAATATAGGTATAGGTACAATGTTCATGTGCAGGAGTTGCAGTACAGAGTGGTTATGAGGTTATATGGTGCTGGTGGTGTGTGCATTAACGTAAAGGCATAATCTCCACAAGGGGAATCAGGCTAGTGGGTCTCTAACATTATTCATGAGGCTTCAGCTGCAGATCACTCAAACCACATTGGAGGTATGGGACAGTGGCCACATTCTTTTCCATATGTTAAGGGAAATCCATTCTCAGGATGGATCAGTGGCCGCCGACTCAGCTCACGTCCTTTTCACATTTGTCAGTGCTATTACATGAATTTATTTGTTGCGTTTGCCACAATATTACCACCACTTGCAGCATTGTTTTTCCTTCAATGTGTCCATAATTTTAAGACTCAGAACAGAAATGACCTTTGGATGTATTTGCATATAGAGTGGGGATGTGAGATATGATCACAAGTGGCCACTGGAGAGCCATTTGGAGCCATTTTGCCACTGGAGGCATTTTAGTGCCAGTTTCGAACAGATTAATTTAGAGCTGATCCACTTCTGATCAGATGTCTTGGCCTGGATGTTAATGCCGAAACTCTTTACACGGCCAATATGAGAGTGCAGCATTCGCAGTTAATTATATACAGACCGAAAATACAAAATTCACAATAAACTACCAGAAACACAGACTACAGTCTCCAGATTCACAAAGTTCAGAAACATGTTGCATGGATTTAACTTTATTTGTATTTGCTTCAGAATTCAAATTGACTCGACATATTAAACGTGTGTGCGTGTGTGTGTGTGTCTGGGCTTATACTGTATGTGCACACAGATACAAATCCTTGCTCTGCCTGAGGGAGCTGCCACCAGCAGACGGAGAAAACTGCATCATCATGCTCCACAAGCTCGGCCCAGTAAAGAAAGGCTCGTATCAGGTGGGAGTCAGTAAGGTGAGCAGCTCTCTCACTCCCAAACCTCCCCATAAATATGAGCAGAGAGTGTGTGATAAAGTAAACCAAGCAATTAGATAAAAAGAGTGTTTTGTTTAGATTTGTGTATGTCTGTGTGCATTTTAGATTTTCCTGAAGGAGGAGTTGTATCAGCTGCTGGAGGGGAAGCGTGACCGCGTGCTGAACCTCGCTGCCATGACACTGCAGAGATACACTCGCATGTTTTTTGTACGGCAAAACTTTCTCAACTTCAGGCGCCGCATTACTCTGTTTGAAGCTCGCTGCAGAGGCTACATGGCCAGGTAATATTCATCTGAGAGGTCAGCTGCTAGTATGCATTCAAGTTTCATTTTTAATATCCCATAACTACAATAAATACAGTCTCCAACAACATACTTATTGTATGTTGTCTTGAGTAAATATGATCAGCCTCTTTCTGGAAGTTGACTCTGCAGAGCTTCAGTACTCTGTCCCACTCAAGTCTGGAGTTTCAGTCCTGAGCCTGGCTGTGTAGACTTTAGTGTTTGGTTTCACTGAGCTAAATGGGTCAAAGCTTATCTCGGACAACCTGCTTCTTTTGTCCTCGATGTGAAGAGACGAGGGCGCAGGATTCAGGCCAAGCTCATCCATCAGTGATGATAGATTTCCCACTCATTGTTAGTCATGCAAAACCTGGTGATGTTAGTTTGATCTTGTTAAAATAAATCCCTAAGTGCTTTAATTAAAACGCCAACAATGGTGCAAAATTACATTTTGAATCTGAATGATATTGTTGTCATGGTTTGATGAATTTGGGAATCAACTAATCAAAAATATTAACCCAAGTTATACCTCTAATGAAGCCTGGCATTAGTTCATGCTGCCCACATTCTATTTAGCCTTCTCCAAGCACAGTCACATGGTCCATTTAAATAAAATCCCCCTGCACTGATTTCTTGCTACACCAATGCTGCTTCACACTGCCACTACACCACCTCAGCCTCCACCTTTCTAGATCAGAGTCAAACAGGCCCAAAAGTTAAAAATGTTATTCAGTGTCCTGCGTTTCCTGCATTGTGGTCCCACTTTGGCGTAGCCAGCTGATTGGCTGATCCATGGATTATCTGAAGAGTGGAGCCATCAGTGCCCAGTCTAACTGCATTTTCATTTATCATAATTCATTAATTTTTATGGTATCTATGACAACAGTGTTCCTGACTAAACTGTGATCAACAAAAATCATATTACACCTGTTCCACCGCCCATTAGAATTACATTGTGTAGCTGATAGCTGATAGTCATGGATATTCTGTGTGGATGTTTCTATTTCTTCCTTACTTCTTTCATTTCCTTCGACTTCCTTCTCTCTGCCCTCCGTCTGCATCTGAAACATCGACAATGGTTGACTTGTTTCCTGGACAGAAAAAAGTTCACTCTGAGGAGAAAGTACCTCATCAGGTTCCGTTCTGCCGTGCTGCTCATCATCAACCGCCAACGTTACATGAGGGTAAGTGGCCAGTGTTTTAACATGGAAACTTCTAAGGACATTTACTGTGTTCGTCCTAAAATAATGATGATCAAATGTGTGACATGCAATATTGTTGTTTTTCTGTCAGACAGTGGTGGAGCCTGCAAGGAAGGCGGAGGAGGTGAGTGAGCGAGGGAACAAAAATAAAAGAGGGACACATTCTCATGTTTGATCTCTTAGTCTGGTTCTGCCACATATTAGTTGTGAACTGTTGGATTTCTCTTCTTTTTTTTTCGTAACTTTGTAAAGTCTCTGCCTTTCATGACACAGTTTTTTTGTTGTCATGAAAAGATGTATGCTGTGCTTTGGTGAAATACAAAAAAAAAAAAAAAAAGATTTGATTTGATCTGCAGGATCGCATCAACAGAGAAGTGGTGAATGTGACAACACTGCCAATTCCTGCTGAGCTGGCTGCACTGCTGCACCTGGCCTCAGGTACACACACACACACACACACATGCTAACACACAGAGGTTTGTGCAGCTATTACTCAATTGACTTCCATGCATTTGATCAGCCTAATCAAAGTGTTATCCCGGACCATAACTAGTTAATGCCTAACCCTAACCTTAACCTAATTTAAATCTTCACCCTAAACATAACCAGTTCCTTAGAAATGAGGTTCTGCCCCATTAGGAACAGGTTTTAGTCTCCATGAGGACTACTGCTCCTGACAAGTTCAGTGTTTATGACAGAAAAGGTCCTAAATAGGTAATAAATACACATGCACACAAGTGCACGTACACATGTACTGTATGTTTGTTAAATGAATTCCCTAAGCCCAAAACCAGGCGTTCCCCTTAAATAATCCTTTGCTGTTGTGTGGACAAAACATTCTCAAAGTGTCTTCACTTTCTAAGGTCAAATAATCAAAGTCATGCCCCATGAATTTATTTTAATTTTAAATGTAACGATTTCACACTTTGGAGACTTCCTTTTTGTTGCCTTAAGGAAGACAAGTACATAATGTCACTATATAAACAGATGAAGGACCCAAAGCATGAGTAATACCCAGAGTGTGTGTGTAGCTGGTATTCCTTATGTTATGGTGGGACATACATCTGTTTACACATCATGTGTAATCACATCACTGTCACATCATGGGGACTTATCTTCCTTATGGGGACAAAAATCAAGTCCCCATAATGTAAATTACTAATTTAATTCAGGTGAAGACATGTTTTAAATTTAGGTTGAGGTTAGGGTTAGGTTAATATTTGGGTCAGTGTTAGAATTAGGGCACTAGTTATGGTTAAGGTTAGAGTAAGTCTCCAGAACTTGTAAGTCAATGCAATGTCCTCTGAAGTCATGGAAACCAGTGTGTGTGTGCACATTTTTGTTACTTCTGTGGGACCATTTCTTGTTTCCTGGTACCAAAACCTGGTCCTAGTGAGGCAGAACCTCTTTTCTGAGGCTAAAGTTAGGATTGAAATTTCAATTGTAGTTAGGTTAGGGTTCCACATAGGCATTACCTGGTTGTGGGTAAGAGATAATCCTTTGGTTAAACAGAATAAATGATTGGAAATCAATGCAGAGTCTTAACATGAATATGTTCAAACCCGTGTGTTCCACCTTGTTTCCAGGTGGATTCAACAATAGTCATTGTCCTAGTTCTGTGACGGCTCATGCCCTGCAGTGTGTGTGTTTGTGTGTGTGCGTGCATGTGTGTGTGTGTGTGCATTAACAGGTGGTGAGGAGCTACACTCTGACTGTCTGGCTGTGGTTCAGGCTCCAAAGATTCAGGTTGACCCTCAGCTCACCCTGCCCCTGGATATCAACAACTACCTCATGACTCACTACATACGGGCCATATTTAGGGTGAACACACACAAGCACACACCAGAGATATATTTCTTTACATCATACATGTAAAACTACAAACTACAGGAAAACATAAATGACCTAGCACAGTACTGCTGTGTATACTTATACAAATGTACTGTTTGTTTTTTGTGTATGTGTTGTAGGAGCCGTTGTTCGGGATGCTGACAGCCCCACTAGAGAATTCCCTTCTTAGGCTGGATGAGGAGCTAAAGCAAGGAGCCCTGAACATTTTCACTCTGGTACATGTTTCATATTTTTGGAAATCCTGTCATCCTGGACCTGTAAAGTGAGCTGTAAAACACAGTTATAGACTGGTTGCATAATTTTAATTAAACTATGGTTGTGTGGGTAGTTTGCAAAGAGTAATAGGTTTGAAATGTCATTGGCTAATAAGGATTGGCATGTATTTTACTACACATTTTGTGCATGTGAATGTGATATTTCACAAATGCCATCATAGACTGTAAATAAAAAGTGGACGTAATGTTGCAGTTTGCCAGATCACGGCAACTCCAAGGGGAGTCTACTGGTTAAAAAAATAACTGCTTGAATTGAAGTATTTGGGAAAATTAGCTTCTAATGGAAATAGACAATAAAGAACAACACATATGAGGGGACATCAGTGTGATCAAATATGTGTCTGTAAATTTGCCGTAGCAAAACCTCAACATGACACTGATCAAATCCTGAATCTCAGGGCATCAAAACAAGACTTAAGATTCTTATGAATTGAACACAATTAGAGAATCTTTTCAAATTTGAATATGATAATGAATATATGATTTTTTTCACCTGGGAAAAAAATCATGAATTTGTCACCACTTTCACTTTGACTCGAATTTGATCTAGTGAGATGTTGGTCAAGGTTAGAGGGACGCCAACCTGGTGACACTTGTAGAATTCATTACAGGGCAAAGGTCAAAGCTGGTGTGAGTGCTACTCATGTGATTTTTATCAGATACTTAGATTCATGGGTGATCCGAACCTAAATGGGGCTCAGGAGAATCTGTTTGGAAACTACATCGTTCAAAGAGGACTGGCCAATCCCAGCCTCCGAGATGAGATCCTGGCTCAGGTAGCCAATCAGGTAAGAACCTTTTTCTGAACCTGCTGAGATGACAGCATGTTACCAGAATTCCACATAAGCTCAGATTTCTTTTGTTTTCTCTTATTTTTTTTTCCTCTGACAGGTGTGGAGGAATCCTAACATTTTGAATTCAGAGCGTGGTTGGCTTCTTCTCTCTTCTTGTCTCTCTGCCTTCCTGCCATCTCAAAGACTGGCCAAACATCTGCTGAAGTAAGACACTCAATCAATAAAATAAACTGGTGTTTTACAGAAAGACCTTTGAGTCCCCCTGTTTGTATGACATGGTCTTTTCAGCAAGAGACTGAATATATTCCCTTCTCTTCCTTAATGCCTCTGTCTCACTACATTTGTGTCTTTGTTCATGAATTTTGTTGTTGCAGGTTTGTGTCTGACTACGGGCCCGAGGGTTACGACTGTGTGTGTCAGCACCGCCTGCTTCAGGCTCTGCATCAGCTGAATGTCGGGCCAGAGTATGTCCGAACGTATCCGCCGTGTCTGCTGGAGTGGACCGCCAATCGCAAGAGGGCTCACACTGTCCTGCACATTCACTGTTTTGATGGTGAGACACACAAACCCATGCTTCTAGTTAGTGATGGCTTATTATCACTTTTCTTGTGTCCACTCCAAATACAGATATCACAGCACACAGCAGGTTAGGGTTCGGGTTATACCAGTAGTAGTGCAGATTTAAAAGGTATTATTTAACAGAATAAAAAGTGCGGAAAATGGCTGTGGAATATCTTTTTATCCATGATCAATACAGTGTCTCTAAAGATATTTACAACGCAGAGAATATGTGAAGTTGTGTTTTATCTTATTCAAGCTCTACATATTTTGATTTATTTTGTTTATTGTTATTCATAATGAGACAGTGATAATTCTTAATAATAAAACCGACATTTTAGGAATCATTGCCAATTGTTTTATATATATTGTATTTAGTGGCAGATGAATTGGTATAGAAGAGAGTATACTCCCAGAACAATCCTCATAATTTGAGTACTTGCTCTAATGTTTTCCAAATATTTTATTAATAATTAATAATAATCAATAATAATTATAATAATTTGTGGTCTTTCTCCTGAAGCTGTTTCCTACCTGTGTCCTCTGCACTCGTGGACAACAGGAGAAGAGATGGCCAAAAACATCTTGCAACACAGGTATCACCTTACTGTAAAATGAATAAATGTTGGGGAAAGGAAAACTATGCTAAGCAGAAATGTGACATGGCGTTTTTTGGATGTTAATGTTTAGTATTTGTCTGTATTATTATGTGTGTAGGGGTGTAGCGGAGGGTCGTCGAGGCTGGTCAGTGCTGCTGAAGGAGCAGGCTCAGTGGGTGGAGTTGGAGGGCTCTGACTACGTCCTCGACTTGATGTCAGACCTGGAGCTTCCCGCTGACTTCCCCAAAAACAGCAGCTACTTCATCATCTCTGCACAGGAACCGACCAGAGTTCGGGCCAACGCCAGCATGTGAGAAGCACAGAAAACTAAATGGGGGTTTCCATTCATTTTCATTTTTAAAAACAAAAAGTCGCAATATGTATAATGTATAATATAATATTATACATATAATAATATGTATCAATGTAAAATTGGTGTAGTGGTTAGCTCTTAACTCTTGCTTTTGCAGCAAGAGGTCCGGGTTCACAACCCTGTTGGAACAAGGGGCCTTCTGCAAGGAGTTCTGGTGGTGCTGGTGGTGCATGTTCTGGTGGTGCGTGGGTTCTCACCGGGTACTCCGGCTTCCTCCCACAGTCCAAAAAACATGCAAATTTGGGGATTAGGTTAATTGGACCTGCCAAATACCCTGCCTCTCACCCTATGTTAGCTGGAGATAGGCAGCAGCTCTCATATTATACTCTCATATTATGAGAGTATAATATAATTGTAAAGCAGATTTTTATTTGCATTTTGTTATTATTTTTTAATACTTTCACAAATCAGTACTCGTGTGGTATTTAATATTTATCTGAAAACTGTTTAAAGGTCCAGTGTAACATTTTCAGAGAGTTCATTAGCAGAAAGTGCCTCAGAATAAGCTTTTCATACTGTATGTTCTTAAGACAATGAACAAACCAGCCACAGTGTTTTGTATTTTGTAGTGGAAGATTACTAAATGATGAAAGACGAAGGATATCCTTTCTGCTCTGCAAAGGCCACCGTAGTCCACTGCTTTTTTCAGTTTTCATTCTCACCATTAGATGCCACTAATTCTTACACAATGGACCTTTAAAACAAGTAACTGTTTTTTGAGTTTGCCATGTCGGTGATGATGGAATGTTCTTAGATGTTTCCACCGTCTCAAAAAGCTTTAATTAAAAGTTTTAAAGTATTTTTTTCCACCACTGACAGCTTTGCTAATGAGGAAAGTGTGGATTTTTTATGTTTTGTTGTTGTTGTTGTGCTACAGCAGCCTGTTGGGTGGTGGGTTCGAAATCAGTAATGATGTCATAAAATCAACCATACCTGGCTCTGATGGACAAGGTACACATTAAAGCAAACATTTCACTGGCACACAGTGAAGAGAGGACCACAGAGTTTTATTTCCCTCTTCTTCTCCTCTTCCTCCTCTCTCTCTCTCTCTCTCTCTCTCAGACCTGGAGCCTCAGAGAGGCATGGATCGTTATCTCGACAGCCTGTTTGACCCTGTACTGTCTGATGGAACTGGGGTGAGTTACTCTCAACCACATCAGAGGGGATAACTCGTCTGTCCTACCATTTACTGCCGATTCTCCTTTTACCAACTTAAAACATGGAGCATGGAGTTAAGAAGTGATGGAGTAATGAGGGCACTTATGGAGCATGGAGCATGGAGTTAAGAAGTGATGGAGTAATGAGGGCACTTATTTAAATGCAGTTCATATTTATACACAGTGCAAAGTACTGTGTAAAGTTGGGATAAACCTCCAGTAGTGCAACCATTTCTGTCCCTGATGCTTAAAACAGAGGCCATGAATTTCCCATCTTGGGAAAATCATGACTTGAAAATGCTGTCCAACTCATACAGTCTTAGTGATTTATTGTTAAGTGCCACAAAGGTTAATGCTACAGTCTGCCACAGTCTGCATAATTCTAATCATTATAGGACCTCAATATTTATAATCACCATATTGGAAATTTATGTTATTCACTTTAAAATGTTCACTACTTTAAAATATGTATCTTGTCTACAATGCAAAACTAGAAATGATCTAATGGGAGGCTAAGTGATTTAAGTGTGTTTTTGAGCCATTTTAAGAGTTTAAAGCATAATTTATTTGTAATAATTGTGATATAAAATATAAATATTGTGAGTCGCAAGTAGAACAAGGGGCCTTCTGCAAGGAGTTTGCATGTTCTCCCCGTGGTGCGTGGGTTCTCACCGGGTACTCCGGCTTCCTCCCACAGTCCAAAAAACATGCAGATTTGGGGACTAGGTTAATTGGACACTCTAAATTGCCCGTAGGTATGAATGTGAGAGTGAATGGTTGTCTGTCTCTATGTGGCCCTGTGATGGACTGGCGACCTGTCCAGGGTGTACCCTGCCTCTCGCCCTATGTTAGCTGGAGATAGGCACCAGCGCCCCTGCGACCCCTAGTGGATAAAGCGGTAGAAAATGAGTGAGAGTGAGTGAGTGAGTCGCAAGTACTTTGTTCAGAATAATTGTGATTATTATTATTACCCATTGTGTACTGTTCAACTTATGGTGTTCAGGATGCTTTATCTCCTCTATAAATATTATACTTCTCCCATTTTACAAAAATAATTGGTTATAGTAGTAGCACATGAGTTATAGTCATATTTATCTTGGTGAATGCTGCAGTGTCTGCTGCTGGCCATGTTGTGTCTGTGTCAGTCCTCGGCTGTGACGACACTGTGGTGACTGTCAGCTCTGCTATTGGATGTGACTGACAGGAATTAGCATGTATCAGATGTGTCCTACAGACCTCTCCCACCCAGCAACCTATTACGTTACCCAGTTACCGTAACTGTCACAGCGACTAGATTGCCACGGTGATTTCCGAACCAGGCAACCCGCGTATCTTCTTACCAGGAACTGACACTCTGTCAAATGAATGGCTTAATATTTAATGAAACATGGCCCACAAACACACCCTGCTGTGGATTTATGGGTCAGTGGTTGATTTCTGATGGCGTGGCTATAATCAAGAGGTGGTATTTCACCAAAGGGAGAATCCTTAAAGATTAAATGAAATCATGGTCAAAATCTTTTATGATTGAGAGGCACAGTTTGTATCCATATTCAAAACACAGTTCCACATTTCAGTAGTGAATTCATCATAACCCATCCCAGAAGAGCTGCCACAAAAATCCAGAAAATTATTTTTCATTTCTTTTCAACATACTGAACATAAAATATACCAGATTCATTTTGTCCTTATCCCAAAATATTTTACTGTCTTATAGGAGCAAATTTCATGGTACATTGTGTCAGAATTAGTAACATCTAATAGTGAGACTGCAGATTATAACCAACAGAGACTCCTCCACTCACTCCTCCCTTTCCCAAGCGCATCAGGAAATTACAGTGGCCTTTACATACCAAAAAGTATGTCATTCTTATCTGTTTGCATATAAGATTATGCCCAGAATGCAAAACGCATGCTGAGTTTAGTTTGTTTGGTGTTTGCTTTCATGTTTTGTCCAGATTTTCAGTTTGAGGTCTGTCTCTTCTTGCAGGAAGCAGAATCAGCTGCAGGACTTTCCAGCAGGATGAAGGGAGCAGGGGGAGTCGGAGGCGGGTGGCAACAGCAGGGGCAGTCCACTGGTCCCCCACCTCCACCTGGAGGTCGGTCTCAAGACAGTGTCTCGTTCATTTTACCTCAGATACAATGAGCTTTATAGTGAAGATGGAGTCACTTTGGACAGAAGCAGAGACACACAATTCACACACTGGAAGAACCTCAGTCTGTCCATAAATTAGCAAGAGCAATAGAACAAACACACCTAAATTCTGCATGTGTTTTTTTGTGTGTCCACAGCTGTGAGAGTCCTTCCTGTGGGAGGTGTGATGTTGCCTCCTGTTGCTGCTGTGGCACCTGTAACACCTGGTTTGTATAAAATATGGAAATAAATACGAGTTTACAAAAAGTCAAGCATAACGTCTCTCTGTCTCTCTTTCCTGCTCGTCCAGATGCCCAGCAGGCTGTTTTGGCCCAACAGCAGCAGGCAATCGTGAACCAGCAAGCAGTCATTATGGTAAACTCTCTATCTGCATCAGGATCTATTAAAGGAGAATTCCAGGCTTTTTCATCCTGTGCTCTATGTTTATAAATGTTGGAGTGTAAGCGAGTAGTGCCTACAGTGTAATCCTATAGGGCAATTGCGAGATTCTACATTATGTATACTAAAAGTGCTTGTTTATGCCATTATATGGCTGAAGTTTCTATTTTTTCTGACAGCATTACTGACACAATAGTGTCACTTAACTCTTGCTGAAGTCTCACTCTGAAATCTCAGGAGAGTTTTCGCAGGAAGATGAAGCAAAAGCAGCAAATGAGCGAGGATGGGGTGGGGATCCTCGGATGTGGCGATACAGAATTGTGTTGTGTCTGATTTTTCATTCATGGACACATCAAAACCACTAATTTCAGGCAACGGCACTCTTGTCAAAATAGGCCTCCATCTGTGGGAGTAGGATCATAGCACTCACAGTCCCACCACCATTTTCCAGAGCTCTGCATCCTCGCAGCAGCTAGTTCACCCTCCTCTGTCTGTTTACGTGCATCTAATGTGAGCGACACAGTCACAGCGATAACAATGTGCATTTGTTTGAAAAACGACTCAATGAAAATATCTCAAATTTTTGGAAGGCAGTGAGCACTTTTAATGCTTCTTTTGATACTCGGGACAAACAAACAAAGTAGGTCAAACTGGTCTTTGTTCATTGTGAAAAAACTCTGAACCTCCATCATCCAGACAAAGCTCCAGAATTTGTTTGTGAATGAGAGGATGCAACCAGGCATGGCAAGTTTTTTTCTTCCAAACATGCACCAAGCAGCAAAGCAGTTGAGAAGGAAATGTGGTGCTGAAAATCCATTGTGTTTGAATTCATTACTTTTCTTAGTTTAATGTGTTGTGTGGTCATCACATTGTCTCCTGTCTTCTTTCATGGGGCTCATTGGCTTAGTGGTTAGCACTGTTGCCTCACAACAAAAAGGTGCTGGGTTTGACTCCCAGTCTGGAACCTTTAATTGTGTGGAGTTTGCATGTGCACCCCTTTTCTGCATTCTCTAGTTTTTCCTCCCACCATCAAAACATATATGAATGTTAGAGACATCAGGTTGGTCCATTGTGTGGCGGCGCACTCAGTTGCAGCGACTCTCATCAACCTTCCACCTGACCTCATAGTTTCGTTTATATAATGAAATAAAGATCCTTTTCCTTATACATTTTAGGCACTGCATGTGAGTTGCCCCATAACGTTCCCAGAATCTTACAATAACAATTTGAGTTGTTTTTTGGTCAAAACAATAATTTTTAGTGAATATAAAGTAGAACAATGCAGCCGCCCCGCAGGATTACATTGTAGCCAATGCAGCTGTATAATGGCTGCCAGACTCATCTGCTGAACCAATTCTAAAAGTTTGTGTAAGTACTAATCTGTTACACACCCACATTTATGAACATGGGGACTCCCCTTTAAACCAGATTAACCGCTCTTGCTTTGAATTATAATGTTCTTTTTTCTCAGGCACAACAGATGACCATGCAAGCCATGGCCATGGTCACCAGCCCAGTGTCAAGCCCTCCCATGTCCCCGATTACCAGCCCTCCCTCGAGTCCTCTGCTCCACCACCCTCAGAGCCCTTACGCCCCGAGCCCTTACGCTGTCGTTCCTCCAAGTCCCTATGCTAACATCCCACCCAGCCCCTACGCCAACTTCACTCCCACTCCCTACGCTGCAGATATCCCACCAAG
The DNA here is from genome assembly GCA_016785285.1 of Brachirus orientalis. NCBI lineage: Eukaryota > Metazoa > Chordata > Actinopteri > Pleuronectiformes > Soleidae > Brachirus > Brachirus orientalis. Next base: position 4,956,617 of record JAFBJR010000175.1, read on the forward strand.
CCGCTATCCTCCCGCTGCTCAACAGGAACTAACTCCATCACAGCCTCAAGCTCAGCCTCCTGCTGAGCCCCAGACACAGCCCGAAGCTCAGGCTCAGCCTCAGGCAGCCGGCACCAACCCCAACCCTCCGCCAAGCTCCACTAATACTAACACTTACCAAAATGAGCCAGCACTGCCTGAAGCCAAGCCCACTGCACAGGTCAGTAACTCTGAGACTAACAGTCCAACGTGACATGGAGCACAATGATTCAGCACTGCAGAGTTTATGAAAGATGTTGTGATGTTTGTTGGTGTGATCTCCTGGCCACAGTGAGGTGTCACTTACTTTGAAGCAAAATCTTTTTTTTTTTGTGGAAACAATAAAAGATTTAATTGAAGTAAAAAGAAGAATTGTGTCATAAGGATAATTAGCAGAAGGTCGGCTGAACCAAAAAAAGAGACAAAACTGCAAAAAAATGGATCAACACAAGATCAATAACTACATTTGAGTATAATTAATGGGGCTCTTACAACTATTAGGTTTGTCAGAGTTTGGTAATTTGCCAGTGTGGTTTTTACTTTTGAAGAAATATTTTTTTTTTATTTTGGCAAATAAGACAACATTCTGACTTTCAGTTGTATGAAGTTTTGTGATGTTTTCATACAGGTACATTTTATTCAAAGTGTTTTAGTTAAACCATTTTTTTTAATTATTCTGGTTTTGACAAGCCTCTACATTAGCATGCAGCTCAGTTCAACATGGATTTAATTGGCCCAGTGTGCTTCACAGAAATATTTCAAAGAACACAACAAACAAAGCAACAGGAGGGAAATGATCTCCTCCACTAGTTTTTCTTTCTACAGTTTTATTATCTGTGATGAAAATGAAATGTGCCACCCCTTGTTTTTGCTCTGACATCGACTTTGCTCCAACAAAATCACAAGAGACAAAATTTCTGCAGAATATGGCAAACATCAGTCTGTGTTGGCTTTTTCAGGTTCAGTCAGGAAAGGACAGCGCTCCTCGCAGGAAGGCTCCAGGCATCCCCATAAATAAGGACAAACCAGCCAGGAAGTTTGGTAAGAAAGATGCAAAGCATGAAAGCAAAAGCTTGCGCATTTCTTCCCACAAATGATCTTCCCCCTCCTGACTAGGTAGAGGGGGAGGGTCATTGGTACTCAGTACCCAGGTCATAGGTCAAAGCCTGTCCTCTGGTGGTGTGTCAAGATGTACATTCCTCCTCACACCATTCCATCACATGCCTATGTTCAGTATCCTGCAAATACCCATCCCTAGTCATTATATGTATGTGTGCAATGCAGTGTTACATTGGTCAGCACTGGTGCCTCACACCAAGAGGTACCTGGTTTGAATCCTGGTTCACTCAGGGGTCTTTCTGTGTGAATTAAACATGTTATTGCAGATACTCTAGCTTCCTCCCACAGACCTGCACATTGGGATTAGGTGAATCTGAGACTTTAAATCCAAATCATACAGTGTGAATGTGAGTCTGATTGGTTGGTTGTCCCTCCATGCTGGTCCTATGACTGGTGACCTTAATAAGGTGAATCCTGCCTCAATGTCAGCTTGGATTAGCTCCAGCTCCCCCTCAAACATGAGTGCTATAGAGTAGATAATGGATGGATTATGTGTGTGTGTTTATGTTTTAGCCCCAGTAATGACATCTCCTCCACCTGCTGCTGGAGAGGTGGTGAAGTACTCAACAAGGACTTCAGATCATATTACCCCCAGCCAAGACATCCAAGGTAGCTGAATTTTAGTGAATCTCTTCATACACCATAGAGGAATAATGACCATGTAGCTGACAAAGTTATTTAGTTGGCATTTTGAACTGAGAAGATAATGTGTTATCCACATTTTTACTCACATAAGTCATTATGTTTCAAAGAAATCATCAAAAGATACAACTCACCACCTCCACCGCCAGAACAGCTGCCGCCTGGCAAGAGGTGAGACCCACACACGGTCGAGGAGTTGCTCAGTGGAGTTTTCCTTGTAAACACAGCAGAGCAGCTGATGTTATCTTTGATCTCAGAATTAACTATGCTCAAGATAAAGCCCTTGACTACAGCAAACCATCTGACTTTTATGTTGTTATTCAGTACCAGCATTAGTACCAGGATGATTGTGTTTACACACAAACAAAACACAAACTGTGTTGACACTGAATGAATGTCTTCAGGAGGCCGGAGGGGAAGTTTAAGAAGAAACAAACCCCTCGTGATGAAGCTTTACAGATCCTCAAACCACAGATGGAAAACCCTCCTGCTCCACAGGTAAGCACACATCCAGAGGATGCTAAATAGTGTTGGTCACAGTTACATTTTACATGTAAACAATTTCATCACATTTTACATTACTGTATATATTACATTTTACATAGAGCATAATATTAATATTACATGTTACATGCAAGTAAGTAGTGTAAGTGCTCATCCCTGTACGTGATCAGGATCAGCCTCCGTGTTTAGTCAACTTTGGTTTTATTTCATTTCTTTTAGTTCTTGTCTGATTCAGAATAACTTTTATTTTGTTGTGGTGATTTGAATCTCTTCTGATCAGTCCTTATGATCAATTTAGTTCCCTTAGGGAGACTATTGTCATAATTAAACCATTTAGAGTTGGAGTTGGCGTTGATCGCTCTGCTCTGTAGATGCTCTCTGGATTGGCCAAACAACACACTAAGCCAAACAGGTAACACAATGCAGGAAACCTTTTAAGGAGTAGCAAGAAATGAGTGAGGGAAGAGTGTTATTTAAATGGACCACTCTGGTGACTAATAGATGTCAGTCAATATCCATGTCCTGCATGAACTAATGCAAGGCTTCATTTATCAGCTGACAGAAGGGGCTGTTTTCAGGCTCCGGCTCTTGTGTCTTTCCCACTTGACTTCAGATGTGTAAAGCCAACGAAAATGCTCTTGTTTGTGTTCCAGCCCAAACGTCCTGCTGCTCCAGCGCCTTCTGTATCCCAAGTCAAAGAGGTGGAAGTAAAACCCACTAAGAGCATGAAGACACGTGCACCTGATCGTCCTCTCCCCAAACCTCCTCCAGGTACGCACATCCTCACAGCAAGTACGCTGTAGACTCAGCCACATATTCCAGACGCACACTGGGCTACATGGCTTTGCAGAGATAGCTGTATCCTGTGGAGCTTTCACGAGAACAGATTGTGTGTTGTTTTGTTTCTTTGCCCAACAGCGTTTGTTAATTTTAAGAGTTCATCATTTCTATGAACCACTAAGCCTGACTGCAAACTAAATGGCACTTGTTAAAAAAACTAATCCAACCATATATATCTCATAATAGGCTAAGTGTTCCTTTAGATCTTATGCAGTTATGACTAAGTACCCATTGATGACAGAAGGGAAAATGAATCATTCAGAGTCTTTATATTTTGTTGGGTCATTACGCTTCCTCCTCACCTCCTCCTCGCCCCTCTTTATAACCAGTCTCCTGAGCACTGACCTCTTCTACGATGTGCCAGTTATCAAACATTCATCCGCTGGATCTCATTTGATTGGATTTCCTCGTGGACAATGAGTATTAATTAAGATAAGGTCAAGAAGGTAGTTAAATGGGGGACGCGCGAACAGCCTCACAGCAGGCTTGTGGCAAAGCGACAAATGACCTTGACTCTGAGAAATACATGTGTTTTGTTTTCCTTTAGCAAACTGACAAAATTATAACATAGATTTTTCGGATTAAAATGCGCCACATTTAGAAACAGTGATACTTTGTGGAGCCCATCTCATATTTAGAGGATAACCATACTTTTTTTTGGGGATGGAAACGGGGTTTTAATGAGTCAGTGAGTTAAAGTGACTTTATATATAAAAAAAAATGTAAAGCAGCAGCCATAAGATTCAAAATGGGTATCGTAATCCAAGTTTAAAACTGGAGAGCACTTGTTAGCGCAGAAAGCTACACTTTTACCCAGTGTTACACTATGTTAATTCATATGTACACGCATAATTGTCTCACCATCTGTTTTATTTTTATAAACATCAACCCTGATTAATTAACTTTCAAGTGTCAGTAACAGGCGAAGAGTAAAATTGTCACAGCAGCGGAAGATTATCCCATGAAGTGACAATAACCGGGTATAAGCATTTTATACACATTAAAAGAGCTGCTGACAGAGAGACCTTGGCTGAGCTCAATTACTGACTTATTGAAGAAAATAATCTGCTGTTTTTCACAAAGGTAGTGAGGCCTTTTAGGTCTGATAACATTAGGCATTTCCATCCAGGAGCTACAGCTTGTTGTGTTTGACTCTTTTAGAAACCTGTGAGTCAAAGCACCATGAGTTACTATATTTTATTGGGTGGCCCAGCAGACCAACACACGAAACCAAAATATGAAAAGGAAAATGGAAAATGAAAGCGTGAATAAACTGTTTCTAACATTCAAATTAACACGTATCCTCAATCTCTGATCATATATTATGGTCACTTTATGATTCAGTACAGTACATTTCTTACTTGCTGGCTGCAACATAAGCCTGAATTTTTTTAAAGTTCAAACTGGAACAGTTAAAAAAAAAATATATGTCAAATTTCAGCATACCCTGAGGACGTATGCACAACTCTCTCTGGACTGTTTGATACTGAAGGAAAATTAAAAACATGTTACTTTCAAAGGAACTTATAAAGGGGTGTCTTTTTTATTTGAAGCATATTAAATTACATTTAGATGTGATATGTCTTAGAGTTAATGACATTTTCAAAAAAAGTACATCTGACACTGACACTGAGCTGAAAAATATGTGTCGTTCATATTACTCTGAGTGTGAGTTTTGATGTGATTTCTTTGATGAAAACCAAACACCCAGTGTTTTAAAGCGTCTCCTCGGTGAGCTGTGCGTCACTGCCACTGCTGCTGCAGCCGATGATGGTGTCGGCAAACAAAAACTAAGCTCCTGTTGTTTTCAGAACACCTGCAAGCATCCTGTCCCTTTCACCTCATGTAGTACTTCTGCCTCCTGTCTATGTCTCCACATGCCCCTTTGAAGCAAAACTGTTCTTTTGTTGAGCAGCAGTGCCCCCTGCAGTCACAAGTGGTCATTAAATCTGTTTGTACAGAAAACAAAACTTCTATAGAAACACAGCAAAAAACAATGTATTGTATCTGATTCTAATTTACTCACGATATTTTCTACCTCATCCATGCTGCCTTTGTAAAGTTGAGTGGACACAGAGAGCATGAAGAATTTAATCAACATCAAAAATGTTATACGTTACTCAGTCCATGACAATGACTATTTCAGTCCCCAGCAGTGCTGTCATTGTAATAAACACACCAAACCCTCTTCAGAATTCTTGATTTTTTTTTTTAGAATTTTCTTCATTAAATGTCAGGGATGAAATATTTTTGAGTAAGTCGCAGTGTAACATCACTGTTGAACTTCTTTGGCCTGATTCTGGAAGATAAAGACACTGATTATCACTGAGTGAAGCACTTCTCACAAGACGGTCCTACTCTTCCACCAAAGTCACATTGAACCTTCCTTCCCCAGTACTACTCAGTGCACCATCAAAATATTAAATTGTTTTTGAAGAGCAGATGTTTTTATGACAAACTCCCGACAAGCACATAGTGTATCATCCTCTGAACATGTTTTTGCCAATTAGTTTTTTTCTTTTTGCCATTAGAGAATCATTATATTTTACATGTTCTGGCAAAAATCTCTACGCCCAATCTTTTACCCCTTTTTGCATTTCATCTTTTAAATGGTACAGAATTTATTAAACCCTTGCCAACTTTTAAGCTGATTTTCCATTTGTTTATTCTTATATATTCTTGCATTTTGTATCTGTTTGCCTTGAATTTTGTGTAAATGCTGTTTCAGACCAATTACCCCCGGTGAGATTGACAAACGTGTTTGAACTAAGTTGAAGTGTGTTGAGCAGAATAAAATTGAAGCTATGTTTTCGGTGCAGTTTCTCGAGAACTCCCGATAGAGACCGAAACCATCCAGACACAACTCCATCAGAGCACAAACGAGGAGCACTACACGTACACCAATGTTCCCTGGAGACTGTACCTCAGGAAGGAGGTGTGTGCAAACACAAACACACACACACACAAAAATAACACAATCCCCTGTCAAAATGTTTGTGTTTTTATGTGCTTTTCTTTTGCAGGTTTTCTATCCTAAAGACAGTTTCAACAATCCTGTGGTTCTCGACCTCATTTTCAAACAGGTGAGATGGATGGACACATTTCATTTACCTCACAAACTGTACATTTCTGACAACACATTGAAATATGACATATTGAAACGTTTCTTCTTCTCTCGCGCAGATAGTGAACGACACTCTGTCAGAGGCATGTGTTCGCATCACCCGGGATGAAAGACAGAAAATGAAAGCTCTTTTTGGTAATCTGTTCTCCCCGGGGACATTTTTGTTTCGGTCATATATAAAAAGGACACTTTCTAAGCGGACGTGTTTCTGTTTGTGTGAATGGCAGCAAAACACGGCATTGAACAGAATATGGATCCAGTGGAGGAGAACGTGAAGAAAGCAGTTGTGACGGCAGCGAGGGAAACCTGGGAAATATACTTCTCTCGACTTTTCCCTGCCTCGGTGAGCACTTGAAATCCTGAGATGAGCATAATTACAGGATGCGTTACTTTCGTTTTGGTGTTGACATGTGTTTATTTGTGTTTGCAGGGGAGTGTTGGAACAGGTGTGCAGGTGTTGTCAGTGTCACACAGTGGAATTAAGCTGTTAAAGACTGTAAAAAGCAGCGCTGCAGCTCCAGATTACTTCAGAGTCCTGCGACCGTACACGTATGTGCTGCTTTTTCTTTGTCCGTCAGATGTGTATTAAAATGTGATGTATCCTGTTTCAGTCGTCGGATAGATGTGTTTTATTATAGGTCTGCTACATTATCAGTCACAGAATGTTACCACACTGGTTTTCCTTTGCTTCACTTTTAACATTTACATTGATTTGTGTTCAGTAAGCCCGTCTCACAGGGAAGGATTAGTAGTTAATCCAGCCAACTGTGGGCTTTATTCTGGCTTTTCATTCACTACTGCTTTATCCTCCACATGAGGGTTGCAGGGGAGCTGGAGCCAATCCCAGCTGACACCGGGCAAAAGGCGAGGTTCACCATGGACAGGTCACCAGTGTATGACAGGGTCAACACACAGAGACAAACAACTATTCACTCTCACATTTACACCCTCGGTCAATTTAGAGCGTCCAATTAATCTAATCTGCATGCTTTTGGACCAGAGTAACCATGTGCACATGGGGATAACATGCAAATTCTACACAGAAAGCTGTTGCCGTGTGGCCTCTGGGTTTTCATTCTTTTCTAAACATTATCTATTTGTAATTCATTTCAGCTATCATTATAATCGGGAACAAAACTTCAGTCAATTTGGTTTCATTTCTATTTATAATTTAAGGAATTAAGTAAATTCAGAGATCAGAATTGTACCTTGCAGTAATGGATAGTAAATCATTAACTTGACATAACATGTAAAAAGGAGTGTAAATGTGGCATCTGTTTAAACATTCTGAGGCTTCTATTTTTCATATTTTACTCTTATGTTTCTGTCTTTCTCCAATGCCTTCTAATGTTTCTTGTTATATGTTTATTAACTGTGACTCTAATATTAACTGTATATTATATACCCGAAATGTTTAGCATCTCGTGGTTTTGCATCTTTTCAAGAAAATATTGTGAGTCTTTGAATGTACGTGTGTTTATTTCTAAAACAGCTGAACTCTTGTGCTTGCATTGGGGTGTATGTGTGTGTGTGTGTCTGTTGCCTTTGTCATACTCTGTGTGTTAATGTTCCAGATATGCAGACATCTTGTTTGTCACCATCCCATCTGAGAACATGCTGGAGTTCAACCTGACCAATGAGAAGCTGATCCTTTTCTCAGCCAAGGCACCGCAGGTCAAACACCTCATAGACACATTCATCAGTGAGATCAAAAGGGTACAACGCACACACACAAACACACACATGCACATTTATTTTCTTTCATCAAAATTCTGAAACATTTAGTCATGGGACTTCCAGCTGACACTTTATTCCCTTTAAGAGCTTATCAAAATAACAGTTCTTTGGTTTTTTGTTGTAATTGGTTCGGCATCAAACAAAGCCATCCCTCCAGTTTCTCTTGACATGTGTGGATTAGGTTACAATCAGAAAACATTTACTGTAGTAATATTTCTGATTTTCTTTGTTCTGCTCTGTCTCCCTCACTGAGCCGTGGACGTCAAATGCTCATTAACTGAGGGAAGGCCAGGGAGCCATGTACAGAACTTGTAGCCAGTTTTCTTTGAAGGAGCATCCAGTCATTGCTTATCTCCGGTTTCTATAACATGAAGTGACTACGAATATTTCCACTTCCCCTGCATGGGATGCTAGTTCAATGCAGAGGAACTTACCCCTATTCCTCCATTTATCTTGGTAGTAAGCAGTGAGTCTGTAGGTAGGAAGAAATGTTCTAATCTCACTCGTCACATGGTGTGGTGAAATTATGGGCACAGTCATAAGTTGAAGAGAATGACCCTGTTGCTTCAACTACATTCCTTACTTCTTGCCACTCAGATGCACAACATGCACACGTATCACTTCCAGAAATTGTAAGTCTAGTTTGTATGAAAATATCCAAAATCCCTTTATATGGAACTTAAATTATCTGGAAGATATTGAAATACAATACTTATTAGATGACCACCCAAAGCCACAGCTGCCCTAAATTAACAGCAATGGTAATTATCAAAATATTTTTTTATGTTTCTGTAATGGCTAATACACCAGTCTGTAGATGCTCTTTAATCGAAATAATGTTTTTAATAATAACAATAACAATATAATAATAATATAGTTATTATTATATTATTATTACTTTAATATTTCTTGATTAAAATGTCAAATTATAGTTATTTACTATAGTTATTTACTTTTGCATTCTTCTTTTATTTGCATTCTTGAACACGTTGTTTTAGTGGCTGAATGTTAAGCTTGATTTATTTCAGACTTCTCAGAGAAGCCCAGTGAGCCGGCTCAAATGTGGATATAAAAACAGTGAATTCAGTTTGTTATTTGCCAAATAAATAACAATAACATTTTTAGTTTTTTTAAAGATTTATATTTTCTCATTTTTATCCCTAGTGGTCTTTGTTAAGCACCATATATTTTTGGTGAAACTTTTTAATGAGCAGAAAACATACAAGTAAATAACGCAGATCTTTCTATAAACTGCCACACAACTCTGTCCTTGCAACTGCAGTTGAAGACCAGTAACAGTGTGCTGTGTACATATTTGTGTGGTTATGCTTGTTTTTCCCCTCTCAGGACTCAGACTATGTGATTGCTGAACGTAACTTTGTGAGAGACGACCGGGCGATGCTCAATTTCCACAAAGGAGACATCATCAGGCTGCAGGTTATGGACGGACTGGAGAAAGGTGACACGCTGCACATGGAGTGGAAGTGTGGTTAATATATGAGAAAACCTATGACACAAGTGTGTGTGTGTGTGTGTGTCCTCCAGGCTACAGCTATGGCTGTGTGGTGAGGAAGAAGGTGGTGTTTTTGGAGGAGCTGAAGAGAGACACTCAAGACTTTGGTGAGTTTTCACAATGTTATTTTATTTTGACCCGATTCAATGACCTGATTTGGCCTCATTTTAAATCACATCAGTCACCAGCATTAGGGCCAAGGTTTAAAACAGTTTACATGTCGATGTGTCTTTCGGCAAGACACTTAACCCCTCATTGCTCCAAAGGTGAATTTGTGAATTGGTAGGAAAGATGAGTGATAGAAAAATGCGCTGCCCATAGATGTGCTGTGTGAACGTGTGACTGAATGGGTGTGAATGGGTGAATGGCAAAGACTGTAGTGTAGCGTAAAGCAGTTTTGAGTGGTCATCAAAACTAGAAAAGTGCTGTATAAGTGCAAACCATTTCCTAACCCTGCTTATGTCTGTGTGGCCTGCAGGTATGATGGTATTTTAAATCAAGGAGAAAACAGGTGCAGACATCTTGACATTGCCCACAGCACTTTTTAAATACAATACTGTATCACAAAATAATTTCCCGAAAGTTGTAAAGTATCGATTCTTGTTGTGTCTTGAGGACAAGTGAGTTGGAAACGTATCATGCCAGCGACAGTGCACCTGTGCACACAATTGATAATTTACTGTGTTTGTGTGTTTTCTTTCAACTCTTAACATGCAGACTCCTGTAATTCCCATAAATCAATGTTTCAAAGGACATGGTACTCATTTTTTCTTCTATCACACAAGCCAAATACATTTTCTATTGTGCTTATTTATTAAAAAAGGCATATATATAGAACATATCACTCACTCATCTTCTACTGCTTTATCCTTCACATACTTCTACACATACTTTTTTTCTGATCTGAGTCCAAATCCTCTACTATTATGCGTGATTTGGCCTCCACCATCTCCTGAGATTCTTCCCTCACTAGATTTGTCACTGGGACTGAACGTTTTGGAGAAAATCAGATATCATACACTTTAAAACATAATGGCACATGAACACATGTCGACCGTACTCAAGCAAGGATGAGAAGTTTTCCACGTAGGATTGGCTCCAGTGCCTGTGACCCTCATGTGGAGGATAAAACAGTAGACAGTGAATGAATGAATGATTTAGTAGAGGCTTTGAGATTTGCCAAATACATTTCGACTGGAAAATAATTTGTCCTTTTTTTTTTAGATTTGTAATGTTTTCAAATGTGGACACAAAAGTGCTGTTAGAAAAACCTTTTCACAAATGGCCCCTGATGATGTAACAGAAACCTTTCACATCACTCTTACTATGACAGAGTAACAGCAAATTAATCAGTCAGTCATGCAGCATGTAGCTGACAGACATGTGACCTCATCAATCACTGACATTTGGGTTTCCAACCTTGACCTCACAGCTGAGGTCTAAGGAAATATATTAATCAATGCAGCTGTACATTTTAAGCTAAGGCTCCAGTGTGGAACCCTCTATCGCCCCCTGTGGACTTCTGAGTAATTAACACAACAGTGTTAACAGTGTGTTCTACTAAAAGAGTTTTTTTCTTGTCATAGACACAAAAGCAAAACTCAGAGAGAGTCATGTGGAGCTGATAGGCTTAATTACAATTGCGCCTGAGTGAATGTGAAATTACACCTAGAACTTTATTTTAAGTGATTTATTTTAAGCCCTCTTCTAGTCCTGATGAGAACACAGAGCTACACTACTACAATTTTACCATTCAATACTGTGTTGCATTGACACCTATTCACAACCTTCCCAATGACACTTTGACAAGCAGACTAGAGGAGTCAGGGATTGAACTACCGGCCCTCTGGTTAGAAGTGGACCCACTCCTCCACGTACAGTGGTATTAGACTTTTAGACCCAAAGTGAGGCTTAGGATGAGGATTGGGATCAGGCATACGGAGGGTAAAGCTAAGTATTCTCCCCGGAACTGATGTAAGTCAGTATGATTGTCCTCACAAGCGATATATTAATGCATATAGTATCTATAATTGGACCCAAGAGTGCATTGTGTGGAAGGTAATCAGTATAGCTGTGGAGGAGAAGGGAGTCTTGTAAATGAGAGAGGAAAACTTGCAGATAATGATTTGAATGTGGATGAAAACCTGACCTGCTGTCGGAAATTCAAGCAGTGTGCGCGCGTGTTTGTATAACCTGTGGTGGAAAGAGTATTAAAGTACTTTACTCGTGAAAAAGTACTGACTTTGATCGAAGTAAAATCAACATATCTACTCAAGAAAAAGTAAAAACTAGATTATTTAAGATGTGTTATAGTGCAATATGCAATATATTAACCAATGGCATTCATTTAGAGGGAAATAATGTGTTATTTTAGTGTGCACCTTTCCTTGAAACATTTTTGAGTGGAAAATACTGCTATTAAAGGTGGCATATAATGTGGAGTCTGTAGACCCATGGTTCTCAAACTCTGGTACGTGTACCACCAGTGATACGTAAGCTTCCTCTGTTGGTACTTGGAAGAAAATCAGAAATACTGTTCCCCTGTATATACCAGGGTATGTATAAATAGCAAAGCTAATACAGATAAATAATATTAATTTAAGTCTTCTTATCTCTCGCCCCATCTTGATCTAATTTCACTACACCAGGGTCAGAAGTATATGTGAGGAAGAGGAGGATGATGAGAGAGCAAATTATCTTACCGGCAATAAATCTGCCTCTTGTGAAAAGCCTGTAGCTGACTTTGATTTACGCCACTGTGTTTTAACGTTGGTGATAACGGTGTTACTTGGAGGGCTCAATATTTTCTTGGGTGGTACTTGGCATAAAAAGTTTGAGAACCACCAAGTTTATAACAACAGTCATACTGCAAATCTATACAACAAACAGGTCAAGCTCACATGGTGCTTTCGCGTAGAACATTAAACTCTAAGTATCAGAGACCTTTTAAATAAAACAAACTGTGCCCTTCTTCCCACTGTTGAATAACAGTCCATTATTTGCTGCAGTAGTTTCCAGGAGATATTTTTAAACTCAGTAAAGGATTTGATTTAAATGTTGCTACGCACCATACAACAATCAAAACACACTGTTTAACTGCATATTGTTGTCCCTCTTCTCTGTGTCTGTGTGTCAGGTTGGAAGTTCGGTGCCGTGTTCGGCCGCCCTGGCGCATTTCCTGCCGAGTGCGTCCATCCCGTCGCTCCTCCAGACTTCTTGTCTTTGCCGCTGGACCGTAAGTCAGAGCCTCGCGGAGGAGCGGGACAGTTTGCTGTGTCCTCAGCAGTTGCTGTTGCTGTAGCATCCACCATGGCGGCACATGAGATAGATCAGACAATTGAGGTAAAAAAAAAAAAAAAAAAAGGCTCACACGCACACAGGGTCGTTTTATCTCCGTCTGTCAAAATGTCAGGTTGCTTTTTTTTTCACTGTCAATCTTTTGCCTCTCAGAAAGTTTCCCTTGATGGTTTTGCTGAAGGAGATCTGGATGAGAAGGCCCTGCAGGACAGCAAATATGACATGGTGGAGTTTGCCAGGAAGTACTTCAGACAGGGACCCAGCGGGAGAGGGTGAGATGAAGGAAAGATGTACACTCTGGAAAATCTACTCACAGAAATCTCCTCTTCTAATCCACTGGTAGACAGCAATGATGCACATTTATCTATCTATTATCTATTCCATTTTAGTATCATGCATCTTTATACTACTACTACTGCAAGTACTGTAACTTTCTACTCAAATTTTATTTATAAAGCACATTTAAAATCAACCGAGGTTGATGTACAGAATGACATTGATAAAAATCACTTAAGTAGAAAACATAAAAACAACATAAAATTTGAATGATACAGTGTCTAAAATCAACTTCATCAAAAACCTTGGAGTAAAAATTTGTTATTTATACAATACATCAATAATCATGATTGTCTAGCATAATAATAATACAACATGATAATGACCAAGGTCAGTCTGAGGTGCAGAATTTGTACTTTTACTGAATTAAAACTGAAAGCAGGACCATCCTGTTTTCCTGGTGAAGCATTACTACTTTTTTTTTATTTTCTTACATTATTAGTTTAATCTAAATTTGTCACAATGTGATTTATTTATTTTTTATCAGAGATTCCCTGAAGAGCAAAAGCAAGAACAGAGACTCAAAAGAACCTGCTGAAATGATCAAGTTTTCAAAGGTGCTTTTCATCTTCCTGTAACAAACAACATCTTGACGTCTTGACTTTGTGTGGTATTTGGGTCTGCTACACTGTACTTGAATGATTTTCCTCCTTGTCAGAACCCTCTGACTGAGTCTCTGATCGAGTTCAGTGATCCAGCCATGAACAGAGTAGCCACTGATCTCTTCTTATGTAAGTTCGTCTCCAACCGTTATCAGTGATTGTGTTACAATGAAGTGTTTGTGAGTGCTAGAGAAAATGTAAATGTCTCTATAAATCTGTGTGTGTGCCCGGTTGTGTATTTTGTATAGCCGTGATGCGTTTTATGGGTGATTCACCTTTACGGGGACTGACAGAACAGGAAGTGGTCAGCACCTTTCTGAAGGTAAGTACACACACTTATTAGGCAGACTATTGTCTTTTCAATAGCTTGTCAATGATGTGTGTGTGTGTGTGTTGTTCTTCTGCAGCTCATAGGAGAGTTCACCTTGATGAGGGATGAGGCTTATTGTCAGCTCCTCAAACAGCTCACGGCTAACACCAGCTCCAAACCGTGAGTGTGTTTGTTGCACATCACACACTATAAACCAACAGACTCTCCACTCCTCTTTCCTCACTGAGTCGGCGATCCTGAGTGTGTCTGTGCTGTCTTATTTTGTACAGCGATAGCTGCCAACGAGGCTGGAGGCTGCTGTACATCCTGAGTGCTTATCATCGCAGCTCTGAAGTCCTCAAGCCTTTCCTCCTGAAATATCTGCAGCAGGCCTCTCGCAGCGCTGGTGCACAGTATCAGGGTAAAAACGCTAACACACACACACACATTATGCTTATGAGGTACTGACACAAAGTCAGAACTGCCTGAACTGTGCACACCCTCTGCTGGCCTCCTGCACCAAGAACCAGCCTGAGGCATGGAGTTATACTCTCAGTCAAAACATAGCTGCCAGCAGAGACACAAACAAAAATGTTTTTGACCACTTAATAAAAATCTCACCAAATAAATGTTTAAGTCTTTGATAGTTGCTGCAGAACTGCTGCTGCTTCATGTGCTAAATTTGTGTCACTTGGGTAAATCTCAACAAATGGGTTCAAACACTAAAGCCACAAAATAATAAATTGAACTTACTGATGGAGTATCAGTGGCCAGCAGTGGCTCAGCAACACCTGCTGTGAAGTAAGATCGCTGATTTTATCTTTGGACCTCTGTGCGGGAAAGTGAATGGTTTACAAAGCGACTCAAACTTCAGTTTCCAGTCAGAAAAGGCTGTCTAATAAGGACATAAAGTAGCATTTTTTTTCTTAAGGTATCATGAATAAAGCATACATTTTATTCAGTTTGGCTTTTGTTAAGTGCCATAAATCTGTTTTTCCTGGTGTCCACGCTGGCAGTCAGTTAGAGTGAATACTCATGTGTTATGCTGGGTCCAAGCACAGCTGGTGCTTAATCCACAATTTGGACTTTGTGTCAGTACCTCATACAACCACATTTAAAAAAAAAAAAAGAAAAAGAAAAAAGAAAAAAAAAGAAAACTGAAATATCCTTTAAGAATTTAAAATGTACTGTAATTGTTACCAAATAAACTAATATGTCACATTCTCTGTAAATACATCAGGCATAGCCAAAGCATGTGAGCAGAACCTAAAGAAGACGTTCCAGTACGGCGGACGCATTGTTCCACCCAACAGCATGGAGCTGAAGGCCATGATGGTCAGTGAACTGGTGGAGGAAATATCCAGATCTATTGCTCCACTAAAACTAGTGATACTCACAGTTTTTTAAAGACACTCTACCTCCATTCATGTTTACGATTCCCACTCTCTAATCCGTCATATCAACACTGTCACATGCAATAAGATTAAAATATCGAATCAAGCAGCTGTCCATACTTTTGGCCATATACTGTAGAGTACTATAATTTTATATCATTAATTTATGCAGGCATTTTGTATTTGTCAGTTTAGAGAGATATATTGGTCTTTGCATAATCACTGTATTGTGAAACTCACAATACGATACTCGATCCAGTATTGTAGTATTAATGTAGGTAGTAAAGTATCAGTGTAATGTCTGTTTATTATTTTTAACTTTTAACTATAAACATTTGTTGTGTTCAAACCAGTTTCAAATGAATTCACACGATGCTGATTTAGCCTGTCAGCTCCACATGAGTCTCTCTGTGTTTCTCGGTATAGTTGGGTTTAGATCCCATGTTGTGATTTTTGATTTGTTTCATGTCAGGAAAGAGAGCAGCAACAGCAACATAGCGCATGAGTGAGTGAGACGACCACAAACAGGTTGGACTTCACAGTCGCTCCTCAGTTAAACAGGATAAACACTTCTTGCCCCCACAGGCTGCAGCGCTGCTGATGTACATACACAGCAACACTCCCTCAGTCAGGTCTGATAGTTTTGCTTGACAGAGCTTGTTTACATTGTTTCAAAACACAGGCAGGCTGTTAACATCTACTGTATAACATCGACAACCAAAATAACCAGTAGTTACGCACTGCTGCTTTAAGACAGCCTGTGTGGCATGAAAATAGGGTGTAAACAAATTTACTATTTGCTGCTTTTTGTGTGATGTTTTCCACAAACTGTCACACACAGTCGGTTTAGGAAAAAAGAAAAAAAAATGTTTACTTAGAAACCACAGGCTTTGGAGATAACAACCACAGAATCAATGATAAACACATGCTTTTTTTTTTGAACCTTTAATCTCACACAATTCTCTTAAAGTTGTACCTAAATATTTATCCTTAGTTATTTTCAACCACTATGCATGAAGGCTGCAGCCACAGAATAACATGTCAATTATGTGCGCTGTATGTTTACTGAACTGAATGATTTTGTGCCTCCTCAGGCGGGACGAAGTTCAAAACGTCAGCTCTTTCTCTTTCCTGGAGGAATCGAACGCCACGTGAAGATAAAAACGTGCTCTGTATGTGTTCATCTGCTGTTGGAAGTTTACCAGTAAAGCTACAGTGTCTCTGATTTGCTGGCTCCTCATGGACATGGATGCTGATGCTCTTGTGTTTCCCAGGTTGCCCTGGAGGTGATTGAAGAGCTGTGTTATGAGATGGGTTTACACCGACTGGAAGCCATGGAGGAGTATGCCATATTTTTAGTCACCAACAGAGGTGTGTTTCTGTCACGCACCCACATTAAATGTTGAATTAGATCAGAGGGGTTAGTCTACTCTTTGTTGCCAGTGAAGCATATCCACTCACAGATCACATATCAAACTGCTCTCTGGTTTCTTGCTGTGGGAGAAAGTCACTCTTGCCCACGACTCCTGATCTGGTTGTCATGGAAAAATAACAAGAGAATAGCAGTGTCTCATTTCTGATACTGATACTGAAAAACACAATCCAGTCCACATGTTCCTCTCTATCATCAAATAGATCATGTGCAATCTCTAGATCTGTATATATTTAGAGAAATTATGCACAAAATAACGGCATTAGTAAATATATACAGTTCATTTCTGTTTTTCTGGCTTCAAAAGCCCCTGCACTCATTTCAGGCCTTGAAGCGCTCTGACGGCGCACTCTGCATTCTGTTGTTTGTTTTTCCAGTTTTAACATTAAATATCTCCACATGATAACAGCTGACAGCTGCTTTCACTTCTATTCTATTCAGAAACACAGCAGGTTACTCAGCATGTGGTTCTACAAATATTAACGTGACTTTTCAGGGATTATGACGTATGTCAGAATCGTTTTATTCTGCTCTTATGCTTTTTGGCTTTAGCCAGTCCGGAGCACTGGACTGACAATCCTGGACAACAAAAAAATGGCTCTTTTTCTGAGTAGTTCAAATAAGTTTTTGATATTCTTCATATTTCTTTGTAATGCAGCAGTCAGCCACAACATTAAAACCAGTCGCTGGTTCTATTTTTATACTGATATACTCAAGTCATAATATATAGAGAAAAACTAAACATACAAAATATACCTCACGTCACATTTTCACACACATATTTTGGTTGAGAAATAACTCTCTTTTTTTGCCACAGTATCTTTATTTTAACAATTTTGTTTAACATTATGCCATACAGCTTTAAGCATTTTTACTCTCTCCATATTTTCACTGATTAAAACCTGTTACATGTTTTGTCTGTTTGGTGTAAATGTCCGTCATGTACTTTGTTGTGTGTGTTCAGGTCAGAATGTGCGTCCTCTGAACAAACACGAGTACATCTTGGATGTGGCGACAGAGGCCGAGTTAGTCGACACCAACTACAGCTTTTGGTTCAGAAGAGTCGTCTGGACTCAGCCGCTCAAGTTTGAAAATGAGCTTTGCGTCGCGATGCATTACAACCAGGTACCACAGTTGATACTGCACGTGCATGCCGTGTATCTGTTGTGTGTGAGCGCACGTGTGTGCATGTGATTCTGTTTATCTTTATAGATCCTGCCCGACTACCGGAAAGGTCTGCTAAATGTTCTTCCACATGGAAAAGTGAGCGACCAACAGTTCCATCAGATTTCCAAACTGGCAGCTTTACAGCACCGAGCCAAGGACATCATCTTCATCCCCAGCATGTAAGAAAACAAAGACAAGGAAAATAACTGAGCTGTTATTTACATTTATCCTAAAAGTAATATGAAATGAAAACCGAGATTCAAATTTTAATTGTCAAATTATCATAAAAATAACTGCAATTAAAATACATATGGTGTTTAGACCTTTAAATTCAGTAGAACATCATGTAGAAAGGCCCACTTAGTATTTTTGTTGTATTTTAGCATACAACTACAACATGACATGATCTTAATGAAATTGTGGGGTCTGACTTCTTTCCAGATGCACGATATACTGTATATACAGCACTACCACTTGCATACATCTACCAACCAAATGTAATTAATCTCTTCATTGATTTCTAGCCAATCATGTTTAAAACTGTCAACATTTTTCCTGTCAATTTGCTCGTATAGTTCTTTCCAAGTGTTTACATCTATTCTTCTCTTTTGCCTCTAGCTGTAGTACGGCTGGGAAAAAAAATCAAAATAATTTTGAACTCATGTGAAACTCCTGTATCAACATTTTCAACTGAATCTACTCCAAAACCGAATTATTAGTAAATATACATTAAATGCAAACAATGACTTTTATTTTTATATGTGATTAAGAGAAAGGGTGATGTTTTCATGCAAAATTTAACTGGAAGATTCCTTCTTTCTTAAACTTTCTCGGTAATTGTTACTGTACGTTGCTTCTTGTATCTCTGTCCACCCACAACCAGCAACTGACTCACCGAGTCATTGAAAAGGTCGGAAATCACTGAGCGAAGCAGACGCCTGTTTATCTGACCGCCTGTTTCTGTTCCCTCTCCTCCAGACATGAACTATCAGAATACATCGCCACACCTCTGTTCAAAAAGCAGCAACCGCAGCAGTGGGTTACCATGGTGACGCAGCACATGCAACAAGTACAGACCCTGAACCCACACCAGGCCAGAGCACAATTTCTGGGTAAGAAATTGACTGAATGTGACTTCAAACTTTATGTGCTGATAAAGTGAACTTGCTGAACATTGAGTGAACAATGTGGATAAAGTCTTCTGTCAGTGTATGATAAATGAAATGCTAAATTGTAACTACAATTGAAAACATTCTTTAGGAAATTTAGGGAAAGGCAAACAATTTAAAGTAAATATATAGGTAACATAAAATCTTTCAACCTTATGATATGGTTGTCATCAACGGATAAAAAAAGCAATTACAGCAGTGTCTACAATTCATGTATTTCATAAAGCCACATTCAGAAACAGATTTAAATGGCTTACGTGATATAGTTAAAAACTCTAAAACAACTGAATATGTGAACTTTTAGGTGAGAATGTTTCACTAACTCTTGTAAAGAATCAGATTATTTAGGATCTGCAACACATTTACATTGTTGCCGTCCATTAAGAAGACAGAGTGGTGTAACTGATGAGTAAATCTGTTATAGAAACATTTTAAATAATATAATAATCATTAGTATACAGATTTTAGAAAGAGAAATTCTATTTCTTTTTAGTTTTAATCTTTACTATGAGTCAAGTCTCAAAACGACTTGATCCTACACTTCCAGTAATCTAACTTGACATTGTGTCTTTTAGTTCACATTTCATGCCTGGTCACTATCCATGTTTTTTTAAGCCATATTCCTTAATGTGTAAAATAAGTGGATTGTCTCTTTAATAACTTATTCATGTGACTGTTTGTGTCCACTCTGGTGTGTGTGTGCAGGCCTGGTGA
This sequence comes from Brachirus orientalis, assembly GCA_016785285.1. Classification (NCBI taxonomy): domain Eukaryota; kingdom Metazoa; phylum Chordata; class Actinopteri; order Pleuronectiformes; family Soleidae; genus Brachirus; species Brachirus orientalis. The sequence continues at coordinate 4,976,535 of JAFBJR010000175.1, forward strand.
GTGCGTTCCCTATGTTTGGCTCGTCGTTCTTCTACATCCATAGCAGCAGCTCCACCACCTTCTACGCCCCCTGTATTGTTGCTGTCAATCAACACGGCCTCCACTTTCTGCACAAAAACACGCACGTAAGGAGACACGAGCACATGCGCGCACTCAGAAACGTCAGCCACTAACACGACTCAGTTCATCGTGACTGAAACGTGAGCCCTGAAGCAGAGTCACGTAGCTGCAGCGGACTGAAGTGTGTTGTACTGTTTGGACTCTGTGCCGCAGGAGGTGATGGCAGTGGTCCCACTGGTGGAGGTGCAGTCCAGCCGCACACAGAGGCCCACTGCTGGAACCAGCTACCCGTACGTAGATCTCACCCTGGGGGACATGAACGCGCAACGGGTCATTCAGTTGCAGCTGGAGCAGGTATCACACAAACAACACACACACAAGGACACATTTCCGAGGCCGAGCCATGCTGATAATCGTGTTCAGAAGTAGTTGAGCTGTGTTTTTCAACGTCCATGCTGACGCTGGGTGTGTTTGTCCCCAGGGCCTGGAGTTGTGCCGAGTCATCGCCATGCAGGTGGAAAACATGATGTTGGTGCGGGAGAAGAGGCTCACTCTGCCACCTAGTGAAATCACCATGTTATAACATAGTGGTTCTCAAAGTTTTTCCACCAAGTACCACCTGAGAAAATATCAATCTCTCAAAGTCAACAAGATTATCGCCAAAGTTAAAATACAGTGGTGTAAACAGGCTGTGTCAAAAGTCAGCTACGGACTTTTCACAGGAGGCAGATTTATTCTCAGTCAGATAATTTGCTCTCTCATCATCCTCCTCTTCCTCACATATACTTCAGACCCTGGCATAGTGAAATTTGATTTAGATGGAACGAGAGATAAGATGACTCTAATTATTATTATGAAATTTTTTATTCGATTATGGTATTTGTTTCATTTTCTACAGACTCCAGTCAAAATTCCTCAGCTCCACTCTGATCACATACCCTGTTTATATACAGTAGAATAGTATTTCGGATTTTCCTCCAGAGTACCACCAGAGGAAGCGTTGAGAACGGTAGAGAACCATGGTTATAACACACCCACATGTCTGCCTAACCGTGTATACACATACACATATACAGTACTGTGCAAAGGTCTTTGGCCACCATTAGATTTGCTGTTTTAGCAATGCTATATTGAACATACAGTATAATTATTTCTCAATCACCTTGAAACACATGCAGAAAATATGGGTTACATGTATGCAAATATTAAATAATAATAAATTTGTCAGCGTCAGTACAGGTTAAGTGTAAAGTATTCAATGTCATCTACCTACTCTTACACTTAAACAATAGCACAGCCCTGACTCTCTAGGGGAGAAACCCTAATTGTATTATTGGTAAAACCTGTGTTTGTCCTACTACGTATTTCATGGCAAAAAAATCCCTGCTGTGAAAAGGGTCTAATACGCCAGGTTTATTCAAGACATGTTTGAGCATTACATACGGTACATGTGTTGTAATGAGTTAAACTCAAAGACCAACTTTGAGTCAAATCATTTCAATACATATGCCAAAGATCACAGAATATTACAGACAAAAGTAACACAGACTTTTGCATGGTAATGTATATGAAGACTACCTCTGCTTACTTTCAGGTGTGTGACGTGTGAAGCTCTCACACCCATGCACTCTTGTGAACACATACATGTACAGTATTTTGTTATTAACAGCAATTACTGAACACATTCGTGTTACATTTTAAATGAGATTTGTCTGTAACATGAGGAAGCATCACAGGCCTGTGCCTTCTCATTACAGTGTTTTGTAGACTGTGTTTTTTTTTATTATTATTTTTTAAATCAATAATTTTGACTGTAAAACTTGATGTTAGTGTAAACTATTGTTGTATTCAACCAATGTTACTGTATCTTCTTATTTTTTTAAAAGAAACTTTTAAAGAGATATAAATACTTCTGCTTTGTTTTTGTTATTTTTTTTTACCAGTTGTTAAACTTGCGAGAAAGGGGAGTGCACTGACGCTGTGGTAGGTTTGTGCTCTCTATAGTTAAATAATTCATCAACAATAGAAATGTTAAGATGTTATTTTAAAGCTGTAGTGCACAACTTTTAAATAGAAATAAATGTGTTTTACATTTAAACCACTGTCACACGAATTCACATAATAAAGTTTCAGAAGTGATTTCTACTGCTAATAATAACCTGGACATGCAGCAATAGTTGACAATTGTGAACAAAATTGGCTCAGTGGTACAGTGAGTTGTCTTTCAACTGGAACGTTGCAGGTTGAATTCCTGGCTCTGCTAATCTACGTGTCGTGTGACAGAAAAATGCACTGTGTGGATGGCAAAACAGTGTAAAGCAACTTTGAGTGATTGTCAAAGACTGGAAAAACACTACTTAAATACAGACTATTTACCAGAAAATCATATTTTTACTCACAATTTAACTTTGAGTCTTTGATAATGCATGCATATTCTTGAAAATGCATGCACAACCAACAGTGCTCCCCTAAACAATAAACCTCACAGCGTTTTGGTAGTAACACACACTTTTTCTGTGTAAGTGACATACTTAATGTTTTACTAATTTTATATTCATAATATATTTATATTTTGCGTACATAACCCCTTTGCAGTCATAGGCCTTTCTGCATGTTCTTCACCTGGGTGTGTGTTTCTCTGGGTTCTCAGGTTCCTCCCACAGTCCAAAAACATACAGATTTAGGGGTTAGGCAAATTGGACACTCCAAATTAACCATAGATGTGAGTGTGGGAGTGGATGGTTGCGTGTCTCTGTGTTGGACTGGACAGGACTGGCGACCTGTCCAGGGTGTACCCTGATTTTTGCCCTATAAGGAGGATAAAGCGGTAGAAGATGTACAGTATATAACACCACATGCTTAATATATAACGATCCTTCCTAGAAAAAATGGGTCAGGGTTCACAAATGGGTCACGGGAGTTTTAATGCATCAACTTTAATGCATCAACTTACTAACAGATCTATTTTAAATGTCTTGTTTACCCATTATTTGTTTAACCAATTTCAGATGTTAGAGAAAAGACAGTCGCAATAGTTTGCAATTTATACAGGTAGTGAATTGTGAATTTCAGTCTGGCTTAAAGAAATCTACCCCATAAAAATACTAATTATTATTATCATTATTATTATGACTTTTGTTGAGCTGAATAAGTTATTACTGTAACAAAATTAGCTCTAGTCTGAGCTGCCAGTCTGGGTTTCTGTTTCCTCCTATGGACGCGCAAGACATTTGATAGCCACGCCCCAAACTGAGAGATCACCACTGAGCACGCGCAGATAATCGGGCAGGTTACACGAGTTTATTTTAGACGGGCATTGACTGTGTCAACTCACCGCGGTTGAAGCTTCGTCGCCGACAATACTGTGGTTTTTCGGGACTCTTCAGAGCCGAGTGGAAACGTGACTGTCTGGTGTTCCGGGGTGTGGAGTTTGTGTAGCGTGTGAAATGTCGCCGCGTGGTTTGTCTCTATTTCCAGGCGGCGACGAACAGACCAAGCCTGGCTAGTGTGGCTAACTAGCAGCTCGGCTAGTTTCCGTTAGCCTCCCTGCTGGCGGAGCGTGTTGTAGCGTCGACGCAGCCTTTATCGCAGCTCCGCTGGTTCTTCTTTGTCCGGCAATATCATCTTAAAGCTCTTAAGTCTCATACCTGCCTGCTGTTTAGTGGCACTGGGCAACTTGGCTTATGTTAACTACGTAAGGACCCTGGGAATTGCTGTGAGAGACAGAGCGAGCTAATGCCCTCTTGAGCTACCTTTAGTCAGTTTGACAACCAGTCACTTCACATTAACCAGGATTAGTTAAACCTGTGCTGAAATGCAGCGCTGACACGTGCTGTCTTTTAAGAGTACACGTCGCACACACCGGTCATATTGTTTGGCTGACATGGCAGCCAGCGGATACTCTGACCTGAGGGAGAAGCTGAAATCCATGACGCCACACAGAGACGAGTACAAAAATAAATACGTGGACAGGACGAGTAACGGCAGCGGGAAAGGTCGAAAGCGAAAGCATCGTGAGTCCGACGAGGAGGAGTGCGAGCACAGCGATGACAGCGCGGAGCTTCGTGAGCAGGAGGCCCGCCGGGTGAAGAGCAGCATCCAGCAGAGGAGCATCTTCACACCCGAGGAGTGCGCCCTCATTGAGGAAAAGATCGACGAGGTGGTCGCCAAAGCAGAGGCTGGGCTGTACCGAGAACACACCGTTGACAGGGCCCCACTCCGTAACAAGTACTTCTTTGGGGAGGGCTACACGTATGGAGCTCAGCTGGAGAAGCGTGGACCGGGCCAGGAGAGGCTGTACCGCAAAGGAGAGGTGGATGAGATCCCGGGTTGGGTGCATGAGCTGGTGATCAAACGGCTGGTGTCCGATGGAGTGATCCCCGAAGGGTTTGTCAACAGTGCAGTCATCAATGATTATCAGCCGGGTGGCTGCATCGTGTCACACGTGGATCCTCTCCACATCTTTGCACGGCCAATTGTCTCGGTGTCCTTCTTCAGTGACAGCGCTCTTTGCTTCGGCTGCCGCTTCCAGTTCAAACCCATAAGAGTGTCTGAGCCGGTGTTTGTGTTGCCTGTGAGGAGAGGCAGTGTCACAGTACTCAGGTGAATTTTTACTTGTTGCTCTCGTGCATTAATTGAATTACTCAATGTTCTGTAGGTTCTTGCAGCTAAAACGTCCTTTTCTATATCTTTTCCTCAGTGGCTATGCTGCAGATGACATCACTCATTGCATTCGGCCCCAAGACATCAAGGAACGACGTGCAGTCATCATTCTTAGGAAGTGAGTTGTCATATTTTAACCCAAAATATGTCAGTTATCCAAAAGTCACGGAATCAGCAGCAACTGGATTTGAAGATGTTTCTTCTCTCATCCAAGAAGCTTCCTCATTTCTAAAAGTTTTTGGTGAAACCCAGGAATTCGTGTCAGTTACGTTTTATGAAATCTTACTCTGATCCTTGTGTTCCTCTTTCATTTGCCAGGACCAGACCTGATGCTCCTCGTCTGAGCTCTGACAGCCAATTAAGCTTGTGTCCTGCAGAAAGACCCGCTCCTCTGAAAGCCAAACGTTCTCATCGCAAAACAGACCCTGATGCTGCACACAGGTATGCACGCCCACATTTACAGATGCACTGAAGATCTTTACATGATCTATTTTTTTCCTTAATCATGAAACCTACTTTACTCAAAAATAAAGTTACAAGAGAGGGCTGATCCAGAATTAGTTCAAAAGAGACATGAGGCTTGATCCAAAATAGGTTGAGCAGGTAAAAATCAAATGGAAACTACTTAACAGAAGGTAAAATAGAGCCAAAGATGGAGAGTGATAGTAAGTGAAGTAAAACATAAGTGAGAAAGATCTGTGGTCAGACTTGGACAGAAACTCAACCCTGGACAGCTTGGGGTGGAGGTAGGTGGCTGCGTTGGGGTCGTATTAAATAGATTTTTTTTTACGGTTTACTGATGCTGCAGATTTGTCGCTGTACTCGAAAGAAAATGGTCTCAGACTTTACCACCTACACATATTTCTCTTTTTATATTGGCTTTCTTTGTCTAGCTTTTAAATTGTGGTTTGCTCCAACAGATTGTGTGTCTTGTTACATGAGCGTCTCAAGAGGAATTGTGGCAGCAGACAGAAGACACAGGTTATATTTATAAAAGAAAAAGAGGGTTTGGTTTATATCAAGTCTAAAGAGGAAAGAAAACTGAGCTTGAGCACTAACCGCCCTAATATCCGAATGTCCCAGCGATGCTGTTGGAGCAGGTGGAACCAAGTCGGGACAAATTGAAATCTCAGTGGGAGTTTTGGGAATTGTGAATCTTGTAAAGCATCTGCCCCACCTCAAGTTGAGCAACACAGTTGTACCTTTAGCTTTGTATGCTGAGTGTCTTTTATCCCATAGATTTCATTGACAAAATGGAGTACACAATTACATGAAAGTAAAAGTTACAATCATACAAAGATGAACAGTACAAAATAAAGAGAGAAAAATGTCTGTCCATCACAGTCTTAAAAATTGGTACAAGCAAAGGTCCAGTGTAGTGTAAGGCATTGTTTATTTTATGCAATTTACATAATATTATTGATCACATTTGTGTAAAGGATATGGATGCAAAAAAAGTCGCAGCACAGCGTCACTCAACATTTAATAAATGATGATCCAAATCTGACTTGATGACTCTGGCTCTTCCTCCTCCACCAGGCCGAGGGTTCTGGAGATGGACAAAGAGGAGAACAGACATCCTTCGCTTTCCCGGGATCGTCGTCACAGCAGCAGCTCAGAGAACTACTGGAGGCGTGGTCAGGACTACGACAAACACCGAGAGAGTTCAGGACGCAAAGTCAAAATGAGGCGTCATTGAACTCTCACTCACTCGCTCACTCGCTCACTCACACACACTTAAACGTTAATTACCGTTCGTTCATCTATTTAAGTATTCTATTCTTTGTTTAGTCATTTTCTAGCTCCAGTTTTAGCCTGACACAAGGAGAACCCACTGTCATCCTACTGTCTGCATTTTGATTTAGGTCTGGATCAGCCTGAGTGTATATTTGTTTCTTGGCAGATGAAGCTGGCATCTCTGCTACACATTATAGATTATAGATTATTACTTACTTCAACTGACATGGTTGTTAGCTATTCTATTTCCTTAAATTAAACATCTTTTTGTTTCTTCTGTGTTCATAGATTTTAAAAAAATGGCATGTATTTTTTGTAACCAAGATGTACAGACCTTAGAAGCTAGAAAGAAGGTGTGCGTATGGACTTGTACAAAAGAAAACCTGAGCTGTAATCTAACTTGTTATAATGTACAATACATTTGTATAGTCTTTGACTGGGTGAACTTTTATGCAGACTGGAGCTTTTTTAATGTTGCACATACATCTCAGATTCATACACTTACTGTGCCATCCCACATCTTTTGTCCGTGTTCACTTCAGTCTTTGTGTCAGTTAAAGTTGTAGTAACTGGAAGGTGTCCAGTCATGCTTCCTGTGTCATGATTTGATCTGACTGGGTGGCTCCTCTTCTTGAAGGTCACAGTATGGTTTATCATCTAATCGGATACTTTATGGGGTGATGAAATACTCAGGTCTTGTTTCAGTCGGACTTTAGTGACCGACTCTGTGCTGTTGGTGTTTTCTATTGAACCAAATTATTTCTCAGTCATATCAGGTAATATTGAGCAAAACCAACCCTTTAATGTCAGTAAACACTTAGCTTGGAAGAGTATGATTTTTGCAGATGTGTTTCTCCTGGATTCTCTCGAAAAGATAAGTTAATTGCTCTCAGTCGGCCAAATTTGGCAGAGGTCCTCATTAGCAGCTTGTCCAGTTAGTGCGGTTTTCTGTTTTGTTTTTTTTTTTGATGTTTTGAGCTTATACCCATTTGCATAATTTTAAAGTAATCGTCTCCAAAAGGAAAACACTGGATCTCTTTTGACAGTCAATGGGACACCAAAGTTGTGGCCAGGTATAGCAGATAAATTTAGGTTATTTGTTTTTAATTGTCCTGTTTGTTTTTTTTTTTTTTTGTTTGTTTGTTTGGTTTTTTTTTTTTTAATTATATTTTTTTTGACATAATGCTGAAGTCATCTCCACAGAGTTGATTCGACCGACAGTACTGAGCTGGATGTTGAGGGGTCAGGAAGAGCTTCCAGTTGCAACGTAAATTCACATCAATTAACCACGAAGACTCGTTTGATTCTTCTGATCACATTTGCGTGCTAATAAATGCAAAGTCTTCACCTGACTAGTGTAACTTGTTTTATATAGTATATGTAGGATGAGACATTAGTTGAACATATTTTGTAGATGGTTGTATGAGATCACTGTTGTATAGTTGTTGTTTTTTTTGTTTGTTTGTTTTTTTTCCATAAAGTCTGTCCAGCTGGCCTAAGCTCAAGTACATTTTTATAACAGCAACAGTGTATACTGTACACAGCACATTAAAAGCTGGTTGTTTATACAGTGTACAACTGTATTATCTCAGGCATTGCCTCAGCTCAGAACCACCTAGTGAAAAATGTTGAAATTTAACTTCAGTGGCAACTCACTGAGTAAAGTTTAACATACTGTGGTGCTGTGGACACTTGCAACTCGCAAAACGTTAACACATTTAGCTTTTTCTGTGTGCCTTAAGAGATCAATTGAATAACTAATATACGTAGATTTCAAGTATCTGTTGCATATCGAAGGAAATTAGTTAACAGGAAAATCCTGCCCCTGACAATCTTGATAACATTTAAAGCTTATACCTTGCAAATCCCTTCCGGTGTCCTTGAAACAACCACTGAGTCAGTGGAAAGTAGAAAGTAAAGAGTGGTCAGTTAGTACAGTTCTAATTACCTTTTAATGCTGAGCTAGCAAAAATTTGAGACTTGTATATGTGTGGCAGATGGGTGACACAAGCAACAAATACATTGGTCTGTAAAATATCAGAAAATGATCGGTGTTTCTCTAACCTGGAATATCCTGTCCAAAAATCAAAAGTTTTCCATTTGAATTATTTGTTATATGGACCAAAGAAAGCAGAAAATACTCAAATTTAGAAAGCTAAAAAATCAGAAAGCTTTGTTTTTAATTACTGAAAAAACACATCAATTAATCTATCCTAGACCTTTCGTCTGTGTGAGTTCACTTCAGCCTCTGTGTCACAGTTAAAGTTGCACTAACTTGAATGTCTCCGGTCATGCTTGCTGTGTTATGGTTTGACGGGATGACTCCTCTTCTTGAAGCTCAAAATATGGTTTATCATGTAAACCAAGGCTTTATGGGGTGACGAAATAACTCAGCCCTTGTTGAACACAGTTTCAGTCTTAAATTGCAATACTGTCTATATTGACAGACTCTGTGCCGATATTGTTCTCTATTAGTTTTAATTATTGAAAAAAAAAATATTGAAAAAACACTAAAATTGATAAATCAACTATCAAAATAATTGACATTAAATTTAGTAATCAAATAATAATCGAATAATCGTTTGTTGCCCTAATAGTTGTCCATCATATTAAGTTTTCAGCAATAAATGAAAGATGATTAGACATTCACCAGGTTTTCAAATGAACTTTTTTTTTAAAATCTACTGTCAATTCAAGTTGTAACAAACATCCTTGTTTACTTTTGGGATCTGAAGAAAAAGTGGGAGGTTGTTGCCGTAGTTCCGGAGCAAGTTAATGGGGGCGCTAAGGAGCTATTGTGCATGAACCACAATTACAAGAAGAAGAAGTTGACAGCAGCTGTTAGCTCTGTGATTGAACTATATTTAGCGAGTTGGCGATAGTTGTAGTTGGTGTTATCGATAAAAAAAAAAGGGTATTGAAAGGCATATTTTGGTGAACGCTGATGTTTGTGGACCAGGCCGTTGAACTTCTCTCCGTACTGAGTGGTAAGTTTATTTGAGAGCGCTGAGTTAGCTTTCGCTGACTGCTACTGTAAGCTAACCAACTAGCTGGCTAACTTCACTTCTCTGACGTTACACTAGTTTTAGTCTGTTTGCTTCCCCGTTCTTAAAAACGTCTGTATATGTTGGGTCACAGTGATGTTATCGATCCCTGGCGTTTTATCTGGAGCCTGAATGGAAACCAAACACTTGCAGATCAGGAGATACCAGCACCAGGGGAAAAGTCAGCATGTGAATGTTAAGCTATATCTGTAAAGCTTAAAATGTCAGTAGTCCGGACAGGAGTAGGACCTTTCTTTATATCATCATTAGATAGAAAATCCCAGTTTAACGGTTTACTTACATAACTCACAGTTGCAGTGCTGCCATTCTTGCCAGTGCATGGCCTGCAACCAACAAGCTTCACTATTGTGTAAAATCACTTTATTTTATTGTCACATTCAGAACCTCCTTGTCAGGAACAGGAAACTGGTGTATGCATTATAGTTGCACAATCAATCAATTGTTTTAGCAAATAATGCGATTTCACAACAGCTTCATGTAGGCAAACAGCAAATTGATCTCGGGCTGCAAAGATTAATAGATCACTAGCAGTCTAATTTATTTATAAAGCACATTAAAAACGACATTGTTGACCAAAGTGCATTATAGTTAAAAAAGCACAGCACAGCACGCATAAAAGGTGAGAGGCAAAAACATAGGACACACACAGCAAAAGTCGAATGCTGTGAAGAGATGAGTTTTTAAGAGAGACTTAAAAACAGAAAGTGATGATGTTGAAGTGGCAAACCACTCCACATTTTACTTAGAGCAACCGATCAGCTGATCTTGGGGACCATGAAGGAGTGTAAAGCTGAAGTAAGACGGATACTTACTTTACTATATTAATCCTCAGCTATTTTGATAGCCAGTTAATAGTGTTTTTTTTTTAAACAAGCAAACAAAATTAAAACAAGCTTTTGGATTTTTTTAATTTCTTAACATTAATATTTTCTGGGGTTTTTTGCACTTTATAACAAAGAAATCATTCAAACTGAATGATTTTGGCTAGTGGACAAAACGAAACATCATCATTTCCAAATTTGTTTAACACCCATCCACATTTTCTGACATTTTAGTGGACCAAACAAGTACTCAGTTGATTGAGAAAAACATCAACAGATGAATTAACCATGAAAATCATTAGCTGCAGCCCTACATTGATCACAAGCCATTGTTACTCAACCATTGCTGAGAAAAATGTGCATCACAATCAGCTATCTTTTGCCTTTTCACTTATCATAAACCTGTAAACATGTATTGAAATGTCCCTCAGGTGATAAAGGAAATAACATTAAACAAGAAAGTGCCCTCTGCTCTGGTGTCACACATGTCTCCTCTGTGCAGTACGCGTCAAAGATATGTGTTGTGGTGTAACTTAACTGGGGAGGTTCAGGTTGTTTTATATTTGACCCAGCCACCCAGTGTGACTCAGACATATATTTGGTCTATAAATAGAGCTTGCTCCCATTCTCAGGACCTTTGCTTCTCTGGCAAGAAGAGAGAGGACACATATAAACTGTGTTGAAATAACTTTGAGATATTTATTTCTGGCTTTCAGGTGCCAGTAACTAAATAAACACATTGCATTTGTTCAGTTTTGAGCCAAAAAAAACTTCTAGAAGTAAGAAATCTGAAAGCAAAACTGTACATTCTGATGAATTTGCTTCAACTTTTGCAAACAGACCACAGTGGAATAAGATATTTGATTACTTTTCTTAACTGACCTACACTCAGCATTACTTTATAAAACTGCTCGGCCTCATTTCCCTCAGTTTGAGTGTCTCACTATTCTATTATGCATGGACAGTGGTTGAGGTGCAAGGTGGAGGAACTGTTCTCCCAATTACACTTCAGTGAGCCATCAAAATTACATTTGAAGCTGCCATTTCAAAGTTAAAAATCCAGAATCAATTCACAGTTTTCAACTCCACACTAAAGCGTTTAATCATAATGGATGGTTTATATCTCAGGTCATCTGCTCACACTGATAGATGCTCCACAAATAGGTCTTTGTAACCACTGATATTTTGGCCCCAAATCAAAACTTCATTTGTTGGTAATAGCATCAACAATGGTTGCATTCCATTCGGCTTAATGTGGGACAGAGCTGCCCTTAAGGCTATTATTTGTAATTTTCTACGATAGTAACAAACTACCTGGTGAGAAAAATATGAAACCATGACTGCAGTGTTTTCTCACACACAAGCAGCTGAGAAAAACATTCCAAAAGCATTGTATGCAATTGTGATCATAAAAGTAAGGCATTTCTATTTATCGAATTGGAAAGAAAGACATGATAATGTCTTGTTTTCAGAAACAAACAAACAAAAAAAAATAACCCAGATGCACTGCATGTAGTTTTGCTGAGATACTGCAACACAGTGGGTTGTTTCCTGAAACCTGTATTATGTATTTATTTCCTCCAATACTGTGAAAGGAGATGAAGACCATTTAATTGTGTCATATGATATCAAATATTTTATTATTTAAAATGCCATATTATGTCACTTCCTCTAGCACACAGATTATTTTGCGTTTATAAAATTCAAAAGATACCTCATGTCATGTCTTGTCATTTGTTATTTTTCAGCTCTGTTTATGCATTCTCTTCTCTCAGGCTAACCACAAAAAAAGGAAGAAATGAACTTCCAGGGCAGTCGGAGGCGAGGAGAGGATGGCATTGCCATGGTGATAGACTTCCTGCTGTCAAATGCCCGGCTGGTTCTGGGAGTTGGTGGAGCTGCCATGTTAGGAATTGCTACACTGGCTGTGAAACGTGTGAGTGTTTTTGAGGCTGTTCATATTTTAGTATGGTAAAATCTTCTCCATTTTGAAAACATGAATTACAACAGTTGCAACCAATAGTACAGAAATAATACTGTAAAGTGTTGTTATTAAAATGTTTTTTCAGGAAGCAGAAATACTTCCTCACACTGCTTTTTACTATCCTTTTGTGGTGGTATCATCTGCTCAGGAGGACGATTTTGTTCTTAATGTCAATGTTTTCTTCTCCTGATGAGCAAAGAGGCCATGCTGGCTAATTAGCGCTTAAGGCACCATCTGCTGGACAACTTGTTGATTAGTGTTAAAAAGTCTGATGCATTTCTAGGCTGGATTTTTTAAACTTGAACAGATTTTTAATGTTCAAGCTTGAATTATCACCTACAGCTGAACTGTATAGTTCCACTGTATAGTCGTGTTCAGTTATAAGTGCGTGCAATGTAACTACTTTGGTCAATTTTTCATCTAAATATTAATATTTTAATGGTGCACCTGGTAAGAGAGAGATCCAAATTATTTACGCTTGTCAGTGTTGATCTTGTTTTCATAACCAAGCACAATTGGTATGGAATATCTTGAAATGAATCAGTACTGAATGTGATTGAATGAAATAGAAAATTGAATCAAATCCCTATCTTGTACATCAGAATCAAATCGATTCAGGAAATCTGCAGCGATACCCAGGCCTAATTGTAACGATGAGTATTTGTGTTCAGCTGATAGAGCGTGCAGGCCGTGCAGCAGATGATGAAAAGGTGGAACAGAAGATGGCTGAAAGTTGGGAGGAGTTGAGTTTGGTCTCTGCTTCCCCCACACTGATCACAAAGGGCATTGAGGGTGTGGTGATGAAACATGTTGCCAAGGCAGCCAAACAGCAGAAAGGTATTGCAGATATTGAAATGTGCTGACAAATGGCTCACAAAAAATATCACAAATACTTTTATAAAGGTATGTATTCTTATCATCATTGTAACCTTTGGCAGCTGTCTTTAACCTTTGTCTCCATCAGACGACCTGTGTCAGCAACCCCAGATGTCCTCACTGGAGGTGTCAAAACCCAGGTCAAAGTCCAAGAGGCTCGAGCTGTGTGTCCTCAGTTTGCAGGTACACTCTGACATTTCAGCTGTGAGCTCTTGAAGAGACGGATTATGCATTCAGTCCCAGCAGCTGCTGAAGGAGCTGTGCTTGGTGTTGGCTCATTCATTTATGCATGTGTAACATGTTTTGCAGAGCACAGTGCTTGGGGATACACATTGTTTTCACTGTTTAAGCTGCACAGAGCCCCAAGAGCCCTGAATAATCTAAATACAATGTGCTCTTGTGCACTGGCTGTATGGAAGAAGTCAAAGAAGCATGAAACGGCTTTGTGTTAGTGTGTAGGGAGGTTGTGGACTGTTCTGTGATAAGTACATGAAATAATTTGTTCAGTAAATGGCCACAGAGCGGTTGCATATGCATGACTGGACATAAGAGGGTAATTGGAAGAATGTGATTTGCCTTTAAATAAATCTTGAGCAAATGATCTTGTATGAACAGCTGTGCAACTCTGGAATGCAGATTAGTCAGAACAGTTGAAATAATTCAGAAAATTTGATTTCTCAAGTTCAGATTTTTGAAAAATTGTAGTTGATTTGTATTAATAGCAAAATCTGAAATGACGTCAAAGGAGATAAATTGGTAAATATATTTTTGAGATATCCTAAGCATCAGTTTTATTAAATGAGCCTTTTTTAAAAATAGCTAGAAATGGTTTTTCATGTGTGCCTACTGTGCAGAATAGAATCTGAGGTTATTTTGTGTTCGGCAGAAAACATTGTTTCAGGTGTTGAATCCATTTTTTTTTTACCTACTGTTGGACTGTTAACTGTAATCTTGGTGTCAGTGGTTTGCACAAGGACTGACTTGTTCTCTCAAAACGTTTCATGCGCTGTGTCATTACAAACTGTGTATAGGAGCGTCTGCAGCAGTACTATCACACGAGAGCCGCACTGTCTCCACCTGAGGTCCAGAGAGCTCAGTCTCTGGCTCTGGACATCTGCGCTGAGATCCAGGGCTTTCTGCACAGCCGTCAGCCTGACATGCCTCTGGGAGAAATGAGTCTTGGTGGTTCTCTTCTTGACGACCTGCAGGTACAAACACAACCATGCTGGAAAATGTAACGTTCCTCAGCAATATGCAAGACAAGTGCCACCTGGGTGTCTTTGTGTGTGTTTAGGTGGTCACTGCAGACCATGCCTGCCTGCTAGTTCCTCTACAGCTGGAAGCTTCTCTCTGGCGTCTCATCCCTGGAGAAGAAACACTGCTCACGCACCCACTGCACTGGATGGTCCGCCGGGTTAATCTAGAATATTTTCCTAGAGGAAGGAGCTACTGGGACAGGTGATACTAGGGGAAGAGCGTTTTAGCTCAGTTTCAGAAATAATCTGCATCCATATTAAAATTCCTCATTTGTAAATGAAAATTAGTCATGGCTACTTTGCATGTACACTTATTTACCTTGACATCCCTGCACAAATACTGCACATATAATCCTGTAACAGCAGCTTTTACAAGTCGTGTAGAAAGCTCATGAATTGTGTATTTTGAAGTCAAGGTATGAAACAAACATACTTGGAAAATGCAGCCTCTCTGAAAGTAGTCTCTCCTTGCGTCTCATAGGTACCTGGTGGGCAGTTACTTGTCTGCAGAGGCTGTTGTGACCATGTTTAGTAAAGCTGTCATGGAAACTATAAACTGGCCATCAATCAGCAGCTCTATGGACTGTCTCGTCAGACCTGTACCAGGAACACAAGACCTGCGACTAGAGATTAGGTGTGTGTCTACTTAAACGTGACTATTGTTGATTATTTTTGTTGACTTTGGTTATTTAGTTGAAGTAACTTCACAAGCCTGTTTTGACTTCTCGTCTTCCTTGTACAACCACTTGCTATTGTCTGTTTAGATATAATGTGCAAATAAACAATTTAAAGCGGTATGAAACTTCTATTACCATTTCACTGCAGCCTCTCTTTATCTCTCTCTCTCTCACCCACTTCCTCTTTTCTTTCTACTGTTCTTTGTTAAGTTATGTGCTGTATATCTGTCTTTTACCATGGCATTAATTAGCTTTCATTAGTTAGTGCACTGAATCTACAGGAGGCTAAATCTTTCGTATGCTTTAACATAAAATAGGGCATTATGATTGAAAACATATTATACTGTATACATTTTTTTTCAGGTACAGAGGCAGGAGGTCCTCATTAGTGTCAATGAACTAATTAATTAATTAATAATAATTAAATTAATTCATTTTACTAATTATTAAATTTATTTTTTGTCTGTTTTCTTTTCAGGCCTCGAGATGAAGAAGGAGCAGACACAAGTGATCAACCCTTGTTCATCACCATGTTGCCTCTGCTGAGGCAGGAGGACGTTGTCCTGACAGCCCAGCCTGAGCTCACCTCTCCCTGGGTCAACGCCTGGCACCTGTCGCTATACCCATGGGAAACTCGGCGTCTGGCTCAACTCGACGCCGCTGATGACGGCTCCCGCAAACTAACACTTAAAATCTTAAAGGCAGTTTGCAGACTGAACCCGCCACTGCGGGCGCTTGAATCTGCCCCACTGGCCAATCTCATCCTGCACCTCAGTGACAGTGAGAGCGACTGGTCCGAGAACAGCTTGGATATGAGATTCCAGCAGTGCATCACAGAGCTGATCGGCTACCTTGAGCAAGGGGCGTTACACAGTTACTTCAAACCAGTTGTCAATCTGCTGAGCGGCTTGTCAGAGGACCAGGTGGACCAGATGGGCTTCATGCTCTACTGTGCTGTGTCAGAGCCTGAAATACTGCTGATATAACTCACCGTGCTCACACACCACTTTGTTTTTCAATCTCTTACAAAGGGATCAAAGGCTTTATCTTTTATCATCCATGGTGTATGGTGTAAGACAAAGATGTATTCTTCCTTCTCACCCCATTTAGCCTCTCCGTCTGGCATTATTGTTAGGTAACAGGGTACAGTTTTGATGACAAAATGGCAGGCACCATGGACTGATCTGTGCACTAGAGGAGGAGAGGCCACATGGACAGTGCAGATGTGAAAGTGATGATCACATTAAAGGAGATGTGGCAGGGAAAGGGGAAATGTGGAAATGACGCATCCAGATGTTTGTGTGTGATCGTAAATGTATACACACACGCACCACATCCCGGTCGACTGTTTGTTAAAGGTTGTCATTATTTTTCTTCACATGATGCGAGACAGCAAAGGCACAAAGTTCAGGATCTCTATTAACAGCAGGGAAAGTTTATTTCCCTGCTGTGCAGTTGTATATCATTTATATAAATCTCCTTTAATATATTATAACTATGCAGAAAAACAATTAGGGGAAGGAAAACACATGATTTGTTGCTTTTGTTAAACCATTCAGTGTAACTGAGTTAGGCTTATTTAACTAAGCATTTATATTGTTTCATATTGAAGGTGTTGAAAGTGTTGTGTGCAGTATTTTTGTCTGGTTTAATGTTTGGATAGCCAATATTGTTTGGGGTAAATTAACCCTTTTAAATTATAGTTAAAGTGGCTGAATACTTAAATGCAGTTGCTTTTAAATAAGTATAAATGTGAGCGCTTTTATTTCCGGCTTTCTTGGTGTAGGAGAGTGCTAATAAAAGTGAAAGCACTTGTTTAGATTTTCACTTGGCTGCTCCAAATTGTTTTCCTGCAGTTGACTCTTCAATAATAAAATGTTTTAAATTGGCAGCTTTATTGATCAAAATCATGTCATGTGACATTTTGTTGAGCAAAGGGCTGGGTACTAACATGTGACAATGATGGGGTAACTATAATTTCAATAATTTAAATACTAAAAAAAGATATATATATTGTAGCTATAATTGATACAAAATATGAAAAGACTAAGAGTAAAATTTGTAGCAAAGTTAAAGCTGCAAGGAGCATTTCAGGGTGTGGTGTTTTTCTATGAAAGGTCATTGTTACCAGTAGATTGAGCTGTTACTTTAAACCATATATATATTTATTTTATCTTTTATTTTCATTGAGGCACCATGAATACTGAAATGGTGCAGAAAAAGTTTTGTAACAAAGAAGGTATGCTACTTTGAAAGTGCTGACCGGAAGTCAGACTTCATCCTATAGCGCCCGGGCAGGCGCCCCGATTCTTCCCTGACTGGGGGCCTTCCCTGAGAAGGGGCGTGTCGTGAGCTCCAAAGGCCGCAGCTGGATATTCTTGGCCCGGCGGGAGAGAGAGAGAGAGGGAGGGGAGAGCGGTACCGGCCCGCTGTATGTCATGTGGTTGAGTTTGCCGGGTCATTTACGTGACAACCAAGGCACGAGTTTCTAGACTCACATTTGACTTGTTTTCAGGAAGAGGAACACGGGATTATGTCCTGACCGTGTGACCGCTGTCGCCTGCGGCCCCTTCCGTTCCGTCAGCCGGTGGGGAGCTTTCGCTTCTCCGCTTACTTTGCTCTCAAGTGTGTGTTTCCTGACGCGTCGGTGGATAAAGAGGAGCAGCGGGTAAGAAAACAGTTGGAGTTTTAAATGCGCCGTCGGTTAACTGTTCGTCTCTTCATGGTTGTTGTTTAACTACACCACAAGTTTGTAGCTTTTATGTTGTTGTCGTTGTTGTTGTTGTGGTGTGAACAGCTGACTCACTGACGTAAGGCGTACGTCAAGACCCTCCATGGGTTGACCTGTCAACCTCCTCTGCTTCACCGGCTTACAAATGATCGGCTCGCCGGACCTGCTGGCCTTCACCGGCCCAGAGGGGTTCGGAGAGGGAGAAGAGGATCAGGGGATTCAGGGTCTACCCGAGGACCTGTCTGTCCCCCTTTTACCCGCCTCACACCCCTGGACCACATCTGCCCTCTTCAACAGAGACTTCATACTAGTGGCTGAATTCTCAGAACAGGTAGGTGTGTATCTGGTATTCCTTATGTTGTGGGGACCTAAATCTGTTGACACTGTCACATTATGGGCACTTGTCTTCCTTATGGGGACAAAAAAAATCAGGTCCCCATAAAGTAAAATACTACATTTAAAGTAAAACGTGTTTTAAAGTTAGGCTGAAGTTAGTGTTGGGTTAAGGTTAGGGTTAAGGCACTTGTAATTATGGTTAAAATTAGAGTAAGCCTCTAGGAAACGAATGTAATTAATGCAATGTCTTCCTAAGTCATGAAAACGAGAGTTTGTGTGTTTGTATGTGTAGTCGAATAAGTAATACCTCCTATGAAGATCAACAATTATGATAATATTAGTATCAACGATAATAATAACTTATTTATAACAAGGTTACAATGTGCTTTACAGTATAATTACAAAATTAAGTCATGAAAATCCAGAGTAAAGGTGTTTTTTGCAGGAAAAATCATGTAAAAAAAAAATAAGAAGAAAACATTAAAATATTGTAATTTTAGATCATATGTGTAGAAATTATTTCCTTTCACAGGCCTGTGTGACTAATGTACTAAAGTCACTATTGTGTATGGATTTAACCAATGTACTGTATTTCTGTTTTACTCAAATACCAAATAGAAAAGTCAAACTAGGGACAGGGACTGCAAAATTAGGCTGCTTTGGATTTCTATAAGATAGTGAAATGTCATAATGTTGTTTTGCATTCTCCCTGACCATTAAACTAATAAATAATTATATAAATAAAACTAGAGAAAGCAGTCAGTGCAAACCTCTACCAATACATTCCCCTATCTTAAAAGTTGAACAATTAAAAAATGAAATATCCATCCTGATTTCACAGTCACCACTAAAATCTAATGTTTCACCAGAAGTGGATCATTTTAAACCGATTAAAACAATAGTCTGAATAAGAAACTGTAACTAAAAGCTGGAGTGTGTAACTTTTCAATGTAAACAAAGAGAAGGCAGAAGAATAACAGAAAATGCTGACAAAGTGAAACTCAAGGTTTAGGAATTATCCCCAATTTTCTGAAACATTAATGGGGTGAAATGAATGTTGAATGACAGTTTTAGGTTAAGTGTTTAACCCTGGTTCTCTGAGACATGAGTCAGTTTGTGAGGTAGCGGAATGAATATTGAAAGACAATGGTTGGAATATGGACTTATGTGGCTTTTCCATTGTACAGTTCTAGCTCGGCTCGGCTCGGCTCGGCATGGCTGGAAAAAAAAAAGCCTTTTAAAGTTTGACGACGACAATATGTAATATATCTTTTTCAACATGCACATTGCACGTGTTGATATTGATCATATCGGCATAGTTTACATAAAATGAAGATTTATTGTGCAGCCTCAATTACATTTAAGCAGCCAACTGAGAGTACTGAGATGTTATCAGCAAATATATGAACATGGTAATTTCACAGTTAACCAATATTCTGTCATTATATATGACATTACTAGACTTATATCATTATTAGTGATTCATCAGTATGTGATCATCTTATCACTGTTTTAGTTGTTTGTTGTGGAGTTTTATTATTTCATTTATTTGCCTAGTCTCTCCCAAGGGTCACAAGATAAACATGAGGCTTTATGAAATGATCATCAACGTTCTGTGTTTTTCATCTTTCACCCTCTAATCAAATCTGTGCTGCTGTTTGTGAAATGCCGGACAATGTGACTTTTGAAATGTGTCTGAATGAAAACTTGTGATTCGTGTAAGGCAGTGTTTGTGGGAGAGGTGCCACGGCATGTGAGAAGTGGTTGGGTCGTGATTTTCTGCTGTAAAAATAACTGATGAAAACTGATTTGATTTGACAAAAGAAACAAAAAAAGGTAAATAAAACAGGTATTTACAATATATATATATATAGACAAAGTATTGAGATGCCTGACCATCACACCATCGGGCTTTAGTGACGTATTCAAATACATATACAGTATTTTAATACGGAGTTGGTCCCTTTTGTAGCCTATAACAGCGTCCACTCTAAAAGTTTCAATGGGAATTTGTGTCCATTCATTCTGTAGAGCATTTATGAGGTCGGGCACTGTCAAATCATGTCTTTACAGTTCTTGCTTTGTGCACTGAGGCTCAGTCATGTAGGAGTAGAAGAGGACCTTCCTCAAACTGTTGCCACAAAGTTGGAAGCACAGCCTTGTCCAAAATGTCTCGGTATGTTGAAGCGTTCAGATTGTCCTTCACTGAGAATAAGAGCCTGAGCCCAAAGCCGGATTGAAACACCTGAATTCATTACTTAACAGGTGTGGCCAATTATTTTAGTCCATATGGTGTATCTTAAGTCCAGCTAATAAATACTGTATGTGTCTATGTGTTACAATGACTCTTTGCTTCGCAGCCATTTTGAGGTGGTATTGATCACATTAACGATTGCTCTGTTTCAGTTCACGTCAGTGGTGAGCCAGCATGCAACCTGAAACCTCAGCCGTCATTAATTTGATTATTTACACCTGTTATTTTACTACTGTGACCTGTCAAAATGGCTGCTGTACAAAGGGCCCATTCATTCTCCATGTTTTAACAAATATGTGTCCTTCAAGTCTCAGGGAGAAGGAGTAATATTGTCCATTTGGAAAATTTTCCATATTTATGCAATCCATATACTGAAAGTAGGTACATTATAGATAGTATTTCTATAAAAGCGTGCCTTTGGATCTTAGTGAAATGTTGATGGAATATCTCTTTAAACACCACTTTCCAAAATAAAGTCCCTGAAATTTTTAAGGTATGGTTGCCAGTTCGTATGCCACATGTTAGTGTATCTCTGCGATACATAATATCTCTTTTAAACCTTATTTTCAGGTGGGTCCAAAGCCTGTGCTGACGATACCAGACGACCCCCGAGTCACTGGCTCCTTTGACCTGAACCACTTCTCTGTTCGCATCATGTCTGTAGACTACCAGGCGTCCGGCCCTCTCCAAGCCTCGCATTCCTCCGCTGGGCCCCGCCTCAACTTCAGCGAGGATTCCAAAGTGATTCTGGGAGATTCAGCGGAGGATGCTTTTGCATACGTTCATTACCTGACCCTGTATGACCTGGAGGCTCGAGGCATGGTGCGTCCTTTCTGTATGGCCTACGTGTGTTCGGACCAGGCAAAGCTGATGGAGAACTTCGCTGAACTGTCGGCGTGCTTCTCTCAGGCGGCCGACAGCCTCAAGACGGGAAACAGGCAGGCGTTTTCCATGGAGCTGCAGAGAAAACTACACCAGCTTGAGTAAGATAAGAATTTATACAGTTCATCCCACTTTTTGGGTTTAATTAAAATGAAATAACAAGTGACAGTACAGAAACTGTCCTCTCCTGCATGGGACAATATAAATATTTCCTTTTTCATATTCACATTTTCCAAATGTTTCCAGATTCAGAGAAAACAGATAAACTAATGTCACTAATTACAAAAAAAACATAACTAACGTCTAGGGTTGAAATACGATACACAGTCCCCAATACAAATAATACGATTCTGTGATAATCAATATATTGATAATCACAATGATACATTACAATGTTGTGTCTAACGGAAGAGAACAAAATGTCTGTTAAACTGGCAGAGTCGTTTGCATTAGAGCGCCTAAATTAATTCATTAAAATATCAATATATGCCAGAGCAAATCAATTATCGTTTTTCACGAGGAAGGATGACGATGTATCAGCAAATCAATATTTTGACCCACCCCTACTAAAGTCACGATTGTCTTAATGTGACAAAAACAATGACCAAGAATACATATTTTTTGTGAACATTTTAAATAAAAAGTAAAAATCTAAGAAGAGATCACATTAAATCTTTAATTCCTAGAATGATTGGCGAGACACAGGCTCCCCCTTGTGGTACTTCAAAATAAATCCCGGGGTCTGTGTGTTGCTTAACAAGACTGTATTTTCAAGTTGTTCATGTGAAATATCAACAAATTTGTCCCAATAGCGGACAACGAACAGTAAATTTTAGGGTCGGGCAAATTCTTGTGTGTGCTTCTTTTATTGTGGTGCATGATAATATTGTGTGTATAACTTTCCATCACTGCAGTGAAATTAAAACCAAGAAAATGTTGTCCATCAAATCTGCTGACTAAATCTGACTCTTTGGTTCAGGTACACACGGCTGACTTTGCTACAGGACACAGTGAATTTGTCCACAGAGAACGGAGAAACAGCCGATGATCTTGAAGCTGTAGAGCGTTCAATCCAAAATCACAGAGACCTCCTCCGCCAGGTCACATCCTACCCAAACAGGAAGCTCAAACAGCCTGACTTTCTGCCCTACGACCCAGCTGACTCCCTCACCGATCCTACTTCGTTGCTGCCTCCTGATCCATGTCCCACCAGCTCCATGTCCTCCTCCCGCAGGTCCGAGCACCACCTGAAGCCTCTGCAGGAGCTCTGCAACGTCTACTTCCTCTCCTTAATGAAGGAGCAGCTGGCAAACACCGAACGCCGCCTTCGCGGTGACAGGAGCGTCCTGCGAGCAGCCCATGTCTCGTCCTCGCTCTCCAGGAGGCTCGCCCTCACCAACTTCCTGTTTGAGCTTTGGAGCGCAGAGAACGAAGACGAGGAAGAGCGGGAGAGTGTTGAGGCCGAGCTGCAGAGGGCGACTAAGAGCGGCGTCAAGGTGTTTGAGTCACAACCACTGAGCCTGGAGTCTTTCTACTCCTGTGTGGAGGAGATCCCGATTAAACTGGAGGCAGGAGAAGCAGGGACGGTGACCTCTGACCCCAGCATTGTCATGGACATGACAGGAAGTGTGAGCAGCGGCGACAGTATTGAAGTGCTGGGAACTGAGAAATCTTATTGTACGCAGCAGTCCGTCACTGGATCTGACAGCAGAGGTATGTTTGCTCATCAAAACCAAAATGCCAAACAAACATTGCCCAGTTCTGCTTCCAAAATGTGATTTTTATTGTTATATCATTGGATTTTATACAAAATGATCAATATTAATAAGATCTGTATAGTTGGGTAGTATTGGACAAACTTCAGTCAGTCTGTCTGTCAGTTACTGTCTGTCAGGACTCAAATATCTATGATAATTAATATTTCTAATTTGATTAGTTGCCAGAATGAACCCTTTGCACATTCTCTCATCTTTACAACTTAAACATTTCAGTGTTTAAACTCTAAACACTCTAAACACAGCTGCTCATTTTCATTTATCTAACGGAATTTGCCAGGCATTTTTGGCCTTTTGTTGTTGCTTTTCATCATACATTTTTGTAAGTCTTTCTGTTAAGAACCGTTTTGCCGAAGAAAACAAAACACTTAAATATGTCTCATTGAGAAAATGTGAGAGAAGCAGCTTCTCTGTCTTTGTGTTGGCATCAATTATTCTTTCAAATTAAAAGTTGAATCCAACTGCTGCCTCTCCTCAGCAGAAACAGCAGTACTGCTGATGGACACCACCGTCAGGCGAGCAGCAGCAGCAGACGCAGGTGTCCGGCGTGTGCGAGCGTATGCCCGACGGGCCAACAGCGAGGACAGCATCGAGGTCCTGAGCACCACCGAGTCCATTTTCCCTGACGACCTCACCGCCATCACAGAGGAAGAAGCTGAGCAGCAACCTGTGATCAACGGCTTTGACAATGAGGAAGAAACACTGACTGACTGTAAATCTGACAACGTCCCCAAAGAGGAGAAAACATTAGGAAATGGAAGTGAAAAAGAACTCCCTGTTCATAACAACAACGGCAGCTGTGGTGATGAAGCAAAACCTTTCTGGCAAACGACTGAAAGCAGTGGTGTCAAAGAGGAACCAGCCGCTGAGTGTCTGGAGAGGAATCGAGTCGCTGAAAACGACAATCCCGAGAAGACGCCCAAAATGGCACGAGGTAAGGGCTGCTTGTGTGCAAACAATGCACACACACACACACTCACTCACTCAGGATCACTGTAGATGTGCCACTGCATCATCCACTGTTAGAGTGGCAGCACTGCTGGGTCAGGAACATGTCGATCATAGTGGGTTTACAGTTTACTGTTTGTTCTTCAAAGGATAGTCAAATATTTGATATAATATATACACACACACAGTAGAGTGGTTGTATACAGTTAGGGCTAGGCAAGGCTGATGATCATTTGTTTAAATGTAGTTATTTTTAAACTTTTATAAGCTAGACTGGATATAAATCTTGAGATTTGATGATTCTTCCTTCCCATATATTCTAGTGTAATTGTCCCTGTTATAATGTAAAATATACTGATTTCTCACTGGTCAACAATCACCTGCACTCCTTTTCAGTGCCTGGGTCATTGAGGCTGCAGCATTAACTTATACCAATAACTTAAAATGGTACAGGTTAAAGGGGAAAGTTCAACTGTGGTTGTATTACTGACACACAAATATTTTTGTTAAACCCGAATTATCATCATTCAATGACCTATGATGTTTTCTTCCTGCATCACTGGAACGTGAATTTCTGTGCTTAAACAAAACAAGTCACAGGAAAAAAACATGATTATGATGTTAATGCTTTTACCATTTTGCATCTCTTGCTTCGGTCTCTCTTTCAATTAATTGCTTAAACTCTCAACTATTATCTAAACTTAAGATGATCGGATAGATGAAACTAATAATATTGAGGGCTGTCCCAAGTTTTGAAGACAGATTTGTGTGACAAGCAGTGTGACAGAAATGGAAAATATGTCAAATATGGCAAAAATTGAGAAGACAAGAAATTGACGCTTACTTGGGTCTTACTTTCCCAATGATGCTGAAATCTGAACCTTTTCTGGGGCTTAGCTCAAAACTACGGAGCTTATGGTAAAGAAGAAATTACTTAAATATGAACCTTATTGAATCAGGAATTGTGCATGGGTCTTCTAAAAACGTTACATGTAACGTTGCAGAAATGTGTTTAAAAACAATCTCCATTTTGAGATGAGCTAGTGTAGTTTGTAACACAGGTGTCAGTAACACCCATGTTTTCTTTGGGTTTTTTTTCCCCCAATTTTTGTTTAAGTTTCACAAGAAAATACAAATGTGCAACCAGAGCGTTACAAAAGTGTACTGAACAGGTATACAAATATATGTACAATATAAGATGAGCCTTTTGGAACAAAATACAAAAAAAAAAGAAAACACATACCATCAGTCAGCAAACGGACGCGTCACTACAAGACAATAAGTTAGTAAAGTAAAAATACACTGAGCCAAACACCCATACTACCATAAAAGATGTGTCGGTTCAGGATAAAAGGGGAAGTTTATCTGTTCAATATATTGAAAAAATGGAGCCCATATTTTCTGAAATTTACCACCAGAACCACAAAGAGAAAGTCTGCTTCTATTCTTTAAGAAAGCGGAGAACGTCAGAAATGTGGTAAAAACCAGAACTGCTGAGAGACATGGTAGCAATAGAAAGACAGTACACCAACAAACCCCTGTTTTTAAGGACAAAATGGCTGTAGTTTTATTATCACATTAACAAAATATAACAAAATAACTGTTACTGCTTCACAGGTGAAGAAGCAGTGGAGTCGATGCCAAAGTGGCCCAAAGTCCACGAGACAGTGTCATCAGTACCAGACCTCCGTGTGAACTCTGCCTCTGCCGTTGCCATGGCAGAGGCTGACCGATGGACACCGCCCTGCACTGCTCTCAGGCTGCTGAGCGTAGACGAAGCCTCGGACTGCACCAGCGCCGCAGGCTCCTCAGGCGCTCCCTCTCCCACCCACAAGATCCGCAACAGCAGCACTCGGTCAGACAAGAGGAGAAGGAAGGCGGGTCTCAGAGCCCTACGGTTCCTCAAACAGAACTCGTTCTCCCAGCATGCCGTGTTCTGCCTCTTGAGCGGCCGACCACTCGTCGTCATCGGAGGAGACGAGGCTTTGGTCACGAGGACGGTGGACGCCCTGAGTCTCTTCCTGCCTGCTCCTGGTCCTGATGGAAACGCTGTGATGCCGAGTCTGACCACGCCACTTCAACTGAGCGACCTGCTCACCTGGAGGCTGATAGGACTTCACAGGTAAGACATGACACACGGGCCTTATCCACACGGAAGCAGAACCTTCCTCACCCAGTCTCTTTCTTTCTTCATTCTTATGAAGTTTTCCTTAAACACAGCCGAGTTGTTTCTCTCTCTCTCACGCTCTCTTTTGCTTGAATTTGTGCCTTTTTATATTAACTCGGGGTGGATTACAGTTTAATTAAATTTGAATAAACTGGGCTGTACCTATGTTTTGGATACATTTATTTATATAGTATGGGGCTGCAACTAAAAATTATTTTCATTATCAATGAATCTGTCTATTATTTTCTCAATTAATCAGGTACATTTGGACTGGAAGTTTGTCTTATATTTTACGTAACTCATACAACACGTGTTGACTAGGAGTCAAAAGTTTGGACACACCTTCTCATTTAATGTGGTCCAAAGGTGTGTCCCATCTTTTGACTGGTAGGAGTAACAGACCCTTTTTCACCTCAGATATTTCTTGACTTGAAAGATAAGGACAAACTCAGGTTTAACCAGTAACATTAATTAGGATCCACTTGAGGTTTAAGAGGTTAGGGACAAATTTAAGGGTACGTTTTTGTTCATTTAACCAGATGAGTCAATGGAGAACCACTTCTCTTTACAATGATAACCTGGCCAAGATTCTAACCTGTGGAAGCTGTTCATTTTTTCTGAAAATTTCATTTTAAAACTGCCTACATGTTTTTATTGTATTTTATGGATGCGTTCTAATTAAGTAACTGAGATATATTCATATTGTATGGTCATTACAGCATTGATAAAAGAAACTAATGGTGGCTCGGGGTGAGCACGATGTATTGTCTAAGACAGAGGTCTCATACTTGCAGCCTGCCACTTAATATCAAGTTATAATACTTATTTCTGTATGTTATTTTTATTAATAGACATTCATTTGCATCATAGATAAGATTATATTGCGAACTATCTGTCACTCCATATCAAAACAAGCTGTTATTCTGATTTTTTTTTTTTTTAAAAATATCATTGTGAATATTATTTTGATATCTTTTTCTCAAAAGGCTTGACTTTTTTTTTCCACCCCATCGGCCCCCTGCTGACCAAACTAGACACTCAGTGACCCCCAGGTAATTTGAGTTTGAGACCCCGGCTCTACAATAATATAATGTCGTTTTAAAGATGTAAAACAAATTGACCTTAATGAGCATTTAACTTGCTTTGCGAAAACACGCACAGAAACTACAAACATTTAACAATTAAAATCAAACATTTATAGAATATATTAATTAATCGTCAGAATCCCCAAACATTTTTTTGGATAGGACAGTGAAGTGTGAAAGGCAAAGGACAGCGGGTGGAATCGAACATGGGTCACTACAACTGGGCTATCCGTCGTCCCCAATATTGAGATATTGTTTTCTTTTTTTGTTTAAAATCAAATTATACATTAAAAAAAAAGAAAAAAATAAGGCATTAAAATTAGCTTTTAAAACGCAAGAAGGCACAGCTTTAAAAAGAAACCTGTCACCTCTTCATCTTCTTCTTCCTTGTTCACCAGAACGTCGTCCAGATCGTCCTCCAGCATCGCTCACTCTCTGAGCCGCTACAGTCGTTATTTGGCTCTGCTGGACTTGGACCAGAGGACTCTGAGCTGTCCGTCATACTCGGGCTCCCTCATCGGCAGAATGGCTGACCCTCACACGGGCATCAGCCGAGGCTTCACCTTCTTGCTGCACGTGGAGAGCTGCCTGACTGCTCTGCAGAACCGGGCTCTGCTCTACACGTTTAACCCGCTGTCGCCTCGTCCGAACGCCGCCTCGGCCAAAGATGATTCGGACGGAAAAGATTTTCTGTTCACGCGAGGATTCTGCAGCAGCGGACACGATGTGAGGGTGATGGATTTCCTGTCTGACCTCATCAAACAGCGCCACGTAGGACGTGGACCCCCATTTTTGAGATTGTCTTACAGCTCGGTGCAGCTCCACAGAAATACATTCACAACATGAGATTCAACATGAGACAAAAGCAAGTGAAGAAAAGGTTTGAATCCCTACATCGAAATGCCCTTGAAATTCTGACTGAAGCGGACATTTTCTCCATGATCTGCACTGTGAACATGTTAAAGGACTCACACCTGGAGTGAGTCGTGCTTCGGCTCACGTATGTTTGGATTACTGTACTGTTGGAGCACTAATGCCTTCGAGGCACTTAAACCTTTTACACACTGGCAGCCTCAACATCTGAAGTATTAGAGGGTTTCCTTTTCTTTTCTTTTTTTTTTTTAATCTGTGTTTTAAAATTGGAGACTTGGCTCTTAATCTCACATGAATAAGTTTTTCAGTTTGCCCAGAAGATAAAAAAAAAAAGTCAGAATTTAATTAGATTTTAGGAGTTTAGGAGTGTTTTTCACTTTTAAAGCCCTGTGAGGCCTTGACCCTGGTTATTTAACAGATTTCATTACAGCGTCCCTCCCTGCTTCCTGAAATCCTCCAACACCTCATTACTGATTTGACTGAGGCAGAAAGGAGACTTTTGACGATTCATCTTTTAAATCATTTTGAAAACCTGTGATTTTGCGTTTATTTTAATCTGTTTGCTTAAGTGACTTTTGATTTCTTACTCCGTTTTTTTGGTTTTGATGTTTTATTGAAAGGCACTTTGTTGCACTGTTTTTGAAAGGTGCTATATAAAGTCTATTATTTTATTATCAGTTTTTGAATACAAAGTCCTTGTTGTGAAATAGTAGGTCATGAGATACGAAGTCAAAATCACGAGATAAAAATGCTTCACTCTCGTGATTATGACTGTGAGCGGCATAAATCAAACAGTCAGGGACAGATTTTGATGAAATGTTCTGAGCAGCCTTGGCACTGACATTGGCTTTTTACTAGTTTTGACTTTATCTCAGTTTCCTCTCAATAATAATAACTCCTAATTTTGATTTCCTCTTATCATCCACTGGTTAAAATAAACATCAAGTGAACTGAAACTAAAAGTGGATATGAGAAACCTGAACTTTAGGATGTGAAATTCCTTTGTGATGACAAAGAACAGTTTTAAAAAATAGGTTTTAAGTTTCACAATTTCATAATGAATTGTGACTAATTGGAGGATTATGCTGCCGAGTCTTTTGGCCCCTGTGGACGAGGAACTTTAGTTAACGTGTCAGATTTTATGGTATGGTTTTGTTCCAGTGGAGAACAATTACTCCAGTACCGTTCTTACCCACACAAATGTTTACTGTTTTGCGGCTTATAGAACCACAAAATTTACTTGATGTGAATTTATCTCAAAAGTTAATTTTCACAAAATTAAATCCAAACAAAAAAGTTTGATGAAGTTGTTACTGTGATTCATTAGATGTAGTAGTACTTCTACTACAGTAAATTTCAATATTTCTACACAGTGTTGTTGATATAGAGCTGTGGCTGTCACATGACTCACTTTGTTTACACCACCATGTTGGTAGGTGTAAAGAAATGAACATCTCCAGTTCACTGTGCACTTTAAAGGTCAAGTGTGATGAAGATTTGGTGAAACTATTTTCATTTGGTAAAAATGTAATAAAACAATAGTTTTTTTCAAATGTACAGTCACTGAGCGATGAATTGTATTCTGACCACCATGTTTTAAGGCCATTTAAAGCAATGATTCAGAAACAAAAATTATTTACTTTTTCTACAACTTGAACAAAGTAGTTCATAAAGCTGTCGGCTGATATTTTAACAGTTTATTCTCTTTTCCATAATTGTCTTATGTATTAAATATATGCAGAAATTAATTAACAGAGCTGAGCTTGGAAAAACCAAACCAAAAAAAACCCACAGTACAAAAATGAAGCTCAGACCATGCAATAAAATAATAAAGTAAACATAACAGTGTCTCTGTGCTGGTAATACATACTGAACGACAGTGTGGCCGTTACCATCTGTGCCACTGACACCACTTCATCTGTGCAGGTTCATTCTGACATCGATGCATCAGCGATGACTCTCCATAATCCAGCCTGTGACGAGGAGGCGACACAGCGACGCCACGTTTCAGGGCACAGTCCAATCAGGATGAGCTGCAAATGTCAAAGAACAAGATTAGAAGAGCAGTTACTCCAAAATACAGAAGCTGTTTGAGTGAGTTTTTTGACAAATTCATTTCGGTTATAAAACCAGATATATATATATTTTTTTTTTTTTTTACCTATTTCACCTATTGTAACTACAAAAATGGAGTCAGTAATGTGTGTGAGAAAAAAAAAATCCATGACACATCTGCCTTCAACCTTTTACAACTGAAGAGAAATTAGGATTAACTGATGAAAGCTTCATTTAAAAAGTTAAAATTCCCATTCAATATGATAACACATGATGATTCCAGGTCAGATACAGGTATAAAGCAGCTAAAGATTATTTTCACCACTTTAAAATAAAAAAAAAAACAAAAAAAAACTGAATACTAAGCCAATTGTTTTTTTACTTAAAGCTATATTAAATAAGGAGTAAGCCAATTTGACACTATATAGCGATATCAGATATTGGAAAAAAAGAAAAACAGAAAATCCGATATAATCCATGAACCCAAAATATTGTTAGACTTTAAGTGTTATGTCTTCAAAATGGTTATTTGTTAATAAACCTAAACAACTGAAAAATTGAAAATGTATTGGACTGATGAATGTTAGACTGTTATCGGTATCAATATCGGACAGGAAAAAGTTGGTATCAAGCCATCCTTATGTTTAACTACAAAAAAATGTGAAGTGTTGATCAACTGAGTGAAAGTTCTGTTTCTGAGTGGATTAAACCTGAGATTAGTTTTTGTGACCAATATTTGAATGAAAGATATTTATATTAGGTTCATATTTGACAGACAGTACAAATTAAAAAAATAGTATTAATAAAAATAAAAGAGAATTCTGCATTTTCTTTTATTTTTAAAATAATGGTAAACCAAAAGGGAGTAGGCTGACACTATATTAACACCTACAAAATCAAATCATATACAGAAACCTGGATATGTTTAGCAACAAAAGATAAACTATGTTATCAATATACAGTCCTGGTCATAAAAGATATCCATTATAGTATAAAGTTTTGGGTACAGCCTGTTGTCACACTTCTCTGATTTACTGTCAGCTCTTTAATTATTCATTATCCAAACAAAAGAAACAGCATACACAAGGAAAGGGACATGTCTGAGTTGTGGGACTTACAGTTGACATTGTGAGTGGCTGTTGATTTGGGGGGCGTAGAGATTAAGAGCTGCTGGGCTGCCTGCAGGAGGGAAAACACAGTACAGGGTTAAAATCCACAGGATCCAGCAGAGTGAAGGATCACCACATGTGCCAGTGCAACTTACAGTAGGTGCTGATCCCCATCAGGAGAGGACATGGGGAAAAAACAGGTAATAGATCAGATCCTCAGCCTCATTCTACCATTTAAAACAAATTGCACAATAAAAACTCCACAGCTGGTGTCGCTCACCAGCTGCGACAGATTTCATCCTTTTGTTGCAGAAAGTTGTAAATATGTGACTCACTGATCCCAGAAGACAAGAGTGGGCATGAGAGCATGAAGAGACGCTAAAGAATTATCACCATCTATGAGACACAGAAACAAAGATGGTGTGTTAAGTAGCTGATTCCACACAAGAGTCTTTAACGGCACCTCATGATGCACGCTTGTGCATATGATGGAACTCACTGTTGTGAGTGGGTCATGGTAGGTCAGAGGATGAGGACTGATAAGGAAACCCCCAACATGTGTAAAGAAAACAAGTTAAAATTGTATATATAGGCTTTAAAACAAATAAAAAAACAAGTGAAAGGTTGTAAATTATTTCAATGTTAGACTAGAATTACAACAGCCGTGTGCCGAAAGTAGACATCAGTACTCTCGATTTTTGGTTTAAAAAGAACATTCTATGTGACCTTTAAGGGAATTCCCCGCAGGTTTTCTTGAGATAACACGCTTCAGCAAGGAAATACTCTGGCTGACTTATTAAAAACCAGTAAATGACCATGCCTATATTCAAGGCTGATGCTGGGAAAGAGGCAGGTTATACTCTAGAGGTCACCAGCCTATCAGAGGACCAACAACAGAAACAAACAATTTAGAATCTCCAGTTAACCTAGCCCTAATCCTGTTTGTCTTGGGAAGAAACTGGAGAAAAAACCACAGACACTGAGAGAACATAGAAACTCCACACAGAAAGCCAGTGGGCCAAACTAGGATTGAAACCCAGAACCCTGGTGCCCCTTTTTTAGGCTCTTACATCTGATTTGACAATATCTGTTGCATGTTGACAGATTTTCTACATTTTGCCATTAGGTGTCAATAAATGTTGCAAATAACTTGTCGGTTATTTGATGACAGTTCAAGGTTTCTTTTTTTTTATTTTTTTTTTAAGTGCAACACTAACCACATGTTACCACATGTGCCTCAGTTTCTATTGACCCACCTGTGAGTGGGACTACTGATAAAATGACTGAGGTCATAAACAGAAGGGAAAAACTAGTTTTGTTTGGCACACCTGACCAAAAATCAAATCAATAAAATCCTACATCTGCATTCGCTGCCATCTCTGTTTTTCCTTTGCTGGAAACTAAAGTTTGTAATCCGGTCACTCTGACACACCAAAGTCACTAAAGAAAATCAGTGCTGCTGTCCGGCTTCCAGGTATTTTCAAATTCAGTGTTGATCATCTGTCAGTATCACATCGTACAACCGTAATATGAACCTTTTTCCTATTCCTGTTGCTGAATTTCATGCAATGAGCCAAAAACATCATTACAGGGAACAATTATTCTTTCCATCCATCCATTATCTATCGTTATATCCAATTGACCAATTGCCAAAGAATACAAATGAAAATTTGATCAATTCTGAGCAGCTATTTTTGATGATGGCTTATAAATGCTGATGGATGTTGAGGTTTTACTCATCATGTAGAGATGTTCACACACCTGCAGCGTTCTCCATCTCCTGCGTGACCTGCTCTAAGAAGGCATTGAGTCTCTCTTTGTTGAGGGACAAACTGTCCCACAGCCACCACAGAGCCCACACGTTCTCCTGAAACAAAGAACGGTTAACAACATTTAGATCCCCATTTTACCCTTATTTAGTTCCTTTTTCCTGTCTTTTTAAGCCAATTTTTGAAGCTATACAGTTAGGTAGAGATATACAGTACATTTAGGCAAAGACACACATTTTGTCATTTTGCCTCTGTACACCATAATGAACTTAAAATGAAAGAAGACGTGACTCTCAGCTTTAATTTGAGGGATTGCTCAATCTCTCAAATCTCACAATTTATTATGATTTGAGTTTGTCCTGTTATTTCTGAGCCACTGAAAAAGGACAATAGTGTATAAAAAAATGCTCAAAATAAAGCTGAGACGTGTCTTTGTCCAAATATATCAACAAACAGAATGAGACAGTGGATAATAAGGAGAAAATACCTTAAAAGTGCCTAGTACAGGGAGAGCTGGAGTCAGAGGAGCGTGGAGGATTCTCAGAGCTAAAGCCCTCGTAACCAGCAGTAACAAAGCCTGATCTGGGTAAACCTGCAAAAATAAAAAAATCACACGGTTATTAACCATTTCTTACCACTCATTTGAATGCTTGTGTGTGCACGTACTAACCTCCTGAAAGATCCGCGGAATCTGTATGTGTGTCCCGTGCTGCGTGAGCAATATTGAATTCGTAACATCTTTTGCGTCCTAGAGTCCAGACACAGAGGAAAGAAAAGCGACAATTACTTAAAATGTGATTAAATGGATTTAGTAAAAACAGAAATGAATTGTGAATAAAAGTAGAAACACATACGAGTAGAAACTGTGGGGGCGGTGCTGGCAGAGCAGTCGATGAAGCGGAACCACAAGGCGTGTTGACAATTGTGAGTAAACTGGACCAACATGGAGACTGGACCAAGAAAAAACATCAGATGTTTGGTCAAATGCTGAAAAAGCAAACTTTAATCTTTTAAACCTTGTAGCATGTTTTAATTTGAACCTCTGAACATGAAGAAGCCAATATTTTGTTTTGATCATTGCTCTTTTTTATCCGTCTGTGGCTCTTTTCATGTTTTCATATTAGTATTTTAAAAACGCTCTGACCAAGAATAGCACTCACTCCTTATATCTCGTTATATTTGAGCTTTTTATTGTATCTCTTCCATTCTATTTCATACAAGAGTGGTACTTATACATATGGATACATTTAAAGCGCTTTAAAATAGGGCTGAACAATTTGAGGAAAATGTCTAACAGCAACTTTTATGAAAAGGTTTGCATCAAGAGGCACAATGAGAGTTTTCTGAATGCAAAATGAGGAGTGTTGAAGACTTACATCAGTGAAGACAGGAGGGCAGCAAGTCTGAACCCTGAGAGCAAACCTCACCAGCTCAGCACGCTTCAGAGGAACAGCATCTGCAGAGTGGGACAACGTTCTGGGCTTGTTATTGAGAGATTTTCCTAGTTTTATAATACACACACACACACACACATATTTAAATATATCTGACCTTTAATTGGCTCCCATGTTGCATTAGAACAGCACAGCTCTGCTGGCTGACTGACCACCAGCTTTGGTGCTGTTGCCGTTTCAAAGATGCGTAAATAAAAATGGAAGAGGAGCGGAGAGAAGCGGGAGGCTGGGGCATTGACTGAAGGGAACAAACTGTTGCAAGCCAACGTGAAGTCTCCGTCCATGCACGTGAAGAAAGGGATGAGGTCTTGAATTTGCTGGAAGCTGACAGGTACAAAGTCCTCAACACAAAGTTATCAGT
Source organism: Brachirus orientalis (assembly GCA_016785285.1). Taxonomy (NCBI): domain Eukaryota; kingdom Metazoa; phylum Chordata; class Actinopteri; order Pleuronectiformes; family Soleidae; genus Brachirus; species Brachirus orientalis. The sequence goes on from JAFBJR010000175.1 coordinate 5,011,472, forward strand.
CGTATATAAACTATCCATGAATATTTTTTTTTTTTTTTTTTTTTTTATACCAAAGATACTGTAAGAGTTCAAAATTTTAAGCCACATACACTCCCTTGCTATAATAATCAATCTGAAGCCCATAAAATATGTAGATTAGGGCTATGCCTAGTAACATTTCTAGTTTGCATATTTGGTTAATACATTTTCTGATAGAGAATTCCATCAAAACTGGTCGTCATATCCTGAAATATGTTACTCTGTCTGAGCAGAAGACACAGCAAATATTTGCGGTTATGGTTTACTATTACATTTGAAGTTACAAGAAAGTATTAAAACTTCAAGTTTTAATAAAGATACTACTAATGTGAATAAGAAAAACTCTCTGCTCTTTATCTAGGTGAAACACATTTAAAAAAGGAAATTTAATTCTCAAAAGTTCATGTTCAGTTGGTAAACTGTTCAACATATTTAATTTTTTATTTGAATAATCATCTCCCTCCTGGGGAGGGAGTCCAGAACAGCACTGTAGGTGGCTGATAGCTGAGACACCAGCTATCAGCCACCTACAGTGCTGTTCTGGACTCCCTCCCCAGGAGGGAGATGATTATTCAAATAAAAAATTAAATATGTTGAACAGTTTACCAACTGAACATGAACTTTTGAGAATTAAATTTCCTTTTTTAAATGTGTTTCACCTAGATAAAGAGCAGAGAGTTTTTCTTATTCACATTAGTAGTATCTTTATTAAAACTTGAAGTTTTAATACTTTCTTGTAACTTCAAATGTAATAGTAATCAAACAGAACTGAAGAAGCCTCTTGGATGAGAGGCGAAACGTCTTCAAGAAATTCAACTAAGTCCAGTTGCCTTTTTTTACTACACTTTGGAGAGAAGTATCTGAGTCATGAAACACTCACAGTTTGGAATCATCAGTGTGGACGACTCGTAGGTAGCGACACAACTCTCTGTACCTGTAAACATAACAGCCATGTTTGGTGTCAGAGGAAAAGAGTGTGTGAGTGTGCGTGTAGACCTGTATGTCTATTTTTGTGAGAAAATAATTATTATCCACAGGATGGGATGAGATTTGGGCTGGTCCTCACAACTTTAAGTGTTTTTTGAGACTTAGTTTTTAGGTTAAAAGTCTTTAGGTTTAGGATTTTAGTTGTGATGGTTATGGTTATGATAAGAGGGTAGAGAATGATTCATGCCTGAGTGTCTTCACTAAGATAGCTGTACAAGTATGAGTGTGTGTCCTTGCACCTGTGCTGTCGCTGCAGTAGCTCTGTTCTCAGTCGAATTATAGAAAGCTGTTCAATTAGGACGTCCTTCTTGCCTTTGTCTTTACGGTAGCCCGACACGTTCTGTCCCTTCAGCACAGACACCAGCAGGACGTCGTCCCAGGGACGGACACACAGGCTGCAACAAAAAAATGCTTTCTAGCTGTAACCTTGGAGTACAACAGAAAATGCACACAGGCTTTTATAGACCGAGTCCTCACAGTGACATATTAACACACACACACACACACACACCTGTTCTTCATGCTCTTCAGCTCAGCTGGGAAAAGTAATCTCTTGTAAAAATCTTGCAATTTGTGGATGAATTCTGAAGTGAAATCAGCCATCACAATCTGTCTCTGCAGTGATGTTACGACCCTGAGATAAACAAACAAATGCCTAATAAAAAAAAAAGGAGATTATAATTCAGGTGAAATAACACACACACACGGTTCTCTGTGCTCACCTCTGCAGTAACACCACTTTAGCCTCATTAGCATTGGCCATGGCAGACTGTATGTTGATACCTCTGCAGAAAATCATAATACAAAACATTAATATACAGAATTAATCCTGAAAAGTAAAGTGTTCTTTTTACACACTCAGGAGCACATCTGCTTACCCCGCGGACTGAAAATGTCTGATAAATTGTTCAGCAGCTCCCAGCCTCATAACGGCAGCTGCTCTGTTGTCCAGTTTGTCGGCTTTGTTTAGAAACGATGACACAAACTCGTAAACATTTGTGTAACTGTAAAAATAAAATAAAACAAATGTTTAAATTTCAGTGCCATTACTTTTTTCACATTAATGAGGTGAGTGCTCAAAATTTGACAAACAGGTTAAAATGGTTTTTATATTTTGAGGATAGCCTTTGCAGTAGTGTGAAAGTGATTACAGGAATTTTCTGAATGTATTCATATACTACCTGAACTGATCCTTACTGTATAGCAAGTAAATTGATATTTTGTCCATTTATGCTGAAATAAGGAAGGCTCCTAAATGATGTTCATGTGTTTAGAATTCAATTTCACATATTTCTGAAATATGTTTGCTTTAAGATAACTTTTTTTGTCTGAGACATTTTGAACAGCTCTGCCGCGGAACTCACTCAAAGATAAGGCATTGCTGGTTTGGCAGGTTCAGACCATATTCTTGTAACGTCGTTCCTCTCAGGAAGGTTGAGAACTTTGCAGAAAGCTCTTGTTTGAAGCTCTGCAGCATCATTTCTGGACAAGGCAAAGACAAATCCAATGGCATCGAAACAAAATGTCATCACAGTTTAACCCGCAAATGGTCCATTCTTTTGTCTTGTGTGAGTGTCAGTCTTGCCTGCATGTCGGAGGTGAGCATCTATTTCACACAGAGTGAGGTTAAAGCTCTTCAGTCCTCCCAGAAGTGCGCTGCTTCTCTGGTTGTTCCAGAAGTCGCTCCTCTTATGGCTGTTGCAGTGACACACACCACTGTGATTCCACATCAGACACTACAACAAACACCAACATACACAAGTAACGAGAAAAAACATAAACAAATATAAAATTCTGTGGGGACCTGACGGTGGCAGTGCAACATAGCCAAGATGTGCACCAAATGGTAATATATCCTCCTGACAAAAAAATTATTAATAAGTGAGGTGAAGTGAAAAGTGAAATGTTGCTCCCCTGTACCTGGTGTGACAGATAAAGCATCTTTAGACACTACATCAACACATACCGCCGATGCTAGCTTGTCACAGATGTAGCAGAAGCACTGATCACAGATGAGCTGATTACTGGCAACAGGAGCACCGGTCTCACATTCTGTGGCCCTGAGCAGGACAGAAGAGAAGTGGCGTATTTGCATGTGTGCAGTGGTGGTAAGATTTGTGTGTGTGGTAATTTACTCACGTGAACGGATGTATGGGACAGTCATAGCGTGCATGAGGCAGCACCTCAGCGCGGCGTGAGAAGGTTACAACCAGGTCTTCATCTAGAGAACTTTGGGCTAACACAAAATCTGAAACATAGGAGGAGATGAAGCAGCCGTTGAACATTTAGAACCTCCAATCTGACCCACAAAGCAGGTGAATGACTTAAGTAATCCCAGTTGTTACCACTCTTTTTCTTCTTTACGTCCTCCACCTCCACAATGAGAACTGAGGAGTCATTGCATATGTCATGGTCATCATCGTCATCACTCAGGATGATTATTTCTCCATTGTCCCCCATTGAGCAAACTGGAATTTATTAGCAAAATAAGGGAAAGGATAATACGGACATGTTATACATAATTTTTCTCCACAGGTGCCTCTGTTTAAAATGCCAGTTTAATCTCTGAATGAGACGCACATCAAACGCTGCATGTTTTGTTTGTCTGTGTAAGCCGACAGGCTGTGCTTTTTGAGTTCAGTGACGAAATTAAAAGTCAGAAATGCCTTTATTGGCCCAGTAACTGTGCACATGCAAAGATTTTTAGACCAGTTTTTCTTAACTCCATGTTCTTGTGAATCTTGTCACATAAAAAGACACAAACGGGATAAAATAAACACATTTCTTTAATCATAAACTAAAACTAATGCTTAAATTAAGACCAAACAACTTACCAATAAAATCGAGAAATGAATCAACTGATTATTATGAAAATAATCATTAGTTGCAGCCCTAGAAGGTTATATACTCTACATATGCAGTATACACAGAATGTATTTGCAGTTAGTGTGTGAAGCAGGTAAACGGGTGCTTTGTTGCAATGAAGCTCATTAAAAATAGTGTAGAACTGTGTGGTTGAAGTGGTACGATACGCACATTTATACATGCAGTATATTAAATACATCAGTAAATATAAAATGTTATGGTGTGCAGGCTGCTTGATCTGTGTTGGTAGGATAGTTTCTTGTTATTTGTTATTTACTGCTGCATTTTCCACAAATGAGAAGAAAAGTAATTCCTGAAGCTCATCAGAAACAGACTGAAACTGGGCGGAGAAGAACATTTTAGGAGAGGATTAGGAGGTTCAATTGTAACAATGTAATCGAGCTGTAACTTTGATATAAATGTGGCCGAGTTATTCTTCAGCCTCAGGTTTTCCCAAAACAACAAAATCACATTAATTTTGCCATCTTTTAGACGGCTAAGCATTAGCTTCCACCAAGACAGGAAAACCTAAACATAATGCTTCTTAAAACACAGTCCCCGCTTTGTCAGCAGGATCAAGTCTTCTCGTCCGTGAACATACTCTCAAGTCTGGTGTCGTAACACTATTTAAAGTCATTTAGTGTTTAATTTAGTTTAGTGAGAGACACATAACTCTTACCTTTACTGTCGTATTATCAAAATAAATGCTAGTCTTTCGCGCCGGGGATCTCGAATCTTCAGGTAGCGGATGTGACGAGCCTCTTCTTCGGTGTCTTTATTAGCAACTGAAGTGTATTAACGCCCTCTACAGGACTGAACTGCACCTACAGGTAGGTCGATTTATTAGCTAATTACCACTGTGTATATAAATGTATATTAATTCATTCGTTATCGGCAGTTTCTATACATATATTTCTTTTGCAGCTACTACATGTAGCACCTTCATGTATTTGCTTTCAAGCCTTTTTTTTACTGCGGGGTCAATAAAATTACAGCTTACATTTTAACAACTTGTGATATCAATAATCATCCGCAGACAGAGGTAGACAGACAAATAGGTCCAAAAATACAACCTCCTTATTGAAGATAATGAAGTAATTTGAGAGCTGGCATTTATATCCCAAAAGTCACCAATCTTGACAACCAAAGTCAGACACAAACATGAAACAAAAACTTTACATTTATTATATTCATTGTAGAAGAACAATATTTTTTATCATCTATGTAAAAATAAAATTGCACAAGAGTCATAGATTGAAGCACAAAGTTCTGTTAGCAGAGCTGAATGAAAACAGAGGACCAGGGAAAGAATTCTGAAATATTTTCAAGAATTTTATTATACAGTGGCACTGCTTGCTTTGTCCCATTTATGAGATTTATATCTCCTTGCTGCTGGTTTCTGGCTCATCCCAGCCTGTGCCAGCTCATCTTTAGCTTCTGTTTCCAGCTGTGCAGCCTTTGTTTCAGTTTGCAGCTCTGCACTTTCCTCCTCAGCATCCTGAGCAGGCATGAATCTGAGCCACTGCTGGTAGAAACCACGGAAACCATCAATGTGGACCAGGTAGTTGTTTCTGGACTTGTACTGAAATTCAGAGAGCAGAGAGAAGAAAATGCATGAACAAAATTAATTAATTCTGAAAGCCCTTTATATTTAAGTTCTGGTTCAAATGAAGGAATCCTAAACACTTTTCAAGTCACAATAACTTACTTTTAAACAGATTAACAACTGGTTTGAAAATAAGATTTCTCTTCTTATGCCTAAAGAATTATTATCTGTGTCTCTAATGTTTGGTGCTGAGCAGTGAATATACAGATTTTTGCCCAAAGTAAACACATTAATTCACTTTTTATTTGATAAACTCTACAGAACTCTACAGAACAGTCTTAGGTGAAAATTCAAAAAAAGTAAAACATAAAAAAACCTGTTCAAGTTCAAAATATCCAGCCTAGAAATTCTGACATTTTAAAATACATAACAATCTGTCCAGCAGAGGGTGCTGTGAGTGCAGCTTTGTCTGCACCCATGCTCTCTGTCCTTTAGAAGAAAACAGTGATGTTGTTCTGACTACTGCAGTCAAGTCTTGCATGATCATCATAGTTTCTCATCAATTTGTGCAGAGGATACAGGAAAGTGGTATATATTAAAATATCCATCAAAGAATTTTATGAATCGATAGTGGATCTTCCAAATAAAAATCAATGGTCAATGAATTTGAAAATAAATAAAACGCAGCCCTTTTCACATATTCAACATCGACAAAGCATAAAATCATTCATGGCATCTCCCCAGCCTCTGTTTTCAACATTTGCTATAAACTTAATTCAAACCTTCACCACCACCATGAAGATTAAAAGACACTCTGCACATTCTGATTCACTGATGCATCCATGCAGATATTTCTTCCCACGCTCAGTCAGAAATGTGCTGATGAACCCAAGCATCATGTACTGTACATATGCTCACCTGGTCGTAGTTGGGAGGATACTGAGCAGCAAACTCCAGCTGCTTGATGATGACCTTGTTAGGCCACACCTCCATGTTGCTCATACATTTCAGAATTGTTTTAAGGTAGACGTAATCCAGTCTGCGAGTTGCTTGGCCAATTAAAGCAGAGAAAACCTGGACGTTAGGTTTGAGTCCTGCCTCCTACGGGACAAAACAAAGAGCTGGGCATGATCAAAGTGTCATACTACATTACTGTAGTATTTCCGTCTACCACTGCACATCAAACACAACGTTTTCTCAACAATCAGTAAACAAATATGCCTCATATCACCTCCATATCCTTGAGCAGCTGAAGACCATCTTTCTGACTCTTGCAGCCTAAAGCCAGGCAACCAAACGTCTTCACATCCACGCTTATTTTTCGCTGTTGCATCACACTCAACACACTCTGGAAAGAGCCAAGAGAGAAATAAAAATGTGCACTCACACACTGTTAAAAGAATTGTCACTGTCATAGCTAGGAGCCCTTCAGACTAACTGGGGTCTGGGGTGGTGGGTGGGAATATTTTGGGTTCTTCACCACTGATAAGAAGGTAAGGGTCATGAAGAGGGTCCAGAAGAGGCATCACAGACAGGCAGCAAAAACAGTGATCAATGTCATGTGAATAACAAGTGTGAGTAATAATAAATAATGTGAATAGCTGAATATCATTAAAGGAAAACCCTGATACACTCTATTCATTCAAAGTTGATTTTTGGAAAAAAGACAGCCCTAATACAAGCATACTGATAAGATAAGAAAAGATAAGATAAAATAAGTGGTAGTATTAATTTTTAACTTGTGTGCTCTTTCCTATGGTACTTACTGTGTCTGATTTGGAGCAATTGTAACAAAAATTTCCTTTGGGATAATAAAAGTATTCTGATTCTGATATATTCAACTTCTGACTATTAAACCTTTAAGCACCTGATTATGTACTCAGTACTCACAGTATGTGTTTGCTTGGGGTTGGCTACATTTAGTTGTTATATTTGCTATTTGGTTAAAGGGCTAGGGAATGTACAAGTGTCCTCACAACCATAGAAAGACTAACTGATGTGAAAGTGTATACCTTTGCGGCCTGAAGGTCCCCAGCTTTTGCTGTGCTGCGAATCACTGTGTTAAAAAATGCGACATCCAGCTTCACCTGATGCTGCTTAGCGACCTTCAGCAGCATCTGCAGAGACTCATAGCCTGGATTGATCATGTCAGCTAACAGGGTCAGAGTTCTGAGGTCTGGACTGAGTCCATCAGCTGCCATCTTCTCCAGAAATCCTGCAGGTCCTCCAATCAGGGCGAGCCTATCAGATGCCCCGCCCACTGTGCTGAGGGAGACCACATCCTTTTTTGTCCCTTCAAAAAAGTCCAGCAGATTAGGGGTGGGAGAGTTCATGGACTCAGCAGGCAGCAAGAGGTTTTCTTTTTGTATGATTGGAATCAGCTGGGTGGATTTTTGTGTGCTAACCGACTCCACACCGTCTCTGCATGAATCAGGCAAGAGAAACAACTGCCGCTCTAGAAGATCAATGTCTATTACATCCTCACATCTGGACTTCCTGACAGACATATGTTTGGTTTTCTTCCGGCTCTCCCACTCGGGACCAAGCAGAACATCAGAGGCCAGGGCCGCATCATCAATCCCACAATCCCTTGCAGTTCTCAGGAGGAGGTTATAGTTCTGTGAGTCTGGACGAATCCCTGACTTCAGCATCTGGTGCCAAATCTGAAACAAAAACAATACTGTCAGATTACATCAACAACAAGACATCTGTCCAAACATTTTAAAACAAGACATCAGTCCAACCTTAAAACATCTGAGCAACATGTGGTATCTAAATGAACTGAACATAACAGCAAACACCTTAACAGTTTACTATTTCTGTTCAGTTTACTATCAAACAAAGAGAAGGTAAAAATCGATGAATTAATACCCCTTGGGGCAATTTAAAACCATTCATTTTTGCTTTAGAGAAGTAAGTTTGGCTTTTCTTTTTTTAACCTTTCAATTTCATTTCATGGGTTTAATAATCACCAATCTTAATAAGTTAAGTTTGTTACACGTGGATGCCTGCTTTCTCAAACCCTGGGAAGAGACCAGTACCAGACCTTTAGCTGGGCCAAACCAGGACTCAAAAACCAGCAAGAAGCCAGTCTACTGCATTGCAATTAGTAATTTTTTTCCTGGAAACATCCAAATTTTTATCTTTTTATTACATTTTACCATGTAAATGATTGTTTATTTAAGAGAAACCAGAGTAAAACAAGGCTCTAAAGCAGACTGGGTGTTAGAAACCATCACTCACACACATATACTATGACATGTCTCCAGACAGGCTTATGGTTCACAGTAGGGGTAAAATAAGTATTGATAATATATTGATATGATTTGTATGGTGGTTAAAGGTTTAATTATGCTTTTAGGGTGCTTTATATACATATAAAAATGACATGACCCTTAGTTCTGTAGTGTCCCCTCTCCCCCACCAGTAGGTTTGTGTAAAAATGTGTCTACCTGTAGAGCAAGTCTAAATCCTGCATCTTTGTCCATACAGCAAGCCATCAGCAGGTAGTGAAATGTCTCCTGAGTTACAACATGTCCATTCTGCAGCATCTCCTGCAAACATACACAAACACATGTACAAAACCGAAATCTCACATGATCACAAGATGGACTCGTCTCTCTGTACAAGAGGCAGGTTTCATACCCTAAGTGTGTGAATACAGGCCTGAAGGTGGTTGGTGAAGGCGTGCGTCTTGAGAAGAGCGTGGTATGTGATGGTGCTGAGTGGATAGTTTTTGCGGCGCAGCTCCTGCTCCAACTTCAAAGCTTGCTGAAGACCAGCTTGTTTCGAAGGAGACTCAGCACAGGCGTTGAACAGTGCGGTGTAGGTCGCATCGACAGCACTGAGACCTCGCTTCTTCATCTGGAAAATATACACAAGCAAAAAATGTGGATCTGACAACAGAAAGTTTCTTGAAGGCTAAAAATTACAAAGCTATAAATAAAAATTGAAATATGCAGACAAAAATAAATTGACTGGCTTTTAATTATTTTTTTTTTAATCAGTTTTATGTGTGGCTCAACGCGTGACATATTCATAAAAGAGACCATATAAAAGGATATACCACAATATATGAAATATCCCTACATCATTATAGAGTCTGAAGGCCTTTTTCATCTGTCCAGCTCGTCCACAGCCTCCTATCAGGACAGTGTAGTTATATTCCTCTGGCTGCAGCCTCTCTACCTGCAGCATGTCTCTGCTGAACAAATCCAAAGCCTCCTGCAGCTGTTAGGAGACAAAAAACGTGTTTAAAAGCACAGAAACTTAGTCTATTGTTGCTTTATTTATTTTATTTTTTTCCATTTCATAGCAACTGATCATCATGTTAAGACATTTGTCAAATGCACTTTACATCTTGGGGGAAATGCCCGTTTACTGGGACTAACAAGTGAGACCCAAGATGATTTTCAAACTAAATCCTTGCTACATGCTGCTGTGAAATGCGTCTTAGTGTTGAGAATTTCCTCCCTGAACCAGCTGCAGAATACAGTGGCAAAAATCATCCCTTCTGAAGTTTTCTCTACAGTCTCAAAAGAGTCTCTGGGATCTTGTCTCAGACCCAATTTCATTATTTAAGCCACGAAAGCCGAAAGAATGAAATCAGCACGGACAGATCTGGCCTGGAAGAGGTACATATAAATAAAGAGTCACATTCTGTCCAGAGATAGAGAGAGAAATGAAGATAGCTGCCCACTATACGCTGCATTGCCTCCAATGGGTAAATGTGAAAGAATATACACCGTATACAAAGGAAGTGTGGTGTTCTGCTGCTACGCAGATAAAACCTGTTGCGGCGGACTGACCTTGTTGTCTCTGATCAGCTTCTTGCACTGTAAGAAGTACCAGTACGGCGTGTTTCTCCTCATGGGGGCCCTCAGCAGCGTCTCCTCCTCGTCCTCCTCTTCGTCTCCCTCCCGGTGTCGCAGATCCTGGATGTCTGGGCTGCTCTTTTTGAACGACCTCCGTGAGGACATGTCGTTGGACAGAGATCCGAAGCGCTCGGTGTCCTCTGGGTCGGAGGTGGAAGGGCCCAGCTGCGAGGCGGCTGACAGGGACACACACCTGGCCGCTGCTCCGCCTGACAGGCGCCAGAGAGCCGGTGTGAGGAGCCTGGGTGACCGGTGTTGTGACACATGCTGTGGCCGCCCTCTCACATTCAGGATTCTGAGTGAGCTCAACGAGTTCAAAGACAACTTGACAACAGGGAGCGACAGCCTCCCCCCGTGTCGCACACACGAACCGGCGACGGATGTAAACATGTCTAAATGTTTTTAATAAACTAACCAATCAATCAAAATACACGTAAAATGAAGGTATTCATTTTAAGTTAGCGTTCGACATGCTGCGCACAGGCTGCGCACGATGATGATTCAATGACAAAGCACAGCAAGACCTAAATAATAGAAAATGAACAATAATTATAAAGTGCACCGTTTGGCACCACAGAGGATAATGAAGAGCTTTTTTATGAAAATATCACTACTTATTACCGGAGTACACACTTATTGGGGGAAAAAACGCTATGTAACTTTATCAGGATCATGTTATGATGCATCGACTATATCGTCAATATATTATTATGCCTGAGTCAAGAAAATGCTTCACCTCGGGCGCATTCTACGCTACCGCCCCCTGCTGGTTTCAAATGTTTCTGTTTCTCTTCCTGGGGTGAAGTGAAGTGAAGCCAAGAAGAGGGGAAAAAGAGAAGTTTGATTTAATTTCAAAATAACTCAAGCATACATCATTTCAAATTTCAACTAGCTTATACAAGCTTTTGTGTGTAATAAGATATGTGGGTGGTCTTTTTAGTCATTCATTTTAGTCAGTCATTTTATACCTTTTCGAATTTATGCCATTTCCAAAACATACTTCTCCAGTTGATGTGACAAATATTCTTCTCCCATAAATAAGAAATAAAAAGCCCACAGCATGACTCAACTAAAATGCTGTTGCTTATTTTTGTTTTCATTTTTATATTCTGTCTCTCTCTCTCTGATCCAGTGATTTTGACCAGTATCCGATCTATACGATACGGAGTATGATATAGCTTCATCCCTACAAATTACCAATTACTAGCATCGGCATAAACTAGAGTTAGTAAAAGATCTGGTTTGTAAAAATCTGTGAAGTCTAATTGTCACAAACTCACACACACCTTTCCCCTTCCCCAAGTGTGCCATGGAACCACTGTGGCCACTGAACTCAGCACATAAAAAGCAATACATTTGTACATGATAGTTATGTGTGTGTGCAAAGTTCAGTTATCAGAGCTTTACTGGGTATATAATGAAATTTGTCAGTCTAAAATTGATTTGCAAATGTTCATATCCCATCTGTTTTATGTTAATATGCAGCCCTCCAGTTTTAATGCAGTCTGCCATTCTTCATTTTAATTTATTCTAGTATTCTACTTCTTATTCTACTGGAAAAAAAAAAACAGAACACAGCAGAACGTAAACTGAGGAAGAGGGCTGTAATAGTTTTCTTTCACTAATCACTCACTCACAATTTATGAACATTTACTCTTCATAAATTAGTGACCTAGGTAGGATTAATTTACAGTGTGTGAATTAGTTTTATTTTTTTTGAGACAGAGCTCAAACATAATTAGAGGTCTTGATACACAGACAGGAATCAACAACAATTTAAATGGCATTTATTACATCAACTTTTTAGTAAATACTTATTTTGAAAATGAAATGAAAATCAGAAATGATTTTAACAGATAAGCCAGAATGTAGGCCCTCATGGCACCAAGTATGAAATGTCATGACACAGCTCCAGATCGACCTGTAGTTGACCCTGAGTTTTGACCCTTAAATTTCCCTTTAAAGACCGTCATGACTGAGTCGTGTAAATGTAAACAAGCAATATTAACACTGTGTAGCTGTGGAGCACCAATCACAGGGAAACTTTCTGCAGATGTCACAGTGGTGATAAATGTGGTGGTTGAGCCACATGGCTCTGAAATAGAGTTATCCGATCGAGCAAGGTTAGTGGGATGTCTCTGATGACCGAGGGCAGGTCTTCATGCTGTAATGGATAGATGACCACACTGAGGGCAGAGCGCTCATTTGAAAATCTGAGAGCAAAGAAAAAGGGAAAATTTAAGACAACGACGATGAAACAGACAGACACTTGACATGACTACTGACCTGTCCAGCAGAGCTTTCTGCAGTGTGCGACAACCCACCAAGGTGCCACCCATGAACATGTGGCACATGACGACCTGGGGGCATCGCTCCACGAAGGTTTCTGTTGCCAGTGGATCGAAGGTGCCGCTACGTGAGATAAGGCAGAGACGCTGAAGACGGGAGCAGCAGGACAGAGCCTCAAAGAATGACGCATTGGCATTCAGGTATGGCTGCTCTAACCTTAAAGACAAACAAACAATTCACAACAAGGTAAAAACTGACAAAGACAAAAGCTATTAAAACAAGATGGAAACTCCTTCCATGAAATTCAGTTTGAGCAAATGGTCTATAGAGCTCCGGACATCACATGAGCCGCCGGGTTGGCAGCCTAAGATGCGATAAAAATGAGCAGGACTGGTACTGGATCCAACCTGTTAGAATTTACTACACTTTGAACCCACAAAGATCGACCAATATTTTGCAAAACTTGACAAGAGTGAATCTGAATCTGATCCCTATAATGCCCAGTGGGCTTTTTTACAAGTTTGTTGGAAAACAGCCAGAAAGGGCAACAATTCCGAACCTGCAGAATCCTGACATTCTTCAACTTCCGAATTAACTTCCCTTCATTTTAATCCAGAGTCAGTGAAAGTTTAGAAAGTTTAAGAGCCTGGAGGGAAACGAATGGGTGTAATCTGGCTTTGTGAGCTCTATTGAGACACAATCTGCTGCGTATTCAACAGCTCATCTTGCAAAATAAAATCAATAAAAACTGATATTAAAATACAAGTTACAATCTCGGTATACAGTACAGTTTTTAGGGCTGGGCAATAAAACAATAACTATTATTTTCTTCAATAGCACTATTACATAAGGTTTTTTTTCCATTTTCATAAGCTTAGAATAAACCTTCATACTGTCTGCAAGAATCTTGCTCTACAGAAGATGCCATCTTGCACTATGTTTCTCCAGCAGCCTGAATGGCCAAACTAGTCATAGTGGGAATTTCACAGTTTGAGAAGAAGCTTCCAAAGGGATGACTTCCACTCTGGTGTGTGTGAAGGCCACCATAGTTCCCTGACATGCTTAGGGAAAGAGAGCTGTTCGCAGAGTAGTCCTCTGTTTGTAACAATCTGCAGTCTCACCATTAGATGTCACTATTTCTTAAACAATGGACCTTGAATGCATTGTGCAAACTGTGTTGAATGTTCATAAAATTTAAATTTTTTCTCAGGAGCAAAAATCAAAATTTAATTGTCAGGCATTTCAGGATCTGATGTAATGGTGAGAGATGATATTTGCAGTAAATGTAAAGCACACAACATCTTCTAACCTGAGTTCCTGCAGCTGTGTGCACTGTTTAATTGTGTCCAGCAGGGCGGGAAAGTAGTTCATGATTTTTAATGATCCCATGTTGGCGAGAGATAAAACCTTTAAGTCTTTGCATTGCCGGGTGAGCTGTATCAGTCCTGTCCCCCTTAAGACCCCGGGAAGCCCAGCCAGAGTCAGACGACGCAACTGAGGCAAAGCTTCAAGAGAGGCCAAATGAGTGTCGCCAACTCCCCGTGCCCAGGCACACATGCCACGAGGCTCCACACTGGCACGAGTACAGGGTTCAAGCCGTGGCAGCGCAGATACAAAACCTGGGCCAATGACCTCCAGGGTCTCTAACAAAGAGCAGCCAGCTAAGAGCTGAGCAAGCCCAGAGGTGCCGTCACCTGACAAAGATGGATTAGAACCAGGCTTATAATTCTGGAAGCCCACACGTGGACCTTTCTTTAGCCCAAGGAACAAAGAAGAGGGAGATGTATTGTTCGCTGAAGTGTGATGTGTGTTTAAGCCGTCTGATAGCGCACAGGCAGGCAGAGTGAGAGAGCGCAGCTGTCTGAATTTGGCCAAGCTGCCACAAAGGTGTGTTTCTCCACCCAGTTCAGATGAATGTTCATGGTGATAGTGTGTGTGCATCAGGTTCAGGTGCCTAATGTTTGAACAGCTAACTGCCAAACGGCTAATCATCCCAGGAACCAAGTGATCTTCCACACTCCTGCACTCTGAATAAAGGACCTGGTTGATCCCACTGAGGTTCAGGCTGCTGAGCTTCATAGCATCTCTGACGCCTCCCTCCAACAGCGACTGAAACACCTGTGGCCACAAGGCTGGGCAGCGGCTGAAGCTCAGGTGCTTCGGACTGTTGCCTTCCAAAGCTCTCTTTAGTGACAAGGGATCCAGCCAGGAACGAGGGAGCTGCAGGGCTTCCAGGTCCCCATGCTGACCCAAGCTCTGGGCCAGTGAGGGGCCAGCAGGCCAGTGAGCAGGGTTTGGGCCGGGAATCGAGACAAGGAAAACTCTGAGACGCTTTGGAACGTGAACGCTGAAAACTGCCAGGTACAGAAGAAGCAAGGTCTGGTTTACCTGTGAACATTTAAATATAGTTAATACATAGATACAGACTCTATGCACAGTATTACACAGTGTATTGAAGGTGTGGCACATATTACAAGTACATGAATACTGACCTCTCCTGGAGCCAGCCTTGCAGTGAACTCCTCCAGCTGCTGGTAATGTGGCACACTGCTTTGACCCACCATTAACTGACAACAAACACCGACACCCTCTCTGGTCACATCTGAGATGTCAAACTGTAGCATCAGCCTACAGCAAACACACCAGCAAAAACATACACAGAAAATGCAGTTCATATTTGTAAGTTGGAATATGTGAAATTTCTGAATTGAAAAACAAGACTATTATATATTTTGTTGAGTAGTATACTTCCACTAACCCAAAAAACTCAATGAACTGTAAATCAATGAAAATCTGTATTTCTATTCAGCATAAGGGACCATTTAATTTAGGTTGCCATTTAGTCAGAAGTCAGAGTGACATCGCCTTTAAGTTGACCACGTTCCAGTGTGTCTGTGTCAGTCTGTTCAGGTTTAAGTATTTAAATCACTGGGATGGTTTGCCAAGAAATTAAGACCAAACTTTCATGCTTTTAATGTAGTGCAACCACTAGGATGAAATTTATACAAATCCTAAAATATCCCACCCAAAGATAAATCACAATATCTGTGAAATTGATATTGGAGATTACAAAATGTCCCTAATACAGTAAAGTATTGGAGGGGAATAAATTTAGACCCTTCTTTTCACCCCTGTCACTATTATCCCAACGTCAACCTTTTCTGTAGCCAGTTTACTTCTGTTCCTGTTACTCATTCAAGTTCCACTGTGAGGAGTCATGAAGTAGTGACACAGTTGAAACAAACTGGTGTGGGGAATCTTTTTAGAACCCTGTGTTTTTTATTTAAAATATTGATATAATATTGATATAAAGACAGTGTATCAATGATCATATTTTACAAATCAGGACAATGATATATTGCTTCATCAAAATTTTACCTTACCCCTAATTCAGTTTGTGAAATGTCTCCACAAAATCACTTGGAGCCCATTTACCTTTCATCCACCTTCATTATTTCATCAGAAGTTTAATTTGTGACCAAATCTCTCTACAAAACTAATGACAATGTGTGACTAGATAAATGCTACAGGTGCTACAAATCCTTACTTGCGGAGTTGGGCACAGCATGGCACCACACCATAACTCGGTGTCAACAGCGTCTGTCTGAGCTCCGACAGGCGGCTCAGTGTACCCACCGCCTCCGAACTGAGCTGTGCAGAGTTGAAGCCTGCAGTCACATCAAAAGCAAGCGATGTGAGGAAACAAAGGGACGAGAGGAGGCGGGACAGACGAAGGGAAGTGAGACGACAGCCGGTGATGTCAAGGTGTGTCACTACTGTGCAGCGAGCAACATAGTCAACGGTGGAACCAGACAGCCAGTAGCAACCATTCAGGCTCAGAGACTGCACATGATTAGCTAACTGCCTCAGTATGCACTGAACCAAATGATCATTAGCCTGGAGGGAAACAAAAAAAAACATTAAATCACATTAAAAGGTTTTTATCTTATAAAATGCAATAACGAATGTATTGTTGAAGAACTGTTTTAACTAAACAGACCAAACACGTGTATGAATATGCAATTAACAGAGAAACTGTGACGAAAAATAAAAAAAAAGTTGACTAAAACCATCCTGAAATATGGCCAATAAGTAAATAACTGTACCAAATACTCCTCAGACAGGCTGACATGAGTGAGCAGGGTCTTATCACAGCACAGTGTCTGTAGTTTATGGCAGACATTCGACACATTCAGCAGCAGGTCACTCGCTGGAACATGGCGGAGGATACACAGCAGGATCTCATCAGACAAGTCCCACATTCCCACCATGGCCGAAGAAATTGTGTCTTCATCACACACTGCCTGAGAAAAACAGCAAACCTTATCAGTGTCAATGTTTGCAGTCAATCACTGGGAAGAATTACAAAAAAATAGCAAAAAAAGGAGATCATTTAAATGTCTGATTAGAGATTTCTTTGGTTATTGATATCCAGAGAAGAGAAATAAGAGAAAGGAGCGAGACCATCAGACAGTGTTGAAGTCAAGACTACACTAACAAGGCCAAGACCAAAGCTGGGGTGAGACTACAAAGACTACAAAAACAAGTTTGCAAAATCATGGTCTCAAGTAATCTCT
This sequence comes from Brachirus orientalis, assembly GCA_016785285.1. Lineage (NCBI taxonomy): Eukaryota > Metazoa > Chordata > Actinopteri > Pleuronectiformes > Soleidae > Brachirus > Brachirus orientalis. The sequence goes on from JAFBJR010000175.1 coordinate 5,028,628, forward strand.
TAGTCTTGATCTTGTTAGTGTGAACATTATATATATATATATTATAATTTATGCTGACAGTTGTCCTTTTATATCTCTGGAAGTAAAGCGTTAAAGTCACAGATGTGAAATCACAACTGATTAACACCTGAGCCTTTTCCACTTGAGTCAAAATGTCTCTTCTGAAAATTTTAAATTTTTCTACCATTTATTCTGGTGAATTAGCCTAAAACAAACATTCTATTTGGTTTTTTTATCCATTAATTGTTCTCAATCATCTTCACAGAAAATGTCATTTTGTGAAATTATCATATTCTTTATTGTTGTTTCTTACAATAGAAGAGTGTGAAAAAAATGCACCATTTACTTGGTAAGTTAGTTAAGTGCAACTATTTTGCCAACTAGTTCTTGAAATTTAAGCAAGCATCCTGGTGCTTTTCATTATCATGTGCGTAGAATGGCCATCTTTGAACTGGCCAAGTAAATCCTCTCAAGCTGTTTTGTCTATTTATTTTATAGAGGAAAAAGAATCATAAATAAGAGGCAGAATAATCACTAATAAAAAAAAGCATTCCACCATGCAACTGCTCTGTAAAAATACGAAGAGACAGAAACCTTTTTAGAAAAAAATACTTTTGATATGTGATGGAAGGTTTTGAACTTCTGAGCTGAAAGAATTTATTATACTAAACTAAAAATTGATAGTTTTCAAGTAACATCGCACTCCCTCGGGAACACCTCTTGAAGAACAATTCCTCATAAAGCCTTCACAGTAACATTTCATTGACACTCTTTTTTTTTTTTTTTAATCATAATACTGGGCAGTTGCTGCTACATTGGTTGCACTAATTAACAAGGAGACAAGCCTGGGTTGTGTTTTTACAGGATCCATTCAGGAAAAGAAAATGAAGACAGAAGAAAACTGTTCAGTAATGCCTCTGTCTCTGGGAAAGGAAAAGGGATTAAAATTAAAAAATCTAAAGCAGTTTGGCCTGATGTAATGGCAACAGTTAGAGTCACTTTGATGTGTCCTTTGTCATGCATGTGATGCCGAGTCAGTTAGAAAACATCAAAGTATAGGTTTTAAATAGCAAATGTGGAGAGAAATCCTTTGACTGAAACTGTTGAAGGCTTCCGGGTAAACAACATGAGTGTATCTGAAAGGGAGTTGGTTGAGTAAAACAAAAGTCCCAACCCCTTTCCACAAGGACCATCTGTCTGTGGACAGTATTTACATTGGTGCTTTATATTTATGCTTGTTTAGATGTCTCATGTCCTGTCCTGTGTTATATATGGTGTTCTCAATGCCTTTTAATTGCCCCTCGGGGACAAATAGATCGTTGTGGACTGCTTTGAATTGTCTGACCTGCCCCTCTGTTAATCAGTTAACTATCAAATGGTTCTAACGGGCTTCAAACCTGGCAGGTTTTGTCAAAGGAGTCTTTGGATGACTTTGATTAATTTAAAGCCCATGATAATCCAAAATGTGTGTGTCCACCATTACAAAAAATTTTTTTTTTTATAAATTTTAATTCATTAATACGTACTATTGTTCATTAGCAAGTTGGCTTACTTTCAAAGTGTCATTGAACATGCGTTTTTATCCCACTGTCTGTCTGTGTCGACTAAACCAGTCAGAAAAAAAAGTTCACAGACATGTCAGTGCAGTCTGGCTTAGCTTTGGCATTAGCTAACAGTCTAGCATCTGCTCAGCATTACCAGAAATACAAGTGACATTTTGTTGGCCCGCTAACCTGTAAAATCTGTCGTTCCATGTCTTCTGAATGACCCGTGACTGTCTCACTCATGATCGGCGAGATTTTAGCTTTTCATCCAGCCATGTTACCACGAAGCTGAATGAACAGCAATGGCCCAGCCGTTGACAGCACGGACGACGTTTGCTGCTGCACAATGGCGGAGGGTTTTCCAGGGGCGGACATACTTCCTGTTGGCCGACGCGTCTCTTCATTTATTTTATTTATACATTCATTAATTTATTTTCAGCTATATAAGGAACTATAACTTATAGAAACCCATTTCCGCCACTTGAAAAATTATATATATACATAATATAATATATTATATTATATTAGTCATAGGTATGAAATGCGAAGTCATGAGATGCTAAATCATAATTATTAAGTATCATTACATCATGAGAAAGGTCATAATGATACGTTATGTCCAGTAGACCCACTCTCAATTATAACAGATAATGTGAGCAGTAAAAATTGTGAATTTAATTGATATTTTCTGTAAAAAAAAAAATTAAATCTCGGTGGTGAATTAATTATTTTATATTTTCTTAAAAATTTCAAACATGAGACACTAAAATGGTCAAATTGATTTAAAAAATAATAAAAAATGCTGATGTATAGTTGTCCACATGAGGGCACTGTAGGTGTTATAGGTTGTTTTTTTTAAGACTTTGAATTTAAATATTGTATAAATAAAATGTTCCGTTCGAAGTCTCCGTTCTGTTATTCATTCTATAAATTGTCAAATTCACTGTGATGCATTCTGAGCAAGACATTAAAAAAAGAAAAGCTGCAAAAAGTGTGTGTGCCCACTGTCCTTATGTGGCTCCATCTATTTAATGATCTGAAGGTGATGCTGTCATATACAGTATGAAGCAGCTGATAATACAAACCTTTGAATTGGAACACATTTTAACCAATAACATTTAATCAAGCCTTAAAAATAAGTGTTTATCAACATGTTTGTTGCAGTACAAGAGTTCTTTGTAGTAGTACAAGAGTATCTGTAACCCTGAAGCTGAATGTGTGTGGTTGTTAAGCCCAGTTAGAATGCAGCTGTACAATTTGAAGACAACCTTTAATTATGTAACAAGAAATACAAGACAAAAGTAATCAGACTGACATCTGACATGTGCACTTTATTGGGTTGTGTACAACAAAAGGCTTGAAGCCCTATGCACAAACCTTACACCTTCATACAATAGAGGCTTCATCTTTTGCATAATGAACAAACTGGACCAAGTATTGTTTAAGGCTGAAAATACAAAAAAAAAGTTTCAGATTACATAATTTACATTATTAAGCAATACTACAGGTCTGTTGGGCAGTGGGCCACCCACCAGAGAATAAACCTTCATAGAGGCAAATAAGATGGTGAACAAAGACATCTGGAATGACCTACACAAAATGCAACAATGGACAATGTTCTTCACACATTCACACCGCCTGGGATGCTCTGATGTTCCAGAGTTTCTCCCCATCAGGGGGCAGAGTGCCAAAGCCATAGTGATGAGGGAAATGGAAGGTGTGGGCTCAGCATACACCAGTGTTAGAGTAGGCATGTATGCAGAGCCATTTGGGTTTGTAGCAGTGTGTGTTTGGGGGGGGGGGGGGGGGGGGGGGGTGGGGGGCGTGGGGGGGGGGGGGGGGGGGCGGCTTGGAACGGAGTCTGTTTAGAAGCACTTCCTGTGGACAATGCTGGGGCCAGACTCATCATACTCCTGCTTGCTGATCCACATCTGCTGGAAAGTGGAGAGGGAAGCAAGGATGGAGCCTCCAATCCATACAGAGTACTTCCTCTCTGGGGGAGCAATGATCTGCACAACACAAAAAAAAAAAGCATAAATACACATCCATTTTGAGTGCTAGTACAATATTTCTCAAACTAGTGGCAGCAGAGGTAAAAAGTCTTCAGTAACATACAACACTACTGTGTCAGGGATGAAGAATCTATGAGATATTTACCTTGATTTTCATGGTGGTGGGAGCCAAGGCAGTGATTTCCTTCTGCATACGGTCAGCAATGCCGGGGTACATGGTGGTACCTCCAGACAGCACAGTGTTGGCGTACAGGTCCTTACGGATGTCGACGTCACACTTCATGATGCTGTTGAAGGTAGTTTCATGGATACCACAAGACTCCATTCCTGTAAAGGTGTAAAAACAAGTTTGAGTAAATGTCATAAAGAAATATTCATAGTGTGTGTGACCTGTGAAAGTTAATGCTTATTACATAAATACCACTAAATGTGTTTACCAAGGAAAGAAGGCTGGAAGAGGGCCTCAGGGCAACGGAACCGCTCATTTCCGATGGTGATGACCTGTCCATCAGGAAGCTCATAGCTCTTCTCCAGGGATGAGGAGGAGGCAGCAGTTCCCATTTCTTGCTCAAAGTCCAGTGCAACGTAACACAGCTTCTCCTTAATGTCACGCACGATCTCACGCTCAGCTGAGAGGACATTGGATCATTATAATTTTGCCCCCCATTAGATTAAAATATCAGTACATTTCTGTAAGCTTGTGTCTGCCTCTCACCTGTGGTGGTGAAGCTGTAGCCCCTCTCAGTCAAGATCTTCATGAGGTAGTCTGTGAGGTCCCTGCCAGCCAGGTCCAATCTGAGGATGGCGTGGGGCAGAGCGTATCCCTCATAGATGGGAACTGTGTGGGTCACACCATCACCAGAGTCCATGACAATACCAGTGGTACGACCAGAGGCGTACAGGGACAGCACAGCCTGGATGGCCACATACATGGCGGGAGTGTTGAAGGTCTCAAACATGATCTGGGAGGAGAAAGGGAGACACATGAGATGAGTCTGGATCAGTGAGTAAACTTAACAAAACTGGGATTTGTTAGTGAAGTTTGACCAAGAAGAGCACAGCAGAGTAACTAGCTTTGTCTCGAGTACAAACGACTAAATGTAATGTGAATTTAGTTTGGTAAATTAATAGTACAGGATGGAGTGCAATGACCTGCACTAACATCATCTGTTGCATCATGCAGTCACCAGTGTAGTTAGATGCTGGTTTTTATAGCCAGTCCAAAACAAGCCTAATAAAAAAAAACAAATGTATAACAAGCAGCAGTGACCATGCTGCAACAGGTCATTTCTAATGCATCACAGTGCAGAGAGGAAGAGACCTGAAGCATCCGCAGAGATGAAAACATCAGCTCAGGACAGAAGAAACCTGGAGATTAAAAAGGGAGCAGGAGGAAATGGTTGAAGAAAGAAACAGAAGAAGTGCTAGGACAGAAAACCCATTTCCTGTAGATGGTCCCTGCAGGTGAGCTGAGCAGGTTTCATGACTAAGTAAATCTTACCTGGGTCATCTTTTCCCTGTTGGCCTTGGGGTTGAGTGGGGCCTCTGTGAGCAGGACTGGGTGCTCCTCAGGGGCAACTCTCAGCTCGTTGTAGAAGGTGTGATGCCAGATCTTCTCCATGTCGTCCCAGTTGGTGACAATACCATGTTCAATAGGGTACTTGAGGGTCAGGATTCCCCTTTTGCTCTGTGCCTCATCACCAACGTAGCTGTCTTTCTGGCCCATACCAACCATCACACCCTGGGAAGCAAGGAGAAGGGTGAAGATAAATTCAAAATTGCAATTTACAAACGGTAAGAGCAAGGCTGGGGCCTTGCTTTCTGCCACTTCTTACGTATAAAAAACAATATTAAATGTGTACTCTAGGAAATTTAAGTATAAAGCCATAATAAAGCACAATAAAAATCAAGGACATTAAAAATTATAAAATCAAATGCTAGAATTACTTTTTACAAAAGTAAAAGCAAAGTGCGTGGCTAAAACAGAAAAGATGCTTAAGTATCCGGTGTGGAGAAAACTATATACCTGATGTCTGGGGCGTCCAACGATGGAGGGGAACACCGCACGTGGAGCGTCATCTCCTGCAAAGCCAGCTTTGCACATACCGGAGCCGTTGTCAACAACGAGGGCGGCAATTTCGTCTTCCATTTTCTGGATAGATAAGAGGAGGGATGTCAACAAAGTGGAGCGAGTAGTTCAAAAGCGGAGTTGATTCAAATGCTTTCCAGCGGGCTTTGTGCACTGATACCTCAACACTAAGAGAGGTGTCATATAAACCTCCACTGTTCTATCATAGTCAAAGAGGATGAATGTCATCAAAGGAGAAGCCTTTATGACACGAGGGAGGAACTGCTTTCAAAGTTTTGACACGGATGCCTTACATCTGGGCAAACGTCATCCCTGCTAAAATCCGTGTCATTGCAGGGAACGGACGCTGGACGTCGCAGTGGAGCAGGTTCCAGCCCAAATCCAGAGCTGAGGAACAAAGGCACGTTCTGCCCGGGTCTGGCTATGGCCATATAAGGCAAAAACTAAGAGCGGCTTAGAGACGGCGGTGGCAGCCCGGCCCGGCCCGGCCCCGCACGGCTCGTGAGTCGTTCAACCTCAAATGACACAGACGCCACACACCCGGCCACTCCCATCATCTGAACACTGAGCTGTCCACATCCCTCACATCTATTCTGACGCGAGACCAAATCAACTTCCTGCTCCCGTAACACGAGACAGCCGCGTCGTGACCGTCATTATAATTCGATATCTGTCCACTTATCTCTGTGACGCCGCAGCGACTAAAGCTGCCAACATCCGCCTGCGTGAAACCAGAAGCTGCCCCAAAAGCATCTGCTTCCATGTAAACGAGGACAAGCCCGTTTAAAAACCGAGTGACAGGGTGATAATTTAACTGACGACAGGGTGACAGTGCCAGTTCGCGGAGAGGAAAATAAACTTTTCAACGGCGGTTTGAATGAATGACGCTGCGAATTCGCCGTGGCTGCTTCAACTTCGCATCCTAACTTTACTGCAGGGCAGAAAACACATTAAAATCCTATAAACACTCGTTAAAGGCAGGCATTTGGATGTAAGAGGAGTAGAAGCTCCGCAGTGCTCTTACCTATGTGAGGGTTGATTGACGGAGGTGAGAGAAACAGCGCAACAATCCGCTTGGACGTAGTGTCTGAACTTGACTGCAATGGAGGCCCGTTAACTGCAGGGCTTTATGAGCGCTCGTGCCGCAGCCCTTCTCCATATAAGGAGAATTTCCGCACGGCGGCGTCTGATTGGTTCCGCCGCGTGCACTGGGCGTGGCCTAGGCGTATAACGGCTCTGCGCCTTCACAAGGCAAAGACGGGACATAATGTGAAATTAACCCGTTTTCTATCAAAATCCAGCTCTGTTTGGCTCGTCTAACAGGTTTAAAGGGATTCACTCGTGGGAAATGTACGAGTTTGTCTCACAGGTGACTGGTGGGGAGTACATATCACAGCAACAGTTAAAACACACATGTTCCCTGAGGAAGTAGCAGACTTAATAAAATATGCAGTTTTTTGTTTTTTTTTTGCTGGTTTTTAGCCCTGTCCTCGTGTATTCTGGGCCGAGGACCTTCACAGCGTCATCATGGCTACACAAAATGCTTTAACTGAATTCCTTCTGTTTACCTTGATGCACTGAAGGGGTATCAGAGTCCAAGTAATTCAACTACAATAGGGAATCCAGAGGTCAGAAATGGATTTTACTGACAACTGCTACTGCGTTTGCAGAAAAGCTTATTCTTCTTACCCTCACCATGCACTTTATTTGGTTCACTCTGCTAAAGTGGCATGAGTGGCACCCAAGTGTTGAGCATTCAGGGATGGTCTTCTGCACACCTTGGTTGTAATGAGTGGTTATTTAATCTACCACTGCAGTTCTATCGTTTCAAACCAGTCTGGTCATTCTCTGACCCCTGATATCGACAGGGCATTTTTGCCTATGAATGTAAAGTGCTTGACAAACCAAATAGATTGTTATTATTATTGTTATTATTATTACCGACTGTTGCTCCCTGGTTACATTTTCAGAGTTACAGAGAAAGTGTGTGGAAATCCTAAAATGATCAACCCTCCATCTGAAATTTTGTTGTGCAATTTCTGTTGTATAATGACAATAAACATTCTTAACTTAACTTCTTAAAATAGTCAAACCAGCCCAACTGGCGACAACAGCAACCATGTCACAATCAAAGTCTTTTCAGTCACTTAACACGTAAACGGCAGCGGGTCATCTTGACCACGTCTAAATGTATAAATGCAGTAAGTTCCTGCCTTATGATTGCGTGATTAGATATTTGCATCAGCAAGGATGTAAACAGGTGTACCTAATAAATTGGCCAGTTGGTGTAGATACTTGTGGTTAGTATGCCAGGACATGGGGAGGGGATGAAAGTATCATTGACTGTTGACAGCACGTCGGCTGACACATCTGCCCCTGGCATTCTACAAACACTTCCACACATGCTGAGCAGAGTGACTGTGGTCAAGCTGAGATATGTTTACAGCAAACATTTGTCAGGCTGTAAATCTGTTATCCGTTGTCACTTATCTGATTATGTTAAAGAGAGCGGAAGAGACAGGAGAACCTTGCTTGCCTCGAATACCTGCGCTAGACAGGTGTGTTATTGCAGGAACATAACTATATTTGGAGTTTTATAAAAATAAAGGAGGCCTTTCATGAAATCATTTTTCATGATTGTGACTCACAGTGACATACGTAGGTTCACACCCAGATACAGTATGTCACAATCCTTAATTCAGTGGATTTCTATAACCTGACATACTTGTTTGGACATTATTAAAGAGCGCACAGTTTAAACTCATCCGTTAAAAAAATATATATATCTTGTTATGTGAACAGAGACTATATGTGGGAGGGTCAGGATGGTGTTTTAACTCAATAAGGGCACCGGACAAAGGCCCATAAACTTACACAAGGAATTCTCACTGGCTCTACACCATGTTCCTAATAAGGACATAAGGGAGCCGGTTCACTAAAAGACACAGGAAGTAGGTTTCACAGAGCCTTACTTCAGAAGGTGCATACAGGAAGTGACCACACAGGCCTTAAGCAAAAAAAAAAAACAAAAAGAAAAACATGCACACACAGGCCCCTCATGTCAACAGGTAGGGAAGGAGCTGATCAAGCTGGCTCATCAGAATGGTGCTGTCCTGCTATACAAACACACACACACTGTGGTTTCCATGACTTCAGAGGACATTACCTTGACTTACATTCATGCTCACTCACTCACTCACTCACACTCACTCACACACACCCAGGGCAGGACAACCATCCCTTTAAGAGTTCCTTTGGATGACGTCCATATAAGGAGATACTGGAGCAAGTCACATGGGGGGAAGAATGCACTGCTCAGGTCATGTGACCAGTCTGAGGAAATGAATGAATCTCCCTTTTTAAGGCTGTGTGTGTGTGTGTGTGTGTGAGAGAGAGTGAGTGATTGAGAGTTTAAGTCCATGTTGCCGTACTTGCTCACTTTTCCTACCTTTCACCCTCATGTACACATTTGCACTTTGCACATTTATTCAGCCTCTTTTGAAGCTTTTTGTCCTCACTTGTTTCCTCCTTGATAAGTTCTTGCTATTCCCTCTACATCCTCATGCCTCACGTCAAGCCACATCAGTACTTGAATCCTGCATGCATTGCAACACACAGGCGCGCACACACAGTACACACCCTGCATTGCTCACTCGCACAGTCAGAGAAACTTAAAGGCCTGGCTCTCGGTTCTGACTAAGACCGTATATGGAAGAAGCTGGCAGGTAGCTTCTGTCCACTTCTCACTCATCCCTCTTCCTCTCTCTCACTTAGTCATGGTCTCTCTCAAACACATTCACTACCCACATTTCCTCTCTCCCCTGAATCAATCGTCCCTTTATTCATTTTCCCAGGACAGGGACAATTAAGGGAGAGCAGCGTTAGGTCAGCGTACGTACAGTATATGAGCGGTTCACTCTCCACCGGTCTTTCCCAGTCCCTTCAGGCATCACATTTCTGCAGTTTGTTGCACAACACTGAGAGGAGGTGCAGCTCAGGTCTGCTCAAGAGAGAAAGAGAGAGGAAGGACGGTTTGTGAAATAGTGTAGGAAATGTTACATGATGACGATGATTCATACGGAGAGAAGTGATCACATCACGCCAGTCCACAGATCAGTACACTGTGTCACATTTCCCAAATACTTTTCCTGCCACTGACCTTTGACCCTTTCTAGAGTCCAGACTTAACACAAAAAAGCAGCATTTATTTAGTGTTGTGTTTTCTTTTTCACTGCAGAGTTGACCTAAATAATGATTAACCTGTTAGGACAGAGGTCTGTCAACAATATAATAATAATAATAATAATAATAATAATAATAATAATAATAATAATAATAATACATAAGGTTACATTTATCATTATTAAATGCATTAAATTCAACATTTAATTTATACAAGCTTGTCTAGTGTTTTAATTATAATTGTCTACATGTTGGTCTACCAATTGGACACTCTAAATTACCCATAGGAGTGAATGGTTGCTCTCTATGTGGCCCTGCAATGGACTGGTGACTTGTCCAGGGTGTACCCTGTCTCGCCCCATGTCCGCTGGAGTTAGGCACCAGCGCCTCCCACAGCCCTCATGTGGAGGATAAAGTGAGTGAGTGAGTGAAAGAACTAAAAACAAACACTTTTACATCATCCTTACTATATTTAATTTGTAATATCATTTTAATTTCAAATCACTAAACAGCTCATTTTCCTCCAAACTGTTTTTCACATGACCGGCCTCGACCCTGTCCTCACCAGACTAGAAGTTCACTGGCCCTCAGGTCATTTTGAGTTTGAGGCCCCTATGTTAGGAGATGCAATCATTTTACTAGATTTTGATACTGGTCTCCCTTTTAAAGACAGGATCACACCATTAGACTTTACTATAATGTTGTTCTGTGTAAATTCCTAAACAAATCTGAGCTCAATTAAAGTATGCACAGACAAAAACCTGTGGGTTTTTCAGTGCTTCCCAGGTGTCTGAGAACTGGTCTGCTTTACCCAGATGATAATCTAGTTTTGGCTGAAATTTCTAGAGTTTATTTTGAAAGGACCACGATACATTAATTTCAAAGCCCTTGGGATTCAAAGTATTCAAATTTTTAATCTTTTTTTGATTAGATTTTTCCCCAGTACTTGGAAATGTATGGTGAGCAATCATTAATTCAATAAACAAACATTATTTGTGGCTGTCTTGTGTGTGTGTATAAATGTTGTTTTTAGGTAATAAACCACTTATTTTCAGGTGAAACTGCAACAATGTTTTATATGTGACTCAAACACACAAAGGAGTGTCTGGCAAAGCAATTCTTTTCAGTGTACCTAATCATTAGAATCAGTTCATTAAAAAGATTAGTTTTCCCCGTATTACCAGAGCACAGACTCCGTCTGACACAGTCTCTGAACTGAAATACGGGTTGTGATGCAGATCACAATCACTGACTTTTGGCAGTCCTGTCGCTAAATACACCAAAATCATGTGTTAAATATTAAGATTTAGACATATTCTTGCTAAATGTCGGAGATTAACACGGGTGGTCTTTTTTAAACTGATCTACAGTTCGGCATCGTTTGGTTTGATTCCCGTGTCAGACGTCACGCTCATGACTCTTCCAGTGACGTCATTCTCTGCCAATGAGTGGTCGGCAAATCTATCAACACCATATTTTAGTATCAGCTCAGCCAGGTTGGAATCTCACCGGCGCAGGTACTAAAAAAGTACCAGGTACCAGGTACTATCTCTAATGGAAACACAAAAAAACACAGTACCGTTCAGGTGTGCTCATTGGCTCATTGTCCCAGACTCCTCCCCTTTTTTAAATGAGAATGTGAAGCACAGTGTGAGCAGCACCTGTTACGATGCATTTAGGTCTGATAATTACACGCAAGGACCAAAAGTAAGCAGAATAATAGTATCAGCAACAGCAAAAATACCAAAAAGTAACATGCTTCACCTTTGAGTTAACATACTCTATATTCCTGATACAGCAAGAATGTTTAACATATATTTTCAAATATCCACTTATTTGTTTTACAATTTTTTATTTTTAACAAACAATATTATTTTTTTTTATATTTTGAAAGCCAAGATGTGCTGCAAACACCAGTGTCTGAACAGGTTTCATTCATTCTTCATCACGTGCCATCAAGCAGTCCAGCTCTTCCCCATCTCGACCAGCTCCATGCCTTCACAGTACGACCGTGGCCTTGAAACCCTCACCTGGTGTCAAACAGGAACAACACATGCTCTAATCACTTAGTGAATCCAGTCTCTCTCCAGAACACACACATAATCACACACTCACTGTGGGCGTCCCGCGGGAAGCCAGTTGCTGCAAAAGTGGGAATGGAGTCCAGTGAATGGGTTCCACCGGCCAGCTACAGACGGAAAGGTCGCTGGCCTTACCGGAGTCCAACACACCATCCCCCAAACTCACTCCACTTCCCCTCCAACCATACTGAGAGCTACAGGTGACATAAAGAGCCAGAGGATAAGTTTGTGGCACACAAGCAATGTCTTTGTATGTGTGAATGACTTTAAACACCTACAGACACCACGTTTATGTTTTTGTCGGGAGTAATTACTAAGGTGCAGATATAGAGAAGGCCAGAAATGTAGTTTTATTAAATGAATTTTGTTCACTTTCTTTAGAGGAATTACTATTAATCAGTTGTACAACTAGAAAATGACCATAATAAACCACTAATAATTAATTATACTTGCTATTGTTGTAACCTTGTTCTAATAATGTTGAACATTTTAGCAGTCAAGTGACATACCGCTGTGCATTTTTTTGTGCGTGTACCTGTGCGGGTAGATTGTGTTGATGTGTGTTCCGTGGCTGGGGCAGGTGGAGGCCAGGGACAGTGTGTCGTCATGGTAACAGCAGGTGCGGTCGAGCGCCCGCAGGTGCAGTAACTCATCGGAGCGTGTGAAGGCAGGATTGTCCATCGAGTCTGCTGATCCCGCCCATGAACGCAGCCAGAACCGACCTGACAGTTCATCGAAATGGTTGAACCTGCGATAACTGCACACACACACACACACACACACCAAATCATAATGAGACATTAAATATTCACTGCACACAATATTTGCAGTTATTAAAAATATTCACTATATATACACAGTATATAGTATTGTGCAATGTTTGGATTATCCATTACAAATATTAAAAGAATTACAATTTGAAGACAGTTTGGCCCCAACACAGAGACATGACATAAGAGCTGTGTTTATTTTTGTAAATCGACTAATCTGTTGATTATTTTTACAATTAATCAAGTACTTGTTGGGTCCACAAAATGTCTGATTGAAAAATGTTGATCAGTGATTCCCAAAGCAGGAAATGATGTTCTTAAACGTATTATTTTGTCCATAAACTAAAAATGGTCAGTTTTAATGGTTTCTTTGTTATATAGAAACCAGAAAATATTCACATTTAAGTAGCTGAAAAATCAGAAATATTGTTTTAATTAAAAAAAAAACAAACACTCAAACCAACTGATTACTCAATTATAAAAACAGTTCACACCGCATTTTCTATTTTATTTTGCTTTTATTGCCTTAAACAGTTTGAATATATACTCACTTGTCAGTTAAAACTGTACACAACAGACCTGAAATAAAGTTTCATTGTTCATTTACATTTTTATAATCACCTGTGCACTCATTTTGAAGGAAATATTTGTCCTGAATATTTCCTACAACTGAAACATGATTATGAGGGAAACATATTCACTCACTAAGCACTTTCTGAGGAACCCCATACTTGGAAAAGGAAAAGGCCCTGGAAAAGGAAAAGCCCTGAGAGAAATGTTCCCTTCATTTTCAGGTTCATTTCTGTAAATCTGTCACACTGACAATATTCTGTTGTCCAGCACCGATGCACATCATAAAAGGGGATATGGAAAAATCAATACAAAGTGGATGTATTCCTCCAGTTTTTGGATAGGGCAACCCACAAGTTACAATATATTAAACAGCCACCAGGGGGAGACGCTGCCCATAGCAAAAAAAATTGTTTGCACTGAAATCTTTGGGAAAATGACCATACTTCTCACATGATTAATAATATTTCCCTGCTAATGATCTCAACCACTAGTTCCAGATCTTCTTTAATAGAACATGATGCCAATGATATTCTATTAATGATATATTAGAAAATGAGTGAGTGAGAGATATTGATTCATTAATTTGATCAAAAACTCTGTATCAATCTACGTAGATTCCTGTGCATTTTCAGCCAAACTCAAACTATAAGCAATGGATCAATTACATCCAAGTTGTATTTAAGTCTTCTGTTTTGTATATGTATGTATGTAACAATGTATCTAATATTTAACATGCTCATATTTACATGCATACACCCTCATTACATTACTATTATTTTTTTATTTACGTTGCCTATCTTTTGAAAGATGACATTGCTACTCGTCCATCCAGTTTTATGAATCACTGCACTTGTGTTTGCTAATATTAATAATATGGTAATAGGGTTTTCAATGTGTTTACTCTTTGTTGTTTCACTGCTTTGTGTTTTGCTGTGCAAAATAAATAAACCTAAAGCACAGCACACATGAATGGACACCAGTGTGATTGACAGCTGGTATCATCTAATAGGAACCCGGTTGCAGGTGACGTCTGTGAATTTGGCATTGGCCAAATTGTGAATCTTGAGGTTTCAACACAGGAGTTCTGACTGTTATGGGTTTTGTGCAACTGGTTGCCACCTGAGCCTTCTTCTGGTCCGACATCTCTCATCAAACATCCACAGAACTCCTGCATGATCACTGTTTTTTTTGTCAATTCTTGATTGGGAAAAACCCAGAAAAGCAGCAAACACATTTCTGTCCCGAAATAAATCTGTGTTTATATCCAATATTAGAGTCTAATGTAGACAACAGGATGGGAGTAGAGTCTCAGGTCAGGTGGATTCACTGTTCCCAGTTTAAGCCTCACTCTGCAAATTAAGCAGAGCCTCAAGCACACTCACAGAGAACATCACTCAGGTGAGGGTAGGGCGCAATGACAACACTACGAGTAAACTGGATGTGGCCCTGCTGTGGTTGTGTCCAATTAACCCCATCAGTGGGGAGCAATGGGGACTGGGCAACGTGCTCAGAGGTACCCGGCACTTGACCTGTTGGGATTCAAACTGGCAACCCTTTCAATTGCTAGCCCAGTTCCCTTTCCTTGAGGCCATGGGCAGGCCATAATTAATTCAAATTTCTTTTAAAATAAAGTATAAATTACATAATGAGGTGCTGAAAACTATTAAATGTAACATGTAAGTCAGCCTGCATGTAGTATTATTCTGCACTGTGTTTATTAATCTTTCTTTTTGTAAGCCACATATTGTGATTACGCAGTACTGTGCAAACATCTCAGGCCACCGTTAGATTTGTTGTTTTAGCAGTATTACAATGAATATATGGTATAATTATTTCTAAATACAGAGGAAATATGGGAAACGTATGCAGTTTATAATAGGTAATTTCTCTTCAAGTTGTGTGACCTACCTGTGTTCGTCCTACTAATGTTATATAAATATAATGAAATATGTGAAAACATGCATGAGCATTACAGTAAATACACGCATTGTAGGAGTTACATTTACTGACAGCTTACTAATATACGAGACCAACTTTAACTTACATCATTTCAATCCAAATTCCAATGATCCCAGAATTTGGAAGACATAATAACATCAAAACTGGTGGTGCCTTTAGACCTTTGCACGGTCCTATATATGGCATGTACACATCTATGCGTGAGTGGGTACCTGCTGCGAGTTTGATCGACTTTAGCCTGGATCAGAATGGCTCGGTAGCGCCGCACTGCGACAAAGGCCAAAACGCCGATGACTGTCACCATGATGAGTAAGATCGCAAGACATGCACCCACAAGCCGTGCACGAGTCATCCTCACGTCGCACCTCTGGCCCATGTACCAGAAGTCGTCTCCCACAAGGCAGCTAATACACAAACAACGAAAAACAATAACATGCCAGGTGCTTCTCGGATGGACCAAGATAAAGAATTAGTGCTGAAGCATTTGAATCCGAGTGTGTGTGTGTGTTCTGACCGGCAAACTGGGAGTTGGCCTGGATGGTGTGTGCAGATGCCATGGTGGTGACAGTGGTCAAAGTGACAGGCAGAGGAGCAGTTATATGTTGCAGTTTCAGGCTGGGACACACATCTGTAGCCTTCAGGACACTGAAGTAACCAGTCGCACACGTCGCCCTGCAGACCTGGAGGGAAGATGTGTTAACGGAGAAGGTTGCTGTCATTCTGTCACAGCGAGTTCTGTGCCAAACTACCATCTGTAGCCACTGTAGATTTAAAAATTTTAGGGTAATGGACAAATCTAAGCAAATTACTGGCTAAACCAATAATTTTTTTGTTAGTTTTTTAATCAAAGGTTTAAAATGGAACCAAACACATGTACTTTTACTCAAACTCCAATATTAAGACCATAAAACTTTTTTTTTTATCTTGCAACTTGACAAAAAAAACTTAAAGGATGACTTCCAATATTGGTCAAAGAGTAAGAATCATTATATATCATATTATTTATATATAAGTAAAATATAAATATAGACACCAGCAGCCATATGGAGACTCAAACCTGGTCCTAATGAGGCAGAACCTAATTTCTAAGGTTCAGCTTAAGTTTTGAATTGTGTTAAGGTTAGGGCCAAGCCCTTTGTTTAGTCTGTCCAAATAAATGGAAGTCAATGCAGGGTCCTAAGAAAAATCGCTGCACAAACCAGTGTTTGTGTATAAACGATAATGCTAGTATTTATATAGCACTTTTCTAGTCTTCAGTCATCCTGAAATGAATTCCAGGGACTTAAAAGTTTCTAGAGTTTGGGCTGCTCTTACATGAGAAGATCAACCATTCCTATGGACTACGGGCAGTCACTGAAAAAGCTCCATTACCTCTGGTTTTGTGCCTTGTCATAGTAATATCCAGGAGCAACAGCTTGGGGGGTCTTATTCGTCTGGCAGGAGTATGGAGATAAAATCTTAAAATCAATCCTGTACTGGAGAGGAAGCCAGTACAGGATGGGGGGGGGGGGGGGGACACGAAACTGGTGATATGTGGTCATGTATGTGGTCATGTTTTCTTTTTCCACTCAGAAGACGAGCTGCTGCATTTCGCACTAACTGCAGACGATAAAGGGACGACTGTTCTATACCCACATATAGACAATGACAGTAGTCCAAATGGTTTTTAACCTATGTGACACATTTTAACAAACTTTATTTTTATACCAATTGTCCACCAGTAAATGGTTAAAAGTAAGTGACTGTGTTAGGACAACATTAAAGTGGTGAATGTGTGCACAGCCAATGCCTAATGTGAAAGGAGAATAATGATGCCATCAGTGGTCTCATTATTGGATTTGGGGCTGAGTCAATCCAACTTAGTTATAATGTTTACAGGGGTCTGCCTGTAAGTTGGCATATTAAATAAGCAGCTTAACATTGGAATTTCCTCTCAGGTAAATGAAACTGCTGTGGCTGAGCACTGTACATTAATTTGAGTTGACAGTAGAGAGATGACAGGAAATGAGGGAGGAGAAGGGGAACAGTCCCTCACTTTACTCTACTTTAACCCCTGAGTCACCGGGGTGAAACATGAAGATCCTTCAGGACAAATAGGTGGGCATGAATGTGAACACAGGCTCACCTCCCAGTGTGATGTTGGTGATCTTGGACGATCGGAAACTCTTCCTTTCACGAACAGCCTGAGCAAGTCCTGTTCGTTCCAGCAGTGAGCCTGGTCCCGTCACACTGAGCCAGTGCAGAGCGTCGCTGGCTTTAAACTCCACCAAACTCTGCACTGCATGGCCGCTGTAACAACAGAAAGAGCTGTAATGCAGTGTTCTGCAGGGTTCGTAACACAACCCACTGCAACTAAACCACATGCTGTGGGTTATTTTCTATTAACTTAGGCCAGTATTTTTTTCAGGTATTTCATGTAGCAGCAGAATCCTCAATGACTAATGCTTGTGTTTTTCTCCCCAACAATATTAATAACACATCTGTCAATTGAACTTTATTTACTCATGTAAATCCAGTATTGATTGAACCACTTCCAAGTCACTTTCAGAATTAGGTACCTTTTGCTGGGAATGTGCTTAAGATCGACTGTATACTCTTTAGTGCTGTATGTGCCATACTCTACATGCACCTCACCTGCTCCAGATGCCCAGCAGTCTGCGGAACCCTGGGGCTTTCTGTAGATATGGTTCCACCTGAAACAAACAGGCAGCTGTTTCTTAGCATGATTAAATACACCCTGCCAAAATTATTACACAATGTTGTGTTTGCACATTTTCTCACCCAGGCAATGGTGTCCTCCTCCAAGCCAGAGGTAAAAGCTGATCTGGACTCTTCAACAATTATCTGCAGCAGCAGCTCAATTGACTCCACTGTACAGGACAAACAAATGCATCCATTACAATGGGCCACAATGTCACTCACTCATCTTCTACTGCTTTATCCTCCTCATGAGGGTCGCTGAGGATGCTGGTGCCTAATTGCAGCTGACATAGGGGGAGAGGTGGGGTACACACTGGACAGGTCGCCAGTCCATCGCAGGGGCCAAAATGTTTAAAGGTGAAACACAATTTAATGCTATCCTTTCAGTATAATGTAAATCAAATTATCTGGAGAGGAACGCTCTGTTTACAGCCTTACAACTTAATTTCATTATCATGATGTGAGGCTTTGACCGAATACAGGATATTTTGCGTATCCTGTGTCCTCCCTGGCACTTTGCGGGATAAAAGCTTTTAGAAAAGGTAAAGAGTCTACAAGAGAGTAGCACATGCTAAGTTTCAGAGATGGACAGACTGCCTCTGGTCATCTGTCATGTATGAAACAAGTGTGTCTCCCTCTGGTTATTTGTTAACAGGAGCTGCAATCCTGAAATGTGAGTATTTTAATAATATGAAGTTGTAGACAACAAGAAAAAATTTTTTTTTTCAGAAAACACTGCCTTCCACAGTTTAACTACACAAAAAAGCACAATATCATTACCTCGAAGAGCTGCAGGCTGGTCTGGCATGATGTAAAACTGGGGTGTTTGACTGGTTGTAGAGCTAGAAGTTGTGGGCGCTGCACTGCTCTCCTGACCTGGGTAAGAGGCTGTCCGTGGTGGAAGTCTCTGTGATGATCCAGCTGTGGGAGTGTGTGTGGTTGTGATGCTGGGAAAAGGTTGCCATGACTCTCCTCCTGCCTCTCTGTCATCATAATCTTTTTCAGTTGTGATTGACAGCAGAGACGAATGCGTAGTAGTGATGTACTCATGGGATTGTTTGTTTGTTGCAGAAAACAGCAAAGGTGTGAGCAAAGAAGTGGATTTGATTGTTGTTTGTGATGACGTCGGCTCAGTTTTGTGCTTGGCTAAGACTGTTGGTATGGAGGTGGACTCGGTCACAGAGGATAGAGATATAGGTGTGTGATTGGTGTGTGAACTACCGGTGCTGTGTGGGTGAGAAGTTGCAGACTGCTGTAGAAAAGTACTGGATGGTAAAGGATGAATGGGTGAATTAGATGGTGCAAATTCATGTAGAAGTGTGTAAGTGGGATGTAGTGTGTACGTTTCAGGAGTGGTTTCTGTTACAGCTGAGTTTTGTGCTTCTGCGGGTGATGGCGATGGGCCTGTGAAAGTTGAAGTACTGCCTTCAACTGTAGTTACACTGGGAGAGGATGGAATAGTGTTGGTGGTCCAAAGTCTATCAGTGAACCTTCTTTGAGTCCTCTCGGTTGTCGTTTGTGTCTGTGTGACTGTAGAAGATGCATGAGGAGAGTGTGTGAGGCTCTCTGTGCTTTGCGGCAACTTTGTTTGACTCTGCGTGGAAGCAGTAGGAGTGCGCAGCTTCACCTCGTCATCGAATTGATCAGAAGGCTGAAACGCAGCAGTTGGACTGGAAACATCAGATGCTACCGATTCAAATGAGCCAGTTCCACTTATGATTGGACGAAATGAATTAACAGCGGCGTCAGACTCTGTGATGTAAGTGGTGGATGACAGTTCAGTCATGGAATGAGACTGTGAGGATGTAAATGATGCAGGGGTGTTTCCATCAGCATGCACCCTGCCTGAATCATCCTGCCAAGGGTCAGAGGGTGACTCTGAAGGGTCAGTAGTGATAGCAGAGGTCAGATCTGAGATTGCTCCATCTGTGCTTCTCTGGTTCCTCCAGGAGTGGGGTTGACTCTCTCCAGGTGTCCCACTATGAAGGATTAGGACACTAGCACTCTCCCAGGTAGTCAGGGGAGGTAGATCAGGGGGAGAAGAAGTGAGAGGCAGAGCAATGGAGGTGGACAGTGTGTGATAGCTTTGTGAGGTTGTACGTTTAACTGTGTGACTCACTGCAGAGTTGTATGTGCCTGTGCCAATAAATGTGTGGGATTTAGTGGCTGTTGCGTCTGTCAGTGCTGTCTGTGTTTGAGGGAGCTCATTGCTAGAGTCTGTTTCTGTGTTTGCAGCGTTTGATGGGTCTGTATGGAGTGTATGCTGAAAATAGGGGTGTGTTGCAGATAATGGGCTATCGGTGCGGTGAGCAACACCAGATGTATCCGCTCCATTGTTTGGTCCTTCCTCAGGAAAAGGGAGAGTCCCCCTCCCAGCAACACTGAGTCGCTGTAGGGGTGAGGTGGGGTGTAGCAGGTCCTGCTCCAGAGAGGACGAACCAGACACAGACTGAAGCCTTGGACTCGACTCCAGACCTCCGTGGAGGTGACCTCTCATCCGCTCTGTCCTCCTCACCAACTCTTGACTAACAGGATCTGTGCTTGTAAAGCTGGTGTCTATTTGAGTCGAATGCATATAGTCTTGGGCTGAATATGGGCTGGTGTGGTCCAACGAGGAATTCCTCTCATCATCCTGGACTGCAACACCAGGAAAAAACAGAAAACAGAGAAGGGCAGAGTCAGGAGAGGCAGAGTGGAAACCACAACAACGTCGCTCTGTCCCTCACACCCCCAGTGAGGGCAATAAGAATTTTCTGACTGACAGATTTACAGCTCACAGCGCATGTTGAACAATACATTTCCACAGAATGTTTCCATGGGAGTGACCACAGCATTCCCTCTTTCACTGTAAACACAACACTTTCACTGAGACAACAACATAAACAAAAGCTGGGTTCAAAACAAGCCTGATCAAGCTCTCATGATCAGGGTTCAAGTGCTGGTAAGTGGGTCAACATGACTTAATAAGTACAAGAGTTTACCAATTTCTCACCATGATAGGACAGTTGAATTACATTTAAGGAGTGTCCTACTCCTACTCCTGTCCAAGTGAGGGTGGCTTTGTTCCCATCACAGCCGGAGAGCAGAGCAGTCCCCCCTCTCTCCAGAACCTGACCATGATCTTCTTTGTTCCAAACACAGCGTACTGATATCCGTGAACCACTGTCCAACTCCGCTCCCTTCAACGTTAGTGACTTACCCAAGGGAATATCAATCATCCATGTACAGTTTGAAATGCTTTTGTCAGATTGGTGGTTCACAGAGTTGAGCTTGTTAGTGTCAGTAAAAAGTCCCGGTAACATGAGACTAATGTGACCAACTGGCTCCTGATCCACGCTGACCTCTCCACCACAGTCTGAGAGCGACAAGACCAAGGTTTTATCTGAGGACAGAGAGAGAAAAAAGAAGGAATTACCACATATACAGTCCTGTGCTGTTCAATTAAACTGACACTCTTCACTAGATAATTTAGTTTTAAAGATTTTTAAGCATAAAGGTCATGTATTTATTTATCCCTTTCTTAGATGGGGGACACCTAACCTGTTTACCTCTGTGTACAGAAATCAATTTATGTTAACATTTTATTATTATTATTGCTACAATAGCTTTTTGTTAAAGTATCAGAAAATAAAACAGCCGTATCAAACCATTCCATAGATTAACAACAGATTTGAGGGTAACGGGGGGGGGGGGGGGGTACGGGGGGGGGGGGGGGGGGGGGGGGGTACACGTAGAATAGTATGAATTATGAAAAAAGATAAATTTCATTACCTGTTGTGATAATAAAAAGCAACAGGCAGGCGTGAAGCTGCATTTCCACTCCTGAGACATTTCAGTGTTGGAGACCCTTTTCAGTTCTGACTCGACTTCTTGATGTTGTGGGACCGAGACAAGCGAAAACTGAGCTCCACTTTTCCTGCGGACTGTCCCAGTGAAACGGAGAGGCGTCAGAAACTTTCCTTCTCCATCATTTCCTTGAAACGGAAACCTCTGATCTGCGCGTAAATGAGACACACGTGTGACCGGACAGCGCGTCCTGCTGCAGGCGGGCACGGGCGGATGGACGGCGGGGGAGGTTTACACGGCCCCCGGGCTCTTCAGGGAT
Organism: Brachirus orientalis; assembly: GCA_016785285.1. Lineage (NCBI taxonomy): Eukaryota > Metazoa > Chordata > Actinopteri > Pleuronectiformes > Soleidae > Brachirus > Brachirus orientalis. The sequence goes on from JAFBJR010000175.1 coordinate 5,050,643, forward strand.
GTCGTTTCCACCTAAACACACTTCCAGAGATGAGAGGAAGGAATCCAGCGGTCGCCGCAGGACGCTGGACTTTAACGCACTGCATCAAGTGCTCACGAAACCTTAGTCCACAGGAGGCACCAAGACAGGAGGGCGGGGGCCGTTCATTAGTGGTTTAACATGTACACGTTACTAAGTGTCAGGAAGAAACATGACTGGATTCTTCTGTCATGGGGCTTGTATTAGCCGGGAGCAGGGCCGGCCCTAACCTTTTGGTGGCTCGGACTCAGACTGTGACTGGAGCTCCCCAGCCCAAGCTAGGGGACGCAGAATTGCTGCAAAGGGATGCAGAAGTTTGCTCATAAAAATTTGCCACCCTGTCGCATATGCTCTGTACTGTGCGCTCCTGACTTTTACATTTAACATGCTTAAATTCCAACCAGCCAAAAGGAGACTTTGCACCCATAACACCCACATCCACCTAATTCCAAGTATTATTAGGCCCTTTTCTACCACAGGAAATTTTCTCTTTTACCCAAGAAATAAAAGACCTGGGCACTTTTCTACCAAAATTACCCGGGGAAATATTACCCTGGTAAACGCTTTACCCGGGTAAATTTAGTACCTACTTGTATCTATAGGGACTTTTCAGATTACCAGGAACTTTGGAGGGGCCATCTTGCAACTGTTTCTTCGTTGCGAACATAGCGACTTTGTCGCTATATTTAGTGACTATTCAGACCCTCTAGAGACTAACCCCCCGCCACACATCTTGTAATTGTTTTATAGTTTATTCTTGTTTATTAACATGAAATGGGTTTGGAGAAACAAACATAATCAAGCAATCAGCCAGCGTGTTAAATGTTTTGACTGTACGTCATCAACACTCAAGAACTTTGAGGTGCGGTGGAAACGCAAACACAGATAAAAAAAAACACAGATAAAAGTTCCTGGTAATTTTGGTGGAAAATGTGTCATGCTAATGGTATTTTATTGAATTCAAGGAACTCCTTGAGGGTTAAGAGAGGATGCTGTTTATTTTGAATTTACTGTATTTATTTGCCCACACCACATCAAGACACCAAAAAATGTATAATTTTCAATAGTAAAAGTAATAGTACACAGCTCAAAGATTTAACATTTTTGAGGAGCGACTGTAAGGAAAAAAACTAAAGTAGATCAGGAAAAAAATTGTTAAAATGGATCCACCACCAGAATCAAGGCATAAGATTGTGTGTAAAAGATAATCTTCCAATCCTCAGAGTGACTGAAAAGTCATTTTTATTTTCTGAGATTTTCACTAAACACCCAGACTTCATATCGCTATGGAGACGGTTTGTACTGGTGGCACTTGTTTCCAGTCAGGTGGCGATCACAGGTGAGAGTGTACTGGATCTGAACTTGACCTTTCTTGAGTGAGCATGTGACTGTGTTTGTCCCCTGGGTCAGGTACGTCACACATGATCCCAGACGATCATCTTTGAACACGTCTTTATCCCAGACTTCAATCTTCAGACCCAAGTTTGTATCCACCTACATCAAAACAACAGTGAAATAAATAGTGACAATAAGCAGGCTGGAATTAAGTATTTAACGAGCAGGAATATAAAAATATTTTTCCTCTACAATGTTTACACTGTAAAATTGGTCATGCTGTGTAAATTCTGTCCACTCTCACTAACTCACTCATTTTCGACCACTTTATCTTCAACATGAGGGTTTCAGCTGACATAAGACCAGAGGTGGGGTACACCCTGGACAGGTCACAAGTCCATTGCAGGGCCAAATAGAGACAGACAACCATTCACTCTCACATTCACACATATGGGCAATTTAGAGTGTCCAATTTGCCTATTCTCCAAATCTGCATGTTTTTGGACTATGGGAGGAAGCCGGAGAACCCGGTGAAAACCCACACCCACACGGGGAGAACATGTAAACTCCATGCAGAAACTGACCCAAATTCTGTTCACATACTGTCTATATTGTATACTATTGTATGGGCAATATTGAACCTTTTCATGTTTTCAGACTGTGGTAGAAAGCCAGAATACCCACGCACACACACACAGAACATGCAAACACTACACAGGACGAGGATCCCGGGTTCAACTGGTGATGTTCATGTTGTGAGGCAACAATGCTAGTCACTGCACCAGTATGTGACCCACTAAATATACAATTAAAGTGATATATTGACTGGTGACTGGACTGGCGACCTGTCCGGGGTGTAACCCGTCTCTCACCCTATGTCAGCTGAAATTAGGCACCAGCACCCCACGTGACCCTCATGTGGAGGATAAAGTGGTAAAAATGAGTGAGTGAGTGAGTGAGTGAGTGAGTGAGTGAGTGAGTGAGTGAGTGAGTGATTCATGAAAGGTGGACTGGTACTAACATTGCCAAGGTCATAGCGTGCATTCCATTGAGGGGAGTTTGACCGTATCTGGCGGGTCTTGTGGTAAATCTTGCCGTACCACATCTTAACATACCTGTAATACAGGAAAAGAATAAAAAGTGTATCAGTGCTTGTGTTTGATGCCTAACATTATCTGTGTCTTTGCTCTGTATCTGTGTTTGTTTTCTACTCACGCCTCAGTTTTCCCCACAATATCTCCTTTTAGACCCCAAGCTTTGACGATGGTCACAACCAGATTGCCCTTCTGGGCCTGTTTAGGGCAGCAGCTGGAATCTAGGTTAGGGTAACGTGTGCCACAGCTGAGGCTTGTGGTTGAGCTCTTGATGCCATTTTCCTTTAAGTAATCATGAATGGCCGCCTTCAGTCCTTGCTTCTGTGACAACTTTGGCACCAGATAATACAACGGCCGTAGGGTGTACTGAACAACATCAGGGTGATCCTTGAGGGTGTTCAACCATTTCTGGAAGCCCACAGAGTCGTTCTTGGTGATTGCAAAGTTTCCCACCCAACCTGTTCCTCCTATAACCTCTGTTAAGTGCTGATGGAGTCCAGAGCTGTATGAAGTGGCACCGTCCTTGTTCTCTAGGACTTTGGAGCAGGTTTTAACTGAAGAGGTCAGTGATATCTTCCCCAGGCCTAAATTGATACCTTGAGACAAGCAGTAGTGTGCCTAGATGAGAGAGTGGGAAGGGCCTGGTGTTACATGTTGTTTTTGGTACAAAGTGTATGTGTTCCTTAAATGTGTGCTCTTCATACTTTACCTGGGATGAAGTGAAGCCGTTCAGTGTGGACAAACACGTACGCATTGCTGAGACTTGCCGGTATTTTCCCCCAAGATAAACCTAAAATCAAACCCAATGAAGTATTGTTGAGTTGAAGCAATCTTCCATTTTTGGCTTCTGTAACATTTTTAATCTTATTTGTTGAACTACCCTTCACTTCTTTATAGCATTCGATAAATAAACCAGGACCAAACTTTTTACACTGACCTAACTGACTGATGTGCTGACCTGCCTACCTGCAAGGTACATTATGATAGTAATAGTAATGTTTTCCTACCAGGTGAAACAGATCTGATGTTAGTATCAACAATGCCTTGCTTGCAGTGCTCCTCCTTCACCTGGCTTTAAGCAGTGCATGTTATGTGCTAAGGATAGGGTAAGGGGCTGACGAATACATAATGTCTATGACTGTCCTTAGTAAAAATGCTGCTCAAGAATGTGTGTGTGTGTGTACTTGTGTTTGTGAGGTCCAAAAATCACACAAACCTGTCTTTGTGAGGACATTTTAACCTGGTGGGGATGTTTTGTCTGGGCCCCACAACTTTAAAGGGCTTATACCTGGTCAAAGGGTTTGGCCTAGAATTAGGTTTAGGTTAGGGTTAGGCAGTTAGCTATGATGGTTAAGTTTAGGGTAAGGGACTAGGGAATGTATTATGGGTTAGGGTTAGGGTTAGGGTTAGGGTTGTGTGGACACATCTATGATGTGTCCACACAAAAACATTAAAACAAGTTTGTGTGTGTGTTTTTGTTCTTGTATCTATGTGAGGATCATTGAACATATATTCCATATTGAGGACATTTTGGAAGAATAAGGACATTTTGGCTGGTCCTCACATTCTGTCACCCTTTAAAGGGGGTTGTGAGGGTTAAGACTTGGTGTTAGGGTTAGAGTTATTATGTCTATGAGTGTCCACATTATGAATGCCGCACAAACATGTGTGTGTGTGTTTGACCTTGTTGATATAATGCGTCCCATAGGTCGCTATGAACCGTCTGTATGAAGACTTAGTTGAAGAGGTGTAGAAATCGGGCAGGTTCTCCAAAGCACTTTTGAACTCAGAGCTGAGAGGTGGGTTATCTGACACTCGGTAGCTAGATGAAAATAAATAAATAAGTTAAATGTATTACTTGTGAATGCAGATTTAGTGCATATATGAAAATATAATTCTTTAGTAATGAGGTTGGGGGTCTTGACAGCCTACCTGTAATGGCTACAGGTGATTGTGTGAATGCTGAAAGAGTAACGATCTTCCTTGGTCCTGGATGAAGCAAAATTGTAAGCAGAGGAACGCGTCCCCCCGACGTCCAGGCCACCAAACTTTGAAAAGTCGAGTCCCAACTAAGAAAAAAATACATTAAACGGTCACTTCAGCTCAATCACGCAACTGTTTATGTTTATATTTTATCTGATGCAGTTGGGTTTTTGGCCGCTGTTCATCTTGCTGTCATTCCCGTTCAAAAGGAGCTGACATTTGTGCACCTTTTGTCAAGTGCACAAAGCAGTGACTTTTGTGCAAACTAGAATATGTCCTAACTATATGGATTGACATTAAAAAAAAAAAAAGAAAAGGGTGCGAATAAACTATGGAAAACAAATAATCCTTTCTTTTTAAAACAAAGTATTCAGATACAGCAATTACAAAATTCCACATTACTCCACGTTAGTACATCACCAACACAAGAAGTGTTTAAATACCTTCCAGTCAGTGTTGTCCTGGTTAGTGTACTGCTGAAGTAGTGAGCTGTAAAGATATTAATAATACACAATTATTACATAAAATACTCAAATACTTATTATTTTTAATATTTAACTACTATTTATTAAACTACTATTAATGCATAAAATACTCTTAAATACGTAATATCCTGTAAACATTTATTCTTTTTTCCAAAACAATGTAGAAATCATATTAGATAATTTACATTAATACAATTGTCTCCTGTACATTATAAATGTACGTTAGACTTGTCCAGGAAAATCATAAATAAATATTGAGTTATATAAATCTTTAAATTATAGTGTAGAGTTGGACAAGGAGCTCCACCCAGAGGATCATCAGGATAATCAGATACTCTGGCATTGGATATATCCTGATATTTAAACCAATATTAATTATATTTTTTATATTATATCTTTATCTGAATATGCAAACTAATTTAAGGCTGAAGTAGCAGAACAAAAAAAAAACTGAATCAGTACATACAAGTCCTACATACAAAGTTGAAATAGGTCACTAAAGTAAAGAACAAGTTGTACCACAAAGGCACTTAAGTGATTTCCTTGACTTGGAATTTGGATGGCACACACCCAAAGACACTGAATCAATCATCATTATTTTAAACAGTTCAAATGAATTGCTACGATATTATTCCTGGCTCACAGGTGTGTTGAATCAAATCAAATATGTTTCACTGTTCCCACAGGGAAATGTGTGCTTCAGTGGCTGCAGAACGATACACAGCACAACTTAGACAACAAACAACCATCAAGTACATAAATCATTGTCATCATACACTCTCTATAATGTCTCTCTATAATGTCTTCCAGATTTATACAATGGAAACAGTTTTTATTCAGAAAGCAAAATGTGTGACGAGCAATTTAAAATCTTTTTAGCCAGTTTGATAACAGAACCTTTCGAGATGGTCTGAAAGGAAGCATGGCGTTTCTGACCAGTCACTTTCATTACTCTCAATTTTAATTTTCTGCTCAACTGTTAAAGTATCTGATGATGTTTCCCAGCAGGACAGGGTCATTGCGATAGTGGTGCTCACACTAAAACAGTCTCACAACAAACTGAAATGGCAGCGTGTGTATATGTGTACATGTCTTTCTATCCTTGTAGGGGACCTAAACATGTCCAAACCTATCTTTGTGAGGACATTTTGCCTGATCCCCACGAGGTTAAATAATTTTTTCAGGGTTAAGACCTTGTTTTAGAATTAGGGTTAGAAATGGGTTTAGGTTAGGGTTAAGGTAAGGTGATGGTCAAGCTTAGAGACCGAACAAGCTGGTCAGGAGGGCCAGTTCTGTAATAGACTGTTCCCTGGACTCCATCGAGGAGCGGGGTGACATCTCTGATGGACGACCCCTCCCACCCCCTGCACCACACTGTAGGGGCTCTTAGCAGCTCCTTCAGCGACAGACTGCTGCTTCCACAGTGCAGGAGTGAACGCTTTAGAAGATCGTTCATTCCCGCTGCCATCAGGGTCTTCAACAACCACTGCTGATGTAGCAACTGTGTCTGTTTCTTTCTGTCCTCATGCTTATACCAACAATATTAATGTGCAATACGCTTCATTCCTTCACTACCTCATTCCCTTGCACTATATATTTAATATTTGTAATATTTTATATAGCTCTTTGATATAAATAACATTTTTTCTATTTTTATTACTTCTTTTTTTGTATTGTTCTTTATTTTTTCTTTAGTCATTATCTGTTGTCTGTATGCTGCTGCTGTGACAAGAGAATTTCCCGAATGTGGGATAAATAAAGTTCTATTCTATTCTATTCTATTCTATTCTATTCTATTCTATTCTATTCTATTCTATTCTATTCTATTCTATTCTATTCTATTGTAAGGGGCAAGGGAATGCATTATGTCTATGAGGGTTTGTGTGTGTGTGGGAAAGTACAACAAGTCCTGATTCAACCACACTTCAAAAAACCTAAACTATCTCTTTAAGGACTGAAGTAGTGGTATAAAATGTATATTTTAAATATAATATAGATTTAAATAATGTCATTATGTTAATTAATTATATGAAAATACATATTTTCATAATTGAATAAGTACATGAACAAAGGCTACTGAGTACACGTTGTATTTGGAAGGTAATTATGTTAATTGTACTTAATTTGCAGGAACACACACCCAGAGACACTGACACAGTTGAAGTATAATTACATGGCAGATACCTGGTGGTGGTGTGTGTAGAGCTGTAGAGCTTTGTGGTGCAGCGGCTGTATGAGCGCCAATCCACAACAGAGAGTGGTGCCTGAAAAACAATGTCACGTCAGTTAAAACGTTCACAATGTTGAAAAATGAAAAAAAAATATATATATACATAATACACAATTATTACATAAAATACTCTTAAATACTTTTCACTATTTATTATTTTTATATATTAGATAATTTACATTAATAAAATTGTCTCCTGTACATTATAAATGTACGTTAGACTTTATAAATGTACAGGAAAATCATAGATATATTGAATAATATTAATCTTAGCTTGTACAAATTATAGTGTAGAGTGACAAGGAGAAGGAAGGCCAGGATAATCTAAAAATCTGGCATTGGATATATTTTGATTGTAAAATAACACATCATCCAGAGAAAAATTTCCTGACTTTTGACATTAATTTAGAGAAATAAGGTCATTATCTCACTATGTGAGTTTATGTGAGTCTATGACATATGTGTGTGTCAGAGAGAGACTTTTTTTTTTAATTACTTTCTGGAGCTGGTTGCCTTGAAGAGGATTGCGTTGGAGTTCACAGGTGCCTCGTGGGTTTAGGTAGGTCTTCATATCAATCACGTAGGCTGCCTGTCGGCGCATGGTGACCACATTGTAGCCCTCCCCTGCCAGGTTGTGACCCGGTACAAAGGAAACAGCCCGACATAGTGATGGGGGTCCAGGACAGGAAAGGACAAGGGGGTGGTGGAACAGGAAGAGGAGAAGACTCAGGCAGAGAGGAGCTTGGTTGAGCATGGCTGCAGTCAAAAAGACATGTTTCAAACAAGGAAAGACAGTAGAAAAATATATGAGTATCATTTCAGCATCACAGAATCTGTAATTGTTTGAACGTCACTTTTCCTTTGCAAGTTCATTAGCATTCAATCGATTACAGAAAGTAACTTGTTTTCTCAAAATTCAAAGATATTCAGTAATATTAACAATTAACATTTATTATTTTCCATGTTTTAGCTCTCCCTTTTCTCTTGTGATGCTCTGGATATCTGTATCTGCCTGTATTAGTCTTCAATTAATCTAATCAATAACGCAAGAAATGTCTATTTGACCCCTAATCACATAACTGTCCAACTGTTTACTTAAGAGACTCCAAACTTCTGACTTACTAAGGGCACCAGTGTGTTTATTATTTATTTATTATAAAAAAATAAATGATGAAAATGTAAAAATAGTAACTCTTTTCAGTGAATAAATAACTAAGTTTGTTTGAAAAGCTCAGAATATTGTCAAGTAATTGGAAACAAATTTACCAATTTAGGCTCCAGCAGAGTTCCTCAAGTACTTCTCCAGTATGAATCTACCCAGTGGACTGAAGAGTGTGACAGTGACAGCACTTTTATATGACACCTTGTACAACAACACACTGTGATTATTAGATATATACTTTGTGATCGTACTTGATTACTAGAATGAGTTTTTGAATGCGAGCCATGAATAGTTAAACAGGCAAACCACACCTTCCATTACCTGCAAAGTGGATTTTCCCGTCATGTTTCATTCAAAAAAGGTGTAGTCTCTGTTGCTGCTGCCAACACACTTATCCAACTAAAATTACTCTGTTGCCATGATCAAATGTAATTTGCATGTGTTTATTTTGGGCATACCACAAATGGGACCTTATGTTTTGGAGCCAAAATATGTTTGACCTGCACATCAGTTGTTAAATGTTTGGGACAGGTTTGGGCAAAACAAGGAAATGCAGTCTAATGATAATGTGGTTAAAGTAAGACATAGAAATCACATGGGTAGGGCTGGGTGAAGGCCATGGTTTTCCTCATGCCAGCAACTAGTGATGGCAACAACAGTTCTTTTAGGTGTACTGAATCTTTCCAATCATTAAAAAGATTTGTTCAAAATATTCTTTCACCAAATCATTCAGTTCCTCCTGCTTGACCGGAGCACAGTCAAGTGTCTGACCCACTTGCTGAACTGATACACGGCGGAGCGGGTTGTGATTCAGCCTCACTATCGCCACCTGTCGACAGTGCTGTCGCTGAATCCTCCAGACTCCATTGTGAAATGTTAAGATTTTAGGAATTTCCTTAATAAATTTAGGAGATTAACACATATTTTCGGGGTTTTTGGTTCTTTTAAAGTGACCTACAGTTCGGCAAGATTCGGCATTGTTTCTGGATCAGCTGAGCCTGGTTCTGACAGTTTAAGCCGCTGATTCACTCAGGGCGCACATAGTCCGTCAGTGCACCAGTACGTATGTGGCGAGGGCTGACTCGTTAGCGGATGAACCGGTTCATACACTGTTTCCCCGCAGTGAGAGGATCTGTCTCTGTCCGCTGTTGTTGTCATAGTGTAGGTTTCAACAAACATGCAGAGGAAACTATGAAGGGTGGCGAGATCACCACTACATCTATGTATTATCTTTACTACATCTATGTATTAGGTTCTGAATTGTGAACTGTGAGTGAAGTTAAATTAAGGTATTTAATTAATGTACAATTACAGACCAGCCTAAAGTTCAAGTTTGTGTTTACTGAAAAAGTCTGTTAAAACAACAAGTGTCTGTTGTACTGTAAACCTCTTACGCTGACTGCATTAGCCGGGACACACGGGGATTCCCTCACTGAGTGAGTGATTCGGTCAATCTGTGCCTGACTCTGCAGTGCGTGAGCGAATCACTTTGGCCCCGCCCACTGCCACTGGCTGCTGTCTCATTCGAGTCACAGCAGAGCTCGGCTGGACTGAGTTGAACGAATCTTTTCACTAAGTGATTCAGTTCAGTTCGTTCACCTAAACGATTCGTTTATTTACGAATGAACCAGCACTTCCAGCAACATCTCTACCATAATAACACATTACAGTGTGTTACAGCACAAACCAAACCTGCGGCTTCGGGGAAATTGGAAAATTTCATTTTGATGCTGATCAGGGCATTTTCTGTTAGATAGCATCTATATCAGCATCTGTGTAATGATTTTGCCTCAAATACTTAAAAAATATTAACGTGAGATGTGTGAAGCAATTTGGCAAAATTTCCTCAACCTCTACAACCTTCTATCATGACATTGGAACATGCAAAATTATGATGATATTTTACAGAATTACAAAGTAAAAGTGTTTGATTTGATATTGAATATGATGCAAAATTAATCCAAATAGCAAAAAAAAAAAAAAGAAAAGAAAAAAGAAAAAAATATCTGAAATGACAAATAATAATAACCTGCTATGAAAATACAAAACAAGCTTATATGTTTATATAATTGATTGACGATTGATGTAATACATTTAATGATGTGATGAATGTAAATTGAATGCTATTAAGTGTCAGGCCACATAAAATCAATTATAGGGCCACATATGGCCCACGTGTCATAAGTTTGAGAACTTTGCTCTACAACCTCAAATACTTTGTCATTTTGAGATGCTGTTGAGTTTGACAACATTTAAATGAGTATTTGAGAGATGAAATGACAAATAATAATAACCTGCTATGAAAATACTAAACAAGCTTATATGTTTATATAATTGATTGACGATTGATGTAATACATTTAATGATGTGATGAATGTAAATTGAATGCTATTAAGTGTCGGGCCACATAAAATCAATTATAGGGCCACATATGGCCCACGTGTCATAAGTTTGAGAACTTTGCTCTACAACCTCAAATACTTTGTCATTTTGAGATGCTGTTGAGTTTGACAACATTTAAATGAGTATTTGAGAGAACAGAAGGACAGATGGACAAAGCGAATTAAAGAGATACACTGTTCAATGGTGGAGTGCAGCAGTGGGGGAGAAGTGTACACTCCACAGAGAGTAACATGGCTGAATTAATCATGGGGGAATATTTATTGTGAGCAGTGCTGGCCCTAATATTGTGGTGGCCCTTAACATTTGGTTCGGTGCCCCAAAACACTTCCAACCACCAGTGAGCAATTGCAAAACACTCATATTCAGGGTTCCCACATCTTGGTTGATATCAAATCCAAGGGCTTTCCAGGACTAATTACCTCAAATTCAAGGACCACATGTGCTGACACAGCTTAAGAGGGCAACTATTACAATTTTTATAATAAAAACTAGGCTTTATAAAACCTCTGGTACAACAATTCAGGATCAGCAGAGACTGTGGTTTCTTACTTTTTGAGCACAGCGAAACATTTGTGCAAAAAAGAGCAATGGAAACAGACACTTATCTAATGTCTGAGGATCTCAATAAGTCCTTGTAAGAGCCACTTTGCCCTATGATCACTTTTATTGATTTGTCCTTGGGCTCTTGGTCAAGTCTCTTGCTTAACGTTACTCGCTCATTGTTCTGCCTGGAATATCACTTAAACAGCGGAGAGAGAGACAGTGGACAGTGTCCACAACATCGCTAGTAATTACGACTACACAATTGTTCTGCATAGGCCTAGTCTACATACATCAAGCAATGTAGGGCGCATAAAACAGAAGGTGGCGTCGTAACAAAAATTCATAATACATTCTACACAACCAAACGAAAACATCATCCACACTGGCACTACATGCTGAGTTAAAGTGAACAGGTTAACTTATAGAACCAGAGGAGGGAGATGTGACACTGCAAGGTGATGCCGGGGGGAGAACGTGGCTTGGCAGCATCGGATGGTCGACTGTAGGATGACTTTGGAAAGCAAGAAGAGGAAGAAAGTAAAGGCAGACCCAAGGATTAAATGGTGGAAGCTGAAGAAGGAAGACTGTTGTGCAGAGTTCAGGAAGGAGTTGCGACAGGCTCTGAGAAGTAGTGAGGATTTAACAGATGACTGGGAAGGTGCAGCTGAAGTAGTGAAGGATTCAGCCAAGAAGGTGTTTAGTGTTTCCTCTGGATAGAGAAAACGGGATAACGAAATTTGGTGGCGGAACGACAAAGTGCAGGATAATATCCAAAGAAAGAGGTTGACAAAGAAAAAGTGGGACAGCCAGGGAGATGAAGAGAGTAGGCAGAAGTACTGGGAGTCTAGGTGTGTGAGGGACTGGACACTAAAGAAGGAGAGAAGCTGGAAAGGATGTGCAGCAGGTTACAGTGATTAGGGACATGGAAATATTCTAACAAATTGAAAAGAGTGTGTTGAGAAGATGAAGGATAAAGAGGAGGTAGTGCTTCAGGAAGAGCAGAGGATTAGTGAGGACAAAGTTGGTCTGGATTATTAATCATAATTTTGCATGGTTAAGAGAGGATTAAAAAAAGCACCATATATTTCGAAAGCATTTATTTGATCTACAAGACACCAAAAGGTGATCCTAATAAAAACAGCAATGATACACAGCACAAGGATTTAACAGTTTTGATACACAAATCTAAGAAAATAAAAGCTTCAGATAAATTCTTTAAAAAACGTATAAAATGTTGTAAAACTTGATATGTTCCCCAAATCCCAAACTGACTGAGACGTCATTCTTATATGCAGAGATTATTATTAAAGGACAAGCACCCAGACTGCTTATCTCTGTGGTGATGGCTTGTACTTCTGGCACTGGTTTCCAGTCAGCTGACGATCACAGGTGAGAGTGTACAGGATCTCAATGCCACCATTCTCAGCATAGCAGGTGAATCTATGTGTCCCCGTGCTCAGGTACCTCACACAAGATCCCAGAAGGTCATCATAGTACACATCTTCATCCCAGACTTCAATCCACAGACCGTAATTTGTATCCACCTGCACCAAAACAACAGTGAAACAAATAATGATAGTGAGCAGAAATACAAATCCCATTTTCAGAAAAGTTGGGGAGCTTTCTCATAATGCAATAGCAACAACAAATATTATTTTCAAGGCCAGTGGGGATCCATATTCAGTGGGCAGTAAATAGAGTCCTAATTTTTATTAGAAGATTGATACTAACATTGCCAAGATAATAACGTGTGTTCCATTTAGGGCAGTTCGAGCTAATCATATGGGTCCTTCTGTAATGGTTGGCGTACCACATCTTAACATACCTGTAATACAAGAAAAACAAACAAGCGTATCAGTGCTTGTGTTTGATGCCTAACATTATCTTTGTCTTTGCTCTGTATCTGTGTTTGTCTTCTACTCACGCCTCAGTTTCCCCGACATGATCTCCTTTCAGAGCCCAAGCTCGGACGATGGTCACGGCCAGATTTCCTTTGCGTGTCTGTTTAGGGCAGCAGCTGGAATCCAGGTTAGGGTAACTACTGCCACAGTACATGTTTGTGGTCGACCTTTTGATGCCGTTTTCCTTTAAGTAATCATGAATGGCCGCCTTCAGTCCTTGCCTCTGTGACAACTTTGGCACCAGATAATACAACGGCCGTAGGGTGTACTGAACAACATCAGGGTGATCCTTGAGGGTTTTCAACCATTTCAGGAAGCCCACGGAGTTGTTCTTGGTGATTGCAAAGTTCCCCGTCCAACCTGTTCCTCCTATAACCTCTGTTAAGTGCTGGTGGAGTCCAGAGCTGTATGAAGTGGCTGTGTCTCTGTTTTCTAGGATTTTATAGCAGGCTTTAACTGAAGGGGTGAGTGATATCTTCCCCAGGCCTAATTTGATACCCAGAGACAAGCAGTTGTGTGCCTAGATGAGAGAGTGGGAAGAGGCTGGTGTTACATGTTGTTTTTGGTACAAAGTGTATGTGTTCCTTAAATGTGTGCTCTTCATACTTTACCTGGGATGAAGTGAAGCCGTTCAGTGTGGACAAACACATACGCATTGCTGAGACTTGCCGGTATTTTCCCCCAAGATAAACCTAAACTCAAAGCCAATAACATTTTGTTGAGTTGAAGCGATCTTCCATTTTTGGTTTCTGTAACATTTTTAACATCTTATTTGTTGAATTACCCTTCACTTCTTTATAGCATTTGATAAATAAACTTCTCAGCTGTTGGATTACTGTCATAACCAGGATCGAACCTTTTACACTGACCTAACGGACTGATGTTCTGACCTGCCTACCTGCAAGGTACATTATGATAGTGAGTAATGTTTTCCTACCAGGTGAAACAGATCTGATGTTAGTATCAACAATGCTTTTCTTGCAGCTTGAATCAGTGCATGTTGTGTGTTAAGGTTAGGGTAAGGGGTTAGCGAATAAATGTACATCTCAATAAATTAGAATGCCGTGGACAAATTCATTTATTTCAGTAATCCAACTCAAATAGTGAAACTTGTGTATTATATAAATTCATTACACACAGACTGAAGTCTTTAGTTCTTTTAATTGTGATGATTTTGGCTCACATTTAACAAAAACCCACCAATTCACTATCTCAATAAATCAGAATTCTATATAAGACCAGTCAAAAATTGTGAATTGTTGGCCTTCTGGAAAGTATGTTCATCTATATGTACTCAATAGTTGGTAGGGGCTCCTTTTGCTTTAATTACTGCCTCAATTTGGTGTGGCATGGAGGTGATCAGTCTGTGGCACCTCTGAGGTGGTATGGAAGCCCAGGTTTCTTTGACAGTTGCCTTCAGCTCATCTACATTATTTGGTCTCTTGTTTTTCATTTTCCTCTTGACATTACCCCATAGATTCTCTATGGGATTCAGGTCTGGTGAGTTTGCTGGCCAGTCTAGCACACCAACACCATGGCCATTTAACCAACTATTGGTGCTTTTGGCAGTGTGGGCAGGTGCCAAATCCTGTTGGAAAATGATATCAGCATCTTTAAAAAGCTGGTCAGCAGAAGGAAGCATGAAGTGCTCTAAAATGTCTTGGTAAACAGGTGCAGTGACTTTTGGTTTTCAAAAAACACAGTGGACCAACACCAGCAGACGACACTGCACCCCCAAATCATCACAGATGATTCTATGACCTTGGTTTTCATATGAAATAAGAAACTTGCTCTCATCTGAAAAGAGGACTTTGGACCATGGGGTAACAGTTCTTCTTCTCCTTAGCCCAGGTAAGACGCTGCTGACATTGTCTGTGGTTAAGGAGTGACGTAACAAGAGGAATAACAACTGTAGCCAAATTTCTTGAGTGTGGTGTGGTGGTGGCTTTTAATGCCTTGACCCCAGCCTCAGTCCATTCCTTGTGAAGTTCATTCAAAGTCTTGAATCGATTTTGCTTGAAAAGCTTCTCAAGGCTGCGGTTCTCTCGGTTGGTTGTGCATCTTTTTCTTCCACACTTTTTCCTTCCCCTCAACTTTCTGTTAATATGCTCGGATACAGCACTCTGTGAACAGCCAGCTTCTTTGGCAATGAATGTTTGTGACTTACCCTCCTTGAAGGGTGTCAATGATTGTCTTCTGGACAACTGTCAGATCAGCAGTCTTCCCCTTGATTGTGTAGTCCAGTGAACCAAACTGAGAGACCATTTTGAAGGCTCAAGAAACCTTTGCATGAGTTTTGAGTTGATAAGCTGATTGGCATGTCACCGTATTCTAATTTGTTGAGATAGTGAATTGGTGGGTTTTTGTTAAATGTGAGCCAAAATGTGCTATAGAAATTTGAATTACAAAATCATCACAATTAAAAGAACCAAAGACTATTTCAGTCTGCGTGCATTGAATATATATAATACACAAGTTTCACTATTTGAGTTGAATTACTGAAATAAATTAGCTTTTCCACAACATTCTAATTTATTGAGATGCACCTGTACATTATGTCTATGACTGTCCTTAGTAAAAATGCTGCTCAAGAATGTGTGTGTGTACTTGTATGTTTGTGAGGTCCAAAAATCACACAAACCTGTCTTTGTGAGGACATTTTAACCTGGTGGGGACGTTTTGTCTGGGCCCCACAACTTTAAAGGGCTTATACCTGGTCAAAGGGTTTGGCCTAGAATTAGGTTTATATTAGAGTTAGAGTTAGGCAGTTAGCTATGATGTTTAAGATTAGGGTAAGTGACTAGAGAATGCATTATATCTATGATGTGTCCACACAAAAACATTAAAACAAGTTTGTGTGTGTGTTTTTGTTCTTGTATCTATGTGAGGATCATTGAACATATATTCCATATTGAGGACATTTTGGGAGAATAAGGACATTTTGGCTGGTCCTCACATTCTGTCACCCTTTAAAGGGGGTTGTGAGGGTTAAGACTTGGTGTTAGGGTTAGAGTTATTATGTCTATGAGTGTCCACATTATGAATGCCGCACAAACATGTGTGTGTGTGTTTGACCTTGTTGATATAATGTGTCCCATAGGTCTCTATGAACCGCCTGTATGAAGCCTTAGTTGAAGAGGTGTAGGAATCGCGCAGGTTCTTCAAATCACTTTTGAACTCAGAGCTGAGAGGTGGTTTATTCGTCACTCGGTAGCTAGATGAAAATAAGTAAATAAGTTAAATGTATTACTCGTGAATGCAGATTTAGTGCATATAAAAAATATGACTCTGGTAATGAGGTTGGGGGTCTTGACAGCCTACTTGTAATAGCTACAAGTGATTGTGTGAATGCTGAAAGAGTAACGGTCTTCCTTGGTCCTGGATGAAGCAAAATTGTTAATATTGGAACGTGTCCCCCCGACGTCCAGGCCAGCAAACTTCGAAAAGTCGAGTCCAAACTAAGAAGAAAGAAAGGTACGATGTAAAAACACATTAAAAGGTCACTTCAGCTCAATCACGCAACTGTTTATGTTTATATTTTATCTGATGGAGTTCAGTTTTTGGCCACCTGTCATCTGTTCAGCTGTCACTGACCTGACATTTGTGCACATTGTGTCAAGTGCACAAAGTAGCGAATGGATAGCAGTATATGAATTTACATTTAAAAAAAGGGTGCCAATAAACTATGGAAAACAAATAATCCTTTCTTTTTTAAAACAAAGTATACACTCACTCACTCACTCACTCACTCACTCACTCACTCACTCACTCACTCACTCATTTTCTACCGCTTTATCCACTAAGGGTCACGGGGGCGCTGGTGCCTAACTCCAGCTGACATAGGGCGAGAGGCAGGTCACACCCTGGACTGGAATTTTCCACATTAATTCCACATTACTTCATGTTAGTACATCACTAACATAAGAAGAGGTGTAGAAATACCTTCCAGTTAGTGTTGTCCTGGTTAGTGTAATGCTGAAGTAGTGAGCTGTAAAGATATACATAATATATAATTATTACATAAAATTCTCTTAAATACTTATATATACTAATACTTATTTTTAACAAAACAAATATTCATTTACATTGCTGCCTCTCCCACAGAAGGGCAAGGATAATCTGACAAACTAGCATTGGATATATCACAATATTTAAACTACTAATAACTATTAAACTACTATTAATGCATAAAATACTCTTAAATATGTAATATCCTGTAAAATTTATTATTTTATATATTTTTCCAAAACAAAGTAGAAATTATATTAGATAATTTACATTAAAACATTTGTCCTGTGCATTATAAATGTACCATAGACTTGTACAGGAAAATAATAAATAAATATTGAATAAATATTCTTAGCTTGTACAAATTATAGTGTGGAGTTTGACAAGGAGCTCCTCCTAATATTTTAACAACTATTAATTATATTTTATATCCTTATCTGAATATGTAAACAAATTTAAGGCTGAAGTAGCAGAACAAAACAAAACAAAAAAGAATCGGTAAAGATACAAAGTTGAAATAGGCCACTAAAGTATAAGTTGTCCTTTAAAGGTACTTGGGTGATTTCCTTTACTGGAATTTGGATGGCACACACTCAGAGACACTGACTCTGTTGAAGTATAATTACATGGCAGATACCTGGTGGTGGTGTGCGTAGAGCTGTAGAGCTTTGTGGTGCAGTGGCTCTTTTGGCGCCAATCCACAACAGAGAGTGGTGTCTGAAAAACAATGTCACATCAGTTAACACATTAACAATATGGTGAAAAATAACACATCACCCAGACAAGAATCTCTTTTGACATTAATTTAGAGAAATAAGGCCATTAGCTCTCACAAAATGAACTAAAGCCTGTGAATTTGCACACAAATAATCATGGAATACAAATAATGGAAGCATCCAAAATAAAACTAGGATGTTTAAAAAAGCTGTGTAATATTTCTTTGCTCTGTTTAACAGCACATGGGAGATACTCAAAAAACAATGACATTTTTTTCCTCAGGTGAATGTGTGTGTGAGAGAGAGACTTTTAAATTACTTTCTGGAGTTTGTTGCCTTTAAGAGGATTGCGTTGGAGTTCACAGGTGCCACGTGGGTTTAGGTAGGTCTTCATATCAATTACGTAGGCTGCCTGTCGGCGCATGGTGACCACATTGTAGCCCTCCCCTGCCAGGTTGTGACCCGGTACAAAGGGAGCAGACCGACATTGTGATGGGGATCCAGGCGAGGAAAGGACGAGGGGGTGGTGGAACAGGAAGAGGAGCAGACTCAGGCAGAGAGGAGCTTGGTTGAGCATGGCTGCAGTCAAAAAGACAGACACTAGAAAAAGATATGAGCATAATTTCAGCATCACAGAATCTGTAATTATTTGAACGTCACTTTTCCTTTGCAGGTTCATATTAGCATTCAATCGATTACAGAAAGTACCTTGTTTTCTCGACTGATTTTGTCAGTTGTTCAATGAATTATTTAGTTTATTAAATAAAACAAAATAAAATAAAATGACATTCACGATGTTTGGCCAGATTTGTTTTTGGTCTAGGCAACAGTTTAAAATTCAAAGATATTCAGTAATATTAACACTTAACATTTTATTATTTTCCATGTTTTAGCTCTCCCTTTCCTCTCTTGTGATGCTCTAGATATCTGTACCTGTCTGTATTAGTCTTCCATTAATCTAGCAATAATACATGAAATGTCTGACTGACTCTTACTACTGACTTACTAAGGGCACCACATGTGTGCAGTGTCGACTTTTGCCACATTTATCATAAAAAAATAACATGATGAAAATGTAAAAACAGGCAAACCACACCTTCCATTACCTGGATTGTTGATTTTCCAGTAAATCAAAAGTTTCCCGTTAATCAAAAGTGTGAGACCTCATGTTTTATTCAAATAAGGTGTAGTTGTCCTGCAAGTGACCCGTCTCTGTTGCTGCCGCTGATACAATTTTCCAACTAAAATGACTCTGTTGCCATGATCAGATGTAATGCACATGTGTTTATTTCGGGCATACCAAAGATGTGACTTTATGTTTTGGAGCCAAAATATGTTGGACGCGCACATCAATTGTTAAATGTTTGGGGCAGTTTTGGGCAAAACAAGGAGATGTAGTCTAATGATAATTAATGAGAGTTAGGTAAAGAAATCACATGGGTAGGGCTGGGTGAAGGTCACGGTTTTCCTCATGCCAGCAATATTTTTACCATAATAATACATTACAATGTGTCACGGCACATACCACACCTTCAGCTTTGGGGAAATGCAAAAAAGGTTTCATTTTGATGTTGGTCAGGACATTTTCTGTTTGATAACTTGCACGGAAGGGGTGTATCTTTAAAAAAGACTCAGTGAAGAAACATCAGCATCTGTGGATAATTATTGTACTGGAAAATCCTATACCTAAGTATGTTTTCAATATATCTGTCTACACATTTGGCCTTGAACATGTCCTGCGTAACTCGTGCGCAGAAGCTCACGTACACTTGAAGTCTGCAACATTTCATCTTACAGCTAGACATTTGTCTCATTATAAGACGCACAAGTGCCGACCTTGGACAAGTGCTAAACTCCTAAAGTGATGCACACTTCCAACTTTCTCCCTTGCTTTTGATGCCCTTTGAAGGGATTCGCACTTACACTATTTTTGGTCATAACTCCCTCAGGCAAACCTCCGTCAGTCGAAGCGGCGTTAGTCTGCAGACAAAACATCTCTCGGAAAAAAAAACGCCCTCAGTCCTACCAGCCGCTCCCAAATCCGACGTGCGCCAATATTCTCTCCTTGAAGTCAATTCTAGTAAAAACAGTCCATATTGAGCAGTCGTATTTCCGTTTTTCAAAAGTCCAATCGACAGCGAACACAATGTCAAAACAATTATATATCAACACCACGTCAAATAGAACGTTGGTATACGTATTGTATATACTGTGTGTAGTGATATAGTCGAGCTATAGAGCTAATCATCTTGTTTTAATATTGCCTGTCTCACGTTCCTTTGCACATTTTTTTGATGCTTTTGAATATTAAAATGTTTCTTCTATATTTACTTTGTTGTGGCTTTTGGCTGGTTTAACACTGCAAATTTATCTGTGTGGGACAAATAAAGTAATGTCTTATCATGTCTTCATTTATTTGTTTATTACCGTTTTTCTATAAGAATACCTCTTGTACGTTATACAAAACTATTTCAAGTACTGTCCACACGGTGGCGCTTTTGGAGCAATCCAGGGTCAAATTCACATTTCACCTCAAAATTGAGGTTAATCGTGCATTTTTGAAGTGCTATAAAATCCATAATTTCTATTGGTAGTTTATGATTTCACTTTGCTAATACACAATTGGAAAGAACTTTTTGACCTTTATATTTTTTAAAAAAGTAGAATGTAAAAAGTTAAATTACATCAAAACAGAATTGTAGATGAAAACCAAATGAAAGAAATCATTAAAAGATTGCTGCAATTAGGATTTAACACAATTTGAATTCTAATTAGTGTTAAAACGTCAACACTGGGATTAAAAAGTCCTGAATCACAAAATAAGACAAATGATAACAAAATAGGCTCAAACCTTGAGTTAAGGAGACTGGATTAGTCTTTACTCCAAAAGTACACAGTAAAAGTACTTGATATTAGTATAAGAGGTACTGAGTCCAATGAAACTGAAATCATAAACTACTAATAAAAATTATGGATTTTATAGCACTTCAAAGATAAGACAATTAACCTAAATTTTGAGTAATCCTGGATTACTCCAAAATACACAGTAAAAGTATTTGAATAGAGTATAGAACAGGGGTGGGCAATTATTTTCCCCAAGGGGCCACAGCAGATACTTTAAATATTGTTGAGGGCCGGACCAATGGGCTACATTAAATTCTGCTCAGTATTAATTTTATGTCTTTTTAAAGAGCAGTAAATTGTATTGTTTTGGTATAAATTGGGCAGCATACAAACACACAATAAGCAAAATTAATGGCAAGGCAGACTTTATTCAATTATTACTAACTATTGAAAATAAGAAACTACTCTTCTAAATAATGAATACTACTATAGTATACTGTGGTGTCGTGTAGTGAGTATATTATCTTACACCACCAACAGCGGCCACCCACGCGGTACGCATCTGCACATTTACACTCACACACTAATGCTAATGTTGTGACCACAACTAAGGCTGTGGTCACAGTGGATGTGGTGCAAATCTTCGACCGGCAACTTTACATACGAGTGACAGAGCTTTGCTGTTTAGATAATAAGATAATGTTATCTTCCTTCTCCAAATGACAAAGGATGGTGAGATGATGGTGTAGAGAAAGACTCCGCTGATACAAGCTTGTTGAACAAAGAGAACTTTATTTGTGTAAGCCAGTATCAGTTCATGCTCAGCTGTAGCATGAGAGAGGTTCGCCAAAATGAACACTCTGCTGTATTCCACTCCAAGCCCACTTTTAAAGCCCATCTGACCTCTGGAATGTCTGTCCACTGGCTCTCTCTATCCTAGACATCTAATACATTTAACAATCCTGACAGCAGTGCCATTCTGTCCGGGTTTCTGACATCCTTCTCTAAACATCGACTATCTGGACTGCATCCGGCAGTGTCCAGAACCCCTCTGCAACTTTCTTAGAGGGCATCAGTTCAGCTGACCTTTGCTCTTTGTCTCTGTTGTAAAATAAAGACCCTAATGTGAACTTTCAGCTAACTTGAGTGGAATCCTATAAGTTGGCCTCTTAAAGTCAGGTACCTCGATAACAAACAGGGAGGGAGATCATGTTGATACTGTTCTTAGTGTGGTCATTCGATAGAAGCTGCACGCGTTGTGTGGATAGAAGGAGCAGACAAATCAGCTGATCTCTGTGTGTGTAAAGGAGCTGCGGGCAGGGAGATGAATGAACGGAACAATATTATACATGAGCGTTGATGCTGTCACCACGCATCGATCCGTGTATGGGAAACTCAGGAAACATTAGGTGCACTCTAGAGCCCTGTTATTTATGTTTATTATTTCTAATTAACCTCACGCAGGCCAGTCAGGGAGGGTGGAAGGGCGACATATGGCCCACGGGCCGTATAATGCCCAGGTCTGGTATAGGAGGTACTGACTTCTAAAAACTACTAAAATGCTTCAAATATAGATGATTAACCTCAACTTTGAGGTGAAATGTGACCCTGTATTGTTTCAAAAGTCCATCCATCCATCTTGTGCGGCTTATCCGAGGTCAGGTTGCGGGGGTAGCAGCTTAATAGAGAAGCCCAGACTTCCCTCTCCCCGGCCACTTTGTCTTGCTCTTCTGGGAGAATCCCATTGAAATAGGATAAATTTGCAGTGTTAAGCCAAAAACCACAGCAAAGTAAATATAGAAGAAACATTTTAATATTCAAAAGTATCAAAAAATGTGCAAAGGAATGTGAGACAGGCAATATAAAAACAAGATGAAAGACTATAGCTCTACTATATCACTACACACAGTATATACAATATGTTTACTAACGTTCTATTTGACATTGTTTTGATATATAATTGTTTTGACATTGTGTTCGCTTTCGATTGGACTTTATTTTGAAAACCAGAAATACGACCGCTTAATATGGACTGTTTTTAATTGAATTGACCTAAAGGAGAGGATTGTATTGGCAGACTTCGGCTGGTAGGACTGACACAGGAGAGTGACGTCATCAGGACGCGACCACAACAACTCTCGGCATGTGACAGTTGCGGCACACAAAAGTACGTTTTAGCGAATGCTAACAGCTTCTCCTCTTTCTTATCCCACTGTTAATATATATTCAGTTAGGGACTTGGATTTAAATGTATGGTGAGAGCTAGTGATGGGTAGATGAGGCGTCATGAAGCGTTTCGACACGTTGCCAAACTGTATTGATACTGTGTCGATACTGTGTGACTCAATACTGACACCTGCTGGACCTTAAAAATCCCTACAGTCAACCTAGTTGACAGACTCAACTGACACTGATTTGATGACCCAGTATATACAATAATATAATTTAAGTCATTGTATTTTATATTGTATTATTTCATACCTTCATTTACATTTAAAATATCTTTGATATTTTTAGATACAGTCAATAAATAATGTGAACATGTATCATAACGTGAAAATCTAAGTGAACGTGTTGTAAATGAGGATGCTTGTGGACTGGAATTTATTTATTTTTTTATGAGACTATGTGCAATGCAAATTGAGTGCCAAATTTGGAGCTGTCTAGTGGATGCAATCATGTTTGGTGCTGCGTCGGTCACAAGACACGTTATTGGTTATGGCCCAGTCCTCCATCATGCCCCTTTTGACTTGAGCCAAATTGTCAGCAGTGTGACTTTGTGGAAAGTATTGCACTCCCAACACAGATGTACACAACTGCAAATTGTCATTAATGTAGTGACAGGTAAGAGCCACGTAACCCTCCATGTTCACAGATGTCCACATCTCGTCAGCTGTAATACTCACTGCCACAGCTTGCTGTACTTCCATTTTCACCCATTCCCGTTCCTCCTCATACTTTTTGGCCACCATTTGTTTGATGGTCTGAAAATTTCAACCAAGTCAAACCAAAAGCAGATCAATATATTTAAATTAAAGATTAAATAAATTGGATATATCAACTACTACTTTAGATAATTTCCACACAAACCTTTCTGGTTGGCAGAACATATGAGGGCTGAAGGACCTGAACCAGTTCCCTGAACCCTTCACTCTCCACAATGCTGAGGGGCTGGCAGTCCTTCAGGATGAAATTCAGCAGAGCCTCATCCAGCATCTGCTTCCTGGAAGCTTGATGGTTAAAAATGAAGTAAATAATAAATTAATAGGAATTAATTATCAATAAAGCAACTGTGAGTAAGGTGTAGAATGGCTGTATACCTGAGTTTATCCTGGGTGTATCTGGCACTTCATTCTCATGCCTGGCCCTATAATGCCTCAGCATTGAGGAGGTGTTTAAAAAAAAATAAATAGGAAAGTTCTGTCGAACAAATGCGACATTTAACCTGCAGAAAATAATATGAATAGTAAACCAAGAAGCAACAAAAATAATAATAATATTTCAAAATACTAGCCTACCTGATTTCACGTCCAAATGGCACCAATTCACAGCAGATTTCTCTCTGTTTAAACCCATTGTTAAAAAGCAATATTGTCATTGCATCTGCAAAAAGTTAAGTGTAGCAACCACAGGCTGACCCATATAAAAGCTGTACTAAGGCAAAATAGCAAGAAGTAGCTTTATTAAACTAAAACTCACGCTTGTCTTGACAACATCTTGCACTGGTGTCTAGAAAAAGATATGGTGAAATGTTATTAGCGTTGTTAGACTGTACAATATGTCACTTGCTATTAATTAAGCTATAATTTTAGGAACCCGGGGTAGTCAGTGAATTCAGAAAATATTACCATCGTTTAAAAAATCCCTTGAGGTATATGCTGTAAGACTATAGACTAGTTTACATTTTATTGTGGTTTCACTAGAATGAGATTACATTCATTGAACATAATTATGTAGGTGTTTAAAACGTGCTGGCCTTGCAGATTTAACTTGATATTTCTAAGGGAATAAATTATGTATCAGTTACAAGCTACATACTTTGTTGTTAGAGAATGCTACAACTGAAGCTATCTATGATAAGTTACACAATATTTGGCTTACTTTTTAATAAAAAAAACAAAGATAGCTCTCTTCATACATTTAAGTCAATTCATACATCTAAGTCTATAATTCAAAATATCTTAACAGTGGGATAAGAAAGAAGAAAAACCTAGCATTCGCTAAACCTTACTGTTGTGTACTGCGGTTACATGCCGAGAGTTGTTTGTGGTCGCATCCTGATGACGTCACCATCACGCCACACATCCAAAAAAGGGTCTGATAACTGAGGGCGTTTTTCCTGGCATTTGACTGAAGACTAACGCTGCTTCGACTGACGGAGGTTTGCCTGAGAGACTTTTTCCTGAGGGAGTTTTTCCTGAGGACTGAGGGCATTTTGCCTGAGAGACTTTTTCCTGAGGGAGTTTTTCCTGAGGACTGAGGGCATTTTGCCTGAGGGAATTTTTCCTGAGGACTGAGGGAGTTTTTCCTGAGGACTGAGGGAGTTTTTTCCTGAGAATTGAGGGCATTTTTCCTGAGGATTGAGGGCATTTTGCCTGAGGACTGAGGGCATTTTGCCTGAGGACTGAGGGCATTTTGCCTGAGGACTGAGGGAGTTTTTCCTGATAACTGAGGGAGTTTTTCCTGAGGACTGAGGGCGTTTTGCCTGAGGACTGAGGGCGTTTTGCCTGAGGACTGAGGGCATTTGCCTGAGGACTGAGGGAGTTTTTCCTGAGGACTGAGGGAGTTTTTCCTGAGGACTGAGGGCATTTTGCCTGAGAGACTTTTTCCTGAGGGAGTTTTTCCTGAGGACTGAGGGCATTTTGCCTGAGAGACTTTTTCCTGAGGGAGTTTTTCCTGAGGACTGAGGGCATTTTGCCTGAGAGACTTTTTCCTGAGGGAGTTTTTCCTGAGGACTGAGGGCGTTTTGCCTGAGGACTGAGGGCATTTGCCTGAGGACTGAGGGAGTTTTTCCTGATAACTGAGGGAGTTTTTCCTGAGGACTGAGGGCGTTTTGCCTGAGGACTGAGGGCATTTGCCTGAGGACTGAGGGAGTTTTTCCTGATAACTGAGGGAGTTTTTCCTGAGGACTGAGGGCGTTTTGCCTGAGGACTGAGGGCATTTGCCTGAGGACTGAGGGAGTTTTTCCTGATAACTGAGGGAGTTTTTCCTGAGGACTGAGGGCGTTTTGCCTGAGGATATTTGAATGTGGAAAAACATGCCCGCGGTAGCAGCACCAAGAATGTAAGTAGCCTTTTTCGTTTTTAATAGCACTTTTTTTTTTTATGAACCTCAGGGTAAAAGTTCTTTGTTGTCACATTTCACGGAATTGTGTGCCTCATTTTATTTAACGAGCGTTCCATGTTGGTTAAAAACCCGTTATGCGCAGAGAACATGAGGGTGCAAGCGCGCAAGAGAGAGAAAGAGTGCGTGCGAGTGAGCGAGTGGCTTGTCCATTATTTGATTGACTTGTTTTGTGTAGGTAACACATTGTCAAATATGTTTAAATAAACTATACAAGTAGTTATGTCTCTTTGTATTAATTTGTCCTGTTATTGACGTAATGCGTGTCATTGACAAAATGTGCAACCAGAAGTTTGAATAGTTCAAATATATGTGTTTTATTTAGAGTGAATATTTGAACGTCATTTTTGAGCAATTTTGACAGCCCTAATAATGTCTGAGGATCTCAATAAGTCCTTGTAAGAGCCACTTCGCCCATATGATCACTTTTATTGATTTGTCCTTGGGCTCTTGGTCAAGTCTCTTGCTTAACGTTACTCGCTCATTGTTCTGCCTGGAATCTCACTTAAACAGTGGAGAAAGACAGTTGACAGTGTCCACAACATCGCTAGTAATTACGACTACACAATTGTTCTGCATAGGCCTAGTCTACATACATCAAGCAATGTAGGGCGCATAAAACAGAAGGTGGCATCGTAACAAAAATTCATAATACATTCTACACAACCAAATGAAAACATCATCCACACTGGCACTACATGCTGAGTTAAAGTGAACAGGTTAACTTATAGAACCAGAGGAGGGAGATGTGACACTGCAAGGTGATGCCGGGGGGAGAACGTGGCTTGGCAGCATCGGATGGTCGACTGTAGGATGACTTTGGAAAGCAAGAAGAGGAAGCAAGTAAAGGCAGACCCAAGGATTAAATGGTGGAAGCTGAAGAAGGAAGACTGCAGATAAATTCTTTAAAAATGTATAAAATGTTGTAAAACTTGATATTTTCCCCAAATCCCAAACTGACTGAGAAGTCAGGACAAGCACCCAGATTGTTTATCTCTGTGGTGATGGCTTGTACTTCTGGCACTGGTTTCCAGTCAGCTGACGATCACAGGTGAGAGTGTACAGGATCTCAATGCCACCATTCTTGGCATAGCAGGTGAATCTATGTGTCCCCGTGCTCAGGTACCTCACACAAGATCCCAGAAGGTCATCAAAGGACACATCTTCATCCCAGACTTCAATCCTCAGACCGTGGTTTGTATCCACCTGCACCAAAACAACAGTGAAACAAATAATGATAGTGAGCAGAAATACAAATCCCATTTTCAGAAAAGTTGGGGAGCTTTCTCATAATGCAATAGCAACAACAAATATTATTTTCAAGGCCAGTGGGGATCCATATTCAGTGGGCAGTAAATAGAGTCCCAATTTTTATTAGAAGATTGATACTAACATTGCCAAGATAATAACGCATGTTCCAGTAAGGGTAGTTCGACCTGATCATACGGGTCCTTCTGTAATGGTTGGCGTACCACATCTTAACATACCTGTAATACAAGAAAAACAAACAAGCGTATCAGTGCCTGTGTTTTATGCCTAACATTATCTGTGTCTTTGCTCTGTATCTGTGTTTGTCTTCTACTCACGCCTCAGTTTTCCCCACAAGATCTCCTTTCAGAGCCCAAGCTCGGACGATGGTCACGGCCAGATTTCCTTTGCGAGCCTGTTTAGGGCAGCAGCTGGAATCCAGGTTAGGGTAACTACTGCCACAGTACATGTTTGTGGTCGACCTTCTGATGCCATTTTCCCTTAAGTAATCATGAATGGCCGCCTTCAGTCCTTGCCTCTGTGACAACTTTGGCACCAGATAATACAACGGCCGTAGGGTGTACTGAACAACATCAGGGTGATCCTTGAGGGTTTTTAACCAATTTCGGAATCTCACTGAGTTGTTATGGGTGAGTGCTATCTCCCCCATCCAACCTGTTCCTCCTATAACCTGTGTTAAGTGCTGGTGGAGTCCAGAGCTGTATGAAGTGGCTGTGTCTCTGTTTTCTAGGACTTTGGAGCAGGCTTTAACTGAAGGGGTGAGTGATATCTTCCCCAGGCCTAATTTGATACCCAGAGACAAGCAGCTGTGTGCCTAGATGAGAGGGTGGGAAGAGGCTGGTGTTAGATGTTGGTACAAAGTATATAGATATAGATTTATCTATGGTATATGAGGTTTACCTGGAATGAAGTGAAACCATTCAGTCTGGACAAACACATACGTAGAGCTGAAAATAGCCGATATCTTCCCCCAAGATAAACCTAAAATAATACACAGCGTTGTTGAGATAAAGCTGTCGTGCATAATTGTTTTTTTAATTAGCACTCAGATTTGTGTCTGTGTTTAACCTTGTTGATATAATGTGTGCCATAGGTCGCTATGATCTGTCTGTACGAAGTGTTAGTTGAAGAATTGTAGGAATTGGGCAGACTCGCCAGATCCCCTTTAAACTCAGAGCTTAGAGGTGGCCTGTTTGACACTCGGTAACTAAGTGGGGGAAAAAAACAACAATTAATTATTTATGTTTGCAAACTTACAAACCCCAGGCTGGGGGGTCTCGGCACATACCTGTAATGGCTACAGGTGATGGTGTGGATGCTGAAGGTGTGACGGTCCTCCTTGGTCCTGGATGAAGCAAAGCTGTAAGCATTGGAACGTGTCCCGGCGACATCCAGGCCACCAAACTTTGAAAAGTCTAGTCCCAACTAATAAGACAGAAGGGTACATTAGCAAAAAGGTTACATAATGTTTCAGTGCAGTATGTTGTAACATCTCAAAAACATATGAAGGATACTTTGTATTTTAAAGTAAAAAAACAGGAATAATAAATCAGACATTCTTTGGCGTACAGATGATTTATGTTTAAAGAGGGCATTCAGTGGAAAATCTAATTTCTGATGTTTTTTGGTGCGTCCCTGTGTCTAAACATCACTAAAGTATCACATTAAACACTTCAGCCACTTCTGAGAAAGAAGGGCTTCTCTGTTTACCTGCGCTCGAGCAAGCGGTTTTGAAAAGTCGAGTGTAGTTATGTAACTAGCACATTTGCTGTGAAACAAACCCCCCAACAGCTACTCCCGGTCATGGGCGTGAACATTCAGCCTGAAGAAGAAGAAGAAGAAGCACCATGGAGCAGTCAGTCAGCTGGTAGAGAGACTCGGTGTTCTGGGGGGCGGGCATTAGCTCAGAAACAGAGTGCCTGTTCAGAGGCTGGCAGAGAGCAGCAATAAACTGGCTTAATCTGAAGAGACTATGAGGATTTAATTTATCTAAGTAGACATCAGTAATCTCAATTTTTGGTTCAAAAAAGACCATTCTATGTGACCTTAAAATAAAAATATATAATAAAAAAAAATAAAAATGGATATATGGATAAGAAAGAAGGGTATGAACTACTTAGCAGTGCAATGTAATATCCATGATGGATTAATTACACTTTTTCTTATTTTTGTTTTATCTGGTGAGGATTTCTTTGTTTTTGTTCTGCTGTTCATCTTCATTCTGTCACTGACCTTCCCTGACCCATGGAGCTGAAACCGGAGGACTAACTTTGTGTTCATGTGAGGACAACTCTTGTACACAATTGAATATTTTAACAACTGCAATTGTTTACACCACTGAGAGCCAACATAAATGAAAAAATTACAACATTCTACATTAACATATACATCACCAATATATGAGGCATTTAAATACCTTCCACTCAGTGCTGTCCTGGTCAGTGTATTTCTGAAGTAGTGAGCTGTGAAGATAAAAATAAAATAAAATACAGTCCTTTGCATTTTTTTTAAATCCAAAACAAAAAGGAAACACAAATGATATTTGTTTATTCACACTAATTCAACTAGAAATTACAGTAGTACAGGTTTTTTTTTTTTTTTTCAGGTAAACTTAGCTTATCTAGCAGGGCCGGCCAAAGCCTTTATGGGCTCCTAAGCTGAAACAATTTGGGGGCCTCCCTCCCACCAGCCATTTCTTAAATATTATTAATACTAATGTGTAGTTGTATCACAAAAGTTGCACTTAAATATTCAAAGTGATGCACTGAGTTTGGTGATACTGGACGTAATTTAAATAAGAAAACCAATTCAATGACTTTGGTTTTTAGAACAGATGTACAAATGTGTGCTAATGAGCCGTTTTCAACTCCAAAATAAAACCAAATAACTTCAGCTTAACACTACTTAAGTATCTAAATATATCTAAAGATATCTAGATTTGTTAAATATGTTAAAATGTTTTTTTTTTCTCTCCACACACACTGTTATCTAGATTTGAAGAATGAGTTTAAAAACCTTCAGGTGGAAAAAGGACGTATATTATTATAGATGACAGGTGATGTTTCACATTGACATAATACATAAAACATAATTAATAACGTACATTTCACATTGTATTATGATTGCATTAATCTGAAAATGCAAAGCTACCAAAGCAGGGGTTTCAGATTAGTTTGTACTGTCAGGTACATGTATGACGAAATGGGAACATACTGTACTCGCAACTCTTAGAACATATATGGTTAGACTGTATCACAGATACCTGATGGAGGTGTGTACGCTGCTGTAAAAGTTTGTGGTACAGTGGCTGTTTGAGCGCCAATCCACTACAGAGAGCGGTGCCTGAAAAACAGTCACAAAAATAATTATATGTTGACAACAATTCAGGGATATATGAGTTTACAGTGTCACATAGACCCGTTACTGATAGTTAACTCTTAAATTATATCTTCCTGTTCATTTTATTGCCATGGTGCTGTTCAAGAGCATCATACAAACTGCCAGGACTTAATTTAATTTATTAATTTATTTAAATATACAGCTACCCTTTTCACTCAAACACAAGTAGCAGCAATACATGCATGTGATTTTAAATTACTTTCTGGAGCGTGTTGCCTTGTAGAGGATTGTGTCGCAGTTCACAGGTGCCATTTGAGTTGAGGTAGGTCTTCATGTCAATCACGTAGGCTCCTTGTCGGCGCATGGTGACCATATTATAGCCTTCCCCTGCCAGGTTGTGACCCGGCAAGAAGGGAGTGGACTGACACAGTGCTGGCGACCCCGGAAAGCAGAGGACAGGGGAGCGGTGGAACAGAAGGAGGAGCAGACTCAGGTTTGAGAGGGCGAGCATGGCTGCAGTCAGAGAGACACTGAAATGTTTCACAAAAGGACAGACAATAGAAACAGATATGAGCATTATTTTAACTCTGACTGTTTATACACCCAACAAGGACGCCACTGTTTTTCTTTAAAGGTTTTTTGTGATTCATATAGGATAAGGCACATACCAAAAGTCTTAGGGCACCACTACCTTTGTTTTTGTCACTTATATTCATTGGCATTTACATTGTGACTGAAAGTTGGTTTCATATATTAACAACCTTTCACTCATTTAAACTTCAACAACAGGGCTGGCCCAAGCCTTTATGGGGCCCTAAGCCCCCCCCCCCCACCACCACCACCTTGGAGTAGCCGGCGCTTGATTATTTGATACCATTTTAACATTGCATTAATTATAGTTGTATTATTTACACCAAACCAGTGTCCCTCTTGTTTTTTTTTAACCTAAGAGGGCAAAAAAATCTGAAAAGTGACTAATTTGAATAATTGGAATAAACCTGGCATAATACATCTGTTACACAGCAGATATTTAGAGTTTGCATGTTCTTCCCGTGTCGGTGTGGATTTCCTCCTACAGTCCAAAAACATGCAGATTTGGGGATTAGGTCAACTGGACACTCTAAATTGCCCATAGGTCTGAATGTGAGAGTGAATGGTTGTTTGTCTCTATGTGTAGCCCTGCGATGGACTAGCAACCTGTCCAGATGATGAATGAGTGAGTATTAAATGCAATGCTTTTTTTTTTTTTCCACCGAATAAATAAATGAGTTTGCCGCAAAGCTCCGAATATTTTCTAGTAAATGAAAACAATGTTACCTGTTTAGGCTCCAGCAGAGTTCTTCATGTACTTGTGGATCTAATAAGATGAGGGTGTTTGGTGAGGATGTGGAGATTCTGAGTGTCTGAGTGTGACAGCACGTTTATATAGAAGGTCTTGGACACTAAAACAATATTATTCCTTGCGCTGCCTGGAAGTGGTTGTTAGGCACGTGTCATAATTGTTAATAAAGGGCAAACCCCACCTTCCAATTAGGGCGAAATGTAAAGATAAATTCTTGTTTTTCCATCAAGGGTGCAAAGGTTTTTTATAATAGGCAGGGGCATTTTCCGGGAAGATAACCTGCCTGAAACTAGGAGAATAACATTTGATTTTCTCTGCTTTTAAATCGATATTTTACCCTTTTTTTATATATATAATTCTATTAAATGAAGGGAAACAAACGCATGTAAAATGAATGTAATTATCTGCTGTGAGCCATTTGCTAGAATTTGGATCTAGATCACTTCTAATATGGGCCACACTGGTGTAGTGGTTAGCACTCTTGCCTTGCAGCATGTGTGTGTGTATCTCCCTCCCTCGAGGTAATAACAATATATTGTATTTACAAGCACAATTCAAGACACCCAAGGACACTACTGAACACGGAACAAGGAAGACGTAAGAAGAAAAAGATAATGACATAAAGTTAAAAGCAATAAATCAACAAAAGAGCCACAAATATAAAAATGAAAGTAACGACAATTCACCACCATCCAATCAGAAGCCGAGGATGGGCTGTATTCAATACTGGCACTAGTTAAATCATTCAAAACAGCATGTTGGATGTGTCGTAGAGCTACAGGGAATCCTTTTAATCCTCAGAAAGCACAGACCAGACGATCCAGTCAAGACACAGGACCACACATTTGTCATTTAATCAAACCATTTCGGGGTAGAAATTTCAGGGATTTGGGATCTCGCAGAAACTCTCAGGATTTAACGCGACTTCAGAATATAAACAGAAATGGAGGTGGACAGTCGTGGTTGTCAGTTAATAGCTTTAGTGTGGGTGATGATTTGTGCTCAAAATTCGCCCCTCCCCCTCAGAAAAAAAAAAAAAAAAGAAGAAAGATGCATCCCGTGACATTAAAAATCGTGTCTGTTAATCCCTAACACTACAGGATAATTTGGCCATAGAATCTGTTCAAACCAGCCTAAAATCAGAAGGCACCCACGATTGTCAGAAATGCCAGATCAGAACTGAAATCTGTCCAATTATCCTTATCCTTATCCCTTAACGCCACATTGTTAAATCTTATGAATTCAAAGCATGCACTTTACCACGATCCATGAAAGGAAAGGTCTATATGAGATCTGCTATGCAGTCTGTCTTGGAGACAGTGTCACTGTCTAAACGACAGGAGTTTGGAAATAAAGTCAGAGAGTCGATGGTTTGGTCACGTGGAGAGGAGGGACGCTGATTATGCTCGACAAAGGATGTTGAGGATGGAGCTTCACAGAGAACGTTCATGGTTGTTGTGAAGGAGGACATGAGGACAGCTGGTGCAGCAGAAGAAGAC
Organism: Brachirus orientalis; assembly: GCA_016785285.1. NCBI lineage: Eukaryota > Metazoa > Chordata > Actinopteri > Pleuronectiformes > Soleidae > Brachirus > Brachirus orientalis. The sequence goes on from JAFBJR010000175.1 coordinate 5,084,157, forward strand.
ACGAGGAAGAGGACAAGATGGAGGCACATGATCGCTGTGGTGATCCCTGAAGGGAGAAGACTGTGCTATCATCCATATATATAGGCTGCTGTGGAAACATGTCAGCATAGGCAAGGTCCTTGTATATAAATCACTTATTCTAAACCTACAAATACCAAACAAATTTTATTTTAAAGCAATTCTAACACTTTAAGGTAGTGTGTAGGATTCAGCAAAATCTGTTGTTGAAATTGAATGTTGCAGCTCAGTATCTCTGAAAATGTCTGCCAACAAACCCTCCTAAATGTTACACACTGGATCTTTAAGCCCTTGAGAATGTTGATATGATGTAGAATATATGATACAGTTAATGCTTTTTCTTTAAAGAACAAGTAAATGGAGCAGCTGAGGTTCAGTGCAATTCACACACACACACGTTTAACTATCAAAGTGAGGACCTTCATAAATATATACATTCCCTAACCCCCTTACCTTAACCATCTTAACCCTAACCCTTACCCTAACCTTAACCTAAACCCAATTCTAACCCAAAAAAAAACAGGTCTTAACCCTGAAAAGGCCCTTTTAAGGGGGTGACAGAAGGTGAGGACCAGCCAAAATGTCCTCACTTTGTCAAAATGTCCTCATTCTGTAGGGTTTATACGATTTTTGGTCCTCATTCTGCAGCAAGTACAAGAACACACACACACACACACACACACACACGCACAACACACACACACACACGCACACACACACGCACACACACACACACACACACACACACACACACACACACACACACACACACACACACACACACACTCTCGGAAGGGTCGGAAGTTTACCTCTCAACAAGTTTCATGCTTTTATGGTGTAATGTTTTTATAAGGACTGTGATCTGACTCTTTATCCTACTGCTTTTGTAGTTTTATTAGCCTGGCTAATACCAGACTGCACCAGGTTCACCCAGGCTATAGTTTTATTGTGTTTTGTTTTATGTTATCTTTTTCCCTGTTTGCTCTTTGTTTTTGTCTGACTTTTATTGGTGTGCCTGTAAACCAATACAGCAATATCTTCAAAAAAAATGACCATTTCAACCAGATTTAGAGCCTTTGTTCTGGAAAAAATAGTTACTGAATTAGCATTGACAATTAACTGATATATGTTTGAAAAATGATAGCCCAAAGTTTGGAGAGTAAAAGTCTGGAGAATAACTGAGCATATGTTCAAAATGTCAAAGACGAAACAGTAAATCTCAAAACTGAAATAATGCACAAGAATTATTAAAAGTATGAAAAGTGAAAATATAGTTTGTAAAGGGTTTTTTTTTTTTGTCTCATTTGAGTCTTTCATCTTCATCAAGAATCTTCATATCATGTTGGTGATTAACGACAGCATCCACATTATCACCAGGTGATCACGAGCAACAAGAAGATTGAATAGTTTAGATTAGACGGGAAAAAACATTTAGCAGAAAAGTAAATCAGGTTTTGCTGATGATAATATTTTGGCATGAGCCTAGGCCAAACTTATAACCCAGTGAAACACAATTTTTTTGGACCGATCCATTGGCACCATGCAGGTGTGGTGATTAACTTGTTCCTCACAGCAAGAATGTTGCTGGTTTGAATCATTTTTGTCCCTGCCCTTTCTGTGTGGAGAGTTCATGTTCTTTTTTTGTCCATTCTCCTCCCACAGTCCAAAAGTATGCAGTTCAGGGTTGGGTCATTTTAGGTGTGAATGATTGATTGTCTCTGTATGTTGGTCCTGCAGGCTGACATTTCATTATTTGCTACAAAAAAACAAAAAAAAAACACTGCAGCAAATGATGAACCTTCAAGTATTTCCTGCCAAACATGTATGACATGTTTATTTTTGGCACAGAATAATTTTGAATGGTTTCACATTCAACTTAAGTGCACCTGACTTAGTTCCAGTGATGTTCTACGGTCAAGTTCCCTGTTTACGCTTCAACATACAGAGACATTTTGGACAATGCTGTGCTTCCAGCTTTGTGGCAACAGTTTGAGGAAGGCCCTTTTCCATTCCAACATGACTGTGCCCCAGTCAACAAAGCAAGAACTACAACGACATGGTTTGATGAAATAAAGAACTTGACTGGCCCAGTTCAGTCCCATTGAGCACCTTTAGGATGAACTGGAACAGAGATGGAGGACAGAGGTCAAGGGCTGACCTCATAAATGCTGCACAGAATGAATGGACACAAATTCCCAGAGAAACCCTTCAAAACCTTCCAAGAAGAGTGGAAGCTGTTATAGCTGCAAAAGGGGGAACAACTCAATATTAAAGTCCTGTGTATGTATTGGAATATGTCATTACAGTCCTTGTTGGTGTAACAGTCCGGTGTCCCAATACTTTATGGTGTATCTATTTTAAGTTCTGCTAAATAATGCAGATTTTGTATTTTCCAAGTGTTAGACAAAACCATTTTATTTACTATTTACATCTCATGCCCTAATTTTAGCAGGTTATTTTACTTCAAATCAAAAATATCTGAAAAATATGGCCTTAGCAGGAATTTATTTACATGATAAATGTTCATCGGCAGGTTCATTTTAAGGAGCAGTCAGGGGTCAGAGTCAGAGATCACCAGTAATTAGGATTGAATGAAAATGAATGGAACTCATCCATTCATTTAGTATTTGCACAGAATAGCATTATAGAATACAATACACAATGAGCCCGGCAACACGAGGAAGTGCTGCTCTTTTGAAAAACAACTTCTGCTGAGGGCCACTCGGCTCTGCACTCACTGGTTTTTGAGACTTGATGGTTGAAGTTTTTTCACTTACCTTCATAATACAGACATTTATAGAATTCTCATTTGTAAACAATGTTTAACAGTCTGTTTAAAAGTACTCTTGCTGAACAGTAAAGTTCTAGTTGTGCTGCTGTTCTGCACTTGATGCAGATTATTCAGTTCGATTCAGACAATAGAGAGACCAATTAGAACATAAAAGGGGTAATATTAATTATTAGCTCCTGTTTTGAAAGCATTTTGAGGCCAATAACAATTCTACTGGCTCCACTGTGGCATGTTGTTTAGCAGATGTTGGCACATTTGGGTTAGGTTAGTTGAAGACTGTACATCAAGCGTGTCAAACTCAAATGACCCTGCTTCTTAACAAGTGTAGCAGGCAAGAAAAACAAGAAAATAGGAACACAGAACGTATAGAAAAAAATCCTTTATTGATGGAAGAAGAGCCCCAAATACACAAAAGCACAAGCATTCATCTGAAGCTTGATGCTTTTTAAAGACGCGGAGCCGACTGTTAAAACCTGCTTATTTTTAGCGGTGCCATCCATGCAGGAGGGGTGGGCTGGGGGCAGTGGATATTTATTCTTTGCTTCAGAAAATCAGCAAGGGACAACAACAAAAAAAGTTGAATCAAAGCCAAACATATAGAGGGTCAAGTGTGCATCTGAAACATCTTGAAGAATCTTATTTGCAAAAACAGAGAAAGAGGAATCACTTAGGCACACATACCATAAAAGAGGGGAAAACATAACCTCTTTGGCAGAGGTAAACATACAGTAAATGGTCATTTTCAAGACATGCACATAAAAAAAACCACACACGCACACACACAGCTTTTCAGAATACAGACATTCTCAATTGTCAACCTTTATGTGAAAGTGCAGTCACCTCAGATTCATGGAAACTGTTTTCATAGACTTGCATTGCCACAGTAATAAAAGCTCGCAATATGCCTTTATGCTCAGTGTAATGAAATGTATCATTTACTTTCTCTAAAGCTTAGAAGAGGACAATTCTCATGTACTAACACGTGATTCCCATTATTTTGGTAATTTGGCAGCGTGTGTGACTGTCATTAAAATAAATCAGGGCACTGGTTGGGTGTGACTGCGTTGCGAACATGTGAATGCGTGGATGTCTGAAACAGTATGAGGATGGTATGTGCTTTCAGCCAGTACGTAGGATGATGTGGACACCAGAGTCAGTGAACACGGGGCCGCTCATGTCGCCAACTTTAAGAGCAAAGGAGGCGTCTTCAAAAGGCTTCTGCATTTGACCTGAAAAACACATGAAGACATAATCAGACACTCTTTGTTGTTCATTGGCATCTACAGGCTGTCAGTACATAGAATACATTCCTGTGTTGTATAATACATTGATAGAATGTGTGCTAACCAGCAGCTGAGGAGTAAAAGACACAATAAAATCAAACAGTGATACTTCAAAACTAAGAGTCACAGAAGGATCACCTGATGCTATGGAATACTAATAATAGGGCATCACAGGTGGTATTTCCATATGTGTCATTTAACACAATTTAGTAATTTGTTTATTGTTGACTTTCAATTCATAGGCCGGTGTTTTACTGCAAATTAAAAACACACACCAGTTCGACTGCATGACTCTCTCTGTGTTTTAAAGTGGAACTATGCAAGATCAGGGCCGCCGGCCTGAAATCAGAGGTCTTGAGTCTCACGAGAAAGACAAATTGCTTAACAGCTTTACGGCACCACACACACACACACACACACACACACACACGCGCCTCCCAGCCAGGTAGCGGCTATACGATAAAGACAATGAGAGCTGGCAAAAAAAAGCTGAGAAAACTGTTGTCGGAGGAAACAAGGAACAGCAACCGACTGTGTGGCCAAGTGAGGGGGCGACACATGAGTAAACATTGAACCGGCAAAAACGTGAACGGTAAAAACAAAAAGCAAAAAAAAAACAACAACACAGAAGAATGGACAACCAGGCATTTTTGCTGTTGCATTTGTATCTCTGGATTAAAATCTTTGTTATTAATGAATTTATGTATTTGCACATGGCTCTTTTGCTGCAGAATGGTGAATATGGGATTTACATTTAACAATGTGCAATGTATAAACATCTTTGTGGCTAACTTCCTGTCTGTTGCTGCTGCGAGCCTTCCCTCCCCTTCATCACCTCATAAATGCTGTTTTGGTGAGAGGCTTTTTATTCATACCGAACCACTGCTTTAAGAACCTCAAAAGGCTACTGATGGAAAACGGGTCCCAGAGTGAAAGAAATCTCAAAACATCACCCTTGTGATTTCACACATACAACCAATGATGATATAGCCCCACCTCTCTGTTGCTCTTGCTTTCGCTGTTGCCATCTTCGTCGTCATCAGCACCATCATCGTCTTCTTGTGATTGAAATTTGTTGGTATATTCGCTTTATTTTAACCTTTTTTTTCTTCTCCTTGGCCTGGTTCATTCTGTCACTGTTTCTGTGACAGTGTATAAAGTGGTATTTCTGTAGCAGCTCTACAGCGCCAAATGCAGGCCTGGCATATGTACTGCAACCTTTACTGTCACTTTTGGGGTTTACAAAATGTTCACAGAAAACATTTCAAAAACAAAAAAGAAAAAGATTGCATAGGGAAAGTTCTGTTTCTGTGTGTTGTGGGACACTCACAGTTTCTCCTAGATTTTATGTCAGACCCAGGGTTTTAACAGAAAGTTGAAGTTAAAGCTTTATTTGTCAAGTGTTTTCATTCTGAAAATCTGTATTGTTAGAGGAACTGAAACATCCTCTTTCTGTCACTGGACTTAATGTAGAAACACTTATCAATCACCCCTTGTATGTGTGCAACAGTTTATTCTTTGTCTATGTATGAAACGTAGTGGTAGATACAGTGTGGTAGGCGTTTACCTCGACCAAACAGTCCCAGATCTCCACCGTTCTTGGCAGAGCTGCAGTCACTGAACTGAGAGGCCAGATGCTCAAATTCCTCCTCTCCAGACTTGATCTGTTCTATGTACTCTGAAAAGAAAAGCGAAACAATGAACAGATTACACGTGTCACTCAAACCAAACCATCCCTCCTCTGCCTTACTTAAAGAGGACATTCAGTGGAAAATCAAATTTCTGATGTTTTTTGGTGTGTCCCCATGTCCTTCCCATATCTAAACATCACTAAAGTGTCACAATAAACACTTCAGCCACTTTTGAGAAAAAAAGGGCTTCTCTGTTTATCTGTGCTCAAGCAAGCGGTTTGGAAAAGTCGAGTTTAGTTACGCAACTAGCACATTTAACGTGCAACGAACCCTCCACCCCAACAGCTACTCCCGGTCACGGGCGTGAATATTCAACCTCAAGAAGAAGAACCTGAATCGCTTCCGCCATTACAACTATTGTATCTGTTGAGAGCAACATGTCTCAGAAGAAAGGTTCAGTTCATTGTTGCTCTGTTGCTGGTTGTCAAAAACAACACCAGATGCTTCATATACTCCCTTCTAATGAGGAAAAAGCAGAGTGGATATCTTTAATTTTTGATAGTAATATCCTTGCTAAGCTTCCTGAAATTCTGTTTGCTTGTAGCAGTCACTTTCGAAGTGGATTATTATACAAACTATGGGCAATACAAAGTGGGGCTCAAAACTTCATCTCAAGTAGGGAGCAGTTCCAACAATCTGTAATGGATTTCCTGGAGGCAATGAAAGTATTTCCAAATGAAGTAATAATGTCTTTGTGAGCTTGACTGCTTCTTGTTGCGTATAGCAATAGCTAACGACGGCTAATTGCAGCCACATTTGAAAAGCAGCATATGCATTCACCTTTTCTGTTAGCCTCGGCTCCATGTGAAGCTGTTTACAAGTGAATCGCTGCACGAGATGTGTGGAACTGCGTGTATTATATATATATATCATATGCCATATCTGTGTGTAAGGCTAAAGGTGTTCTTTTTATTATCACTATTATTACTTTTTCCAATATACACTGCTGCTGCTACCATGAGTACTATATACTGTTGTTACTATATTCTGTTGATTACTACTATATACTGTTATTATCTACTGTTATTATCAGTGACATTACCACCATAACATCAGTATTATACATCATCTTGCCACTGCCCCTTATATGCTTACTTAACTTGTTTTTCTAAATGCCCTTGTCCCACTCTGTATATATTTTATTTCTATATTTACTCCTAGTTTACTCCACTCAAGTATTTTGTGCTATTGTATTTTCTATTCTATTGTATTAATACTGGACTACTGTGACAACTTAATTTCCCTTCTTGGATAAATAAAGTTATCTATCTATCTATCTATCTATCTATCTATCTATCTATCTATCTATCTATCTATCTATCTATCGGGTCTGTGAGTGTCTTTGGCTCGGGGTTAACACAAGTATTCCTATGTCAATTACTGACTGCAGCAGGCAGAGGTCAGTGTGTATTACTTTTGAATAGGGAACAACTTATACTAAAATTGTTTATTTTACATGATCCATAATATTGTTATTTTGTGTTTTCCACACTAGGGTAAATTAAACCATGCAGGCACTCATACTGACGCGCACCACGGAGCAGCCAGTCCGCTGGTAGCTGGCCAATCACAAGCGAATTAATGTGCTTGGTAGCTGGCCAATAACAAGAGACTCAGTGTTCTGGGGGGCGGGCATTAGCTCAAAAACAGAGTGCCTGTTCTGGGGCTGGCAGAGAGCAGCAATAAACTGGCTTAACCTGAAGAGTCTATGAGGATTTTGACCATAAATATTATTTAATTTATCTGAGTAGACATCAGTAATCTCGATTTTTGGTTCAAAAAGACCTTTCTATGTGACCTTTAATACTTACTCTGAATGAGTTCCAAGGCCTCTTCTTTAGTTCGTGTGATATTTTGTTCTCGCCAAGACGAGGGACGACGTGACTGATTATGCTTCACCAGTAGGTGGGAGCAGCGTACCTGAGCAATTAAAAAAAAAAAAAAAAAGCAATACACAGATTAATTAGTGTTGACATACATAAGTAGCTTCTTATATCAATTAGCGACACTTTAGCTTAAGACACAAGTCATTGGTTTAATAAGAAATTGGTGAAAGCATATGAAGTATTTGGAGCTTTATTTGTATTCAGAGCTATTACTAGCCATTAAGATGCCATTACAGAAATATGACATATTCAGATTTAGAGCTGGGCTTCAAGATTAAATAAATCTATTTCCCAATCCATATAGTTTTTCAATTGGAAGAACTGATATCAAATCGTAAAATCCTGCCATTATTCTTTAAAAAAAATAAATGCCCCGTTTTCCTGTATCCTCTGTATAAATCTCTTGAGACTGCTGCATTCCCATGATAGTCAGCTGTGTCTGCAGAGTTGCTCACTACCTCCACACGCTGCTTTTTAGTTGCTTTGGTGTTGTGACTGTTGCTCAGGAGGAAGGTTAAGTTCATTTTTGTCCTCCTCACTGTCACTTCAAAACATCATAACATCAATGTTTTCATCTTCTGATGAGCAAAGTGGGTATGGATGCAGACTAAGCTATGCTCACATCACCCTCTGCTGGACAACTTGTTAATTTATTTAAAATGTCTAAATAAAATCAAAAAGGAATCGAACCAGGACCTTCCTTGTAAATCGGAATTGAATTGATTTTGGAAATCAACAGCAATACCCAGCCATATTGAGCTTTGATACATTTGTGTTTCTTGTTGGAATTTGTTTTGTTTTAATGTGAAATGTTGTTATTGTTGATGTCTTTAATGCGTCTGTGAATAGGTGTTCCTTTTTGTAGATAATATGATTTGCTCTATAATAATTTTCATTAAGTTGCTGACATCTCTTGCATAGATGCTGTACTTTGCTTCCTTCCCAGGGACATGCATTTCTATTCAAGATTCAAAATTAATCTATAAATATAACAAAAACATACAAAAATACAAATGAATAAATTAAAATTAAAAAGTGAGTAAATATGCCAACTGACAACAAACACAAAATATATTCTGTCTATATTCTCTTCATCATGATTGTTAGTAGTAGTAGTAGTAGTAGTAGTCAAAAGTGTAACAAAAAAGGCAACTGGACTTAGTTGAATTTCTTGAAGACGTTTCGCCTCTCATCCAAGAGGCTTCTTCAGTTCTGTTTGGACCATGGACCAAGAACCTGACAGAGTTTATAAGTCCCAGACTCTCCACCAGTCAAACAGAACTGAAGAAGCCTCTTGGATGAGAGGCGAAACGTCTTCAAGAAATTCAACTAAGTCCAGTTGCCTTTTTTGTTACACTTTTGGATACCATGACCTGGATGACAGAGAATCTTCACAGACACTAGTAGTAGTAGTAGTAGTAGTAGTGTGTGTGTGTGTTTTGTACAGAGACCTTATCTAACTAACCCCGCAGGTCAAGCCGGTGAGGCAGCATGAACAGCAATGTGTATAAAAGCACTAATATTTTGGCCTGGCTTTCACTTATAGATGTTGACCCATCTTTAGTTTTGTGCGAAGCTGTGCATGTGTGTGTAATCTCTGGTAAAGAACTGCAGCAGTGATACTGACTGTATGAATACAAGCAGGGGTAACACCAAATGCAGCTTCATTGTTAATATAGTGATATGACATTGTCGTACCATGTAACATTTGATATGGCACAGCTCTACAGAGGAATAATGCATTATTAATTGTATTAATTGCATTGTATTGTAACAAAGACATTGTAACATAATACAATACAAAAACATAATAACCTTATCTGGTTCTCCACGGCCATCTCCTACTGGACGCTCCCACTGACTGGCATTAGTAGAGTGGTTGAAGTAGTACACTTTGCCTGGAGGCACAAATAAAAGGAGGAAATATTAGGATTGGCTTTAATGACATATTATATATTGATTCTATATCCCAGAACTTTAGTTAATGCCGTTTCATATTTAAACACATTAAAGAAAATGACTAACGATTTTGCCTTTTATAGCACATTAATACAATCCCTGACCTTGAGATACTGTACAGAAATTTACAGATTATAAATGTGACAAAAAAAGTCAAAGTGCTACAAATGATCATTTTCATAATCCAATAATTACTAAGAATTATTAGATTATGTAATAATTGCTAAAAGAAAATTGTGTAAACTCTTGACACGTTTCTTAAACCTAGAAATGGTAACACCCTTATATTTTAAAATGTAAAATCAAATTTTATTTCATAAAAAGACCCTCAAACCAAATAACCAATTACTAAATTACCTACTGTTTCAGTAATTGAATAATCATTGCAGCCCTAACTGAGATATTGGCTGAATAAGGTTTACTGCCTTCCAAAATGTTAGCAACTTATATTAAACATCATTTAAACCAGCTTTATTCCACCAACACATTCAGAAAACATCAACAGACAAGGTCACTTTATTTGTTAAAAACTGATTATATCAGTGTCTGTAGCTTATATTTCATCAGTAGCTGAGATGAGTCTATAGCACCTCTTAAGAGTTCAACGACACATACTGGGTGAAGAGAAAAATTTCATGTTCAAAACTTTAAACAACGCATCTACTTGCACCCTCTAGTGTCTCATACAGACTTTGTATACCATCAAGCTGTATGCAACTTTTACTTTCAAACCTCTCTTTAAAAAAGGGTGACAACAGAGGAGGGAACCAAATACAAGGCTCTTCAAACCATAATCAGCTCTATAGAAGTTGTCCAAAGTAAATCAAATTACAGTGATTGTCATTACCTGCTAGAACTGAACCATCAAAGCAGAAACATGCATCAGCAGAATTCTATACTAATCAATGTATCAAATAAATAAAAATCATTAAAGCTGGTGCACATCAATGGGAATATGCCAGTCATTTATAAGTAACATGTAAGCAGCAGAAAAACAGGAGGACAGTGAAGAGCTGCACATTAGAATGTGCTTAAACTCACAAGCTCAGACAACAAAGCAAAGTCAATATTCCAGGGAGCTACATGCCAAGTGAAAAAGGCTTCACACTATGACAGTGTGAACCACCAGGGGGCAGAATATAATTTTCCATGGTGAGGCAAATTTGGAACTATTGTAAACATTCAGTTGAGGCAAAATTACCAGAAATGGGCATCATCGAGATGTTGACAATGTGCTCTTATAAAGATTTATTTTATCTGTAAGAGAAATAAATCATGCAATTTTCCCATAGATTGCAATAGCTTACTTAAGGGCAGAATTAAATCTACCCTAATATTCCCTTGACATACACACACACACTACGCACAAAAGAATGCAATTTGCCCGGGACTAGCTCACACAGGTGAGCGTCGAGCGCGTACAGTCTGCAGGTGCGGCACTGGAGCAGAATGACGTCATGCAGGGCCTGACAGATTGAATGGGTCACCGACAAGCTGATAAAACACACAAATACCACATTTTACACAAGACTCCCGCAGCACCGGCATACCCGACTCTACTATCAGTCTCTCTGACCTAAATATAAACTCATTATCCGCCTCGTTTCAGTCGTAGACCTCGTTGCTTGTGCTGCTAGCTCTGAGCTAACTTTTCTGCATACTGCCATTTTAGCAAGCCTGCTAGTTCATGTAGCCTATTCTCGCTTCTGTTTTCTTACCTGTACTGCGGCTCATTCTTTTCTCCCATCCAGGTGGTAGCTTCTCCTCGTCTGCCATTTTTACTGTTAATGTTTTTCTGCAGCAGCGTTTCTTAAATTCAATTTCAATGTGGCCACCGTAACACAAGCCGGGCTGCAGGCTTAGTAAGTCGCGACAGTCCGCGACGTTTTCGTGGTACGAGTTGTTTTCGAAAACAGAGCTGCCTCCAACTGAAGCTTTCTGCCCTGTCATTGGCTGACGTCAGCTGTCAATCAGCAGCGTGCCCTATTGAATGGTGAGGAGGTCTACGCGTAAATCCGGATCCTGCGTGACTTATCTCAGCTTTACGGTAAATTGGACAGAGCGTTCGAGAAAACATCGACGACAGTGGAACATTTGTCATTTTATGCGACTTAAGGTAGGAATGACAGTTTAATAGACAAAAAAATGTATTTATAAGTTATGACTAGATATTCTTAAGGCAACTGTTGCCTTGTTTTGTGTGTTTTTGTTACGCCACGCTGTGTGAAATATGCCACGGCGTTAGCTACTGTTAGCAAACAAAACCTCCAGTAAAGCCTCTGTTTTCCCCACGTAGCTCACTGTGAATGAGCCACATCAAATGTTACTTGAATTATATGTACGCTTGTTCATCGCCGAAGCTGTAGTTTAGCTCAAATATGCACAATGTAATAGATCACTATATTATACTTTCACGCAACTTTCACTACAGAGCCCCTCTGGTGACATTTGATTGAAAAAAAGTTGTGGCCAAGAGTTATTTCTTTTGATTAATGCGTGGCCACGAAATTTGTCATTTCCACGCAGAGACTAGTACGGAGTCGATTCAAAGGCCCATTAGCCAATAGTGCTTTCCAAAACCCTGTGTAAAACAGAAAAGGCTTCGCAAAGAAGATGACAATAGAATGCCGTTGTTGTCGGTTTTGAGTATTTAAATGCAAATATATTTGATATTATATCTTTAAACAACTTAAAGCGGTCGTTAAAACCTTTGTGCTGATGCATTTACCAGCAAGTCGTAATATAATCAGCCATTTAAAATATATAATGCTTGTTTAAAGAAAAAAATAAATAAAATGTAACATTATAACCTTTGCGAATGAACAGTGTTGCAGGAGTGGTGTTCCTAATAAACTGACAATTGAGTGCACATACAGCTCTGTGTTGGCGAGAGGGATTGGACTGCAGTCGACTCGTGTGTTATGTTGTTGTGTGTCATCTCCTACAGCTGACAGTATTTCAAGATGATCGAGGTGGTCTGCAACGATCGTCTGGGCAAGAAAGTCCGGGTCAAGTGCAAGTATCCTTTACTTAGCCTGTGCAGACGGTGCCAAAATAATGACTCGCTGAATTCTGCCATGTGTGTAAAAGCTGGATCCACATACAGGGCCTCTTCTGAGGACATTAGTGCCCTAGATATCCACTTTAAGTGCGTGTAATGAAATAAAAAATGTTAGTCTACCAACATCCATCTCAGTTCCTGGACTTTCCAGTTGAATTTAAGACACTCTAAAACTGAATTGAATTGTCTGTGGTAATTTTGATTTTTTTTCTCTTGTTTTCACAGGACCACATTAAGCTAATTGGGAAATAACAGACTGACTTTATAGTATGTAAAATTTAGCAACATTTACTGGTAAACTTACATGTCGCACCTGAATATCCCTCCAAATGTCTTGGAGAATCTATGAAGCCTTTTGTTAACATCAAACTCCAAAATTTTTACTTTGTGGGCTTTTGTAAAAACATGGCATCATGATGTAGCATTAATCAAATGCTGCACTTCAGTAAAAAGAATATTTGTTTTATTTTAACTTTCTACCACATGAAAATAATTGTAACTACATTTCACACACTGAACCTTGAGCTTGGGCTGGTTTGGCAACAGTTGTGAAATTTTTTCAGCGTCTTCTTTAACCCACGTGTCTCAGCTCTGAGGATACTATTGGAGATCTGAAGAAGCTCATTGCTGCCCAGACAGGAACACGACATGAGAAGATTGTTTTAAAGAAATGGTGAGATCAAGTCTAAGATTCTGCCTTATCTTCAAACATAGCAAATATGTTGGTGGCTTTTTTTCTGTCAGCAGCTAAAGGTTCCTTTTCTGTTTCCTCAGGTATACCATATTCAAAGATCATGTGTCTTTGGGGGACTGTATCCTTTTCAACAATCTTTGTTGCTGCTCTCTCTGTGTCTGTAGCTCAGTGCAAATACTGTAGCAACAGTATTTATATTTGCCCAGAGATTGATGTTATACTTTAAAGAAAGCAGATTAGACAATTTTAAGATATGGATGTAAATTGGTTTCAACTGAGGATGGGGAGAATATCCACAAAACACTTTTGCAAGAATAATGAAATCACCAAATATGCATTTTTGTTCTCAGAAACTTGCTAAATGTTGCTTTCACTAATACTTTATTCTTTCATCCAAAATTTTACTTTCAGTTTTTTGATGAACTGTTTCATGTATTTAATATTTAGTTTAAACATTTTTTTCATTGAAAATACTGAATATAATTGCTTTGCAGTGCAGTCATAAAATGTAGTTTGGAGAAACAGAACACTAGTGTTCAATAAATTGGTGTTCTGTTTCTCCAAACTACATTTTAAGCTTTTTTTGTTAGTTAAATTTTCTGCTTTTATCACTAATCCTACCTGACTAAATTCTGTAAAAATTAAGTGATACCATAAGGTCTAACCTTTAAGGACACTTTCACTGCACTTTCAGTACAGTTTTCACTAATAAATTGTATATTCATTACTGACATGATAAAATTTAAAGACTTGAAAATTTTAACCAAAAAAAAAAAAAAAACATGAGTAATCTTTTTTGGGGGAAAAAAATTATATATAAAATTATATATGAACTAATGTGTTAAATAATGTGATTTGATGAGGCATCTAAAAGGAAATGAATGGACCTTTTACTTTTATGATGATGATGTTTAATTTTTTTGTCTTTTACAATCGACACAAAATGAACTGCATTCTCTGACACATTTAGCCTAATGACTAAGAATCAACTATTTTTTCCCCTCCCTGATCTATTATACTTGACTGCAACCTGCAGATGAAATCCATGATGGGATGAACCTGGAACTGTACTACCAGTAGAGAAGAGATGGACCACACGACAATATATATATATATATACATATACATAGACACACACACACAGGCACGGATGGAGAGATTGATGGAATTTTGTCACGGGAAACCACCATGATCATGATTGAAATGGGAAAGGAGCAGAAACACACACACATTTCATTGCAGGTTTAGATGTTAACTTGTGCCCACAGATTACTGTTGAAGACATGTTGTTTAAATACTTTTGTTTTGAGTTTTTTGGAAGTAAAGCTGATGTTTACCTACCTAAAACAATGTTGTCCATTGGTTGTGTTTTCTCTTATGGGAAATTGGGAATTGATTGAAATGCCTCTGTTGCACTGATGTCAACTGTGTTTAGTTTGAAAGAATATCGTATTCATACTGAAGTATCGGGCACGTGCGTTGACTGATCTGCGTATTTCAGAAACTGCTGATCTACTTGGGTTCACACATAACTGTCGATCTGTAAAGTTCACAGAGACTGGTCGGAAAAAGAGAAACTATCCAGTGAGCAGCACTTTTGTGGGTAACAATGCTTTGATGTCAGAGGGGAATGACCAGTCTGGTTCAAAATGGCACTGCAGATTAAGACCACACTAGATACTTGATTAGAATCATTTGAGTTGCCAGTGAGTGTATATGTGATTTTGTAAATTTTTGCTCTTAGTTGAAATTTTTTTCCAGTTTTTATTTAACCTTAAAAAAGTGATATAAAAAAGGTGACATCCTCCATGTTACCAAAATGATCAGCAGGCTCCTTCTCACCCTAATGAGCACTTGCTTTTTACTGTGACACAAATTTAATAAATGAAACAGTAGAACAGAAGCTAAAATTGCTGATTTTCTTCTATGGACTTTTGTATGGGAGGGTGAACAGAGTTTATAATTGGCTGATGATACGACATAGGCTACATAAATAACTAACTATAACATGCAGTTTTCATGGATTTGGATGAGAAGTCGATAAAACATAAACCAGACATCATCATGTCAGCTGGAGGGAAAGAAATCAGTTTTATTCACATCACTAGACACACATTATGTCACATAACAGCTTTTCTTTCATACACACAGACACTTATGCATATGGGTTAATGCAATCAGTGGACACCAGGTATCACATACTGTAGACGCCTACTCAGACACTGTCGGTCCTTTATCTTCTCTGGAGCCACATCAGCAGTAGTCAGAATAATCCTCCTCCACATAATTGGCTGGAAACAATCCCACCTGGACACACAGGGGTGATGTGGGTAAGACACAGGAATTTTAGAAACGGTGACTGTTTTTAAGGTTTGGTCATTCCTCACCCGTCCATAAACTTCTCCTCTCCACCAGCCGCTGTGACCTTTCTTGGAGAGGATCTTGATGGTGTCTCCTTCTCGCAGCGACAGTTCTGAGCGGTCCCTCGCTGAAAAGTCGTACCTGGCCCTCGCTATGCCAAAACTCCTCACACTGGCCCCTGTCAGACAGAGAACGATAAGCTTTCAAGAAGAGTTTGACAGTTGGACATACAGTAAGAAGATAAGAAGATGAATGCCACCCTCTTCTGTATGTTAAATATGAAGTTACTGCCAGAAAACAGTTAACTTTGCATAAAGCCTGAAAATGGGGACAAAGGCCTTTGCACAGAAGACATTTTTTTCTCGCACGTTTTATGTGCACCATTAATGCATTAACACTGACAGTAGAACAGATCTGTCATTTTATATAATACAAGATGTTGGGTAACCCTGGTCAGTGCATATAAAATAAATATATGCAAACCCTGTAATTATACAAGGAAGCCTGCCACACAAGGAACAAGATCACTCTGCACACAGACCTTCACTGTGACACTTTGTCACCTGCGTTTTACAAACTGGCACCTTGAGTTTTTCCCATTTTGATCCACTCGATTCTGAATAGAAATTTACTTTCTTATAGCTTTTACCAAATTACATGACAGCATACATCCTTATCTGTTAATGGTGCTGTAATGATTTTGATTTCCCTTCCTTTGATGTACAACCCAATTCCAAAAAGTTGGGATGCTGTGTAAAATGTAAATAAAAACAGAATGCAATGATGTTGCTGCCATCAAATTCAATTCGCGAGCTAATATTTTTCATGAAATGTCTCAGATTCAGCATCTGATATGTCGCTTATGTTCTGTTGGGAATTAAATATGGGTTTATGAGATATGCATATCATTGCATTTTGTTTCGGAATTGGGGTTGTAGTGCCACATTCCAATGCTTTGGTTTATAACTAGTGAGTGGAGCAACAGTCAGCGTACCTGGTGTGGTATTTGGCATATTGTTAGAGGAGTCACTTTGCTCGGGTTGTTTGTAAGGCATCCGCAGAGTGGTGTCCACATCCTTGAAATACTCCTTCAGAGAGTTTTTCTGATAAAATTGGATCAATTCCTAACACAGGGTGAAAGTTTGAGAGGAGAAAATGGGGTTAATTTGAAATCCACAGTGTAACAAGAAAAGTCTTATCAGAATTTGGCTGGATGAAGGTTTTAAACTCACAACTAAGCCCTTGAATACTTTCTTATCATTGATGCGGAACAGGCCTTCATTGGTCGTGATCTTAATGTGTCTGATGTCCATGTTGAACCTGTGGCAGAGAAAAAAAAGAGAGACAGCTTTGACAGCCGAATGATGGAGCTGCATTTTCCCAAAAGAAGGAAAAAATGTTTTTTATTACTTCTGCATTTATTGAGTTTCCAATCAGGATGGCTGACTAGAACATGCACGGAGTAACTGTAACAGTTGGGTTGATATTCAACACAGGGAAACTTTCTGGGGTGGTTTCCCATGACAAACACTTTTTGATCTGATGACATCAAATCCAGGTTTACATCGGGAAAACCTACATGTGGTGCTGCAGCAGATAAGTGCAGTTTATTTTCTCGATCAAGTGATTTATCACTTAGTTGATAAAATGAGAGGAGGAAAGTTCCCAGAGCCAGTGGGGACGTCGTCAAGCTATTTTAATTCATCATTTAACCCTTGAAAAGCATTAGCACTTGGGAGCAGTGGTTCTCAAACATTTTATATCAAGTACCAACTGAGTAAACATTGTGTTCTCCAAGTTGTGTTCAAGTAATACCATTATCACCAATGTTGAAAGTGGTGTAAATAGGCCGAGCAAAGTCAGCTACAGACTTTTCACAGGAGGCAGATTTATTCCCCAACCAAGTCTAATTAGTAATATTTAATCTTTTTTTGTTTCTTTTTGTTTGCTATTTGATTCATTTCTACGCACTAAAAATTCATCGACTCCACTCCGATCACATACCCTGGTATAGACTGTAGAACAGTATTTACAATTGTCCTCCAAGTACCACCAGAGGAAGCTCACATACCACTGGTGGTACACGTACCACAGTTTGAGAACCATGGCTTTAGAGTTAAGAAGCCTAAAAACGTTACCAGTTATCAGGCAAATTGCTATATAAATATGCAAGAATATTCAATAAAATAATCACTTTGTCTCTTAATATATAACTAATACCATTGTGTTACAATCAATCTATAACCAAATGCTTTTGGTTAGAGAAACAACTTGTGGGTATATAAAAGTAAAACAGTGCTTTGTATTTATGAAGTTGATGTAGGCTTACTTGATGCTGATCGCAAACTCTCCACCATCTTTCTGCCGCACGAGGAAGGTTCCATCGGAGCGCGACATGAGCAGGTTTTTCGCCGCAGTTCTGTCCATGTTCCCCGCAAACCTCGATTCAGAGCAACAATCAGAACCTTTTCCTTGCTTTGACAAACTAAGGAACTTATGTCATTACACAAACAAATGTAAACATAGAAGGAAAACTGAATTCATCAGCAGTAAACCTCATGATGTAGTGCTCTGACTTTGTAAGCTTCGAAAAATGTTTTCGATGACTAACATTATCAGGAAATGTGGCTAAAGTGTCCAATAAAAATTGAAATATCATGTTTTTAAGATGTGGAATCAGTTTAATCATCTATGAGCATTACACAAACCATTAATTACACTCTATTTTAACTGTACAGCGATGTACAGTCAGAATTTCTCACCTCTTCTATAATGAAACACCATTTAATATTATTATGTCTGTGTTTTATTATGTTGCCAATCCTTAAACCGTTTTTACAACCAAGCATTCACTTGTAGCTGTTCATGAACAGCAACAAAATCTTGTATACGTTTGCAACTTCATGTGCATTGTGAACCACTTATTAACCCTCCTGTTATCGTCACATTTACCATTAATTTGACCCCAGCAATTAAAACCTGAACCTCATTATAATTAATATTATTTCGTACGTTTATGCATCACATATTTTAAGTTTCTTTTGGATGACCTGTATAGCCCTTTAAATAAAATACAACTACCCCAGGACCAAATGCACAATAAGACAAAAAATGAAAATCACCATTAAAATCTCACTGACTGAACTAAAGTTGGAAATATAGATATTTTTTAATGACTTGTTTAATGTTTTCATATCATTCATAAGTACAGACTTTTTAACATTTCATTTCAGTCATTAAATATGAAGCAAAAATTGTGTAAATCATTTTTGGTGTAAATTATGTAAATACCTTTTTTAAGAGACGTTAAATATTGAATGGTTTCAAATTGACTCCAAAAATAAGAGGAGGGTTAACTGTTAATAAATGCTAAATTGAGGTTACGCTATTTTGGATGTGTGTGTGTCATGCAGTTTGTTTTGATGGAAACCTGTGTGTTCCATTGTGGCTTTTCTGTCATTTCACGGTGTCATTCTAGGTATTATCACTAGATGGTGCCAAGGTAAAACGCAAATAAATCCCACACATAAAACCATTTTGTTTTCACAAGCTGTTTTTGATAATATTGACTGATTCCAATCGTCTGTTATCGCATGGAGTCATACGAATAACTCAGCAGTATTAGAAAACATGATTAGAAAGCATTTAAGCATCAGTATGTGCATTTGTTTCTGGCCCAGTTGTGGCACAACTCTGAGCTTTTCCTGTGTCAGCGGTAGCACTGCAGTGTACAGTAATACAGGAAGAGATACAGCTGCTGTGGTTTGACGTGTGAGTAAATTAAAAAGGCTCCTGCTCATACTCACCAGCTGAAGCCAGACAAATCACCGGTCAGCTTCTGGTAAAGATTCAGATCACATGTTGGTTAGACACTGCAAAAGTCTGTAGTCAGGGTAGTGACTGTTATTCACTTCCTGACACTGCTAATGTTAGTTTCAGAACAGCAAACTAGTTTGTGCAAGAGGAAAATTAAACCAAACGCTCTGTATGCATTTTGTTTGATTCACCTTGGAAACACATGATTTAAATTCTTTGTGTCAGAACACAGTTTTTTTTTTTACATTTTTGAATAGTGAGGGTGTAAATGTTGTTCAGCAGTTCATGTTGGCTGGTGGATGGTACTCACAGCGATGTATGGCTGAACTTTTTGGCAGGGGAACCATCCCATCTGACCGTTACCCAGGTTTCTTCCCTGAATGAAACACACGGAACGGACCAGGCAGTCATTACAACATATGAATGAATCAAGGGACTCGTGAACAACTGCCATTTTACAACTGCTGACTCAGTTACAGATGTATACAGATAATCTGAGGCAAATCACACAACCTTGTCTGCACAGATTACAGAGGAAATCTGCAGCAATCCTGTGCACTGACAACAAAAGACGACTCGTGGCTTGAGATTAGATGAGGCATTGTTTGAATCCTGAGTGTTTTTATGTGACGATGTGTACAAACTGCTTGGGAGTAAAAGCTTCACTTACTCGCCGGGCTCCATTTCAACACTGTTACACATGTCAGTCGAGATCTTGTCTGGTTTAGTCCAAAGACTTCACATTTCTTACATTTTCCCACAACACATCTTTAATTTTAGTAACGCATAAAGACCATTTCAGCTTTCAAATAATCCAAATGTTCAGTTCAATACTTCTAGAACTTTGTATTGAACTGTATTACCATTGAATAATGAAGCTGCTGTCAGTGATGTCAACGTTTGACCAACTTCCTGTCTGTTACTGCTGTTACCATCCTCGTTACATCACCTCCTGAGCACATTTGCTAAGCGGGGAGGGGACGGCTGGTTAATAACGGACAAATAGCCAGAGAAGACTTTTATGGAGCTCTGACTCCTGATTAAGGATAAAGTTTTGTGCAAAAGTTTCTTCAATACTTAATTGGTTATAATCGATATTCACTCCTGGGTTAAATGACTCTGCAATACATGTGGGTTTTCATCAGCTTTGGCTGCGGTCGGCATTTGTGAGAACACGACATGATAATCTTTTCCTCGTCTGAATGATTTTTGGCAAAAAAAATTCCCACGTCTTTTACACAGCAACACTACGACATACATTAATTTTATGGCTGCTAGCCATGAATGTTTGCAGTGAACTTTACTATTCACAACCTGGGACACACATCGATATTTTTTATTTAATCTATTGGATCATCTAAACCAGAGGTGTCAAACTGGTGGCCCCCAAATCGATTACATGCAGCCCACCAATTCATACCATGTTATAATGATAGAAACGACCTCCTCTTCCTTTAAAACACAATAATAATTATACATTCAGCTGTACTATTAAATGTATTACAGTTGTCCACATAATTATTCACCTTTTTGATATTAATAGTTTTAAATGGGCCGTGAGTCTGAAAGACTAATGTCACTGACCAAATATAAATCGACTTACAATAGCTTTAATGATGGTCCTGTCCCCGTAAACCGAGACTACTGACCATTTTTCTTCCAATCTTAACTATTCATTTGTGTGGAGAAATGGCAAATTTAAAAGATGTTTCGATTTTTTTAAAAAGTTATTGAATTAACCACAGAATGTTACTAGTGTCTAGTGTCTTTAAACTGCTCTTTGACTATATCGTTTTTCAGAATAAAAGTCAATGAATTCTGCATGACTTTGTCATTTTAAAAGCATTTTTTTTAAAATCTGATTTTTGAATTAAATAATTTTGTATAGTTGCTGACCACTGCTGTAAACCATTAGACTCAGCCAGCAAAAGCAACCCCAGGACTTTGACACAGACATTAAGGTTTCATTTATTTTCCCTATCAAAAACAATAAAAAGCAGATAGAGTGACAGACCAGGTTGGATATGAGGGAGGAAGACGGAAACAAATTGCAGAGAGGAAAAAAGACAGTGCAGATAATAAAAAAAAGGCAAAAGCATTTCAACACCTACACGTTAACCACAGGGAAAAAAAAAGGCTTGAAAGCGCAACAGGAAAATGTTTGATCACCCTTGTCACTTTTCCAAATACAGACTGTATTTGTATTTCCCCGAACGTGATTTTTTTATGTTACCTCCCACCACGGCAGGTCAGCATTAGCACGGGTCAGCTCAACGATATCACCTTTGTAGAGGTGAAGCGGTTGGCCAAAGCCGACAGGAGGCGGAGGCAAACCATAATACTCCTGACACACCTCCATTTTAGGAAATCCTAAGAACAACAGCAAGAATAAGAGAGGGAGAAAATATTTAATTTACTTACATGAAGTGGTGTTTGTCTGAGCACAAACATGACCACAACACTGGAAGCATCTTAATTCTTAGTAATATAGAAAATGGTACAGTTTGAATTATTAATTATAAATTACTTACCAAAACTTGAGTGTCCTGAGGATTTCTGTGTTTTATTCTGGAAGAACAAAAGGATAAAAAAGTAGATTTAATGTCCCTAAAGTTGTAATATATTTACTCAGCTTAAGGAAAAAATAGACATAAAATGTAAAAGAGGTGAAGTCATTCATCACCGCTACGAGAACAAGTCAAATGTCTAAGATGTAGTTTTTACCTTCTTGCCAGCGTGATCTGCAATTTCAAATGGACAGCAAATGTAAAATGTGCAAATTACATAAAATCATGATAATTCTACATCTAAAACACATCCACCAGCCAGTGAACAGACCTGAGTTTCGTCCGCAGGCAGGTACTCTGCCTAAACACTCCTTGTGTGCGGCCATTTTACAGCGAGTGCAGCGATAACCCTGGAAAAATATACCCCTGCAGACGACAGATGGAGAGCGAGTCTTAGCAGACAAGCCTTTGATTGTTTTACTTTTAAAGTGGGGTTTAAAACGATTGCGTGTGAGTCAAAGGTACCTCAGAAGCATAGAGCAGGCTTTACAGGAGGTGGTTTCATCAAAGCAGTGCATCTGGAAGTCATGGTTGTTAGCTGTGGAATTCTCTGGACACATATTTGACCTGCAACCATTGGAGTAGGAGGACATTTTGACTAAAGCCAAGCCAAACAATCACAAAGCTGGCATCTACATGTAAGGAAGTTGACTTTGATGGAAGTCGCACACTTTGGTGGTGGTCATGAGACTGAAGACACCAATAGCAGCGGCAGCACCACTTTGATTTGATGTCAAACAATCATAGTCACCAAATCATAGGATTATATCCAACGGGCTGGAACAATAACTAAAACTGAAAAATTAAACCATAAATGACAAGTGGCTACACTTGAAAATGTGTTTACTTCAGCTTCTTAAATTGCACATTGCAACATTTTAAATATAATTAAAATTCAATATTTCATTGAAGTTAAGAAACTGATTACCTTACAATTTTTTGGCCACATTGGGGAATCATCACCTGTTAAGTTCATCCAGCAGAAATGAACAATTTAAATGGATCTGACGCAATTATGTTATATTATCAAATGTTTTTGGTCAACAATGTAACAGCATTTACCTACTAACTGATCACCAATTAGTTGCCAGTTTTGTGTGTCTGCAGTGCAAATTAGTCCCTGTTGTGGGACTAAAGGATTAGATTATTTTATGAAGCCCTGAGCTAAGGTTAGCACCTTGAGTAATTCCCTTCACGTAATATTGTAAAGGTTTTGGCCTTTACTATGTACAGTGCCGTGAGATAATGTATGTTGTGATTTAGCAATATACCAACAAAACTGAATTGAACTGAATAGTCACTGTCAAAAATAGTGATTTTGTGTGAGTGTACATAGGCTGTGTGCACCAATTGTCAAGCAAACTTTCTATCTTTGTGGCGACATTTTTGGCTGAGCCACACAACTTTAATGGGTTTTTCTTTTAGGATTAATACCTGGTTTTAGGGTTAGGGTTAGAATTTTGTCACGTTGGGGTTAGGCATTTAGTTGTGATGGTTAAGGTTAGGGTAAGGGGCTAGGAATGCTTTATGTCTATGATAGTCCACACAAAGAATGCAAAATTAGTGTGTGTCTCAACTCACAGAGCCATCTCAAACTGTTCCAGCCACTTCTTCTTAAGTTCTCTTGTTTTGAAGAATAAATCGTATCCACACCTCCCATAGCAGTCCAGCAGCAGGAACAGATAAGACCACTGGACACACACACACACGGTCAGTCATATGTCTTAAATCTAGTATAATTAGTGTTACACAGTGAAGGAGGTGGAGGAGTAAAACCTTTTTATTGTCCTTCTCTCCTGTGGTTTCATCTTGTATCTGGTAGTGCTGTAGTTCAATGATCTCCTTCAACTCAAAGGTTTCTCCCCCTTTCTTCTTACACACAAACATGGCTTTATCAAACAGGAATGCATACCTGACAACCAGCACAATTTACACAGATTGAAGGGCAAGTCAGATACACTGCATCAACACATAGAGGATTCAAGCAGACGCATAAACTACACACACCTGTCCTGTTTAGACTTTTTTTCTGAGCTGCATATCTTCAGCTCTCCATCAATCTTTGGGCGACCGTAGAGAGCAAGAGACTGAGACTGAAGACAAGTGGAAAGAAGAATGAATAAACACAAATAATGGCTAAAATAAATATATTGAAGCAAAAACGGTTACCATGTTTTCTATGGACAACTGGAAGGTGGTGATTTGTCTGATGATCTCATTGTCCCGCTTTACCTCGTTCACACATTGTGCCAAGTCCTGGAAACACACAGAAATGGATGAGGGTATAAATGTTGTAAATGGAGGCCAGAGATTGACATCATAAATATAAATACACACTCTCATGGCATCAAGAGCTGTGCGTAGGTTTTCCTTGTCTTTTGGGTCAGTGGTGTGTTTCACCAGCTCCTGCACACACAAAGATACAAATTCAAAATCTAGCTGTGGGGGAAAACCACACTGTGAAAATATAACTAGATGTAATGCAAGTAAACACACACACACACACACACACACACACACACACACACACACACACACCTGTAACAGCAGGTGATATTTGAGGACCCTCTGCAAAGGAACCATGAGTAAGTCTCGCAGAGAAAAGCGTCCACTGTTTGCTCTCTTTGAACACTCCTGAGGGGAAAAAAGAAAGAAGTGAACATGTAGGCCAAACCACAGTCGTGGCCTATTGGCCAAAATATAATATGACCTCACTCTGTTGCTAAGAAGCAGTGGCAGGAACTACCATCTATTTCTAAATGCAAGGAACGTCTGTCTATTGTATAATTCAATTTGCTGATTTGTAACAAACAGACAAACTTACAATTATTACAGATTACAATTATTATTTTAACAGGAAGAAATCTTGGACAGAACCAGACTCGGTCGGGCATAACTCTAAATAACAGTGGGCCAGTTGACAGGTTTGAAACCTGGCAGGTGACTTTCTTAGAGCACCAGTGAGTGCAGTGCCAAGGTGTTTGGATGAGAATTACAAGAGATGTCGGGAGAAATTGCTAAACGCACTGCTTCCACCCCGTCTCACACAAAGCGCCCACTCCACCACAGTAGACAAAAATCAATAAATCTCAGCACTTGCAGATCAATATAACACTTAATGGGATAAAACACAGAAGACGAAAATAAACACACACACTTCAGCTGTAGGCCTTAATTTTTCTTATATACTCATGTACTCTCTTATATACTCTCTGCTGCTGTGTGCCATCTGATTGTAAAAACATATTCATCTGCAAGTGTTGATGATTATCTTGTTTTTTTTTAATCACGAGGGAGTTTAATGGTAAGAGATAAATTCTTATTAAGACAAATTTCCTAAATCCTTCTTCTTTCACAATACTCAATTTGGAAATGACCATAGATGCCAATCATTTGTTGCCCATAAACATGTCTCTCATTTTGTGTCAGTCATGGAACATCTGTTAAAATAAATGTAGCACATCTCCTCACCTCCAGTTTCATTTTGATGTCCTCCCTTGTAATGGAAAGCTTGTCGAGGTGTTTTGTTGCCGTTTCCACCTCACTACAATAGCGGCCATACAGTAACAGCCTGAAGGAGTTAAAACCATTTTATGATGCACATTTCCCTTTTATGTTACTTTTTAACAATAACAAATATAGCTGTGTGAGTTGTGTACCTCTCCTTGTAGCTCAGAAAAACCTGGTAGAGATTCTTTGCCCCAAAATGTAGAATGGAGGTCCTGACCTCTTCCAACAACTGACGATGGGTGACGGCTAAATCCTGCATAGACAAACAACAACAACAAAAATGTTACTAAATGGTTAATATTTGAAATCAAACCTGACAACATGCGTGGATAATCTCCTTCTTTACCTCGATGTTGATGAAGATACTGTCAATGTCTTGATCCTGGAGAAACCGCTCAAGCGGTTTCATAAAGTGCTGCTCAAAGAGAAGATACAGTTTGTGTGTTAACTGAGTCTTTACTCCGTGTGTCTTCTGTAGTCACTCTGAGGTTCTGTGCTCACCTGTAAAATAGATTCCAATGTATCCGTGTATTTCTCTTCTGTCTGTCTGATCTCCTGCAGGCAGCACTCTCGTTTGTCTACACCTGTTTTCTGTTGCTCCACAAACACAAACAAAAAAATGAAAGGGGGAGGGGTATACAGAAATTCATCTGTTTCATAATTTGCCACACTAGTTTCATTCAACTTGTATCTTGCAGCTAAACGTTGATGACAGGTTTTTTGAGAACACCCTCTTCTGATTGTTTCGTGAACATAGTTTCCACTGCCGGTGTCACATTTACATGCATTGCACTCCATGAAAACTAATTTCACAAGAAATAAATGAATAAATTCTAGAGAAATTATTCAAAAAGATTGACAGTCAGTTTGCTGACACTACAATCCATTTATAACCCCATATACAGTGACTCACTGCAATAGGTTATAGGTTTTTCATCGTATCCTAATAGTTAAAGTGTCAATAAATAAATGTAAGTAGTTGTGGGATGATAACCACAACAGGGGCACACACACATACATACATACATACATACATATCTATATATACATATATATATATACATACATATATATATACATAACATATATATATATCTATATATATATATATATATATAGATATATAGATATATATATATGTGTGTGAATGGGTATGAAAGATGAGTGATAGAAAAATGTGCTGTATATAGATGTGCTGTGTATAAGAGAATGGATGAATGGCAAAAACTGTAGTGTAAAGCAGCTTTAAGTGGTCATCGAGATTAGAATAGAGCTATCTAGATACAAACCATTAATCACTCTCCAAATCTAGGCAATAATATTTAAGCATTAAACATTGTTTTTAGGTCATATTCACATTTAAGAAGCTCATTTTAATTGTGTTAATTAGTGAAAAAACACAGATTACCAAAATAGTTGACGATTAATTTAGTAATCGATTAATCGGATAACCGTTGCAGCCCAAATGTGAACCACTCACAGTTTGTTGCTCATCTGTCCTCATCAGGTCTTCATAGATCTCATCCCCTTCGTTCTCTTCATCATCCACAAAGTCGTACAAGTCATCATCTTCTTCCACTGTGTCACTGATACACATAGCACACACTTAGACACCACATACGCACACATTTATCTTTTGTTTGTAATTTTAAAATCTTTCACTTGCAGTTGGCATGCACTGTGTAAGCCAGGCTGCTCAGCACCACTCCAGTCAGATTTGCCTTAATGCCTGATTCCTAACTAAAAAAAGCTTAATTTTAAAGCTTCAATATGGAACCTCTATTGCTCCCCACATGAATTATGAGTATTAACCAAAATACTGCCAGCATCTCAACAAAAATTACTGCTTTTTTTCCTCTTTCCTTCTCCCTCCTTACACACGTTAGCACAGGTACGCCACTAAGGACACTACATTGATTTTTCAATTCGATTCAATTCGATTCAATTCAATTCAATTCAATTCAATTCAATTCAATTCAATTCAATTCAATTCAATTCAATTCGATTCAATTCGATTCAATTCGATTCAATTCAATTTTATTTGTACAGTGCTAAATCACAACATATATGATCTCAAGGCACTTACTGTCCATAGTAAGAACCAAACCTTTACAATATTACAGAGAGAAAAGAGACCCAACAGTTCACACAATGAGCAAACACTAGGCATCAGTGGAGATAAAAAACTAAAGACAGAACCAGACTCAAAGATGTGCGGTCATCTGCCTCGACTGGTTGGGGTGAAGGAAAAATGGGGGACGGAGGGGAGGTGGGAAACAGAAAGAGGGGAGAAAAAGGGAAATATAGGGACAGAAGAGACTGGGAGCACATACTGTATATAACAGTTGTATATATGTATATATACTGTATATATCAGTTATGTTATGTTTATAGAACTGATTTCAATTATCCATTCAACAGAGCACTAGCCCTAATCTTATCCTAACCAGTTAACGCCCAACCCTAACCTTAACCTGACCATAATTCAAATTTTAGTCCCAACCTGAACCATTTCTTCAGAACTAAGGTACTGCTGCATTAGGACCAGGGTTTGGTCTCCACGAGGACTATTAAGGTAACAAATACAAGAAGGAACAGCAGCAGCTGTGTTTGGAACATGCAGGCATGTAGTTGGACAGTTGTTAAACAAGCACTTAATTTGATTTGTCTATTGGCAGAGCACACAGTTTCAATATCGGAAAAAAAATAATTCCATTTAATCGTGAGAAGCCATAATTGAATAGAGTGTTGAGGTTTCTATTTTAAGGAGGAGAACCGACTTTGGATGCTTCCTGTTCTCACTTTTTATTGTATTCAGCCATAGTCTCACTTTGCTATGTACCTGTTGTACTTCCACCTTGACTCCATCAGTCGTGACATAAAATGCATCACTCCTGCGTGCAGCGTGAAAATGTCGCCAGGCGACATTGAGATCTAAACACTGCTATACTGAGAAACACAAGAGAGAGATGTCTGGAGCTGAGATGTTGTGTAAACCCATTTGACAATGGTTTGAATGTAGCAGACATTTATTTATATTTAAGGTTTGCGCATTACAGCTACCCTTGTAACTCCCAGCCGCAACATAGTTGTGAACATACATTTGGGAAATTTGGGAGGATGACTCACCATAAGACAACCAAAGGAAGATTTGGCTGTCATGTTTAAAAAAAAATCTGCACTTCTAGGACTAACATTAGTCCTCTTTCAGTTTCTCATTGAGTAGATTTTAAGATAAATTTCTCACTCTATCTTGTCAGACAGGCCGCTGTAGATCTCATCATCAGGAGCACATTCTTCCAAAGGAAAAGGCCTGTGAGGATGAAAAAGAATGAAGTGTGTAGGGAGACTCACAACACCATGAAGAATGTTAAAGTAATTATGTAACATCAACACATCAATTTAGCAGTAAATTAACATAAATTGTGCTTTACAAACCATAATACAGTTTTAAGCATATGCATAGACAGAAACAAATGAGGAATTAAAGTGGTGTAAAAAGCAGTTCATTAAAGTCTGGAAATGTTAAATAAGACAGTGTTATGGACAGAGTTATGCATATTACTTACTGGAATCCTCTTTGTATCGCAATGGATGAATGCGACAGCATGGACAGAGTGTCTATAACCTGTGACACAGACACATTAAGAGTTATGTTGTTGATATGTCACAGTAAAGAGTGGTTTCACATCTAATGCAGAGGAATTCTCCCCTGCTTTGACCTGAGAACTGCAGTATTACAATGAGTGAAGTGACTTCATTTCAGTTTAGGCTGACCAAACATCAATTTCTGCCTTTCAATGTTATTTGCGGCAGAGCTGTGGAGAACTAGCACAACTAAAATCAATCAAGTTTCAGTTCCTTGTTTTTTATTTATCTTTCCCACTGCATTCAAGTTCATCTTTTTAATTTTACCACAAGACGTCACTCAGATTATTAAAATTAAACTGATTATTTTCTTTCGGAGTAACAGATTAAAATAAGGAGGGGACTTTTATGACACATGTGATGATATAAAATCATATACTGTCTGTATGTCTCTGTAAGAGCTGAACCTTTTTCTTTCATTCCAAGTCAGAAAATTTAAGAAAACTGTGAAAGTCTGTCAGAGAAATGAATAGAATTACACCAATTTAAATAATAACGTTGAAAAACTAGTACGACATTGGGAGAAATGTGTTTGTTGACTGCTTTTATCATTTTAGTTCTTCTATTTCAAAGTTAACACTTTTAACTTTGAAAAGTTTCAAGATCACTGTCCTTTAACTGTCCTTCAGGATCACTGTCCCTTAACAAGGAGAATGGAGCCTCTTTCATTTCCACTCTACACCAGTGAAATTTTGGTTGAGTTGGTTGGATGAACACTGTGAGAAGTGTCAGAAAAAAGAAATCTGCTTTCATAGCGATGTGCAGCAACAGCACATCCAACTAAAGAAAAACACAGTGCTGCAAAGTAACATTTTAATTAAAAGAGGCTTTATGTGTGTTAAAACCTTCATTTTTGTTACCTGTTTGAGGATCTATGCACTGATTTCACTGCTGTGAAACCAGATCACAGTTCAGTAAATAAAAAGGTCAGTGACAGAGACCCACCGTAACACACTGTAATCTACATTAACTAAAGTGCTGCAGTGGCACTGCACCGAAAGTAAAAGAAAATTGTGAAATTCTTGATTCGTAAGTTCACTGAGCCACTTCAATTACTGAGTCACCACGTTACTTCCTGTAAGGTCTGTGTGGGAGTCTGCAAACTGCAGGGCTTCTGGCTTCTGACTTCTGCCATGATGTCTGACATAAGAGCGCACCATGTGTTTCAGGCAGACAGATGGAGAACTAATAAGATACACTGAGATATAGACACAAAAAAAAACAAAAAAAAAACAGAATAGATATAATACAGACTAACGGGTCTTACCTTTGCAAAGTCTCGAACATCAAACAGGTCAAAGGCCTCAAACAGTTCACTCTTTTTCATGTGAAACTTCATTTGACAAACTCCCAGGAATGTCCGGATATTTTTTAGGCACAGAAACTAAACATGAACACAAAAATAAACATAGATTTCTTAATTTCAGTGCTAAAAGTGATCATTCAATTAATTACTTTATACACACACACACACACACATATATATATACAGTACATAGCCCAAAGTCACAACTATGCCTGAGAAGACTTTACAATCAGAAAACCAACCAGAACTCCCCAGAGCCCCCTTTCTTTTTAATAAATTAATTCATAAAATAATTACAATTATTCAACAACCTTTTGCCAAACACTGCATGTTGCAGTGTCTCATTGTGATGCCGCGCATGGTGAGCGCGTCATTACTGTTTGTCCATGGAATACTCGAAATGCTATGTGTAAGATTACACCATGTTTTGCACTGTGTTGTGTTCTCTTGTCCTGTAGCTTATGGATGCGCTGCCTGAGAAGACTTTACAACCAGAACTCCCCAGAGCCCCCTTTTTAATAAATTAGTTCATAAAATATTTACAATTATTCAACAACCTTTTGCCAAACACTGCATGTTGCAGTGTCTCATAGATAAGAAAAAAATGCTGTTTGTTCACTGTGAACAGAATAATTGTGTTTTTCATTTTTCATTAAACTTTTAATTTAACTAAATGTGCCATAATTATACACATAGCCAATTAAAAATGAATGAATCTCAGGCAACAATAGTCAATGTTTACCTTGAGCAAGATAACAGGGTTAAAAAACTTTTAACAAGCCAGTGAAAGATCACATGAACCTGAGCAATGGCTAGAAGTCATCAACATTCCAATCTATTCCAGCACAATACAGCTATGGTAAAGTATACATTGACAGAAATCTACACCTGCTGAAAATATCACATTAAAAGAGATGAAATTACACTAATAATAGCAGAATTATTATATTCCACTGCTTGATATCTAATGTGTCAGTCACATGCAGCTCGATGGCATTCGTGCATGTGGATACAGTCAAGACAACCTACTGCAGTTCAACTCAAGCATGAGAATGAGGAAGAAAGATGCCTTTGAATACAACGTGGTTTTTTTGTGCCAAATGAGTGACGAGAACTTCAGGAACCAATGATCTACTGGAACTTATTTTATTAATCCATATAATATGCAAACTATTTACCCAAATAGCTTATAGTTGTGAAAGAAATACAGCTGAAATTCAGAAAACACTTTTTCAAACATTGAAAAGTGAAACACAACATTAAAATTCAAGCACTTTTAAGGATTTCATACACCTTTAAGAACCATGAATAACACCAACAGACACCAGACAAAGTTACAGAAATTTTGTAGACTTAATGGAGAAACTAGACTATGATCTCCCCTCTCTCTGTCTCTCTCTTTCTCTCACTCTCTCACAAAATGCGGAACTCTAATTTGAAAAAAGGGGAAATGTTGAGCTCTGGCTGATACTGCTGCACACATCACATTTCTGTCAGAAATGCAGGCCCTGTCAGTCCCTGCAGCAGTAACTCAAGGTGTGTGAGAGAACTCAATTGTGAGAGAACAGGGAGCATCCTTGACTTGTGTAATGTCATGTTTGTATGCGTGTGTGTGTGTGTGTGTGCGCGTGTGTGGACACGTCAGAGTGGACTCCTGCCTTCTGTTAATCACCGGATGTTTCTTAACCGCCCTCGACCTCACAGGATTTCCCAGTGTTTCACAGTGCACATTTTAAAGCACATTAGCTCATGCACTCACATGCACTTAAGACATCACAGGGAGTCCGATCAGACATGATTCAAGGACTTCCCTCGAGAAGTTTGGACCAACATCATGACAGCCATTTATACTCTCATTCTGTTGCTCTCAAATCATTCCTTTTTTTTTTTTATGACTCAACATTTGCCTCTAGCTCTTTCTGTTCACACAAATTTACAGTATATCTCAACATCTAGAGAGGAGATTATGATTAAATTTGGTGAAAATGCAGGTCATGATTAAGATATATTTAAATAATAAATTTTAAACTTGTCCAAAACAATGAAGAGGAATAGCATTAACTTATTATTATATAACACAACAATGGATCTGTCAAAAAGTAATCACACGTCTGTACCGGCCTCTTGCAACTAACATCTAAAGTGACCAAATAATAATAATAATAACAGACCTGGACCTTTTCCCCACTAACTACAGAGTATTTTCCTATCTTAATAGCTCAGAGGATTCAATACTGGCAACTATGGAAATGTCCTATGGAAATAGAGCAGGAAAAGGTTTGTGTGCATGTGTGTGTGTGTGTGTGTGCATGCGCGCCTAGTATTCCTTATGTTGTAGGAATCTAAATCTGTTTCACAGTCACGTTATTGGGGCTT
Organism: Brachirus orientalis; assembly: GCA_016785285.1. NCBI lineage: Eukaryota > Metazoa > Chordata > Actinopteri > Pleuronectiformes > Soleidae > Brachirus > Brachirus orientalis. The sequence continues at coordinate 5,117,124 of JAFBJR010000175.1, forward strand.
GTCTTCCTTATGGGGACAAAAATCAAGTCCCCACAATGTAAGTTACTACATTTTAAGGTGAACACATGTTTTAAAGTTCGGGTCAGGGTTAGGGCACTAATACTTATGCTTAAGGTTTGAGTAAGTCTCCAGGCAATGAATGTAAGTCAATGCAATGTCGTCTGAAGTCATGGAAACTAGTTTGTGTGTGTGTGCGTGTGTGTGTGCACATCTCACCTGAGACATCTGTGGGCGCAGGTTGATCTCTCTCAAGTTGACAGCCTGTGGCAGCAGGTTGTTGAGCAACTGGCAGAGCAGCACACCATCTCTCAGAGCCTGAGCCAGATCACACACCTTCCGCAGCACGCACACACACAAGAACACACTTAAATGCAGGAACCAAAACAGTGGTTCTATGTGTGTCTATGTACAGGCGTGCACATGTATGTGCCACAGCTGATCTACCTGTGCGCCCCCCCATGTGACCCGGTGGTTCTCAGGAAGAACTCTGCACTCTATCAGCCACATCGCACACTGCCGCCACAACTCCATCTTTCCTTTCTGAGTGACACAGACAGACAGTTTGATGGGAGGCCAGATAGTGTTAAATAGTCCTCACAAGCACAATATTCAGTCATAACTGAGCTCAGTGGTTTTAGGCACAAGCAGATGATTTCACTGGACAATCCAACAACATTGTCTGGTACACTGCACACTGAACAGCACTCGTATGTATTCACTGACTTAATTTACACATTTAAAAGTCAAAGTCGTCAAATTTTACAGTTTGTATTTATATGAAGCAGTTCTCAGTCTAACTTCTGTTATTTTCCAAATAAACTAGAACCTGCACACTGAAATTAATGTTCTATTTTAGTACTAAATCAGTCTGAAACCAACTCAGTTGGCTCTAGTGTGAACAAAGACCAAAATACCATATCTGTCTTTCCAAAAAGAAAATGCAGCTTACTCGTAACCGAGTAAAATCAAAAAACTGTAACTTTATAGATGCATGTTAACATGGGATGGTATGAGAGTGATGCCTTACCTTCAGCAACGTCTCCAGGTCTTTCTATGTCTTTCGTTCTTGATGTTCACCTCTGTCTGCCTTTCATGATCTCATTTTCAGACTTGGGCGCTTTCACTGTGCTTTTCTTCCGTGGTGGGTGTTCTGCAGAGCTGCACTATGTTGAAGGCTTTTAACTTCATTGCCGCAACTTCCTTTTTCCTCTGACGCACCTTATCTCTCTCTCGCTCTCTCTCTCACACACACACACACACAGAGAACTGATGCTGAGTGGTGCAGAGTGATAAAACAGTGTGCTCTGTAAGCGAAATGTAACCATAATATAATGGTTTACATCATTAATTGAGTTATATGTTTTTATACTGTTTTTATTTTGTTCTATTATGTGACTTTGTGACTCACACAAGAATTCCAATGCACTTGCCCAAATGGCAAAGTCAATGAATACCTGAAAATGATTTGCAAACATATACATGAGACCAGAGTGTGAGTGTGTATAGGTATATATTATTTAAAAATAATAATAAATATGTGTCAAGAGGCCAACCCCGCTGTTTTTTTAATTATATTACAGGGAATGTCATGCATGTGTTTGAATTTTTTTATTTTTAAGTCTGTGGAAGTAGCACGTTAACTTATTTCTGAAACAACATTAAGTAAAATATCACAAAATGAAAAAAAAAGATGAAACCTCTTAAAGCATCTTTGGGGAGAAAAGTATATTAGTATATTATAGTATATAGTATAGTATTATATCTTGGGGATTTTATACATGATTATAATACAGTACAGAAGTCTGAAAAATGTATAACAGAGATTTTTCTGGTTTGATGTCATTTAACAGTTGTGTCAATGCTGAAACAGCACCAAGATGTCATTTTACTACCATGTGTTTGGATTTAATGTGTAAAATCTTTAAAGTAAAACAATGTAAATGTGAAATTTATTAAATATATTTTTTGTATTATTTATATTTGCTGAGAGTAACTTCACCCAAATCACACACACAAAGATAAATCCCCCCATAATACCTCATGGTACTCACCTACTTGCCAACACACTGCCTTGATGATGTTACTGGTGTAACTGTTGATGAATAGCACCCACTGTTGTCACAACAGAAAAATACAGGATTACTCTTAGTAATTTTAATATGTTGATATTTCACTTAAACATAGTGAAATACAGTAACTGCACAATAAAAGGTCTATTTCATATTCCAATATCTATGAATCAATCTGTAGGATTACCTATTTTGAGCTACTCAGAGTCTGAAACATCAGATTACAAATTTCATAAGTGAAAAAATCATAGACAAACACCACACAAATTCAACCAAATAATGAGGAAGGAAACATATTTTTGTGCAATAATTCCACAATAATAATGTGCAATAATAAACTATTTAGCATAATGTAAATCTAAAGATCTGTGAGAGAACCTCTGTACTTTCTTTAGGTTCTACACCATTTAGAGCCTTAAAAGTCTGGCCTGCTAAAGAAGAATTAGACCAATCAACAGGTGGGTTTCAATCAATCTACTTTTTTGTTTAATTTGTGCACTAAATACGTGATTGTAAACAGAAAATTCAAGATTTTTTTTACACTTGAGGAGCTGGAAAAATTGGCGTACTGATGAAAAGTAAATGCGAATGAGTGCAATAGTAGCACTAACAGTGAATAACAAAACGTTGGGAAAATAGCAGTAAATGCAGATACCACAATTGATGCAATGTGATGACTTTGTCTTGTGGCTTGTTATCCCTCTGTGGCACTACCTCAGTCAACATACTTTAGCTTACTGGTAACACAGATACATTTGCAATTTGTTTTCTCAAATCTTTGAACATTTGGTTAAACATTGCTCCTATTGGCCAAACAGCTGTGTGCACGTCTCTTTAGCAGAAAAGGTCCATCATCTAACAATGCAACATCTGTCTGTGCTGCAACCAACACCCAATGATGTTTGTCAGTATCAGCAGGGCATTCAAAAGATGGAGAGACTCCATCTGTCACATGTGAAGCGCATGTATCTGCAATATGAATATATTATACAAAGTGGATAATATATCCACATATTCACTTTCACATTCACATATAGATGCATTCTGGATATATTAAAATATACAAAATGGCTACCAGACAGCAAGGACCGCTGCCATTAATTTCTATGGAAGATGCTCACTTTGTGCATAAGGTGAAAAGTCTGTGACTTCCTATTTTCTTTTAAAGTTATGTGGCCTCAAGATTGTGTACTGTGGCATTACTTTCATTATGTCTCTATGAGTTCATAAAATAGCAACAGTGAAAATGGTGAAGTCCGCTAGAAAAGCAGTGGTTCTCAAACTTTTTATAACAAGTACCACCTGAGAAAACAGTAAGATCTTAAAGTAATACCAATATCACTAAAGTTAAAACACAGTGGTGTAAGTGCGCAAAGACAACTACAGACTTTTTACAGGAAGCAGATTTATTACCAGTAAGATAATTTCCTCGTCACATGTACTTCACACAGTATAGCAAAATTAGATTAAGATGGAGCTAGAGATAAGATGACTAATTATTATTATTTTGTTATTTAATTTTCTAAATTCCTCCGCTCCACTCTGATCACCTGGTATATACAGCAGAACAATATTTCTGATGTTCCTCCAAGTACCACCAGTGGATATTTGAGGATTTCACTCCACTTTGAGGAGTGAAATCAGGATATTTATATAAATGGTAATAGCAGACAATAATGAAGACAATGTTCAATGTTCTGTCAGACTTGCAAGTAGTCTTGCTTCTGAGACACAACTGGATGGCACTTCACTGTGTTTGTACACACTTATAATGTCACCAAGGAGAATATGATGTTCAGTACTTTGTCTTTTGGAAAAAATTTACAAAGACAAAACACAATGACTTAAAAACAGAGAATTTAAAGACTAAGGTTGGCTTATCTTCAGTAGTAAGCAAAGCAATTCCAGGTGACTTTGACCTGGATGACTGAGAACCTTCACAGACCAGGCCTATAGTATGACCATGTCTTGAGTTCTCCTGTCAAAGTATTACAGTATTACTATTGTGGGCTATGGGGAAAATAACTTTTTAGCAATCCTGCCAACTGCTGCTTTAAGTCTGTGTTTTACTTTCGTCCAGCAATATTTGACTGACTGTTTCATTTCCAGCACACTGTCGTTGCACTCAAGAACACTCTGTCAGGACATGTGCCTGCTGGTGTAAGAAACAATGGATTGATTGAAGATGTACCGTGTGTGGAATCTGATAGGATTTTTAAAATGGACTAGTCAAAATGAGACGATCGATGCTGAGATATTGTAACTCCTAACACAGACTAAACAAAGATCCAGGATTAAAAAGGATAGCCTGAAGTGACACGTAGTCAGCATCAGTTTATAGCTGTGTGCACCTCCTACATGTACAACCTGTAAGAGACCAATAGGTGTGCTCTCATGGGGACATCAGCCTCATGACAAAGACTCACTTAATAAAATGTATACCAGCTTAATTGACTTTCTTAAGAATATGTTTGTGGCTTTATGGCACCATTAAACAGCCCTTCCAGACTGGAAACTTAGATTTTAGCTTGCAGGGACACAGAGGTTTGTGTTACTTTGGTAAATCTGAACAACAGACATGATAGTTACAAAATGCCATTATGTAAAGTCACACATTTTCTCCCTTTAAACATTGAGTCACATTAAGTAAATTTACCTCAATGTGTCAAATTGCCAGAATACCCATTAAATCACCCTGAGGGAAAAAGCTTCAACGCCAGGTGTCAGCCTAACACATGTAACGGTTTTCCCTGCAGATAGTGAATCTCCAAACTTACAACCTGGACGGACAAGAGCTGAAGAAGCAGCACTCCATGCATACTTGTCTCTGACTTGACATGTTGACAGCTGCCTCACAGTCTCACACATTTCTCACATCTCCCCCTCTTGTTTTTCTGAACTCTCTCCCTCCGTCGTGGCAGGCCTCAACATGCACTTGACGCCTCCTGACAGCTCATGCTAATTCCTGTGCTGTGATTTGCTGCTTTCGGCTGGGTACCGTGTGCCAGCTGCACAATCTGATTGGCTTTTTGAGTGACCCAGCAGGTTTGAGGGGGAGCGGGCTTCCACTATTACCACAGAGAGTGAGATAGAGATTGATTTGATGACAGAATCTGCAACTTGGATGAAAGTAGCTGCAAAGCAAGAACACAAACAGAAGAATATTAGGATACAAAAACATTACAAGGAGAAGAAGATAAGAAAAATCCCAACGCCCTGCCTTGGTGGAGCCTGTAAACAGGTAGGTGTTACATTCTGTTGCTGCTGCCATGCAAACACTACAGAGTCTTTCTGAGACTGGGTGGCTGATATGTTTTAAGTGTAAGCTAATTTCAGACTACTTTTACTGTTGTCAGAAACTTGTACAAGCATGTGTGTTAATGTATGCGTGTGCTGGTATGTACTTCTTTTTCTGCCATGCTGTTCAGACATGAATAATCGCTCCATCGCCTGGTGGCTGAAACAGATTGGCCTGCCCCAGTACACAAAGATACTAGAGAGGGAATATTATGGCCTTGAGGTATGAGACTGTGCAGAATTCATCTTGTGCTAATGTGTAATTGCCCATATCGCTTTCATTTATCTGGTGCTTCAATTTGCAAAATCCGTCATTGCTCTTATTTCATTGGTGTCTTTGTCCCTCTACAGGGTTTGCTGAACGTAACTGATGGAGAGCTGAAGGATGCAGGGATTGAGGATGCAACTCATCGAGAAACCATCATCAATCGGCTTTTAAAACACAGGCAGATACTGGACCCACAATCTGGTAAAATACGCATGCACACTATGGCCAAGAGTCAAAATCTTGTCACATCAGCTAAGTGAAAACCTGGTTTTTGGTTTAACATGCAAGGCTGAGATCAACCAGGCTAAGATAACAAACAGACCATAAAAGCTTCTGGCTGAGAAGCTCTTTCTGTGAACCACATTATAAAATTATAAAAAAGCTACACCTTCTTAAAGCAGTAGTGTGTAACTTTTAAACAAATGTCTACTACATTCAATCATCATCCTGCACTACAGAGTGAGACGTTTTACGTCCCAAATTAGCAAAAAGCACATAACACGAGTTAAGCAAGACAGCTTCCTACAGTTGGAGTGTGGCTGAAAAAAGTGCCCATGAAAGGTTTTAGTATTGATCTCTATTGATAACAAATAGACGGTAATATTCAGTAGGACAATACATGTAGCCCATGGCCGAGTGGAAGGGAATTGGGCTTGTAACCGTAGTCTCCATCAGGTCAAGAACTGGGGTACCCCTAAGCAAGTTACCCAAACCCCATTGCTCATTGTTAACTGGACTCTCTAATCTGACCCCCCCCAATAATAGGGCCACATTCAGTGTGCTCTCCAGTGGAGATCTAAAGATCATAGTTGATGCTTTGTTTCACTGCTAGAAGGCCTTTTCTTGTTGGAAACCCAAAGTTGTAAACCACTCACTCTATTGCACCAAAAAGGACAGCAGTTGTCACAGAAGGAGAAAATCAAATGTGAGCTGTATCAAACACTGACACAGCTATTAGGCAATATTATTTCATCATCCATATTTATCTTCAGCTCCACTTTGACAGCACATTATTTACTGGTCACTCCGTGAATTTCATTAAGACTGCATCGGTGAAAACTTTGTAACCATGACATGGATATAGAGCAGACATTATCCAAGTAATAAGCAACTCGCTGACTTCCATCATTTCAGTGCATTGATGCATTAACCATAAATGCTTGTGCCTGCTCATAGATCACACGTCTGCAAAAGTCCACAAGGCTTTGATCCATGTCACTGACCAAACAATCTAGAACAGGGATGGCTGTCAAACTATGAGCCATTTCTTGTGTATATCAACTCAAGTATATCACAAAGTGCAGTATTCAGGGGTCTGTCTTCAAGATTTTTTGTTTTCAGACTTGATATTCCAGAGTTGTACTCTTAATATTTATTGCATAATATTAATTAGTTTTTATTCAAATTACAGTACAGCTAATTTTGAGGGTGAGCATTAATCAAAGCAGCACAGGCAGCAGGAGAAATAGGAAGGTGATATAATCAGGGAGATCATTTATTTTACTTTTACAAGCCCAGCACATTAATCTGTTATCGGAATTTAGAAAATTAATCGGTTATCGCATTGTATTGTGCCAAATTGTTTGACAAATTTTAGCTGTTTACAAATTAGCAAGAAGTTATAATTTAAAATCAAGTATTAGTGAAGCTGTTTTACAAATATAGTTACAATATTATTTGTAAAATGTAAATATACTGTTATGTATTACAATAAATCTAATACATTTTTTTCTAATTAAACATCAGTGGCTTGTTATGTGTAATAATGTGCATGTATCTTAATTTAGAGTATGCCAAATTTCTGTGTAGGAATTTGCATGTACAGTATATAGTCAGCAAATTTCAGGGTGTATTTTGTTAGTAAATACCAAACTAATAGATATTTAGTTACTTTAGAGCAGAGGTGAGCAAGATTTTCTAAAAAAAAGAGTATGACAGGACATTAACAGTCCAACAGATCTTTACTTTTAATTTAACATTTCTTTATATGCAACGTTGGCACACATTGTACTTCCTGTGACTACTTCAAAATTAAAGTTAACCTGTTATACACTTTGAATGTGAAAATCAAGCAGTAAGAACTGAAGTATGTGATCTGTATTAATTTGCAGTAACTTGATATAGCGTTCTACAGAAACTGCCCAGTGTCACATCTTGTGTCTGGTATAATAAGCAGCTGGTCAAGCTGCTGTATGCCAATAAGCAGCATGCGTGGAGGCCCCTGGCCTGATGGGGCAGAACTGAGACATGTGATGGGGTAGATAGAGAAATATGTAGCACAGCAGGCAGATGTATTTGCCGGAATGCTCTGATTTCCTTCAAGAATGTTGCTGGACATACAGTATTAAGGTCAATGAGCCACATCAGGTCCAGGGGACGGATATGGCCTGTGTGTGCTTTAGCGATTCAACAACATTTTACCCCATACATTTTCATTCAAGAAAAAAAAGACTAAATTACATCTGTTTCCATCCTCATATTTGATTAAAAAAGTTCTGATCTGATTAGAGCAGGTCACCAGAAATTACTGTTGGGTTTGGTCATATCAATTGACATGGTAGTTTCATGTTCTTTTAATGAAACATGAAGTAAAATAGGGTGGCATTGTTTTTTTATTCAGTGTATTTACTAATGAGATGCATGATGAGTAAAAATAAGTGATCCATCCATTGTCTACTGCTTTATCCTCTGGTCATTGGTGTCAAACCATTATTCTTAAAACTATAATTTTTTATTTGGGGTGGTTGAATTTATGACTGGTTACTGGTGCTATGCTATGACAGCTAATCCATCTATGTCATAAATTAACATGTTTTATCAGTTTTTTTAATCTTCATGTTTATTTGCCAGATATTTAATCATCTTCAACTCTCTACAAAACAGTGTAACTGTGCATTCCTAAATATTAAACTATTACTTTATAATTGTCCCCTCAGCTGGGGGTGTCCAAGAGCGCAGGGTGAGCCGAAAGTACTCCCTGGGATCTTCTTTGGACCTGGTGAGACCACAGATTTGGCAGCAGACGACATCACACTAAACAGTACATTCATCCTCAGAACAGACTCTGTGTAAGACCGGCACTGTTAAGGTCTCTGCCATGTCCTTCAGGTGAAGCCTCGGAAGGATCTTTTTCGTCAGAATGTTCTACCCCGCCTCCAGCGCGCCGACAAGAAACACCGTCTGTCTGCCTCCTGCTCGCAGCTGCGCCCACTCAATGAGGACAAAACTCAGATCAGTGACAGAGACAACTGTCAGGACAGCAAACACAGGTAAGCCCAGTGGGTATTGTGTGCGTGTCCATTAGAGTGTGTGATAATGGTTAATATTGTATACATATGTGTGTTCATAAGAGGGGCAATTTCTCCAGGTAGTCTACTCATGTTTGGCTAATAATCAACCAGTGCCTCATAAAACCTGTCAGGGTGAGTGAGCTGAAGTAGATAAGTACACAGTCAGTCCACAGAAAGACTGAAAAGGCAAAATGAAAGGAAAGTCTTTATCAAAATTCAAGAATTATGATTTTACTTTGTATCTTCATGAATGTTAACCTCAACAGACTTCTTATGACTAACTAATATAAACAACACACCTCTGGACTATCACATACTGGTCACCTTTCTTTCCAGTGAAAAGTCAATGACTGAGTTACAAAGACCATCGTTGGAAAGTGAAATACAGAGAAATTCCATTGCAGCCTCATTCAGTAGTGAGGGACCAGAGTAAGCCTGTGTGATATTGAAAGAAATGTTGATATTAATGATTTATGGATGGTTAATTAATTAACAATTAATTGGTTTTGAATACTTGTTATTCATAGATAGAAATATATGTATCAATTTAAACAATAAAACATTTTACATATGTTGTCAAAACCCAATTACATGCCTTTAATTATGATACCCTTGGTAAAAAATACATATTGTGCAGTGACAATGGACATTTGAAGGTGGAGATTTCCAAATTTCAGTGCATTAAAATAAACATACTTGTAGGAGAGGGTTAGGGTTAAGTGTTGTCAGTATTATTGTCCTTTACATTTTTATACAGCCGAAGCTGAAATCTTCAAATGTGTTGTCTTGTCCAATAGTGGTTTATATTGTGATAATACTGTGGTTTTGACAGGCCAGTCCAGTGTTTAAAAATAATTAAAAACTGTTTCATTTAAGAGATGCCAGTGTCATATTAAGTGAGAAATGCACTTGAAAAGTTTTACATGGATGTTTCCTCTTTAAATGTAACACCAGTGGAGCTTGTCAAGTTCAGGCACATCTCTGCTGACTCTTGATGAATGTGATAAACGTCTGAGGTTATAACCAAGATTCTGCATTCTCAATGACGTTGGTAGCTCTCTGCTCTGATTGGCTCAGATATGTTCAAAACCCTGTCATATAACTGACAGAAACACCTGTCTGCAAAATACATTGAGATTAACAATCCCAGGTTGTACATATATAAAGCAGATGGAAGAAACCATTTAGAAAATGTTTATTATTATAATGTTTTTTATTTTAAGTTTAAGATCAGACTTGACAGCTGGTGGGAGATGTTCCAAAAAGAGGGGAGGAGCAACTTTTTTTATGTTGTCACATGCAGCCCACATGAACAATTTCAGGAAAAAGTCTGGACTTCAGTGCATGTCTGAAGGCAACTTCACCAAGGAGGTTACATTTTTGACAGTGCCTGCTTGACTGTGAGTAGCATAACTCAAAAAGGAAAGATTTTGACGTCATTGGATGAAGTTTATGGCCAAAGGAGGGAATTATGATCGCCGGCTTACGACCGTGCTGTCACTGAATAAATCAGACTCATCTGTGAAATATTGAGATTTTAGACATTACCTTGCTTGATGTTGGAGAGTAACACGTTCCTGGATTTTTACTTTTTTTTTTTTAACTGATCTACACCTCAGCATTATTCGGTTTGATTCAGTTTTGATGATTTCTTTTTAAATACGCAGAGGTGCACCGACAAGACAGGCATATCAGGCAAATGCTTTTTGTTTTTAATGACAACCTCATTCATTCATTTAACGTGTACTGCTTTATCCTACACTTGAGGGTCCTGGGGGTTGCTGGTGCCAATCCCAGCTGACATGTGGATGAATAAGATAATAAGGGTGGGGAGGGATGATGAAGAGCCCCAATAAGCTTCTTTCCCTGGGCCCCCCAAACTCTAGGATCGCCTCTGGTTATACAGAGCAAAGAAACCAGAAAATATTAACATTTAAGAAGCCGATTACAGGTGGCAATTAATTTAGGAAGCAATTAATAATCACTGCAGCCCTACAGTCAGATGTATTGATAAAATAAAAAAACAAAACAAAAAAAACAGTTGTATCCCATTTTATGACTTACATGTCGAGACCAAACCAACGCCATACATTTACCGTCCCGTAGCAGCCATATAATCCTGACTGAAGCCGGGTGATCTGTCAGCTCGGCTTGTGTCGGTATCCGAGGAATGTCAGGCAGATAGCGGCGTTTCAGCACCGGAGCCCGAGGCGAGGAGAAAGAGGAGGGGGAGGCGGAGGAGGCGGAGAGCACCCGGGCTGACTTGTTGGAACTCGTCTAAAAACTGCGTGTAAAGGGAGGAGGGCGAACTTCTAAGGTTAGAGGAACGGGAGAGTAAAGGAGACGGTCTGCAGGACTGTCCCAGTTGTTGTTGTTGTTGTTAGAGGGGCCTTAATCTGGACAACGTAACTAACAACATGTCCGACACGAGTCGGCTGTGGCGGTGAAGCGGGCTGTCAGGTAGGAGCTACGGGTTGAACCGCAGCCCAAATAACGTTTTAAAACATTAAAAAAAAACTCGTTAATTAACGCGAGATGTTGTTTATGGAGTTTCTTTACGATTAACGGACAACTTTGTTATTAAACGCGAGACGTTGTTACATTTACATAGTTTTTATTTATTTAACAAGCTGCCATCTGAATCTCGTCAGATTGTGTGCCTGTCCACTTTTTTGGCTAGCCAACTACCTGTTGCACAATTTTAGCAGTCGTGACTTTGCGGACTGTATATTAGAAGCTGTTAATCGGATTACAAAGAGGAAGACCATCTGCCTGCTAAGGCTGAATTAAAGTTTGAGTCACGGTTATGGGCGAGTGGTTTCAGGTTTTCCCTGCACATTGCACAGGTGTTTGCTGGTGTTATTCCCGAGCCAACGCCCCTCAAACAGGATGTTACTCTTTGTTACGTCATAGCAAATCTGTGAACTGAGATTTCTCTGCACGACGCTGCTGATGCGTGTTTGTGTCTGACGGTCTTTGTGTTAAAAGCAATCAACACATCATCCATAAAAATGAATTTTTGATTCAACTGAATTATCCTCCTGCAGGCTGCAGATTGTGAATAGTCTTAAATAGTTCATGTTTCAACTAGTCCTAATCTATTCGCAAATAGATTAATCTGCCTGGCTGATTTCTAAACCAAAAGACCAGCTTCATAAATGTGAATATTTTCTGCTTTCTTTTCTCCACTGTTACAATTAACTGAATATATTTGTTTTGTGGACATTTGAGACATTTTCCAGTGTTTCTCACTTTGTACTGACCAAACAATTCTGTGGCAGGTGTTGCATTTCATGACATTATACCAGTATTTCTCAACCCTGGTCCCAGGAACCCACTGTCCTGCATGTTTTTACACGATTCTGCAGAGCTTGATGACGAGCTGACCATTTGGATCAGGTGTGTTGGAGCGGGGAAACATCTAAAACAATCAGAGCAATGTGTCCCAGGACCAGGGTTTGAGAAGCACTGCATTATAATATTCTTATTTATAAGCGGTAACAAAAAAATTATATAAATGCCTTGTCTACCTAATGCAGTACAATGCAACAGCATTACAAACGGCAGCCCCGAAATGACTGAGCTGCTATAGACATTATAACCTTCCTTGACCTTCATATTTTAGTGAGGTTAGAATTAATGGAGACACATGTCAATAACTCCTATCTAAAGCAATTTCCGCCAAACATGATTATTATATCCTTAATAAGAGGACAGTTATTAAATTGTTGTCCTACTGAATTAGGTTCAGTAACGACTCAAGCCATTATGGGGCCCTAAGCTGAATTTGATCTGGAGACCCCCCTGACATCACCTCGGAGCTTGACTTATTGATACAAATGTAACAGTATAAACTGCATTATTACAGTTTTGTTATTTACTCCAAATCAGCGTCATTCTTGTTTTTTCTAACATTAGGCCTAGTATTAATTTGCATTTTCATATTCAAAGTAAAGCACTCACTTTGGTTTTTACTGAACATGAATTAAGCAAGTAAACCAGTTTACTAAATGAGCAACTCCAAAATAAAACCATATAACTTAAACTCAACACTATTTAGATATTTAAATATATCTAGATTTCTTTAAACATGTTTTTTCTTCACTCACTATTGGGGGCCCCCCAGTGATCAGGGGCCCCCAAGAAGCTGCTTAGTTGGCAAATGCCTTGGGCTGACTATGATTGGTTTGATCCAGTTAACTGTAAATAAACTGACGACACATATAAAATGTATATTTATGTCATCTCAATTATAGTCGGGGTCAAAGCAGGCAAAACGAGCAGCTGTCAGCTCACACGTGGAGCACAGCAGGAGTTATCGAGCTCAGTCCTGTTGTGAGTTCTCTAAGCAGTTCATCTGTTAGCCTTGTGTTTACTGAGGCAGGAAAGTGGACGCTTTGGGAGGAAGGAAGAGGGGAAAAAAAGGCCGGCTATTAAAAGTTGCTCAGTTTGTCTGTTGTTAATGACACACCCAGACCTTGGCAGTGATCTTCCATCCTTGCACTGTTCACATACAGAGGAAAAACTATGGCCCCATCATCTGTGGCTCCCTGGGGTTTGATTTAGTTGCTCAATATCACCTCTCCTCTCTTGTTTTTTCAGCAAGAGGAGGAGTGTCAGTGCATACCTCAGCCAGCTGAAGGTAGGAGGTTAAACAACAGGCCTCTCCAACTCTCACCTGCTCTTTGTAGCTACTTTTCTCTACATACTGTATTTTTCATCATACGAGTAAATAAAATATGAGCCTGGACACATTCAGTGGAAGTAGTATCTATCCTTGACTCCTTGGTGTGTGTATGTTTTGTAGGTCTTTGGAGGTCGGAGAGAGATGGACTTGCTTAAGAAGGAGCTGGAGGAGGAGCTGAAGCTGAGCACTGAGGACCCAAGGAGTCATGCATGGTACCATGGCCCGCTGACTCGTGAGGTGCTCAATGGAAGTTACTATTCTCATTGTATTTATATTTAAAAGTCAAGGAGTGTGTAGGAATAAGTGACATAAGTAACAAACAGATGACTATGGTGGCCTTCATATACCAGAAAGGATGTTCTCTCTTCTGCATGGTAGACTTAGGCTGCAAAGCACGAAACTCTGGCTGGTTTGTTTGTTTGTTTGGGCTGCCAAAGAAATATGGTAGTTCAAGATAGGGCCTCAAGGCCCTTGTCTAAAATTAATGTAATAGTTTTATCTAAAGCCACAAAAAACACACTTAAAGAAACATGTTAATGGATAGTAAGTAAATTGACTTTCTAATGTTACACAGTACAATTCTCACAATTGTGTGACTGTCGGCAAGAAATCAAATAGAGTTTATTTCAAAATTATTGTTTTACCCTCTCATGCAATAAGGCCATCACGTCTGGGTTTAAGGTATTACAAGTATAATGAAAAGATACATGTGATTCTTCACTATCAACTGATCATGTCAACCTGCTGACTTGTTTCCAGGCTGCAGAGTCTCTTTTTGAAAGGGATGGAGATTTCCTGGTGCGAGACTCGACTTCTTCCCCCGGCGACTATGTTTTGAGCTGCTTTTGGAGAAATGGGCCAGTGCACTTTAAGATCATACGAGTAGTCCTACGTCCCAAAAAGGTGTGTCTATATGATGAGTGTTTACTAGGGCTGCAATTAACATTAATTATTTTTATAATTTATTCATCTGAAAAATGTTGATCTGTGTTTTCTAAACCTCAAAATTATGATGTCTTTAAATGTCTTGTTTTGTTCAAAAAACCAAATTTAGTCAGTTTTAATGATTTTGGTTATATTTAGCAAAAAAAATCAGAAATATTCACATGTAAGAAGAGAACCTGTTTAAATTCTTTCAACAAACACCTAAACAAATTCATTGATTATCAAAAGAGTTCATTTTGCAGTCGTTATAGACGATTGAATATCTGGGATTTTGAGTGATTTGGTGTCATTTTGAGGTCCTGTGATGTGGTGCTTGGCATTTATAAGAATTAACAAAGTAAAGGTTCATTTATTTTACAATTATTTTCAAATGTAGTAACTTTTTGGACACATTAAACATGTCCTTATCTTTATTTGGTATTTGTAGTACCTTGCATCAGATAAAACATTCCACTGAAGTACTGTATGTCAGACTTTTAAATACTGTGTCTCACCCAACAGCAACCCTGCTAGCCTCTTGGGGTTATCATTGGTTATGCAGATTACTAAAACCTGATATTCAGTGTATATGTACCATATGTACCTCTGTCTGTGTGACAGGGATACTCTCGGGAGCTGTTCCAGTTTGAGGAGGATCGCTTTGACAATGTTCCCGCTCTGATCCGGTTCTATGTGGGGGGGCGTCGGCCCATCTCCCAGGCCTCGGGCGCAGTGATCTTTCACCCAATCACACGGACACTTCCTCTGCGTGTCATCATGGAGCAACATACAAACACAAAAAGCAGCAGCAGAGGAACAGGGGGAGAAAAGAACACTGAATCCAACAAAAGACGAAGTTTCAGTTCGACGCATGCTGACACGCTTCAGTTCATCAATCCACTGTTAAGGTGTAGTGCACACACACACACACACAAGCACAGTACAGTTAGCACCTACAAATATGATTAGCTTTTCTCACAAGCTTAATTATATATGTTGCAGAAGTGGAAGCCAACCTGCAAACTTGGAGAATGTGGGACGGAGGCCTTCACTTCAGTCTGCACAATCTGACAGCAACCTACGAGCAGGTACTGTACATAATTTCAGCTTGAGTCAATAATTTGGGTTTTAAAATACTTTTATCATCTTATTTATCAAAATCCTCTTCACAATAATTTGAGTATAGGAGTCAGAGAAACAAAAGCAGAGTCTGTAGCCTTTAATACCAGTCTCTCCCTCCTCAGCAGCTCCACCGCATCATCATCCTCAGAAAATTAACTCTCAGTTTCCTCTTCAGTTAACACTGCTGATATACAGTAGATGACAGTGGCGAGAGTAAGGAGTAGGCTGTCTTCCGTGTTTAGCTGTCATTGGGCTGTAACACCCATTCACAGCCACTGGGTACTTTTAAATGCAATTCAGTACAGGAAGAAGAAACTAACAGCACATTTTCAATTTGAAATACCCTACAACTGTATGGGGAAGCTGCAAAATCCTTTACTTTTTGAGTTCTGCTGCTCTCATTCCGACAGACAAACGTGGCCAAAAACACAACCTCCTTGGCAGAGTTAAAGGTGTTTTACAAATAAATTACAGACTCGAAAATTCAAACTCTCACATATCAGATATCAGCCCAGGACCAGCCTAAAACAACCCGTCTTTGTGATGTGAGCACACTAACTTGAAGAGTAACAACATTTTGTGGTCTGCTTTTTACCGTCTCTCTTTGTCATACAGGTGTTCCACAGACCACTCAGTCAGCAGACACTGACACTGGCCCCGCCCCCATCTCACCAGTGTTTCGCACAGGCAGTGAACCGTTGCTGAGCCCACGACCACAACACACACGCCCCTCTCATCCAGGTAACGCACATACATCATCTTTATATTTGAAACACAAAACAACTCTTCACTCATGACTGTCTGTCTTGCAGGTGGTGGTGTAACTTTACGGGGTTCAGATGGACAACTGCACCCCCGAGCTCCTCCTAAACCTCTGAGGATCTCAACTGTGTTTTCAAACGCTACGCCTCCTCCACCCTCCTCAGACCCTTCTGCTTTCTACGATGAGTTAGTTATCCAGGTAAAACATCTCTATGGTTAATCGAGAGACTAACTTACCTGTTTCCAATATCATCTCACCTGTAATGGAGAGTTTATATCAAGTCGTTGTTGTATCCAGGTGCCACAGTCCCGGCGGAAGGGCCACGTGGACAGGTTACGTGCGGAGGAGAAGTGGCAGAGTCGAGCCCGTCTTACAGAAACTTCCTTTGGTTTCCTGGAGGCCCAGAAAAAAGGGACATCGTCACAGCTGCCATTTCACACAGAGCTGCAGAGGGCAGCAGAAGAAGAGGAAGACTGGCATTTTGAACGGCCGCATGTTTGTATTCATGATATTTTCAGTATATATTTCACCTTTCCAAATATAACCATCAGGTTTTCTTTGTTTTCTGTGATTTGATATTTATTTTAATGAAATTGAATGTTTGTCAGTCACAGCTGCCTTAGTCAGGATATCTAGAAATATTAGTTAAGTCTCATCCCCAGGTCATTTAGTACAAACAGGTGAGTATTTCTGTCTCAATCTCATCACAGAAAGATGCACATGCTTCATGTATAACATTCAACCAGAGGCTTTTTTTGTCTTGTCTGACTCTCTTTCAGACAGTTTCTCCATTTTTAGGTTGTTTTGAATTCTGTGAGACATTTTGCAGCCCCTCCTCAGACCAAAACAAAAAACAGTAGTACACATTTTAGGTCAGGTTCTATTGTTTCTTTCCAGCTCAGTCGGGTTCGGACAAAAAATTGCAGTCTCTTATATTCTTGTGACCATGTGGGAATGTGTGTGTTTGTGTGTATGCAGTTGTAAGAGTTGAGGTGTAAGATTGTCTATGTGGGGGACAGACGTGTTAGGACAAAGATATTGAAACTGTACGTTTTGTCGCGTGTCTAGCCTGACATGTTTTATCTCTTCTTTAATGTGAAGAACATTGGGTTCCTTTTTGATGAAATGTGTTTTATAAATGAGTCTTGCCTTTGCCTAATATAATATTCCTACACTAAAACAGATGGAGTCTGGATCGTGTTTCCAGCTGGATCGGTTCGAGTCACTGCTTTTACCAGAGAACAACCGACCTCTGGAGCCCAACATCCTGCTGACGCTCAAGGAGCTCTTCAACCGCTCTGATGTGAAAACCACTGCTCTGCACATACTCAGCGTCGACTGCCAGGTAATTTCAGCTGTTTAAGTCAACCAAGTATATATTTTGAGAGTCCATTTGCACTTTATTTTTGCAGGAGCTCTCTTAACCGACAAACTTTTAAGAGCCTAAAGCTATTTAATGATTTTTTTGTTGATGTTTTTCCTTCTGTCTGTGTTTCAGAAATGACTTTTTGAACTGTTTGTATTAATCTCACTTTGAGAGCACAATGTTGCTGTTGCTTCCTGCTGTCTTAATATAAAACAAATGTACAGGAATGTTACTTGGTGACACATCATCTTAACACCGCTGTGCTGAGAAACACACGCAGAGCTGTGTGGAGCTGATGGGCTGAACCAGCATTTTGTGCAGTGGTTTTAATGTTAATATTAAGTGCTACAGGTGTAAAGACAATTTTAAGTTGAAAGAATTTCTCAGAAACATTTACGCCTATGTTTTTGAGTATCAGTGAGAGATTTTTTTTATTTTTTTTTTGATATTACATCAAAATAACAGGTTGTTTTCAGTAAATGCCATAAAAGTCCTAGATTCTGAGAGTAACATTATACTCTTATTTAATAAAATGGATATAAAACCTTACTGGCAATGAATTTATCAGTGCTATGCTGCTGCAGGTAGCACGCATCGTTGGGGTGACGGAGGAGCAGAAGAGGATTATGGGAGTTGAATCAGGGCTGGAACTTGTTACTCTGCCACATGGACACCAATTACGACAAGATCTGTTGGAGAGGTACATGCAGCTGGCACATGAAAACATACAGTAGATATATAGATGTTTATGTGAAAGGATTTCAAAGAAACATATTTCCTTACTTTCCTGTCTGAAGAATGTATGAAACCATGCAGAAAAGTTAAAATTGCACTGCAGGTTTAATCTCTGGTTAGTGATGTTACTGCAAAACGACAAACATAAATGGAATTTAGCACTAAATGCTTCTGAAAAGATTCTTTCACAGTGCCTTCTTTTATCATTGTACAATGCACCATAAAATATTAACAGTTTTTAGCTATTTCTATGGTGATTTTTTTTTGCCCACTGGCTCACCAAAAATATTAAAGTAGAAAAAAGAACAGGTAACATATAGAACAAGTGATATATAGAACAAAAATGTATAGAAAAGTCTAAAGTACATGACAGCACATTACTACAAATTATGACATTTGCTCTTTATTTCCACCTTGGAGCTGCAGCTTACCTGTAAAAGTAAATGGGTTTTTGCAGCCCATGCTTCATTAATTCTCAAGCTGAATTAGCTTAGGTTTCCAGCTTAGAATTGATGATTGGGATCAAGGTTTATTTAACATTAGGGAGTCTGCTGAAGGCTTATGTTATTAATCTGTCACTTTTTTTAGGCATCATCTCATGGCACTGGGAGTTGCAGTGGACATCCTGGGCTGCACAGGAACTGTGAGCCAAAGAGCAACAGTTGTACATAAATTAATCTTATTGGCTCAGGCCCTGAAAGAACACGCCCACAACCTTTACTCCTTCTCGGCCGTCATGAAGGCTCTGGAGATGCCTCAGGTAGCTTGATATGTGATGAATTGGTTTTTTGTTATATATTAAAAACAACAAAGCATGACAATTTGGACATGCAACTGATGGAAAGACAGGAAAAATAATTCATATTTACATTAATCCATTCAACACACTATACCATTAGGAATAGGCTGATGCACAAGACTTATTTTTGCCATTTATACACGATCCTTGACATATCCCAGAATATCAGTCATATAAACGCTATTTTGAAAGCGACATACATACTTTCAGTGCATCAGTTCATTCTTTAGTTTAACTCCCTAAACTCCTAAATCTTTATTTTACAACACTGGTTTTCACTTTCAATGTTTCATAAATACACAACCCTCTTAAATTATACCTTTCTTCACTTAACCAAGAAAAAGCGCTGAAAACAATTGGGAAGGTTTTTATCATCTCAAAAAAGTCTTTTTTCATACACAGTGATAAATAAATAATCAGCATATTTTTTTGTAACTCTTATTATTCTTAAAGATCTTTCCTGGAGTTTTAAGTATTGGGCCTATATTGTTTTACAAGCATATACTGCATGGTAATGTTAGTGAGCAGTACAGTAAACTGTACTGTACTACAACTATTTTCCAAAGTTTATAATCACTCCCAATAATTTTTAGCCTCTGTATTTCAACTCCATTTAGATTGAGTTTAAGCTAAAACTTTGCTCTGATGTTGTTCTGAATTAGCAACTAATTATTAACTATTAACTATTAGAAACACTGTCAGCTTCCCTTCAACAATTCTTGAATTCCATTCCCTGAAAAAATAATCTTATCTTCTGTAAAAACTATTAATAAATAAGAAGTATAAGTGAGTCAGGGTCCAGTAGTGAACCTTGCAGTACCATTAGGTGGTATAACTATGACAAAGATGTATATGATTTGTAAATTACACAAACTGGAACCAGGTTTTAATTTCCTAACACATTGTATATTTGTGTGCACACGAGCAGATAGAGCGACTGGAGATGACGTGGCGAGCGTTGCGGAGGAACCACACCGAGAGCGCAGTTTTATATGAGAAGAAACTAAAACCCTTCATGAACTCACTGAATGAGGGAGACGGTAGGTCGGGGAGATGCATCACAGTCCATGTGCACAGTCTGCACACAGTGCACTGAGTCTTGAGTGTTTTTCCCTGTAGATTCTGTAGTTGAGGGACCCATAGCCATGCCACACCTGGTTCCTCTGCTGATGCTGATGGAGGGTGACGACCCGGTCGAGAACAGCGACAGAGGCTGTCAGCTTCTCTATGACCTTCTCCAGTCAGCTCGAAGTGCTGCACTACACGCTCAGGACTATCAGAAGCAAGCACATGCTCTGCTCACAGGTAAACACATGCATGTACACAGACAACAGTTCAAAGGCTGACGGAGTCTTTCAAATCATACACCCTAATTCAGGGTTTCTCATTCCTGGTGTTGGGGACCCACTGCCCTGCATGTTATAGATGTTTCCCTGCTCCAGCACAGCTGATTCATCAGCAGGCACCGCAGAAGCCTGATAATGAACCATTTATTTGAATCAGGTGTGTAAAACATGCAGGGCAGTTGGTCTCTCAGACCAGGATTGAGAATCCATTTGCAAAAGAAGCCAGTTCTGCCCTGTTTGTGGTTTCATTAAAAAAAATAATGAAATGATGTTCATTACTGCAGAGCCTCAAGTCCTGCTGTTAGATATTAGTACAAAAAACCAAAATGTGTGGTTATGGAATCTTAGCTATCGCAGAGTTTTTTTGCCAGACCTGCAACAGAAGACGTAATATTTTGTTAAAAAGGCCATAAAATAAATGTCATCTGAAAGAACCACTGCAACTGTAATTTTTTGGTGTCTAAATCTCATGACGGTTTGGGCACTTGTGCATGAAGTGTAAACAAAGAATCAGTTAAAATTAAAGCAATGTATTTGCATTGGTCATTTAGTCTTTCATTTTGATTTACTTGATTTGTACTACAGGTCTAGACCATGCATGAGTTTTGTTCGTATCCAAGAGAAAATTTAAATTATTAGAAAAGAAGCGTTTTTTATTTGTTGAAGTCCTCAAAATAAATAATAAATAATAATAAACCTGACCAGTAACTGAAGGTTCTAAGTCCAGGTCATAGTCATCTTCAGTAGTTAACTTTGTGTTAACTTTGTTTTTTGAGTTCAGCTCAAGACATTTTACCTTCTCATCAATGAAGCTTCTTCATTTCTGAAGAACCTTCCGATCTTTAACTTTACCAAGTCCAGTCCCCTACAGCTAACCACTGAAGAAAACATGACCAATTATTTATTTGGACCACATTACAGGATTGGCTGGTGGATTTTTCACCTGCCAAACTGCCTACCTTTGCACACGCTGCCTATGCTCTCACAAACCGGTGATACAAGTCTACAAAACAAGCTTTAGAAGCTACAGATAACACCCTCCAGTGTTTTGGGGGCTGAGCTTGGATAGACAGACAGCCAACAGGATTGGGTGTGGTTATCAGGTGCATTTTCTCCCAAAGTGAAGCCGGCTGTTGTGACACACAGAGCCCTACGTTAAATCACTCATATACACCGTTTAAACACAGATCAGTTATATAGCTGTTGCATGAGGCCTGTATCACATGTGTGTCACTCTGCTCCATCAGGAGGCTGGGAGCCGATCCCTGAGCTGCTCGAGGCTTTCCGCACAGAGTTCGCCCTGCGGCTGCTCTGGGGTCAGTCAGGTGCCATGGCCAGCAGAACGGAGCGCTACGAGAAGTTTGAAAAAATTCTGTGTGTTCTCTCTGATAAACTGGAGCCTGTGGAGATCACCCCACAACAAAGTGACCCTTTAACCTGAGCTGCAGACTGTGGCCTGTTTTCTCTGAGTGAAAGGCGAAATCATTAAGCAAAGATGAAACAGATCTGTTTTCAGTTGACTCTGACGTGACAGCAAAGACAGATCTGACCCTGGATATCACACAGTCATAGAGGGTAAATTATTTATTTTCCCTACTGAGAATGTCAAGACAGACCTTTACTGTGAAAAGGGCTGAGCTTGAGTAATTTCCTTTTTGCAGGAAATGTAAAATTGTTTACCCAAATGGTTGCAAATGTTTACTTTTACAAATGTCCATTTTTGATTCTCAAATACTGAAAGTTCCAAAGAAACAGCATGGACATGAGTGAGTTCTGTTTGCACAAACTGGAAATATAGTCTCTTTTTTCACTTCAGTGTTTTTAATGCAATAAATGAATGTTGTGAATGTTGTTGGCAGTTTTTGCACTATGTACTATGTTTTCATAAATAACACAATCAAGAGAAAACACACACCAGAAATCAGGATTTTTTTCCCCCAATTTATGACTCAAATGATACATGTTAATACATATGCTTTCTTTTTAAAAGTGGATTGTACAATATTACCCCCCAAGTGCAGGACAGAATGGTGCAGAAACCTCATCTTTAGCCTCAAGTCTCTACTCAAAACTCACAATGTTTAATGTTACCTCTCCTGTATGTTTGACTTTTTTTAAATTTTTTCCCCTAATATTCATATATATCAGACACTGAAAGGTGATTTTTCAGTGAAGGAGGAGACATCATATGTCATATCATATTTGTAAATGAATGAGCAAATATACTAGTGTATTTTAATTATTAAATGTGGAAAAACTATGTTAGACACAAATGATCAACTCGATATTTTTACGCAGTCCACAAAAAAATTGAAATTTCTCACTTTTTTTTTTTTTTACCATTCTTTACTTGTAGCAATGAGAAGCTCCGTTTATTTATTTCCTTTGAAATTTGGATTTGATTCCTTTAAAATGTAGTTCATTTGAATTTTCAATCGGACCAAAGTCAAAGTTTTGTTTGTTTTTTTTACTGGCCATTGTTGCAGAGGATTTAAAAAGTGTTGAGTGGTGAGTGAGTGTTGAGTGAGTGAGACTGAGAGGATAAAAATTTAAAAACAGGTAGTTGAGCTTAATAAAACCAAATCATGGAAAAATAAAAACAGTCAAAGCACCACTAGAGACTGCTCTGACACAAGAGTCCAGTCACTTCTGCCTACTGTCTACTTCTGAATTGCATCAGATTTCATGAAGTGAGTGCTTTATAATGATGAAGGCAAATGGAAGGCAGTTCACAGGAATAATATTACTAATTCTCCATTTCAATTTGGACCAGTTCAACCACTGTGCTTTTAAGTTTCACAGCAAACGATTTGCACACATGCAACTCTTTTGCTGTCGTGGAGAAACTGTAATATATCACGTACAGATATAAGTAAAATTCACTTTAAAGAAACGTTGGGTGCCCACATGTATGTCAAAAAATGTTATGTTCATACTGGCTATAAAGAGATTCTTTCCCAACATAATGTTAGTGATGTGGGAAACTTGTGTCTTTCTGCTGAGTGACAGTGGAGGGATATTAAGACAAAGAGCAAATTTTGTAGTCTGAAAGAAAACATCTTGATAAGCTGACACATCATATTGGCTTCAGCTTTTGCACTGAGGGAGGATTATTCTAAGACTATTTAGGGAGTGCGTTAGTCAAAAGATCTCACCAGAGACAGTGTAAACAGCAAAAACGTACTGTTTTTAAGGGACGTAGGAGGTACTTATGAATAGTCAATGAGTTACATACAGTAAACAGCGTTTAGCACACTGGGAGACAGAAGTACCAGGATGTGATTCATGCATTTATTTAATGTAAACAGGGACAGTCAAGAAAATGTGTTGTAACCTTGTTAAATTAGGCCTAACTGTGATAAATGTCATTCAAACTGCACTATATTCTGTGTATTTTTAGCAGTTTACCATGACAGACAGCCCTTTCCTTTGTCACTACATTTTTGCTGTGGCTGTGTTATAGGTAATACGTATGGCAGAGAGTTGGCAAGCAGCAGAAAATATTCAAAATATAGTATACATTTAAAAATGCTATTGGGTTTTTTCCAGTTGAGCACACTTTTTCCAGTGCTACAACCCATTTCTGTGTAATTCATTCTCCCATCTCCTTCTCCAAACATCACAAGCATGCTACACTCTGTCTACTGTATGTTACACACTAACTATGCAAGTAAGTACCTCACACACTCAAACTATCCCTTTATTAATCATGTGGGAACCTTACTATTGTTTTAACACAGATACAAAATGTAAACCTATCCTTTACTGTGACTGAGAGATATATGTATTTTGTGCACTCTCTATAGAGTAGTGGTTTTCATCCAGTTATAACTCATTAAACATGACATCATACAAACAAAAATAAAAAAAAAATCACATTATCGTGTCAGGAGAGAGAGGTTTTAGCAGAAAACTGGGCTTGCAAAAAGAGAAAAGATCAGCAGGTTATTAGAAATGGCAGCTGTAAAGTGAAGTGGGTGGATACATTGGTAAAAGAAAAGTAGTGCGAAGCTACTGAGATGCAGAGTATGTTGCACGAGTCCCTATGACTAAAGGTTCAGGAATACATTCAAGAGTTTGATTTCACAGAAGATGAAATCCATTGAGAAACTGAGAGATGGACTCTCCCGTCACAGTCAGCAGAGTCGAGGAGTGTGTGTTTTCTACCTTTTAAGCCTCCATAACGAGCTTTTCAATCACTCGCTATACGTGTCACAGGCTGAGAATAAAGAGGTGGAGCAGAGCTCCGATTATAATATTAACTTTGCATTCACCTTTTGCTCTTAACCTCCATCACAAGCTTTAAATGTGTGTGTGTGTGTGTGTGTGTGTGTGTATGTGTGTGTGTGTTACAGGGTGACTTTCACATAGGATGAAGGTATATATCCTTCCTCTGCATTCGCTCTAAGGACTCTCATCCAGCCGTCTCCTTTATCCTCCTCCATTATACTCAGCATCTCTCCCTCTGTGATAGAGATGGTGCCCTCGCTGTTGCCTGCAAACACGCACGCACACCTGTACATTTATATGTGTGTAAAACACTTACATCTATTAATTATAAAGTGATATTTTAATATCAAATGATACCATCAAAGGTGTACAGAGCCGTGCACTGGCCAATAGGAGTCTCTATGTCGTCAAACTCATCTTCAAACTCTGTGTAGATGTTATGGGACTCGTTGGCTGCTACGACACTGGAGATACATGTATAAAAGCATCATAATTTATTGTATCATACAAACATAACTCGTGGTTAGGCTGATTAGGTAAGTCACACTCAAGCATCCATTTAACATAAACCAAAGTGTCTGTAACAGAGGTCTGTTGTCACAGTGTTTCCTGAAAAAGGCATGTAAAAGTCTCTTTAGACATTTTGACACACATGTTTCCTAAACAACACTGCCTTCATTCTGCAAAGTGTCCCAGCGAGTGAGCAAGTACATGACCAGTTCACATGAACTGAAGTTACTCATCAGTTCTGCGGCTACGGGATCAGATGTGGGACACTAAGGTTGTCATGGGGGGTAGAAATAAAGTAGATAAACTCATATAACATGCACTTATTATCTTTTGAATAACATTGTGTTCAAGAGGCCACCCATATCTAATGTGATCATTCTCAAGTCCACATTAAGTCAAATTTGATGTTCTGAAAACAGATGGACATGTGGAACCTGAAAAAGTATTGGCTCTGGCCATAAAAATGTGATGGGGGGGGGAGCACTGTGTCACTAGATAATATGCACTTTTTTTTTAATCAAATATCCACAGAACAACACCAGTCAGACTGGTAAATTCATGACTCTAACAGTCTGGACTGGCAGCAGAGTTCTGACAACAGTACATCTGCTAGTTCCAGACTGTAGTTTTTAATTTAACAGACAATACAATAAGACAGTGATACAGGATCTGGCTTTGACCTGCTTTCTGCCTCTTATTTTGTTAAGTTCTGTGTTTCCTGTGGAGGCTGTCTTGTGTTTTGTTTTTTCAGGTGACTGGACTGTGCAGCCGGGCGGAGTCAACCCAACACAACCCCCCCCCCGCAGCTCATTTCCCGATTGACATTAAACCTTGGTCTTTGCTGCTGCAGGTGTCGGCGCGTCACACTCCCAACGTGACGGTTCAGCACGTTTGAATCCTTTTCTCACTACTTGTCCTGTTTTTTTATTCTGTGTTTTTTTCCCTTTCAGTTTCCCTCGGGGACCTCCATCCAGTCTGCCAGTCAGTCACCTCGCTTTTTGTTCTACATTCTATGGCTGAGTATTATTTGGATTCGTTTTTGTTTTTTGGTAAATAAAGACTCTGGATTTTTCTGCTTTTAATCGGCCTCTTTTTTGGTCCATACGTATCCTACACCCAAATCATCACATTCACTCCTGATAAGAAAATGAATGGGAGCATTTCTGTAAAATGTCAAACTGTCCATTTAAATCTAGGCCTTACCCATGTTGAGTATTATTGTTGATGGTGTTGGAAGATTCTTCTCCTCCCACTGCTTCTGACAGCCATGACTGTAACCACCAAGAATACATTTAATGCACAGGAACACAATATGCAAATTTTTTTTGTTTTTTATGTTTGAAATGGTGATTATATTTTAATCAACCTCACAATTTTGGGAGAGGAAACTCTACCATACACACTGCAAGGTCTTAGAGGTCGCAGACTGTTTCGGTTATTACTCAGAAATCAACAGGGGCAACTGAGGTTCCCCAAGAATGTGATATCAAATCTGATCTGTTGTCAGGTTTGAACGACGTAGCTGGTAATGTAAAAGTAGCCTAATGCCGTCTGTTGTCTCTGTGCATGTGTGCGCGTTAACCTCATATTTGGCGAGCTCCCCCCTCAGGCGCCCTATCTCCTGGGCGGTCTCCGTGATCTGAGGCTCCAGACTGGATGGGTCTCCCATCTGTGAATTCTGCTCGTACACACCCTTCATCTTCTCCAGTGCGTCACTGAGGTCAAACCAGGGCAGAAAAGGATTATTATTCTGTACATGAGACCACTGATTGAAGAAGCTTCTCTCCTGTGCAGCACAGCTGATAAGGTGGGGAGGGGTCCACTGAATGGCTAAAGGGACATGTCCAACTATAGTATATGTATGCGCTTTAGGAAGAATCGCTTCTCCTCTGGGCTCTGAGAACAGCTTTTGCAAATCCCGTCCTGATAGAGAGACTCTGACCAATTACAGTTCATTTATATTACAACCAATCTGCATACAGGTCACCATGAGATTAACAAGCTTGGTTCAGCCGAGGTTGATAAGGCTGTCATTGGCGAAAAGTCAAGTAATCCTCGATGTCCTTGTGATTCATAATCTGTGCATCAGGAATATTTTCTACCTAACATTTTGGTAATCTGTCTAATTATTGCTGAGATTCTCTCGGACCAAACATTAGAAAAATTTGTCCCAATAGTGTTTTTCCCACAGATGGTTGTGATAATTGTTGGTCACCTCTGATCCTGCGACTTCTGCAGTTCCTTGGCGATTTCATCAATCTTGGCTTGCAGCCTCTTCTTCCTCTGCTCTGGAGGAAGGTGAGAGAAATCTTCTGCAGCCGGCGGCTGCACACAGAACACAGCACACATGCAGACATTTAAGTGACCTGAACATCCTGTACTGAATACAACACTCACCACCAGATGTCACTCCTTGTACAACATCTACAGTCTGATATGAGGGTTAAATAGATGATTCAAGTCAACAATATGAAGCCATACAACTATTCTGTGGAAAGGAAAAACACTGATCAAGATAAAACGAGCACTAAAACAGAGATAACATAAGAAGTATGAACAATGAACATCAGAAAATACTGCATTATATTAAAAATCTCCACCAGACAGAGGGAAATTTAAGACCCATTTCTCATGTGGTGCCATACCAACGTCCTTTTAGGAAAGTTTGATTCAAAATTTAAATTGATAAAAATTTTAAATGATGAATGTAAATAGATTTAAGGCACATTAAACAGACTATTTGAAGATTTTGAGAGAGAATTTCCATGTTTGTTTTTCTCACCCAGACCTTAGAACCATTATAGAAATCTGCATCTAGATGTTAACAACAATGATAAATGTTTATTTTATTTATTTTTAAAATGTTGCTTTTTTCTTAAAGTGACATGTCAGTATGGCATCACTTAAATTAATACATTGATTCAGTGAGTTAAATTCCCTGAAATGCTTTATGCAAGCAGAGAAAATGCATTTGATTTAAAAATGAAAGAGTAACTGCACCCAGATAATTCAATGTTGCTTGCACCGCCACCAACTACTGAGGTATATGTAGCTAAGAAAGTTTGACTGGAGTGCTTAGAAAATGAAACAAATAACAAAAAAAAAAAAAATTAAATGATTTCAATAATAATAATAAGAGTCGCCTTATCTCTCGCTCCGTCTTCATCTAATTTCACTATACCAGTGTCGGAAGTATATGTGAGGAAGAGGAGGATGATGAGAGAGCAGATTATGCTATTGGGAATAAATCTGCCCCCTGTGAAAAGTCTGTAGCTGACTTTGCTCGGCCTTTTTACACCACTGTATTTTAATGTTGGTGATAAAGGCGTTACTTCGAGAGCTCCATATTTTCTCAGGTGGTACTTGGTATAAAGGCTTTGAGAACCACTTTATCAAAACACTTTATCCGATAAGGAGCCAACCTCAACAAAAAGAGGTTAGGTGTTAGGTTATCTATTAAACACTTTATTGATCACAAATTATTTGGCGCTTTATACCTTTCCACCCACAGAGGTCAGTGCAGCACAGTCTAGTGTGGAGTTACTCTTTACAATTTATTACTCCCTTCAAAAGAATCCAGCACCAGGATATTGTTGCATAAGCACCTTTGATGTTTTCCCTCTATATGTATATACAATAATGAGTGTTACCATGTGCTTTTCAGCATGAGATATCTAGACAGAAAGAAATGGAGACAGTGTGAGATACAGTAGGTGTTCAACAACCATGCCCCACGGGTGAGACAGTTTTACAAAAACAGCATGTTAACTTTGTTTTACAAGAGCATGGGGCAGCAGAGGAGGAGGACTGTCAAAAACAATAAACGTGCTAATTTACACAAACAGCATCAATGAAATGGATGTAAATACAACAGCGAGTGGGGTGGAGCTCACATGGAGACCAAAGTCAGCCAGGATGGGACGGTCACTCACCGAGCAAGGTCTGTGTAATGTTTTTAATATGGTAATTCAACTCCCCCGGAGAGGGGGAGGAAGGGGTGCTGCAGCTTGGAGAGGGGGAGGGAGGAGCTGCCGAGTGGGAAATGGGATGGGGGGGAGAAAAGATGGAGGGGTGGACTAACGTGGGGAGAAGAAAAAAAAAAGTCAAGGTGGAGGAACAGAAAGCAGAGGAAGAGGAAGGAGGAAAAGACGTGAAATGAAAAGGAGAAGAAGAGAAGAGAAGAAGAGGAAGAAGACTTTTTGTAAAACGGCAGATAAAGCTTTTGAAGGCAGAAAGACGTGTACTGGGGCAAGTCTGAGCAGCAGACTGGAATTAGAATTGGCCCCTGAGGGCAAAAGGGTGGTGGGGTAAGACATGAATGGAATGTGTGTGTGTGTGTGTTGTGTTTTATGTGTGTGTGTTTGTTTCAAAGCTTTGGTGAGAGGCTACCTCTGTGTCACTCCTGCAGTGGACCACAGCAGAAAGATAAGAAACATCTGTGCCCTGCTCGTCACATAGATCCGACCGTCGATGGTTTCACGCTTAACTTTTTAAGTACAGTATGAGTGGACAGAAGTGCGACTGACAGATGGCTGTAGGGCTGCAACTAACAATTATTTTCATTATCAATTAATCGAGAACTTGTTAGGTGCATGAAATATCACGTTTTAAAAAAATGTTGATCAGTGTTTGCCAAACCTGGTAATTGTGATGTTTTCAAATGTTTTGTTCTGTCCTTAAACCAAAATGATTCAGTTTTAATGAATTCTTTGTTATATGGAGCAAAGAACAGGAGAATATTCACACTTAGGAAGCTGAAAAATTCGGAAAACTTGGTTTAATTACAGAAAAAGCACTAAAACCGATTAATCAATTATCCAAATAGTTGAGGATTCATTTAGTAATCGACTAATTGTTGCGGCCCTAGCTGGCATCCTACAATAGTAACCTGGTTGCCGGTAATGTCTGAGACTTTCCAGATGGAAAACCTCAACATGCTGCAGGCCAAATCATGAAATCTGTTGCTTCAAAAACAGTTCAGATTCGTATTGGTGACGTCACAACTGGATCCCACTTGGTTACAAAGGCAAACATCAACAACAACAAGGTCATTCTCTCCCACAGACAACACTGCTCCTGAAGTAACATGCTGCCTACCACAACGTTTGGCCTAAAACCTGATTTACACCCCGTCGCTTGATTCATTTGATAACTGTACGTTGACAAAACTTAACAAGATGAGTGACCTTTCAAATTAGTCAGTAAACAGTTGGTCATTGCATCGGTCGAACCAATCAAGAGGGCCACAGGGAGAAAGTTGACACCATGCCTTCCATGACAAAAGGTTTCAAACATATACACATTCACACGTTTTTCTGTCAAATTCTATCTCTTAATACATTAAATGTCAATATGATTAGTCAAACTTTAGTTCGTAAAGCACAACAAATCATTGTTACCATGACGACAGCTAGACAACATGTCTTTAGGACATAGATGTAAAAACTTTCACATTTAGGTTTAGTGTTGATTTCATTTGTTTTGCAGGATTTTGACACTTCATATTCAAACTTAAACTGAGGTATGTTCACCTTGTGCTTCTTGCTGAAAGGCCAGAGCTTGGTGCGCACTTTAGGTGGATGGAGGCTGGAGTCAGAGGTTGCTGGTTTGATTCCCTGGCTATAATCTTCAAAATCCACGTCTCCCGGTCGTTCAAAACCTGACTTGTGTTGCTCTATGAACAGGATTGAGTCCTGCAGGGACACACAAACAGAGAGGGACATCACAGCAACAGATACAGTCAGATGTAACCATGCGTTGGTATGAGTCAGTGTAACCATAAACTGATTTGTTTTTAAGCAACGGGAACATAAACAAGAATATGGACACTTAGAAAATAAAAAGCCAACCATCAAATCACACTATAGGTCACAGTACGAAATGCAGGTTTTATATACGTATTTGTGATGGAGACAACATGGTCTATACAACAAACTTGTATCATGTCCACATGTATATTATTTGCAACACAAATGAATTTATGAATTCTAAACAATACATTGTTTCTAGTTGCAAATAATTGCAGAAAATTCTATTATTATGAAATTCACAACCGTTAAAAAGTCCATATTAACAATGTAAAAGATACAGCAATATTTACCTAGAGACTCATTGTGCTTCATTTTTTTTATTTGCACACATGACAGCTGTTTTAAAAGTGTGACAGGGAGCGTTACTATTAGACAGTTGACGCCTCTCATCTTTTGATTTTTCTCAGCTGCTGACACACTTTCACTTTCTATCTGCGCCCGCTGACTCGCCTGCTCTCTGCCTCCAACATGTGAAAACGATATGAGTGAGACAGTCACGTATGTGCATGAACACAGAATTATGCTGGGCATAAGTGCAGCTCCTTATTTCCGCAATTTGGAAACACGGGCAACCGCACTGATGTTTTGAATTGGGATTGCAGTACCCATTTTTAACGAGAATGGTTACTCTATCCCAATTCTATAATACTTAAACAATCAGCTAATTCAGTGGCCCTAAATGTTAAATGTCCCACTGGATATTTAGCATGAGGGGCCAGTGAATAATTACAACCCATAAGTATGTTTATACAAAGTGTAAAATCACTTTTTTTTTTAAAAATCACCACAAATTTCTTGGTTCTCACTGCCTTAAAATACTCATTCTATATTTACGTTAGCCTAGGGCCTTGCTTAAAAGGAGGCCGCCATCATGTGCTGCCATTTTTTCTACAGAAACACAAACATCATTTTTGGTATGTAAAGGTGATTGTAGTTCCCTGACACACTTGGGAACGGGAGGTGTGAGCAGAAGAGTCCTCTGTTTGCTACGATCTGCAGCATCACTACTGACTGTCACCGATTCTCCCAAGCACAGAGAAGGTTCACAGCCGTGCAAAGTGACAAGATTTACCTGTTTGTCATTGATTTTCGTGCCTGCTGCAGAGATTCCCTCCAAACACTTGGAGATGATGGGCAGCACGTTCTTTTCAATGTCGGAAAACTGACAGTAGCCTGCCGCCAGTCGCCGGATCCTCCGCTCATCCATGTCTTGCAGTTTCTGTTCACCACACAAACATAAGACATCTAATTTCATATCAAAGTCTGCATTAATACTTTAAACATCCCAATCCAAAAGAAGAGCCAATTCTGGAGAAAGACAATAACTAGGTTTTTTTCTTGGTTGAACATGTGTGTCCTTTTCTCACATTGAAGATCTGCGGAGTCTCTGTGTAGTAGAAGTAGTTTTGTTCCTTGTTGTATTTCTGCAGCTGCGATGCATAGTCATTCCTACACTCCTCCGCCGTGTGCACACGGGCGTGAGCATGCTGCCTGGCCTTGAGAGGGAAGGACAGATGGAGCAGTGGAGAGGAAAGAGAGGGGAAGATCAAAAGATGCACAAGAGGGAGAGAGGAAGAGATGCAAAACAACATGCAAATAGGGAGAAATGTGGGAGAGAGACATCAGTAGATGACAGGAGCTCAGGTATTTTACATTTTCAAAGAGGGAAAATCAAAGAGGGAAAACAATGATTCCTCAATGCGTTCACTCACTTTCTCAACATCCAGCTTTGTGGCATTGAGGTCGTTTTCCGTTTTCTCTGCTTGTTGCGTGGCTTTATCTGCCTCTGCCCATTCTTTGGCAAAACGCTTCTTAGTCTGTAGAGCATGAAAACACACACATTCAATGTAATAAACATGAATGAAGACATCAGATACATTATTAGGGAGGGAATTTATTCCAGTAAATTAACTCTCTGTAAGAAAATGTAGGGCTACTTTCACACTGGATCTGTGTGCGTTGTACAGTATATATATTGTACTCTCTCTCTCTTCTGTCTCTACCTCACCTCCCTCTTTCCATTTTGCTCTCACCCCATCGGTCGAGGCAGATGCTGCACATCTTTGAGTCTGGTTCTGTCAGAGATTTCTTCCCGTTAAAATGGAGTTTTCTTTCTCTCCACTGATGCCTAGTGCTCGCTCATCGTGTGAACTGTTGGGTTTCTCTTCTCTCTCTATAATATTGTAAAGGTATCTGCCTTACTATGTAAAGTTGTGATTTGGCGCTATTCTGCTTGGGACCTTGGCGAGGGCGGTTGCCCTCCCTCCCTACTGTTCCAAGCAGGCCCGGCGGCGCGGCCTACACTGCGATGCCACATATCCATTATGCCTCTATTTGGATGACGGACAAAATTTTAGGGTACATACACAGTCAAATGTTTATGTGCTGTATGTATAATTCTGACGTGTGCCATTATTACGTTCAACTTGTAATAATTGTGGACTAATTGATGTTTTTGTATGTGGTATATGGATGTGAAATTTAAATTTCCCAGTTTTTGGGACTAATAAAGGAAATCAATCAATCAATCAATCAATCAATCAAGATAAACACGTGTGACTAAATGAAAAGACACACAGCAGCCTTAATCCTCCTCACCAGCATCCAGTGTGAAATGATGGACTTAAATAAAAAATAAAGATGTACACGATTTGGCCTGATTCAACTTTAACCCAAGCATCAAGTAACCCAACAAAAAAAGATGTTTGTAAGCAGCATCAACAGGTGACTCACACTTTCTAGTTGTTTAAAGCTGCTCTCTAAATTCTGCTGGGCCTTCTTTGCATCCGACAGGTGCTGAGAAAGGAAGAGGTCGCAGTGAATGTGCTGCAGTTTGAGGTGAAAACACACAAGAACCATGTTAATGTGTTATTTGTCAAACTCCTGCTTCCTACTATCCTCCCATTTCTCTCTCACCCCCCCCCCCATTCCCCCCTTCTCCTCCTTCATCCCTCACTGTTTTCCGTTCTTGTTTGAGCTCCTGCAGATACTTGGTGAGTTCGACACAGATGCCGGTCATCATGTTTTCGGCGATGAGCTCCCGTTGGCCGGCGTAATCGTTCATCTCGTTCAGGATCTCCTGGAATGATGCGTGATTGCTGAATCTGCCACAGAAGAAATTTGACCATTAACCAGATCATCTTGAGACCCAGGACTGACCAGAATTTGAGTCAAAAAAAGAAGGGCTGCTCAATAATTTAATTAGAAGATTTGCAATAAAATATTTATCAATAACAATAATATAACAATGTTGAATATACTGTATCCCTGTAATGTGAGACATAATGTATGCAGTTGCGTTGAATGTTTTACCTCAGATTTGTGAAATGTTGAAAACCACAATTTATTGGTTTCTTCAGCTTTTTAGTCGAGAACAAAGTTTTAAAAAAAAGATTGAACCACTTTTTTTGTCTTACAAATTCTACAGAGAGCATCCGAACCATGCAGAGGTGGTGTTTTATTATTGCTTCTACTTGATTTCCTTATTTTCTATATGGGCTCTCTGCTTTGACTGGCTCGTAACACTAAATCCAATACAGTCAACAGCTCGGAGAGAGAAATCAATTTGAAAATTTGAAAATGCAAATTGAAAACCTCTTGTTTGAATGGTGCAGTAAATCTGCAACAGTGATCTGTTTGACTGCAAACGTGACAATGTGGGAGGCTCGTTAGGTTTACAATGACTGAGCATTTTTCTTAGGTAACATTTAAATGTTATTTGTGCAAATTCGAGATAACTGAAATGAGTAAGACATAAAGAAAACTGGACATTTCATTGGTCTCTTACTTGCAGTCTTGTTCGTCCTTGCTCCCTCGTTTGGCATATTTCTTGGACAGACTCCTGTTAGACAGTAAAAGGCACAAACACATGTTTACATAATCACATCCATGATTCTATTTTATGTGAATTTGGAGTGGAAGTGGCAGGCCAACAAACATTGTAAAAGGCCCGTGATTACCATAACAATAAAATCCCAACAGTGGTATTCTACAACAATCTACGTCCCTAAAAAGATAAAGCACAGGAGTGGAGTTACAGTAAGACTGTCAATCTGGTGAGAGGAAAAAATCTGTTTAGAGTGTCATATTTTCAAATTAAAATATCTCTATTTAGCATCAGAATATCAATAGACCATATTTCATGAATCAGAATTAAATGGTGCATCAATATTTTCCTCACACCCCTAATAAACATGCAGAAAGAATTCACAGGGCAAACCTGAGCTGCTTGGCGTAGCTCTGTTCTATCTCCGTCCGCTCCTTCACAAACTTTATGTAACGCTCCACCAGGTCGAGGCCTAACTGTGTATGCTTTTCAATGACATCATATTGGTCCTAAAAAAGGAACAACACATTTTTACAAACTTGTACTGTATGTACTTGTACTATGTACTTGTACTGTATGTACAAAAAAAAAAACACCTCCAGGCTGACAAGTCACAGCAAACCTGTGTAAGTTGAAGGTTTGAATAGTGACACATTGTTTGCTCCAGCATTTCAAATGCTATAAGCCAAAATATTTATACAAGCCCCCTTTCAATCGTCAAAAGAAAAACACTGGCATATGACATTTGTGTGCAATGGGAATGGACCTGAGATCGACAAATATGGGTTTTTCCTGTGGTACCAAAGACACCAAATAAAATCAGCAATTTTGCATCACGACACAAAGGGGTTGATGATCCACTGGTGACTCCGTCACGTGTCACCACAAGCTAAAAACGCTGATAATCTCTATGAACTTTGGTGCTGATTAGTGAGTATTTTACAAACTTAAGTTTCCAGATGACTTACTGCAAGAAGAAGAAGAAGCATGGAACACACTTCAAGTCCTTATGATACGGCTCTCAGAGGACTAGTAAATTAACTAAGTGAGCTGCAAAAGGAGGGCCTTGTGGGAGGCTTCTCTCCAGCACTGTCGTCGATATCAATGGTGTTAACTGAAGAGTGACGGTATGTCGGGGTGAGGTGGAAGCAGGGCATTAAAATAATCTTGCAGTGCTTGACTGTATGCAGCTAATTAGTATAATCCCGAGTACAAGATGAGTCATCAAAAAATAAAACAAACTGTAAAATCCAATATATGGGTGAGGAGGTGACATTTGGCATAGAGTGCTGTACAAACATCTTAGGGCAAAACCAGCGTTTTATGTCATTGATCATTGGTATTAGGATTGGAATGATGTGACTGAAAGTTGGTCTTATTATTTATTAGCAAACTGTCAATCACTTTAACTCATACAACATGTGCCTGTAACACTCAAGCATGTCTTGAACAGACCTTTTTCGAAGCAGTTCTTTGTTGACACAAAATAGTGGGACAAATACAGGTTTTACCAGTAACATTAATTAGGGTTCCACAGAGAGTCAAGGTTGTGCTATTGTTCAAGAGTAAAGACTGCTGACATGCAGCACCTAATACAGCTACACTTCAAAAAAAAAAACAAAAAACCTGAACTATCCCTTTAAATCTGACATCCACCAACATTAAGGAAAGACCTGTGTTGAATTAAAAATAAAATATAATTGAAATAATGATTATACACACATCACAAGTTAACAAACCCTATTGTTTAGTCCTAAAAATGAGACGTGAATTAAAAACAGGCTAAAAAATATATATATATATAAATATATAAACAGTATGCTGCCTTATGAGATTAAAAAAGAAACATTAGTATAGTAGAGCAGGAATTCACCACAAATAGAAACTAAAAGTCTTCAAATAAGTCCACACACAAACACACGCCCAAACACAGTCTCCTCCCTTCTCTGAAATCTCTCACACAGGCAAAGAACACAAAGGTGCAGTACAGAATAAAAGTGAACAGAGGGCAGGCACCATTCTTCTTTCAACATTCCTTTTTACAGACATTCATGCCATCAAAACACACACACACACACACACACACAGGTTTGCTCAGCTATTCTTCCTAGGACACTGCAGTAACACCCATTCATTTGGACAGCATAACAGAGCCTTATCCCTAACATTGATCACAGCCAGTTAAGGCCTAAACCTTAACTTTAACCTAACCACAATTCAAATCTTAGCCCCAAACATA
The DNA here is from genome assembly GCA_016785285.1 of Brachirus orientalis. NCBI lineage: Eukaryota > Metazoa > Chordata > Actinopteri > Pleuronectiformes > Soleidae > Brachirus > Brachirus orientalis. The sequence continues at coordinate 5,154,405 of JAFBJR010000175.1, forward strand.
ACCAGTTCCTCAGAAATAAGGTTCTGGCCTCGTTAGGACCAGGTTTTGGTCTCCATAAGGACTATCGGTCCTTACAAGTTCAGTGTTTATACCGGAACATTTTCTAAAGAGGCAACACACAGAGAGAAACTGGTTGAGCAGGTAAAATGTGTCTTCTCTGTCCACACTGACTTACACCTACACAGTCATGACGCTCAGCAAAGATCTCAGTGTAAAATGTGACCACAAATACAGAGGAGACACACACGAGTCTGGACGCACTAATAACAGGGTGGTTCTGTTGTTGTGTCTCTTGTGAAATATGCAGTTACACTGGACTAATTCTGCTCCGGGTGTATGTGTGTTCACTTGTATTTGTTACCTCTTAAAAAGGACTTTTTCAGGCACAAACTCTAGACCAAAACCTGGTCCTAATGTGGAGGCTTTACTGAGCCAGAGATAGATTTTGAGTCCTCAAAGGAGAAGGGACCTACACGCAGATCCAACAGCAACACAGTAAGCAAATGTGCTGGATATGAGAGAGCAGGGAGAAAGCAGGAGGAGGAGGAAGGAACAGGAGGAGAAAACATGAGAGGAGGACGATGTGAGTCAAACAACAGACAGTTTGCCACTTTCCTGCACCAGGAAAGCGAAAGATCACGTGGCAGAGAAACAACAAGTTGATCTTGATGGAGGGTTTTAAGAATCTGTGAAGAATCGGTCAATACCTGCATGTGTTTACCACTAAAATAACTCTGCATGTATGTAAAAGAAGAGGAAATGCGGACACTAAAACAGAGAGTGTTCAGGAATGAGATAATCATTAGCTCAGTGCAAACCTCCGCCCTGCCAATGACAGTCCCAGGGGGTCTGTCCAGACTCTGCAGCCAGAGGGACTCAACTCGTCCCAGCCCTCACTGTGACGAAGCACAGCCTTGCTCACTGATCAAAGTCAGACTTCAAATCAATCAAAGATACCAAGCAAAATAATGCACCTCATGATAATTTACTAAAATGGGTTGGACTATATAAATTCATTTCCCTATTTATTTATTTTACAATATATAAAATACTGGAAAAAATGATGGGGATTTCTCTCATAATGAAACATGAGTTACCTCAATAAAAATATTCGCCCTCTTCATCAAATCCATAAAAATGCTGGATACAAGACAGGCTCCATTCTCTGTGTATGTGCGCTACAACTGTTGTTTTTTTGTTTTATTTTTTTTTATACAGTTCACAGTCTAGTCTCTGGACAATGAAAGGAAACAAGGGCAGAGGGAGCAGAATACAACAACAGCAACAAATATTTCCACGGCCAGGAATCAAACTGTGGATGTTGCACGTATTTGTTATGCCACCGGATTACCACGCATGTATTGTTTTAAGGAAAAGTACACATAGAGGAGGAGGGCACCTACAGCTCTAATAAATTCAGTCAATTATAGTTGACCAATAAGGATCGAGTCTGACCATCCAGTCTTGGCCAACACTGAGCAAAACCTGATAAATCAACCATTTCTTCCATTCTAACTAAGATAACCACTCCCTTCTGAGATTGTGGTGGACCAGAGGATGGACCTGCAGCCTCCTGCTGCATATGATTCAAACTGCTTTAATCTATTTTTTAGAAATAAAACCATCAAACTGTGTACAAACATCACTGCGAAGTGAAGTTCAATCATCCAAGACCATACTAACTCAAAACGTTTAAAAAATGGTTCTCGTAATGTAAGGACAATGAAAGGAAACAACCTATTCATTCAACCTATAAAGGTTGAATGAAGTAAAGCAATAAATAGGGGAACGTTCTGGGAACCAAATGTGCAACCAAAAGCTAATGTTAGGAAAACTTTCCATGACAACCTAGGGCAGGCTCGGCCTCACGAAGGTCCCGCTTTACTGAAGCTCAATGATCACCTTCATTTTTGTTTTTAATTTGAAACATTAATAGGTATGTATCATTTTACACAATTCACTAAGACTAAAATTGGCATTGTAGTCTACATTCCAAATCAATCTGACTGGTTGTTTTTTTTTTTTTTTTAGGGAGAGTGTTAACTGGTTTAATTGAAAGGTCACATAGAATGGTCTCTTTGAATCAAAAATCGAGATTACTGATGTCTACTTGGATAAATTAAATAATATTTATGTTCAAAAACCTCATAGTCTCTTCAGATTAAGCCAGTTTAACGCTGCTCTGACAGCCTCTGAACAGGCACTCTGTTTCTGAGCTAATGCCCGCCCCCCCAGAACACTGAGTCTCTTGTGATTGGCCAGCTACCAGCTGACTGACTGCTCCATGGTGCTTCTCTTCTTCAGGTTGAATGTTCACGCCCACGACCAGGAGTAGCTTTTGGGGGGAGGGTTCAATGCACGGCAAATGTGCTAGTTACGTAACTAAACCGGACTTTTCAAAACAGAGAAGCCCTTCTTTCTCAGAAGTGGCTGAAGTGTTTAATGTGATACTTTAGTGATGTTTAGATACGGGAAGGACACGAGGATACTTTTCGATTTTTCAGTGAATGTCCTCTTTAAAATGGACATATGAAAATGGATTAATGTCTTAAAAGCCACTGTGGAGGACCCTGAAGGGACCAGGATGACACAGGCAAGCAGTCGCTGCTGAGAGCATGTGACGCGAGTGGTGAGAGTGTAGGTTATGTTGGTTTTGTTGATCTACTAGTGCAATGTAGTCTATAGGCCCTGGTTGCACACTACTGTGCGTCCTTTTTTCTTCTTGGCACCTTCATACACTACATACAGTCATTTACTGCTGGTGCCGGGCCTGACCTAGGGCAAACCTTCAGGGGAAGTTCCTGCAACTATAGGTGGAAACAGAAATTATAAGCCGGGGAGAAGCAACAATCACTAAGCACAGGCTTTGACGACTACAGGTTGTGTCACATTGTTGCTAAAAGAATTTTCAATTCCTTAAATGTGAATATTGTCTTGTTTTCTTTGCTGCGTATGAAATAGAAATCATTACACTGAATAATTTAGGTGTGAGCACAGAGTAAGACACTTGAGAACATCATCATTTCAAGGTTTAGGAAACACAGATCAACATCTTTCACTATTTTTTGACATTTTGTGGACCAAACAAGTATTTGATTAATTGAGAAAATTTTAGATAAACTCTACCAACCTACAAATATTCTGAACATTAAGAAGCTGGAGCGCTGTTTGACAGTTGGCATGAAAAATTACTGAAACAATAATATGATTTTCAAGGTATTTGCTGATAAAAGCGGAACAGAAAATGAATCACTGACTGAACATGCAAGAGTGATGTCTCACTCCTTCTCTGTGTGTCGTTACTAAGCATCTGTCCGGCCAGCTGAGTAACGTCAGAACCACTATAGCCTGCGTATAAATACACTGCATTCAAATACGGGTTGTTAACCATCATATTCACAACCAGATAATTTGTCTTACATGCATACATTTTGTTTTACATCTTGCACAAATGTCATAACTGCACTTTCGGTTTGAAAAACGCAGACACTTCTATTTTCATCAATTAATAGTTGATGAGTCGCCAACAAATTCAGTAGCAGCCCCATTGGTCGATGCATTTTCTGTCAAATGACCGAACAGTGCTCTGACTGATCAATCATTCCAACCATTCTTACATTGATAGAGCACAAAAGTTTCGGTTTTACTACAATGATTAAACAAATCACAAGCAGCAACAGATGAATAAATTTGAGCTTCAGCTCTTTTAAAACAGTATTAACAAACAGCCCAGGAGCCTCACCCACTCTGTTTAACTGCTGAATAATCTCAGAGGTATGTCGTCTGACTCTGACCACAGTCACAGCAGGATCTGGGGAAAATGTGTTCACTTTGCTCATTTCCCTGCCAACTATTAAACCAACTAAACCAAGCTATCCATGCCAGGACATTCTATTTAACCTAAAACACATATTCTACTTACAATAACATGAATTTGTTTTTTAATCCGACTAACAGAGCTCTGTAATAACAAAAACAAATGTAATAATCGACTAGTTGTCTATCAGTCCCAGCTTCTTATACAGGCAGATTTCACGTCTTCTGTGTGTCATCAATCAAACATCATTTGGTTTTATTCCTGGTCAAAACTCACAAGATGAGATGTGTTTCTCATTCTCAATCTGATTCTCACGCTACAAGTTCAGTTACTATTGTTCAGGTGACATTTGATGACGTAACAAAGGTAATTACAAAGGTTAACGCTGTCCAACAGCCAAGTGCCAAGCACGCATGGAGACAGACTGATGGAGTTAAAATGTGTCAGGGTTGATGAACTCGCTGCAGCTGCCTGGGGACCCAGAGCTGAGAAGATGCTCTGATTACATTGATTATGAAAAACCTCGTCACTTGTTCTCCAACCAGTGACCAGAAAAGAATAGAACACCTTTCCACCAGAGAGGTCCTGTGTGATGATTTAGGTTGACAAAGAAGATGAAAAATGCCAAAAGAAAAGATGTAATATGTGGACAGTCAGGCGTTAACTTCACAGAAACAGAACTTTTCTCTTTGTTGTATTTAAAACCTTTTCCATAAACGCTGTAGTACATATGCCAAGCCTGTATGTGGCACTGTTACGATGCCACACAAATAAGCCAAAATAAACTAAACTAAGAAGATGTGCATAAACCTTGTGAGCTGTGTACAAACTCCAAACAGAAGAAGACGTCGACAAAGATGGCGATAGCAAATGCAAGAGCAAGAGAGAAAGTTGCAGACAAAAAGACATGGGTGGTATTTTTAGGTTTTTCCGCTCTTGGAACCATTTTCCAAAAATAGCGTTTTAGGGCTCCCCCCCCAAAAAAATTTCCATGTGGACAAAAAGCTGATACAATGCAAACTTCTCCTAAACTTGTTCTTGTGTGCAGAGGCTCTCAAACAGAATAGGACCAAAGATGGCCTCCATAGTTACTGTTTTCTTCATCACCCCCCTCAACCAAAACACAAACAAATGGGTCCAAACACACTGTTACAGACTTGGGCCAGTGACAAAATCTAAACAGTTGTGGACCGCAGCAGACCTCTGTTCCCTCTCTTAACCTACAGATGAGGAAAGTATGAATCTGCCCAAGTGAGGCTACATCGACATTACTCCACTCTTGTTTAAAAAGACGTTGTTCAGTCCCGATACCGAAGAAGTTTGAAAAAGCTGCCGGGTCTGTTTTTGTTTGAAAACAGCAGGCCTGCATTGACAATTTCCCCTCAGGGATCAATAAAGTATTTCTGATTCTAACTCTGCATTTTAGTATAGACAGGCAGAGAAGGGGAAACCTCTGAAAACAAACACCTCCTGAACGAGAAGCTCCGTTAAATTCAGCCTCAGTTCCTCGACGTTGACTTCATCTTCTCACCGCTGATTCTTGGCAGTAATCATTTCTGAAACCAACCAAACAACTGCAGATGAGAGAAGCAACTTCTGCATAGCTAGTGTACCTGAATAGTAATGTGATATATAAGTTTTCAGGTGTTATAGTTGGGTGGGTTGCCCACATGGAAACAAGTCTAGGAGAATCTGCTAAAGTTTTTTTTTTTTTGTATTGGAATTTTATCCACACTGACTGAAATGCAGTCTTTTTTAAAAACAGGTCCCACAGTGGGTACATCTTAAAACACCGTCTTTGCATTTTTATGTAAACAACCAATACACTACTTTAGGAACACAATGTCATGACCCCACCTCTCACATGTGCATGCATGGTATACTATCATTACCGTCAACTTCCTTTTCTTGTTTCTGTGATTATATACAATGCAATGTATACTTTTCAAATATATTTGTTTTATACCATGAACCAAAAGACGCTTGGTGTTTACGTTGGGTTCACGTGTGGACAGAGCCTTCGTATGGAGGCACTTTGGTACAGACGTGAGACAAACGCATGGCAATGCAGAACAATTTTTATCTGAAAATGCCATTTTTAAATGAAAATGAATAAACTAACACTGATTTGCAGCCGAGTCGCGTGACAGCAATGTTTGGCATTCCGAGCAATACTCTTCCTCTCAATTGAAAACAAAAACAAACATTTGCATTTACATCTCTTACATAGTTGGATGGACTCATACAATTGTCCCTCTGTATCTCAGTGCCTTAAAGAAGTCATGTCTTTTGTCAAGCCTGAGAAAATGAAATATACATTAAGAGGCTTAAGGAAGAAGTTTTCCCAAATTTGGCAACCTTTCATAATTCCACTGTATACATGTCATTATATTTTTATTTTATTGATTTATTCCTTGCAGCTTTGATCTGTATTAGTGTTTTTTATCAGATTTTTAGAGCTGTGAGTGTTGGAGGAGGTAGGGTTGAGTACTTATATATATATATATATATATATATATACATACTTGATCAGGATTATAAATGTGCTACCCATCTTCTGCCTCCATGCTGCCATTTCTTATTACTCTGTTGTTAATTTTACTTAGATATTCTTTTAATCTTTTTATTGTACAACTTTTAAGCCACAAAGCACAAAGCACATAACTGCTGTGATGTATTGTATGTTGTACATGTACCATCAGATATTCCAGAGAAGTGAACAAACTACGCTGAGAGGAGAAAGTGGTCAACGACTTCAAAATAATACTAAAATTGGTGACACCCAAATTAACTCCAAACTGACACTGGCAAATGATATGAAGCACCTTTTGAAGTTTGTCAACCCTTTTCTTCCCCTGAAACCCCCCCAGTGGAATGCACCTTTAACCCCACACCAGTGTGTAGATAAAAAGGAGAAAGAAAGAGCCATAAACCTTCCTGCTTTTCACTCTGTTCATGATAAGGTATGCAGCAGCAGCAGCAGCAGCAGCAGCAGCAGCAGTTACGAAATCCTCAGGCTGCAAACTTTACCGAGACTCCTGTTATTGTCTCCAGACTGTTTAACGAAGGCCCACGGTGGCACAAACAAGAGTGGAGCAAAAACAATGGCAGGACGGTCTGCTCCGCAGGGATGTTGGAGGAAGTTCAGCTGTCAACTCACCCACAGATCTGTTCCCCAGTCCATGTCCGCGGAGGAAAAGACACGAATCCTCTCCCGACTGTGGAGCCGGACTCTGGGCGTCCAGGTGGTGGAGGGAGGCGGACGGAAGGAAGAGGGGGGGGAAAGTAACACGCAAACAAAGTCACCTTAAAAACAACAGCAACAACAACAGCAACAACAACAACAAGAACAAGAAAGGATTCCACAAAAGTGTTGGAGTCTTGAAAGCGGAGGTGGCGGAGGAAGCGTTCGGAGGAAGTTTACGCCTTCTCCTTGGCACGTACGCGGCTGTTCTGCCTCCGTCTGTCAGAGACACGAACTGTGTTCAGGCGCTTTTCCCTCAAACACGTCTGGTCCCAGAGAGAGAGACAGGGAGGGAGACAGGGAGGGAGAGAGAGACAGGGAGAGAGAGAGACAGGGAGGGAGAGAGAGACAGGGAGGGAGAGAGGGAGAGAGAGACAGGGAGGGAGAGAGAGAGAGACAGGGAGAGAGACAGGGGGAGAGAGAGACAGGTTAGAGAGGGAGAGAGAGACAGGGAGAGAGACAGAGAGGGAGGGAGAGACAGGGAGAGAGAGAGACAGAGGGAGAGAGAGTCAGAGAGAGAGACAGGGAGGGAGAGAGAGAGAGAGACAGAGGGAGAGATAGACACACAGAGAGAGAGAGAGACAGAGGGAGAGAGAGAGACAGAGAGAGAGACGGGGAGAGAGTGAGAGACACAGAGAGAGAGAGAGACAGGGGGGGAGAGAGAGAGAAACACAGAGAGAGAGAGACAGAAAGAGAGAGGGAGAGAGAGACAGAGGGAGAGAGAGGGAGAGAGAGAGACAGGGGGAGAGAGAGAGAGAGAAACACAGGGAGAGATAGACAGAGAGAGAGACACACACACACAGACAGAGAGAGAGAGAGGGAGAGAGAGAGAGACAGAAAGAGAGAGGGAGAGAGAGACAGAGAGAGAGACAGAGGGCGAGAGAGGGAGAGAGAGAGAGACAGGGGGAGAGAGAGAGAGAGAAACACAGGGAGAGAGAGACAGAGAGAGAGACACACACACACAGACAGAGAGAGAGAGAGAGAGAGAGCAGAACTCACCACCAGGGACTTTGTACCAGTTTGGGCTGATTTTCACCATAAACCCTAGTTTAAGGTCTTAAATACACACGTTTATCACACATGGACAATAATGTGAATAGGACATTATGTCACTTTAACACTTTAATATGTCACTTTAACACTTTAATATGTCACTTTAACAGTTTAAAAATGGGTTTGGTAAATGTTAGTGTGGTGATGGGACAGTTATGATATTATCGCTCACCGCCATAAAAAAAACCAAAACAAAACAAAAACAAAACATTCACAATAAATTAATTGTGGTGAAACTTTTTTTTTTTATCATACTCATCGTGAATGGAGAAACACATTTATATTTCACATTAGTGACCTGTAGAGCATATTTATATATAATATTTATAGGCTTTTCAATGTATAGACAGATCAATGGGTACCAAATAGTGCAGCAAATAATAAAAAAGTTTCATAACAAAACAAAGGAGACATGTTTACGTGTAGCAAAAAAGAGAGGCAAATAATAATAATAAATAAATAAATAAATAAAAAAATAAATAAATAAGAATGGAAAAAGCACATTATATTGCTTTTATATTAAAAACAAAAGGTTATATTTACAGTGTTAGGTCGTTGTCTTGGCACATCTTGTCGACCAACATACAATCCTCGAGATTATTATATTTTTTTATGTACCACAAGGGGGAGCTGCTGCATCTTTCATCGTGATTTAATGGGATTTTATTAAATTAATTGTTTTCCGCAAAAATGATGTATCCAGTCAATGATTATTCTGGCCACTGCAGGTGCAGACAGAAGGCTCATTTAAATTTCAGTAAATATTATTTTCAACAATATCGTTCATTTTGTTGATTTTGTTTGGATTAATCGACATAGGAATTTTTTATATTGTTTATATAATATTTTTTATATTTTATATATATAAACTACTCACTTACTTTGCACACCAAAGGCCACAGACAAAATCAATGATTTCTGCATCAAGGCACACATGATTTGCTAATCCACCTCTGCCTCCGTCAGTAAATTCAAATGCGTTATCTTGTGACTTCATGGTTCAGATTTACCTGCCAAGCAGCTCCTGAGGCATTGCATGACTGGAAGCCCGTGGCCAAGAGGAAAGGAACTTGGCTCGTAATTGGAAGGTCACCAGTTTAATCCCAGGAAGGGATTGGCAAGGCACCCAATACCCGGTTGCTCCCCGACTGGTGTGTATTAAGGTTGGCATCACAAACTGGTGTGTGTGTGTCAAAAATTACTAATTCTAATGATAACAAAAAAAAAAATGAACTAAAGTCTCTGTGTACTTTGGTGCATGAGAGTGAATCAGATTAAAAACTTCAGCTTCCGGCTGGAAAAGGATGTTCACCTGCAAGGCAAGGTCGCACACATATTCTAAAATCACCATGGACTGTATTAAGTGAGCCTTTTGCTCGGTTTTTCATTCCGTCTCAGCTCGCAGCCATGTTATCAGTGAGAGCAAGTGTCTGGTCCACACAAACAGTGGTGCTCTGGATGAAGTCCGTGCTGATAATGTGTCAACGCCTCACGGTTAAGTTGTGGGAAATATAAGCACTCAGGTTCGGTATAAATAGTCCCTCAAAGTATTATTACATAAGGTCACTGCATGTAAACAGCATCATCCGATTCATGAATAACACCATTTGCAGAGTAATAATGATAATCTGATTAGGACGTTGAGAATTCCAGTCACATTAATCTTAATCGGATTACAAAGTCCACTTTTCACTGCTGTGGACTGGATCATGTGTCATGTGTCATAATCAAGACTCTGCTTTAACAGGAACATGAATGGATTATAATCTTCTTCTTCTTCGATTATTATAGTCTTAATCAGAATAAGGTCAGTTGTTGGTTGATATGTGTCCATGTAAACCTGGTCATGTTTAGGTGTAAATCCATGACACACAATCCCCACAGTTAATTTATATTTATATTAATATATATACTATATTAATTTATATCACATTATATACATATTATTATTTTATTTATTATAGTTTGCAATGCTATGCACAACATGACTGTAAATGTCTCCACACATAGCTTTTATCGTTTTCTTTTGTACACATTTATGTTCGTTTATTACTGTCAGTCTGTCTGTGACCCACCAGACTAGTACAATGACAATAACCTATCTAATCTTATTTATTCCTAGAGATTAACCCAGTCATGGATGTTTATCAACTATTTTTCACTGATAATTTCCTTAACTCACAGTTTTACACAGGTAAAAACCTTTTCAAAGCAAAGTCCATCAGATTCATATTAATATCACAATATACGTGTTGTGAAAGAAGTTTTTATTCATATTATATTTCACCCTGCTGATGCACGATAAATCTATATATTGCACCAACTGAATGTGATAACATCAACTGTACAACTATAGATACACTTGGGTTTGTATAATGTAAAAAAAAATCGCCACCATCAGGTTAAAATTTTAATTTGTCTTATATTCTGGTTTATGAGAACGCGCCTGCGATATTATTCATATTCCCATGAACCACAGCTGAACTTTTCCTCTTTGTGTTCTTTGTGTTTAATTTTTTTTTTTTTTTTTAAATAACACACATTCCACAGATCTCACCAGAAAACAGAAAATAAAAATAAAATTCAATCCACAATCCACAATCCTGTTAGGAATAAATGTGCAAGACAAATAGCAAGTGACAATAATTAAAGCACAGTTAAAACGTTTACTTTAATTATACCTTTTTATAAAGCAGTGTTCACAAATACGACCTAAAAATAATATAAATGAATAAAAGAAAACAAGGTCAGGTAATCTTAATCCATATTATCTGTTCAGCATATTCTCTGACAGCCCAGATCTCTCTGCCTGGTGAGTATGAAGATAATCTATAGCTCCCTAATCTGGCTAACGTGTGCAGGAACACTTGGCGGCAGATCTGATCTTCATAGTAACGGTCTTGAGGGAGACCTTCCCTTTCCACGAATTCCACATGACGTAGGTGCTATCGAGCACGCAGTGCTCTGGAGGCATGTATATGCCGTTGATGTTGACGTGGTGGCATTGGTTGTACCAGAAGCCACCCATGTAGTGCTGAGCACAGTTTTTGGTCCACATGTCCTGGTCTTTGTCGTAGGTGGTGAACTTCATTTGGTTGTGGTGCACCAAACTGTCGCCTAGACATCAAGAAGTAAAGAAAAAAGCTGATGCAAAACAAAGGCCTCTAGAGTTTTTTTAAAAAAAAAAGACTTTGATGTGAGAGTCTGCGAGTATATCTGTAACTCAGAAGCCAGTCTGTTAAAGGGATAGTTCAGGTTTTATGACGTTTTGGTGTGCAGCACTGTTAGTAGTGAGACCCGGGTGCTTACTCTCCCTCAGGACAATGAGTCGTTTAACAAAAGGCTCACCAGATAAAAATGTACCCCTGATTAAGTCTGTAATATTTTAAGAAAATGTTTGCTGCTTTATCTCACACGAGACAGCATTTCCTGACTGGAAAATTAAGTTTGTGTTGCTTTGTAAACTGCTCTCTGTCGCTGCACCAAAGTCCATAGAGAAATTTGGCAATTTTACCTCATGGCAGCATCAGTAAGTTCAGAGGCGTCATTGAGACTTTCCTACATGGATAGTGACACAAACTTACCAACGGAGGCAGCAACAGACAACAGCTACTTTGTTCTCACAAGCTTAAAAAGGTTTTGCCGGTGGACTGTGGTGCAGGACAGTGTGCAGTTTTCAAACTTAGGGCCCCATAAAGGCCTGGGTTGGCCCTGAGTAGGAGTGAGCGTCCATGTCCCAGGCTCGGTCTCAATGATGGCATGCACTTCCTGGTATAAAAACTCTGAACTATTCCCTTAAGTGTTATGTTATATGGAATATATGAAAATTTGAAAAATTGGGTTACTGTGCGTGTGTGTACCTGAAATTACTTATGTTGTGGGGACCTAAATCTGTTTACACAGCCACATAATGGGGACTTGTCTTCCTTATGAGGACAAAAAAATCCCCATAATGTAGTTGACTCCATTTTAAGGTCAAGACATGTCTTAAAGTTAGGCTGAGGTCAGGGTTAGGCATTTAGTTGTGATGTTGACGTTAATGTAAGGGACACACATTATGCCTGTGAGTGTCCACACAAAGAATGTGGTATTCAGGTAAACAGTATTAAGTACACTTTCTTTTAAAGGCTTTAAATCATGGACTGCCCATTAAGATAGATGACATGAAAGCGGCCGTGGTATAAACCTCGTCATAAACGGTAAACCTGCCTCCTCCATGACAGCACATGGGACAAAATAAAAAAATCAAGAACGTATGAAATAAACTCTTTCCAAAGGTGGTTCCTTTCATTGCACGTCTTACCACTATGATGCACTGTATTGTAAAGTGTCCGTGTTTGTGACGAATGTGGCTAATTTGTTATTTAACGAGCAGGGCGAGACCCTGAGCGTCACTCATGAGTTACTCTGGCTCCACTGATGTAAAGTGGGAGGAAATGGAGACAACATTTTGTCCATCTTTATTTACAGTCTGTGGTCGAAATAAAGTACCACAGGTACACTTTTTGGCCGAGATCTAAATCTTATCTTTCCAAATTCAGATCCAAGCAGTGGCCCTCACCTGCCCCTCCACCAGTGTAGCTGCCCAGGTGAAGCTGATATCCACCGTTCTCTGACTCGATGGAGAAAGAGGAGTACACCGCTGAGGCCGTCGTTCCATCCCAGCCTTCCATGTCCACTCTCAGCTCATTCTCCTTCCTTATAGTCAGATAGAAGATGTTGTCCAAGCCTATAGAAAAGTTCAGTTTTCTTTATGTGTCCTTATTTCTCATAATTTTTGATCAGAAATTACATTTTATTCATTCCTCTGTAAGACTCACCGAGCCAGTATTCTCCCGCAACATTCCCAAATCCTGTTTTATAATTCTTCCAGGGTCTGAAGAAATTTTCACTCCCATCCACCCTCCTCTGAAATACCTGAAAGGGAGATTGAAGGTTTACTAAAATATACATTACACATTAAAACAACAAAATCTCAGTTGAAAAAAGGAAGGCCTTCACTGTATGTAATATATTATCTCCAAAAACGATGAAGATATGTCATGGGAGGTTGAGGAAACGCGTTAAACACTGGCTACACCGACAACAATGGTTTTGATGCTTTGGTTTGTTGTGCCAGCAGAGAGCGTCGGGAAAACTGAGCGAAAAAGCCTCGGCATATTTCTCAAAAATGTCTCGACCAGAGCAGAACTGAAAAGCAGGTCTGCGGCGGAGACACGTTAACATGTACACGGCTGAAGACGGAGAAGAAGCTGATGACAGACGGGTTCTGTGGCCAAGAAAGGCAAAGAAGAAAATCTCTGCAGTGTAGAAAATGTGTTTAAAAAAAATAATCTAAAATAGTAAAAAAAAAAAAGAAAACACAACTTTCTGTTAATATGAAATCTGACGAGCACTGACCGTCCATCTGCCCCCGTCTGTGTGCATGTCACAGTAGACGTGCAGTGGTGTGGTGGGACCTCCTGGATAGATGGTGTACACCCCACTGGAGCTGGTGTTGTCATGGCGATAGATATCATCACAGTCACTGGGCAGGAAGGAGTGGGTGTCGCAGTGGACACGGGCCACCATCACCAGCAGAGCTACGCAAAATGTTGCCTGTATAGAAATGGAAAGATGCTGTATATGATTACACATTTTCTACCTTTACTCCAATTTTCAATTTGAAATGATTCATCTGTCTTTAAAGCTGCGGTCAGCAATGTCGTTTAACTTTTGACTAACTTCCTCCGGTGTCCCCACCATTTACCCTCCCTCTCCCTTCAACAAAATATTAAACACATAATTTAACTACAGCATTTCACTACACACAATTTCTCAATTACACAGTGGTGGTACCCATCAGGGTCAGACATTTGCAGGGACTCGAGGCATCGCGCCCTAAACATATCTGTATTTGCCCTTGAAGTTCACACGATGTAAAGTTTACAATGCCTCTGTAATACAGAAAATTATAGAAAGATAGTAAACTAAAACTAATAATGCATAATAAACATTTGTGAATATCTATAAAGACTATAAAAAGGTAAATAGTATTATAGAATATATCCTTGATATACAGTATATGCCTATTTTCAGTATAAACAGGATAATATTGTACACGAGTCACTGTCACTGAGAGCATTTTATCTACTGCTGGTTCACACGTGTGACGTAACGAAATAGATCATTTACTGGGACCAGAAGGGTCAGTTAATATTTAACTAAGAATACAATAATGTCAGGAGGTGGCAGCCAAATTAACCTCAGTGACAGTCAAAGTTTCAAACTGGCTTTTATAGAAAGGAAAACTGACTTCTTATTATTTTTTAATTTTGCAGGATAAAAAGATCGTCTTGGACTCGTGTAAAAATCTGTGAATTCTCACTGACCCACATGTATGTGAGCAGGTGTTACATTAAAAGTTCAGATTTTTGGGTGAGGTTCTGACACACAGTCAGTGCTGCCTGAGCCGTGTTCGCCCCCTGCTGGCTGTCCTCCCTGTGCCTCAAACCAAGAGCCATGTTTGACCCCTCTCCACCCAAATATAACTAATCTGGAGCTGCAAAACCTATGTCAGGCATAAAATGAAGATGACATTATGTAATAAGAGAACTAGGGTTTGTAGCATTTATGAAAGTGCTGTTTTTACCTCGAAAGCAACAACAGATCTTTGTAGATCTATTTGAGTCCTTCCGTTATTTGTGGAAAATTGATCAAATAAGTGACCCACTTTGAAATAAATAAAATCGTGTTTAGATCTTATGGAGCACATGCTTAAGAAAAGCTGTATGTGTGTATTATGTGGATGTACACACACCTTTATTCCAACGTTGGGAATGGCTCCCCATTTTTCAAACACAAGTTTGTCAGGTTTCAGGAGGTTTTCAAATATCGCTTTTGACGCAGACATGGGACGTGACACTTTTTTTTTTTTTTTTTTTAGTTGACGAAAATATTAAAACACTTATTTCTCACCTTTATCTCTGGCCACATCACTTGCGTATGTCCTTTTCTGAATAAAGGCAAGTCCAATCATTTTGTTTACACAACCCCTTTTCAATGCACAAACTCAAAAAGTGCTTTGACAAACAGCAAAGAAGGGGAAAAACAGAGAAACACACGGGCAAAACCATTAAATCCATTAAATACAAATCACCAAAACTTAGTATAAATAAAAGCAAAAGAGTGTGTTTTAAAAGGATCATTAAAATGTACTATGTGCACATCACTGTTGATAAGGTGATAAATCAGAGAGTGCAAAGACTTGCTGTTGTGTGATTCTAACATATGCTGTGAATTACTTTTGTTTCTTTGATTGCTCTTTTGTTATTCCCATTTATACTCCTAAACACATACGGTTTTTTTTATCTCTTTCCTGCCCACGCAGGGACCACAGTTGTGATTATTGTCAATAATAATAATAATAATAATTATACTGACAATAATAATCATAAGTGTTACTTAAGGGCATGAACACGATTTGTGGCCGTGCTCTTACCTTCATCGCCTTCACTGAGCTGCGTTGAACTCTGTCGGGTCAGAGTCTGCTCAAACAAATCGCTGTAGGAAACAGGTCACTTTTAAGCAACATAACATGCCCACGTTCAACCTGTGTTTACAAGGGTGTGGTGGTTTTCACAAAATTACACAGTAATGTACAATCCCCATTTTCCGAAAAGTTGAAAAGACACTCTATAGAAATGCAAAAAAGCCTAAAATCTTCAATTTTCTAATTCACCTGTACTGATAAAAATGCTTAATATAAATTGTAAATATTAATAAATATAGAGCTAATTTCACCACTGGGTCACATTACTTTTTCTTTTAATTATATAACTGTATAAAATGTATTCTAGACTGCAGTTTCAATCACAGAATGGACATAAAGTGTGCATGTGGTCGTCCGGTTTGCAGGGTGAGTTTACCTGGAAGTAACTATTTATTTAATAGCAAACAAGGGGGTGAATCTGCACGTCGCTAAAAGAGAACAAAATTTGAATCGAATCACTAGTTTCAGCTCCTCTTCAATTTAGTAAATTATGTTCCCATTCAGAGGAAAATAGAGGAAAAAGCACAACACGTGAGAGTGGACACCCGTGTTACTGACAGCTCGGATCGTCCAACAGGTGCCTGGTTTCAAAAACTGACATTATGTCGGTCAAGTCACAATCGTGAGGCTTCACGACAGCAGTTAAAGCAGCGGTTTGCAACGTTGTGGGGGGAGAAAACAACAGGTCAGTAGGGGTGGACGATATCAGCTCAAAATTATATAACAATATGCCACCATGATATTTCAATAACAACACTGATGAGTATTTCACAGACGTTTTTATTTCTTTAGTTTTTTTTTTACTTCTTTATGTGTTTTACTGCCTCG
This sequence comes from Brachirus orientalis, assembly GCA_016785285.1. Classification (NCBI taxonomy): domain Eukaryota; kingdom Metazoa; phylum Chordata; class Actinopteri; order Pleuronectiformes; family Soleidae; genus Brachirus; species Brachirus orientalis. The sequence continues at coordinate 5,170,878 of JAFBJR010000175.1, forward strand.
TGTGAGGTTTTATGTCTTTTATCTATTACTCTGGTCCACTGTGGTTGTTTTGAAGTGATTTCATATGCAACAATATTCAGTTTACACTTTTTCTTTTTTTAAAAAAAGGGACTTATTTATGACGCAAAATGAATCTATCATTAACAGAAGATACAGAAATAGCTCATTATATAACTTGATATCTTCAGGACATCAAGTTTGAGACCGCTGAGTTAAAGGAAGTGATATTGTCTCAAAATGTATATTTACTCGGAGTGGCTTTATTTTGCAGTTCTGGTTGTTGACAGAGACAGAGACAGAGACAGCGTTACCTCTCCTCTGTTCTTGCGCTGATTGTTGTATATGCTCTTTAATGTAATTTAATAATAATAAACCAACCTTTCCTCAGCCCAGGGTACAGTCGGAACCTGCATGACATTTACAGCACAGTTATTGATGGCTCATCTGGAACATGGAGGGGAAAATCAAACCCAGAGGCCTCTGAAAGATGGCACCAGTGAAAGGTCAATGAAAAAGTAGATTCCTCGCTCAATGATTATGTATCTCTCTCTCTATTTCCTCGCGCCCATCCCAGCCTTCTGGTGGCGAAGTGAAGTGGGAGAATGAGATGGAGGGGTGAGGGGGGGGGGGGGGGGGTAAGTGATGGTTTTCTGGGGGGGGGGGGGGGGGGGGGGGGGGGGGTGTAAGTGATGGTTTTCTGCCAGGTTTTGCTGCTGTCGACACATAATCCATGTTAATAAATGACTCCTGAGGTCATCACTATGTAGCTGGGAAGAAACTAGGAGGAAAAATGGAGACGGGGGAAATGGGTTTCTCTCTGTGTGTGTGTGTGTGTGTGTGGAAGAGAGACAGAGAGAATTAGTGCTATGAACACTATCAACCTCATAATGAAACTAAAACCCAGGTTTGGTGATGAGGGACACTTTGGCTCTCGCTGGACTCTTTGTCTGCCTTCACATTACAGACTGTGTCCCGCCTCCTTTGAACAAAAGAGATTGCTGTGTAAAATACTGATGTGCCTCGGAGAATTTTTTAAGATCTTCATAGATAGTTCACCGTCTGTGGTGATGCGGTCCCATAATACACACACTTTTGCATCACATTGCTCTAATGTGACGATTATACTCAGTAAATGCAGTAAAACTGCATTTAATTTAACAATTTATATTAAAAGTTAGGCTTATTAGGGTAAAGGTTATTTTAATACCGAGTTAAATTTAAGACAAATCTGATTGTACGTCTGGTTCTGATCAGAACTGGTGTTAAATTGCTTTAATGCTGCAGGATTTACTGTGTAGGAGAAGGCAGCACATGAGCTCATCAACTCGTGTAATAGTAGACGCGGTCCACACTGTGGAATAGTGGATAGCATTGTTGCCTCGCAGCAGGAAAGTCACCAGTTCCAAACCCAGTTTGACCAAGGGCCTCTCTTTGCGGGGTCTGCATGTTCTCCCTGTGTGCGCGTGGGTTTTCCGTGGGTTCTCCGGTTTTCTCCCTCAGCTCAAAAAATATGCAGAGGTTAATTGGACACTAAATTTGGACTGGTGCCGTGTCCAGGGTGAGACGCAGCCTTTCGCCCTGTGTCAGCTGGGATTGACTCCAGCTCCTCGTGACCCTCATGTGGACGATAAAATGTTAGTCAATGAACAGGTGATGGTTGCTACGTTAAATTGTACAATTGCTGTCCGTGATAAGTGTCCATTTACCATGGAAACGGATGATTCGGCTTCAGAGATGGGAGGCGTCGGAATTCACCCCCATAATTAACACCAGGAACGAGGTGGATACGCATGGCCAAAACTATATAGCCATTTAGACGTCTGAACATTTCATTTCCACTTCAGTCTTTCCACAAGATTTTAGCTCCTGACTGTGGAAATTCACCCTTATTGGTTTTTCAGGTCACTCATTTTCCGTCACCCACCGTGTCTTGTTCCACAGACACTATGATTATGTGCCACTAATTTGTTTTGCCAATTTGAGATAAAAAAAAAAAAAAAAAAAGGAGCTGCTGCCTGAACCCCAGTGGATGCTCAGCATACAAAGTGTTGGACGAAGACTCCATTAGCTCGCGGTTAGGAAAAGAAGATTTGCTAAATGTGAACATTTGAAAATATTTCATGAAAAAAATAATAATAATTGGCTGGTAAATCTAAACACTGAGCTAAAAGACACTAAAACAACCGACAGAGTAGGGTATTAATCGCTGATGGTTTATTACAAGGCGTGGGAAAATGGCTGACTCATGAGATACACCTATTAATAAATATTTATAAAAGTACCACATCTAAAAAGGTTTAAATTCATCTGACAGTGGGATAATGACAGGCGTTAGTGAGAAGAAGTCCTGTACTTTACCATTTTTGTCAGACTTATACGTTGATGTGGTGTTGTATGAATGTCTTGCAATACATGAATTATGCCACTCATTAATATCTAATCAGCCGATCACATGGCAGCAGCTCAGGTTCTAAGTGAGGATCGCCATGAGGAAGAAAGATGATTTAAAGAGACTAAATGTTAATTCACAAAAACAGTCAGCGGATTAAAGCTCACTGGCTACCCACGGCTTATATGGTGGGTAGAGTTAGATGCCGATTCACGTAACACTTAGATTTTCACAGATAATCTGACCTGATTCCAATTCTTCAGGGCGTTGTGGGCAAGGGAGGAGGCTGCAGAAGATTTTAAGTCATGTTAGTATCTGCCATTTATTTATTAAGAACAATTGATGAATGAATACTCTTTCATAAAGTGTGTTTCGGTCGCGGTTTGGTTGCTGCATTTCAGAAACTGTATCTCCAGAGTTAACAGAGAATGGCCTGAAAAAAGAGAAAATAACCAGTGAGCAGCAGTTCATTTGACGCCAGAGGTCAGAGAAGAATGGGCAGAATGGTTTGAGATTATAGAAACACATCAGTGACTCAGATGAATCTAATATATATATATAAAAAAATCTCTAAAGACCTTGAAGCAGATGTGCTGCAGCAGCAGCAGAGGAACACTCCAGGTGCCTCTCCTGACACTTTTCTAGGTTTTCTGTGTTCCCTAATAAAGTGGCAAAGGAGTGTATGACTTAGTGCAGTGGTTCTCAAACTTTCTATACCAAGTACCACCTGAGAAAATGTTAAACTCTCAAAGTCACACCATTATCGTTAAAATACTTGGGTGTAAATGAGCAAAGTCAGCTACAGATTTTTCACAGGAGGCAGATTTACTCCCAATAACATAATTTGCTCTCTCTTCCTCCCATATACTTCAGACACCGGTATAGTGAAATTAGATTAGATTAGATTAATTTTATTTTCTAAACACTCTGGTCAAAATTCCTCAGCTCAACTCCAATCACATTCCCGGCTACACACAATAGAACAGTATTTCTGATTTTCCACCAGAGGAAGCTCACACAGTTTGGAATTAGTGTTTTGTAATATTACATTGTTTCGTTTTTTTTTTTTTGTTTTTTTTTTGTGTTTGTTTTTGAATAAAGAATAATCACACAGTATTTGTTTATATAAATGGCTTACACGTCTTTTTATTTGCATGTTAACTAACACAGCGCTTGGAGTGTGTCACACACACCATGTGCTCCCTGTTTCTTCTGATGAGAAGAATGAGCTCAGCTACAGACGACGCATTCATCTTTGATCACGCACGGACCAGCACACGTGTGAAAGTGCATTCACAGATGTTCATCAATGAAATAGTAAGTTGCAGCATCTCTCTGCACCACTGGATGGCAATGCTCCTCTTCCTCCTCCTCCTCCTCCTCCTCCTCCTCGCTCTGCATCTCGTCTTCAGCCGCCCCACTCTCCCTGCACTCCTCCTCTCTGTTGCCCTTTCCCTGCGCCTCCTCATCTTGTGTAAGAGGAAGATTAGAATCGCTACAGAACACAATGAGGATTACCAGATCGATATCGGAGGCAATATCTTTCTCCCATCTGTTTTACATGGTCTATCCCTCCATTTGCCTCTCCGCTCTGCCTGTCACTCATTTGTTCCTTGTGGTTATTTTGTATTTTTCTCATCTGCCCTTCAGGTCTCTCATTGCCTCTGACTATATAAGGGGAAATGAGAGGGAGAGAGAGGGACGGGGCAGACAAGGAGACAGAAATGCACAAATAATGAAGGGAGGCACACAGATGCAGCTGTGACATGATGGCTGCGGCGAGACGTTTTCTTTCCTTTCAACTCACAGCTTCTATTGATTCGCTGAGAACCGCTCGCACAAAAACAGCCCCTACACACAGTGCTATTAATTCATTACACAACGCCAAACAGGCTGAGCTGGGGCTCACAGAGAGATCGGCGTAAAGGGGCTCATTTCATACGCAGGCAGGGATTCACTGCCGAGCTTCGATGACAAAACATACCTAAAGGTATCTTTCTGTCCTCTGAGACGGACTGAGGCCTAAGGAGGAGAGGAGAGGAGAGGAGAGGAGGAAAAGACCGAAATAAACACAGGTGCACAAATTTATCAGGATCAGAATAACAGCATGAACAGGGGAGTCTTGTTTATCCAGCTCTGTCGAAACACAGAGAGCTGGTAAGTGAAATCCTACCAAAAGTAAATTAGTCGATAACCTTAGGTAAGATGGTGTTTGAGTATGTTTGTGTGTGTTACAGAGAGAGAGAGAGAGAGACTCATCTTTTATGTATGAGTGTTTGTTTAGCTGCACTTGCAGCTGTGCCTGGGTTACTTCCCCTCTCGGTCACACCAATAAACCCTCTCACCATCTCTCAACAAACTGCCTCGTTGTCACTGCGTTTACCTTACTTATATATCATGTCCAAAATAAGCGCTCAGAGACACTGAGAAAACTCTTCTGGCATCATTTCTTAAAAAAATATGTGAATGGTGCTCGCTGGGTTTCTTTGTGGCTCGGGTTCATTCACTCAAGCAGACACGGTTTTACAGTGTTGAACAGCATGCGTGCTTTCCCAAGCACACACCCATGTCCTGTTCCCAACTGGGACACAAGCTGGCGACACACACACCTACACACACACACACACACACACACACGGCTATTTTTTAGGACACTCCATTACTCATTCGAACAGCCTAAACAAAGCATTATCCCTAACTTTAACCATAACCAGTTAATGCCTAACCCTAAACTGAACCACAATGCAAAGCACAACCCTATACTTAAACTCAGAAATGAGGTTCTGCTTCATCAGGACCAGGTTTTGGTCTCAAAGAGGAAGACTGGTCCTGACAAGGTCAGTGTTTATGCCAGAGAAGATCCTAAAGAGGTGAAACACAAACACCCATACACAATTAAACTGTTAGAACACATGGTTGTAGCAGTAAAAAAAACCCCCCAAACATCAAAAAGTCAGGTGAATACCACACACACTCGAAATTAAATACAACTTTACAAATGTGTGAACGTGAGCCTCATTGATATGCGTGAGTGAAGGCGTGTTATTGGTTCCTACGGGCTCGTTTGGGGCTAATTAGAGAGAGTAATGAGATAAGAGGAGTGGGAGAGGGAGGCAGTGCTCTGATGGATAAGGGGAAAGAGACAGCATCCCAATGAAGAGAGACTCCAAGGGAAGACGAGGGATAAAATGAAACGATGAGAGGGAACAAGAGTTAAGGTAGAGAGGATGGAGTAATGCTCAGACTCATGGAGTCATGAGCTGTAAAGGCACCTCAATGTGCAATCACATTATTCACCTGCATGTCTGTTCCCAGAACCTGACACTGGCTGACGATGTAAAGGAAGCCAGTTCCTCTGCTCTTTCTTAAGACTTGTCGTTAAGCAGTATACCTGTGGCATTTCTACTGACACGCCCCGCGTTTCACATCCAAACATTGGCCAAGACTGCACACACTGGTGCCTAGTCCAGGGGTGCCAAACTCAATCTCAAAGCACAATTTAGGTCGCGGGCCGAACAGGATAAACATTTATTGATTACACTAAAAGTAAATGTTTTTTTGAACATCAATAGGAATAAAAACAGACAGGAATATTATTCCACAATGAATAAACTTAAACTTTATATATACTACTCACAGTAAGTCAGGGATATTGTTATTTACATGAGTGTTTTTCCTATTTGGTCTGAATTTTAATGAAATAAGTAGAAGTTCCCTTTGATATTACTAATAATGAATGAGACACACCAAGTTCACAAGCAACATCTGACTGTCTGCCACCGACCCGAAGGCGCGCTATGGCCAGGTGGCGCTGCTCGTCCACTAAGTGACGTCGTGTGTTCATGGCTGTTTGAACGATGAACTTGGAATGACTCACTGACAACACCAGCTTTTTATACCCACTGAATGTTGAAATTGATGCCACACTGAAAAGGGTATGACATCCACTGAGTCTCTCACAATATCCCTAACTTATTGTGAGTAGTGTAACTTAAAATACTTTGCTCTCTATAAAAATATCTCTTGTCAAAATTATAAAAGTTACAGCTATGAACATGGTGCAAAAAAAAAAAAAAAAAAAACATGGAAAAAATGAACTTGAAATGCCTTCACTGCGTCGCACATGTCAGTGATCATGCGGTCACGTGATCATGCGGTCACGTCCCTGGAGCTGAAGGTTCAAGGCGCTGAGGTGAGCTGTTTTGTCAGCCACATACGCCAACTCACATTTCCACTTCTCGTCCCGCAAAACTGTGGAGTCTTTTCCTTTACCGTCCATGAGCTGACAAATTTCCTTGTGTAGCTCAAAAACTCTATTGAGAATCTTTCCTCGACTCAGCCAACGCACCTCTGTATGATAGGGAATGTCGGCAAACTCTGAATTTATTTATTCGCATAAAAGAATGAAATCGCCGGTGGTTCAAACCTTTAGCTCGGATAAAGTTTACGGTTTTTGTTACAGTGCATCATTAAATGTTCAATTTTTAACAATTTTCCACACAATGTTTTCCTGATCATACATCATCCAGGAGTCATCTGTGACTATTATTGATAGAAATGTAAGTCTATAAATTGCATTAATCATATTAAAGCTGTGTTATTTACTCCAAACCAGTGCCGCGCTTGTTTTTTTAAAAAAAAATTGGAGGGCAGTAAAATCACAAGTTTTTCTTTGTACTAAATGTGGCGGTACTGAAAGTGAATTGAAAAATTAAAAAAAATACAACAGCAGACATTGCATTTGCTGCAAAGTAGCAAACCAGTTTAATAGCCTTGGTTTTTAAAACTTGGAACAGATGAATGTGCAACCTTCACGACTGACATGACTTGACATGACCGAGGCCAACTGAGCGAATCAAACTGTCGTGAGAGTGACCAAGTCTCAGAGAGCGACAGTTTAAAACTTGGCTGTTGGCAACATGTGTTTGCAGCTGGGTTGGTCATCAGTACACACTGCCCGATCAAATAAAATGTTTGATTGACTGCGACTAAGGTCGGGTTGCTGATTTCTGTGCTGACTGGTGCAGACTCTACCCAACTGTGAATTGTGGGTAAAATCAGGCAAAAGATCCCCTTTCCTATTCATCTAGCCCTGCTTTCACTACGTTATCATTTTGGCCACTGGGAGGTGGTTTTCGTTGGAGGAGTAAAATATCAATTTATTGTGCAATGAAACCAAGAGAAGAGGGTTCTGTTGTATCTAATGACACTGATCGAAATGGCAGATGGTTGAAGAGCCTAATTGAGTGAAACAACTGAACCTCACAGGCGAAAAGGAATCCCATTAATGAATTAATGAAGAACTAAAAGCAGGCAACGACGAAGAGTGATGGGGAAAAAAATATAACAAAACGATGTACTGTATTCACTCAGTGGTGGAGAGAGGCTACATAAGCAACACACATTTTCCATTTCTTCTACCAGGTCAGTAACACAACCAGCTTATCCTTAACAATACAACTGTCTGCTTTTTCTGAACGACTGTCCATCAGAATAAGCAAAGTTACCAAAGTCACTGGGCCGAGGGCCGAAAAAACAAGGGTCAAAGGTCAAGAGAAAAAAACAGAGAAAGTGACTCCCAAAGTGTCAAATGTGTTTTTAATTTTCAGTTTTGTAATTAAGTTTTATATTGCTGTAAAATGTACAATACATTGTAAGAAATACTTGCCAGACTGGGAATCAAACACAGCGCCTTCTTACTGTGAGTCAACAGTGCCAACCACTACCAGTCCTAACCACTTATCCACCATGCCACTGCGCCATATATAGCAATATTGTGATAATTTATGTGTACGTATCCAGTGTCAGCCCATCAGCAAACAGGCCTAACATGTCAGTATTTGCACTCAAGGCTAATTTGTCCACTTTAATAAGTAAATTGTTATTTATGTTGATGATAATTACACACTTTGAGAGCGAGCACTTCGTGGTGAAGGGAAACCATTCAAATAGCCAGCTGTAATAACCACATGTTCAGAAATCAAGTGAAATGCACTGCTTATAAATCAGCACTGGGGTTTTTGTATCACCATGTTCACGTGAAAACAACAATCATATGGGAATCATTGATGTTCATCTCGTGTGTTGATCAGAGTCAGGATTTGAGGTTTGGGTCTGGACCTCGAGGTGGGCCCTGGCACTCTGGAGTTCGGGAATGGCTGCACTAGAGACTCAACAGGGACAAATGGAGGACTATGTTCTGCAGGTGTGGCTAATTGAACACAGGTGAAAGTAATGAGGTCGGGATGCGATCTGATCCGTCATGAGAGAAGAATGTCTGATTTCAAATTAAAATGGCACCGAGTGAACAGATGCTACAGATACAGAGAAATGTGTTCGGAGCGTGATTCTCACAGGTTGTCTTCTGCACTGGACAGTGACCGACTGTGTCTACTTAAAACGAGAAGCCAGAAAACCCAAGGAGAAGCTGTGAAATGTTTGAAGAGAGCTTTATTTTGGTGGTGGTGGTGACAACTTTGTTGGCAAAAGCAGCAGTGTTGTGCTTTTTGCAGCATCTTTTTGTCCCAAACGGCACCAAACAAAAAGAGTATACCTGCTGCGGAAAAAACAATTGTCTGATGCCACTTTAAATAAGATTTAAACGCAGCTGTCACTGAGCTGATTTACATCAGCCCGACCACCGAAAGCATCGCAGCATATCAAGCTGATATCATGATACCAAACCTGGGCGAGGGTCATCCTGAGCAGCCTGGGTTATAAGAGCGTCGCTTCACATGGGGGGTCCAAAAATGCGACGGACCAGAAGACACTTAGTGACAGAGACAATGAATCTGACAGCTTTGTAAATGTGTGTGTGTGTGTGTGTGTGAGAGACAGGGAGGGTTTGCCACTGCTAGTGAGGCTTAAATCTAATTGGTTCCTCTCCCAACCACAGTGTGCTGACTTCTATTATTAGAACTGCAGATGAGCCCCGGTGGAACCTGCGCCTCTGTGTTCTCTCTGTTTGACCCAGACAGCCCCTCTGCAGCTCGTTTACATCCCTGTTTGAGGGGGAACAAGCTCTTCCTCCTGCCACCTCCCTGACCTCCTCCTCCTCTTCCTCCGGCCACCTGCCCGTGTTTCCCTCCCGGGCTTGTCCCACAGCCTGTGCCCTTGTTTAATGAGCTGATCACTCCATCATTATTTAAGCACAATCACAGGCCGTTTGTCTCCGACTCTGCTTTGATGCCCGCTCATTAGCCCGAGCATCAGCTTCTGTCTTAGCCCTGTATTGTCATAACAGGGTTTTATGTCTCTTGTTTAAGTCATCTGTCTCTCTCGCGTTGCCTCTTCCTGTTCTGCTGCCTCGACTCCGTCCTCTGCCCCCTCAGGTGGTCTCTTTTAACAGCAGTAAATTATTAATCAGCCTGATATCTGCCCAAGAGACAAAAGCTAGTGGGTAGACGGAAAGATGGAGATGAATAAATAAAAAGTAAAAATGATATATCCGGTGTGCATTCCACACTGAGCAGCATTTTGTCCAAGGCTGTTTTTGGTTTGTGTATCTGTGTGTGTGTGTGTGTGTGTGGGCATGACTGTGTTATCCTTGTGTGGGTCTTCCAGTGAAGCAATTCCACAATGCAGAAAATCTGAGCCGATGATGGTGATAGATGGAGAGAGAAGGGAACCTTGCAGCAGGAATCGTGCCAAAATGACTGGGGGCCTTGCCAAAGACAGCATGAAGGTGGGTAAATAAAGAAGACAGAGAGACGGGGGGGGCAGTCTGTCACTGCAATGGGAATCCAACAATATGCTCATTTGAGAAAGAGTGCCAGCGTGTTATGTAACGCGTCTGTAAGGCGAACACTGCAGACTTTAACACCAGTCATGGACATGTAGTGAGTCGTGTGAAGTCAATGCAGTGAGACAGTCCATTCTAATCCACGGTCATTCTGTTAAGATGGAGGGCAAGAAACTTTTGATTACAGATAACAATTGGAAAGAGCAAAGCACTGCCATTGGCTATTAATTTTGAAAGTACAGAAAGAGCATTAAAAATATTTTACTGTATTACATCACAAAAAAAAAAAAAAAAGTCAGTGCACCGATGGCCCGATGTGTTTGTCAATCTTTCACTCCTGAGCCGAATATCAGGAAGTGACTCCCGACCTACCTGCAGTCGGCAGGTGTGAATTCCACCTTTTCATGGCTGAGTATCTTGGCCTCAGATTCAGAGATGTCGAACTTCATCCCAAATGCTTCGCACTCGGAGCAGAACATCCCGGAGCTGCAGAGCTGTGGGTCACTGTTCCATGACGCCAGTACAATGTGTTGATGATCAGGTGAGCAGTCACTGCCAAAATGCTGAAACATCAACATTGTGCCTGTCAAGTGAGATTTATTTATAATGCGCTATCTATGTATGGGTTGTTTTTAATGAATAGATTCATTTTGCATTAAATATATATACATTTTTTATTGGGAACAATACATTGATACTTTTATTCTGAAATTCTGTGAACTATTGTCACAAATATGGTTATTGCAATGCCATATTGGGATATTGTTACATCATTTTAAGCTCATATCGCTCACCCCTACTGAATAGTTGCTTTTTTTGACACCAGCATGCATAATGTTCCACATTATTGTCCCCCTTCTGATGAGACTAGACGCTCAGTGACCCCCAGGTCATTTGAGTTTGAGACCCCTGCACTAAAGGGATGTACATGCAGCCAATAGGAGTGCACACTCTTCCTGAACTGCCCCCCCGATTGGTCATAATCTCATATAATGGGCCAGATTTGCCCAGTGTAGTGGAGGTGCAGAGGACTATAGTTCACTCTCGTGTCATGTCACATATTATTATTATTATTATTATTATTACTATAATATTTTATATTGAAAGGCTGTTGTGGAACTGCTGATCAGTCGCTTACTCCAGCTTTAATGACTAAGTTGATGTTGATGTAAAAGGATGTGAAAGAATTGTGGAGGTAAAGTTTAGCAGGACAACGGTGGGAACTTGTTTATTATTAACCTCCGACTATTGCAGTGATCATCTTGCTGCCTTGTTTGGTGTTGGAAAGGAAATTAATGGGTGCATCAGGATCACATCTGTTTTCTCTGGAGTCTGCTGTTTGAAATTCTGGAAAGCGCGGACTGAAGAAACGAATGATGCAGACTGTTATGAAAAAAAATTATGATCTTCACAGTTTATTGATACATGAGATTGGATTTTCCCCCTTGGTTTTACAATCACTGGAACATCTGTATAAAGATATTTTTGAACAGCTGTCAGGTTTGGCTAAAGAAAGATGAATTTATTTCAACAGTGTTAATAAAAATGTCTCAGCTATTAAAAAAAAGAAGGTTTGGGGAAAATAATTGGAGTCACAACGGGTTTTCAAAAGCAGTGAACCGTACTCAAGGCAGCTGGACACATCACTACTGTCACCATAGCAACCAAATGACCATTTATGATGTATCCACAATTAGATCCACAAATATAGCCGAGCATGATTTTGTCCCTCTTTGCTTTTTATCGATCTGCTGATCATCTGTGACACTGCTGCCTCTTACTCTTTCATCCTTTGTCACTGATCATGTGTGTGTCTCTGTCTGTGTGTAGCTTTTTGTTAGTGTGTGCAAACAATACTGACTACTCCCTGTGGACGCTGTCCTCCCTTTTCAGCTCATAGCCAATTAAATCATAATAAGAAGGTTCACCTTTGCAGCTGCGCTTGACCCAAACACAAAACCACATTCCACCATGAGCTCACATAATCCATCACACTGGTGGGATCAATTAGAAACACAGGAAAACTCAAGATTAATGCACATGAGCATCAAAGAAACCAAATCTTTTGCGTACCGCTTCAGGACAAGACAAAATCCAGTCCAGTGAAAAGGTTAGTGACAGGAGTCGCTCACTTCATGTGTGAAAGAGATTTGACTTTTCACTTTTCAGTGTGCGGTTGAAGGAAACATACCTTGGACTTCATTGATCAAAAATTAAGAAGATTAAGGAAATAAAACACTATTAATGAAAACACTGTTCATTCACACTTTAAAGTTTGCAAATCCGGTATATGTTGTGAAAAACACGAGGTATTAGTGTAGATCATAGATCCATCTTTCAGTTTGCGCAGGGTCGGTTCCTCCAATTACCAGGCAATCTCAAGTCTCTAAGGAGGAGAGCAGAGAGGACAACGTAGTACCCGTTTTAAAATCTAGTTGCATATCTCACTTATAGCCCTTCCAACGACCTTGGCATTAGACTTAACAATCACCTATTTTTCTAGCGATCCTGCCTACTGCAGCTTTAACACCATTCTGTTCTGACTGTAGAGCAGATCACCGTTTAATTTTAAAAAGACTCCTGGTCTTAAATCCATGTGCAAATGGTGGTGTTTTGCGGAGCAAAAAAATCTAAAGCAACATTTCTGCTATTCCTTCTATTTGCTTCTATTTGTTCGGTAAAATCTTCAGATAGACTGTAAGACAGAGGCGTGTTCAACCGGTTTCTGCAATGTGAGTATCGATTGTCTGTGGTTGTTTTGAGTTGCTATATAAAGTATTTATCCAGAGGAAAACACTTCTTACCTACAACAGCTGCACTTCCAGTTATGGTGTTTGATGCAGCCTCTCTGCTGGCGTTTCCTCATCCTTTGTTTTTGTCTTACCTTTCTCTAAGACATCTTACTCTTCCTCTCCAGACAGTCAAGAGCACCTGAGGTGATTCAGGCTGCACATTTCAGAAACACAGCAGAAAGGCAGTGTGGGGAGGGACCTTCTTCCTGCCAGATTGAAGAACCTTTGTAATGGGGTCGTTATTTCACTGTGGGTTTAAATGGATTTGGTTTTGTATAAGTAAGGTAGGCTTTACATTCACCATTCCATTCCTATCCCCCATAACACCTTGCATGGATTATGGGTGCAACTTCTGGCAATTCCTGTCACTGAAGCGGAACTGGCATTTCCCATGGTAACTGAAGTGTGATTGTGAAACTTAATATGTGGGAACATCACCATTACACCTCATAGCTCTGCATTCTTCTGCACAGTACATTTTGCAGTGTTTATGTAACACTAAGACCGTCAATCTAACACGTTTATATTACTGTACGACTAGATGCAATTGGAATTTATGTAAAATGTAACTAATTTTGTATTAACAAAACACTAAAATTTAATTATAAAGAGTGAAAAAGACTCTTGCCAGACCGCTTTACTGTGTATATAAATAACATTAGAACAAATAAAATGCAATAGTGACTGTATATCCCAAATAAGCTCCAAGGCACATCAGTATTCACACAGATATAAGCTCAGTAGTGTTTTGTTAGAGGAGGTGGGACACAATCTCACTTATTCAAACACAGACAAAAAGTCAAAGGCATATGGCATTTTTCCATTGTACAGTTAGTACCTGCGCTGGCGAGGTTCAAAGCGAGCTGAGCCGACACTAAAAATGGGACATCGACAGATTTGCCAACCACTGATTGGCAGAGAGTGTCTTCACAGGAAGAGCTATGAGTGAGAACGTAACTTCTGGCACAGGAATCAAACCAAACAATGCCAAACTGTAGATCAGTTAAAAAAAAAAATAAAAAAATAATCTCAAAAAACATGCTTTAATCTACTTGCTAACATTTAGCAAGGAAATTTCTAAAAACACAGTCAAAAGCCAACAATTGTGAGCCAAATCACAACCTGTTCAGCCGTATTTTAGTTCAGTGACTGTGTCAGAGGGAGTCTGTGCTCCAGTCAGGGAGTGCAGAAAGTACGGTGAACTGATCTTTTTTAATTGTTCTGATGATTCACTACACCAAAAAGAATTGTTTTACCCGTCACTAGTTTGTGTGTTTGTGTTGTGTATAGACGTCAAGACACTTTCACGCAACCATGCTATGACAACCCCGCCCATGTTGAGGAGGTGCTATGAAGTAATGGAAAACGACGTACTTAATACCAAACTGAGTAGAGCCGTGTAGTGCCTGAATGAAAAAGTGACATCACCAGGCCTGGGTCTTAGTTTCAACATTAGGTGAAATACAAACAGCAGGATGCTCATACTGGAACGAACAAGCTTATTACTGCTACTTCCTCTTCTGCTCTAGAAGGTCCACCCATAATCATTTCTACATTAGCACCTCCAAGAATTTGGATATACGGGTCGATACTGGCATTTACTTTCCTACACAATTGCCATCGCCGACTGTTCATCGTCAACATACATGTAAAGTTGGAGACACACAAGTTTGTTATGTTTTTTTTAAAAGTGGACTTCCTATTGCAAAACAAACTCACGCTTTAAAGCCTTAAGATTCTGCAATATCACAGGCAATGTTTTTGAAATACACAGACGTCACCTGCAACCAGGCACCTGTTCAGTCACCCTGGTGTCCCGGTTCTTTTTGAAACCAGTGGTATCGTCCCTGATGGCTATTAAATAAACTGTTAGTTCCTGGTTAGACTCACAGTGTAAATGTCCTGTTTTAATATAAACGGTGTATGGGCTCTCCCTATTCCAAAACAGAGACAACAACAGTCTTGTGTAACAGTAAGGTTTATTGAATGAACAACCATGCTGACTGAACATGTCCACAATCACATCACAAACCCAGAACATCTCCATTGGGGCCGTCGTCTTAGCTCGAGATTTAAACCTTGTTGAAATGTAGTTCACAAACAAAGGTTCTTTTTTCTTCGACAGTTTGACCTCAACTTGCAAAATCATATCTTGAGACACAAGTGGGATGAAATGCAACAGAATATGAATGAGCTCCAATTGTCTGACTTCCCTTCTGTCTCTGTAGCAGAAGCAGTTAAGTTTCTTGGCTTCACCTTGATTAATACTCTCGTCTGTGACCTTTAGACTAGTGTTCAACAACCACGTATTGTGTCTAGTTATACGCTCCCTCTGCCAAGAAATCATACAGTTCCAAATACAGATGGTAGACTATTTCCAACTGACATTCATATCCATTGTGTGCGAGTGTGTGTGTGTGTATGCATGTGTGATACTGCACCTTTCAACAATCAATTCCCTCCATCTCTCCTGCATCTTGTTACCATTTCCTACGTCTATCCGTCTATCCGTCGCTCCGAATGACGTGAAACAGTGTGACATTGTAGAGGACCTGGTGTCCGTTGTTCCATGTGTATAGTGCTCTCTCTCTGGGGTTGTAGTCCATCATGCTGATGTGGGAGTACTGGTTATGGAAGGGGATGTCAGTGTACTCGTATGTGGAGGAGTTGGTGTGGTAGGCAAAGTGGACCTTGGCCCCGGCCAGGTGGGAGTTGGTGACATACAGTGTGCCGCAGATCATGAAGGCTTCCCCTGCACTGCGCTTTGGAAACCCTGTGTCCCAGCTCTGGACTACTTCTAGTGTGCGAGGGTCCAGACGACTCACCTGGAGACAGAGACAGGGACAGAAATAGAGAGAGACAGACACAGAGTCACACACACAGAGAGAGAGAGAGAGAGACAGTCCATATAGTTTATCAGGTTACATAATTAATGACAAAATCCATCAATTTCTGACAGTAGTGGTGAGCTACTCTTAGTAAAAAGTTACTGTGGTCATATTTCAAAATTTTGTTGAATTGTGTAGTCTGTGCCACTACGTCTGCTTAATCACACAAGGGTAACAATTACAGACATTCTATAGATATGGTCATGACACTTGTTCTTTAAAAATGTACTCTGCAGTATATGCAGTACCTATGAGAATATTTTATAGTTGGAAAAAAAATCTAAACGTTTTGTACATGTCATGTGCTTACATCTTTGTGCATATCAATTTGATACGAAATCAATTTTCACATATTTAAGACAGTAAGCATTCGGCTAACTGTGTTCAGTGACAGTATCTAGTAGAGCTGAACAATTATTCGCTTTCACATCAAAGATGCAACTTTAATCAGAGCAGTTAGCAAATCTCAAAGTTTAGCTCTTTATTGTTTTTTTTAATAATTAAAACAAGTGTGATTTTTCTCTTTTTTTTCCTTTTTAAAAAAAATGAATATTGTCTGTTTTTCCTGATGTAAAGAAATCATTACATCTGAACAAATATGATTTGTGGACAAAACAAGACATTTCCAGCCCTATTAAACACAATTCAAATCTCTAAGTTCTGGTCCTTGCATTACAATGCTGAATAGTTAATGTTCTGATGGTGTAGCATACTAATGCTCCATCTCATTTCCAATCAATTATTCAGTGAATATTGAACTGAACCTTGACTTAAAAAAATAATACTGCCAATCACACGGCAACAGTATCATCTCAGTATATCTCTGTCAGCTTTGTTGGGGAGAAAAACCTGCTGACAACAGTATCTTCACTTTAAAACCACCAGAATGTACCATTATGTTTCCAGCATTGGGGATGGTGGTGTAGACGGCCCAGAGTCCAGTCTCATCAGCCATTAGGTCGATGTCAGAGGATCCTCCCCAGCTGTAAGGGAAGGTGTTGTTGTATCCGGCACCACTGAGGCTGCGCTGGAGCAACACGCTGCGAGAGCGGAAGTGGTACTGAACCTGAAAAGACGCACGCATCCTTGTCCAAATTAAGGTCATCTTACTATCAAACTGATCATCTTGCTCTTATCATACAGCAGCTAATTTCCTACCAGGATGTTGCTCTGGTGCTTGTTGTAGTAGAGTGAGCCGTTGTAGACCACGTGGCCAGTTCCTGCCCATGGGTGTGGCAACAGATGCTGCACAAAGTTTTGGCCCTTGGTGAAATCCCCCATGGTTCTGTACTCCAGCACACGTCTGCCCTTATAGTAACCATCCATCGACCACACCTGAACAAAAAGAAGAAACCAGAGGGATTAACATTGATCTTGCCAACGTTCACAAGTTGCAAAATGAAATGCAGAGTAGGTGATATTTTCTTTTTCTGTTATTGAGAAAATCTTCAATTAGAACCTTTTTAATGCAAATTAAATCAAGTGATCTTCTTCAAGAGAGAACGACTTCTGCATCTCCGCTGGTCTTACAAGCCATGATGAAACCTGGACGGTGACAGGCGTGATCCAATTATCTGATCACAGAAACCACACAGAGACCACTCTATGTGGTTTGAGGACGCACTTGTCCACATTTCTGAGCTGCATGAACACAGTCTGTCCTCAGGATGGATTAGAGACTCAGCCTCAGGCTCAGACCTCAGGGTCTGATTGGAGCTACTTACTAGGGGTGGGTCAAAATATCGATTTGATTATTTATCATCATCCCTCCTCATGCAAAGTGATAATCGATACGCCAGGGTAAATATCAAATATTTAAATTAATAAATGAAGGTGCTCTAAAGTAAACAGTCCCTGCCAGTTTCACTTGCTGGGGGCATCACTACTTCATGTCTCAAATGTTGAGCGAAACCTGGGTGGAAGTTACCTGGCGAAGAAGAGGGAGTTTACAGTGGGATAATGGTGGAGAAAGCTACATTAGGAGATGCCCCATCCACATTCATTTCATTTCATTTCATAGATTTTATGCACTTTGTTCTCTATATTGTGAATAAAAAGAAAAATCCAGCACTTTTCACTTTTCACAGACGCTTGGTTTTCTTTAGTTAGACAGATATATCGTGATGTATCACTATATGATTGTCTTGCAATATATTGACAGAATCACTGTGTCATGATATTATTGGTATTGTGACTCGCGTATATCGCGTCCTATCGTGAGGTGCCCTGTGATTCTCACCCCTGCCACTGGCTCTGAGTGCTCATACATGAATTTATTTGCCACAACAGAATTAACTCTGATGATGATATGTTTTCTTTTGTCTCATAGTTAAAATGCTCTGCTCCTCTTGTCTCTTCTTTCTCGGTCACAGATGCTGACAGCAGACAAATTTGTACAAAAACCTGTTAAAAACTACATGTTATCGGATCACTGAGGACAGATGTTTATACACGGTCTGAATGGGGCCTTTGACCAATCACAGCGTAGCCTGAATGCAACACTTAAGCTATTTGTTACATTTCATAAGTCCAGTAATGTTAAATGACATAATAACTGTATGTCTGACTCGGGCCGAGTTTGGTTCCTTTTCTCTAAGGCTCAGTCAGGTCCAGATAGCAAATCATTTATTAATCGCTGGTGACAGCAAGTTAAATGAATTGTCACAAACCCTCATTTAATTAACTTTAAATCAAAGACTAATTTTTCATGGACAGTCTCATATGCTAAATGTGTTTTACTTATTATACATGCTACATCTTTCCTTCAGATAAGAGGAAACATTTCAATTTAAAAATAGCATTTGTCTGAAAGAGTTTTTGTGCTGGGAATTTCTGTAACATAAAGTGTATTTTATATTGTATGTACTTTTGTGAGCTCTTTGCATTTTTATCTGGACAGCACAGCACACAGATGAGAAACAAGGTGGAAGAGAAACGCTGCTCTGAATGTATGCACCCAAACCGTTCAGCTTTCAGGTCGCCCCACATTCCTGCAGTTTATAAATTACTGTAAATAATTATACGTTATGAGTTATACATCCTGGATATGGAAGATTTATTTCCAACTTCTTCCACTTCCTCAGTTAAGTAAAAATGAAAAGCAAAATCGGGTAATCTGAGAGTAATGAGAAGAGGTGTAAATATAGGGCAGCAGAAACGAGGGCGGGAGATGGCGAATGAGGAACCATCAGGGATCAGAGAAGAAACAAATGGAAGGAGAGTGAGAAAATAGATGAGGAGGCAGAATTACAGGGATGGAAAGAAAATTGAGTGTTGACAGCATGGAGGGGTTGATTAGGGATGTGAGGTGAAGTAGATGAAAAAGCAGAAAGAAGTGAGAAGAGAAGATTTTTGAAAGCAACATTAACCATCCCTCGGCAGAGAAAAACGTGGAGAGGAGAGAAAAGAGTGAGCAGATGAAAGGGATCTTTTCTTCTATGGGTCAAATAAAAGAAAATTTCTTCAGCAGTGGCAGCACCATTTTAAAATTACAGTTAATTTGTAGACATAATATTTAAAATCCACATTGAATTAGACTTTCAGACAAAGGTAACTGATTGCAGTGATTCTGAGGGCTTTCAATAACAATGTTCTCAGCTTGTGGTTTGCGAAGAAAATGAATCAGACTGATTGCTCTCTCTGCACCATAAACACTCTCTTGTCATTATTTGCTCTCCTCTGAATACTTCCCTTATTTTTCTCCCTTTACCGCCAGAAAACTTTTTAAAAAATTCAAAAAACAGTGTTTCAAAGGAACACAAGTCCCTTTGTGCTCTGGCAGATGCAATCTTCATGCATTTGAATGCACCATTTGCTTCACATAAATAAGCTCCAGATGCTTATTATACAATGAACAGTTTGTGCAAAAAAAATGTCTTGAACTAAGACTTCATTTTTTTTGAGATTGTTGCACCATTTTGCTTCCGCCTAGTCACTGCCTTACAGAGGCAACAGAAAACTTTATGGTCACTGTTGTAAAGACACAACAGTAGCAAACAAAGAAGGAGCAGGTTCTGTGCCATAATAGATATCCCTGTGTGCACACATCAGGTGAATACAATTCTCTGTAGTGTTTGGAAAATGGAATAATTCAGTTCTTTCTTTCAAATCTGCCATTTTTATGCAACAACCCAGTCCCGACAGAATGAAAAAATGACATAGTGAAACTAAAGCTTACAGGGAATATACACTGTTTAAGGTGGGTTGTGTTCACAGTTGTTGTTATTTAATAAAATAACATCACTTTTTACAGTGACCATTTTGATGATTTGGCAGGAAAAGCACAGGTCATTGTATTTGATTACACAACACATTTTTTAAACAAATGTGTTGGTGGGCAAGATATATACTGTCTAAGATAATATTGCAAAAGTTGTTTTAAAGATGTGAAAATTGACATGACGTATTTAAATGACTTTGTAAAAAGTGACATTACACGCACTGAAACTTCACACATTCCCTGAATGTGTGCGGCAGACTTATATTTTTATTTATATTACTTGCTCTTGCTTGTTTGCTGCACAATTTTCACCTTACACTAGAACATCCGAATGTTAACCCTTTTTGTGCGCACTGAAAAAAGTCTTCATATTGAATATACAGCTACGTAAAATACTAAGTAGTGTGATACATTTTTAACATGACATAACACTGTGAACCGGAGGATCTAAAAATAGCAATGGTTATACAGTGTAACCATCACCATTTAATTCCATATTTAAAGTGTAACTAAACCCCTTAACCAAATCCAGTCATGTTATTTGATCATCCAGGTGCAAATCCTCATAGTTTAGTGTAATAAAGTATTGACATTATGCATATTGAGATAAAAATAATTGGTGTGTCTACTGCCTCTGTGATCAAATGGCAGCTACTGCATTCAAATGTTGCCATTGGCTTTCTTAATCAACTCTTGCTTCACAGGTTCTTGCTTCTATCACTCTCTCATCCAATCAGTGTGAGCCTCATTGTCCCAGACTCCTCCCCTTTCATAAACACCAGAGCTGTCGCTCCATCATCTTTCTCTCTCTCTCTCTCTCTCTCCACCACACGGAGGTTAGTGTTTAGTATATTGTTTTTCTTGACTGTTGTCCCCTCCACTCACAAACTCCGGGCAAAGAACACTGCCTCTGACATTAATTACAAATGTTTTATTTCAGTTCATTCATTTTAGCACTCCCTCTGAGCCCAAATACATCATTATTTTATTTAATCATAGTAATACAGCATAGCAATAATTAAAATTTGGATACTGACCCGACCCTATTTCACAGTGAAGATTTGTTTGTATCCCTGCCACAAAAGAACAAAAATAGAATATAATAAATAAATAAAACACTTATAAGTCAAAATAGTCATTTTAAATATTTGTATCAGTACCGGCCTAGGATTTCACAGTTACTGCAAATTTACTGTATCTGCTGATGACAGCTGTTGAACAAGACTGTATGTTTTAAGTGGCAAGAGGAGAAACTGCGTCTTGAAGCTATATATCAGACTAAAATCTACTACAGCAACACGAAACAAACAAATACAAATGAAAACCAAGCCTGGAATTATTTTTGACAACACTATTCCTGTTTTAAAAATAATTTGAAATAATCATGTTGCCCGTTTATTATTTTATATAAAAAGGCAATTATTACAAATAAAACATTTTCGTTCTCAAAAAAAAAAGGCAATTGTTGTTAAGTCAGTAAAACTTAAATTAGAAAATGAGAAAATTGTCTATTTCATGTATTTATCATTTAGTTCATGTATTGTTTTTCTTGAAAATACTATATGTAATTGCACTGCACAGCAGAAATGTAGGTAAGAGGGATTGACATTTAATGTTGTTTAATAGCTAGTTTCTAAAGTTAAACAATTGTTTGTATGACATGTTATCATTAAACACTTATTTTTCCTGAGATGGAGGGAAAAAATCGTCTACAGTATGGCCACAGAAAAACCCATATCAGTCGACCTGTAAAAAGGGCTGTGGATTTTGTCACATATCACATTAAAAATTGATCACTGTGAGGACAAGATGTGTGAGGAGAGTGACCAATAATCCATTGAAATTTCAAACATATCTACGTCGGTTGCTTTCCCTTTTTAATCCCCCCCTCCTCCTTTCTCGTGCCAACTGTTCTTTTGATCAACCCTCTTACTTTTTGTTTCTTCTCGTTTCCATCCGCCCCTCTTTTTACCGTCGCTCCTGTCGTCTTCACCAACCATCCCTGCTCTCTCCTTTCCTACACTATCAGTGACGACATCTGTACGGATTAGAAGATATTCACACCTCAGCAGCTGTTCTCTAATAGAGCGACAGGTATGTGTGCACATGTCTGTGTATGTGTGTGTGGTGTGTTAGGTGCAGTGTGTGCACACATATGCACACAGACACTCACTGATGAGCTAATAAAGTATTCATAAATGTCAAACTGCGACCCGATGCAGACAGTGTAGTCATGGATACCAAAGGATGTACGAGAATGACTTTACTCATCTCAACTCACTCAAGTGTGTGTTTATTTTATGCTATTTAAAAATAGAAAAATGTAAATGTAAATGTTTTCTAGTTGGTAGTTGATGTTTCAGTATTAGGAGAACACTGTTGTATGCTCTGGACAGTAGTAGCAGTAATGTAAAGAAATAATATTGATTTTTTTTAGTAGCTTTTTCATTGCGGGCTTAAACATACCAAATTTCTACATTGTTAAGAAACTTCCTATAAATAAATGAGTAACACATTTGAACATTTAAAGTGTCTGGTTGACCTTCGCAGGTCCATGTTTCACACAATGGTGGATGCATTCATATAATGAGTTTATCCATTTGATCATTTACATGCACTCAGCAGCAAGCTACTGGCTGAAGCACTGGGAACAACTGTAGACAGTGGCAATTCAAACATGTCTACAGGACAGTACAGGAAAATAACTGCTTATGCCAGTGGTCCACAAACTTTTTCTGCAGAACCCCTCTTTGGCAGAGAGCGACAGAGCAAATGGAGTCATGAAGGACAGACTGACTAGAGCTGCATCTAATGACTATTATCATAATCATTCCATCTTTTGATTTAATTGAGAACTTGTTTGTACCATAAACTGTCCGAAATGTTGATCTATGTTCCCCAAAACTCAAAATGATGATGTTCTCAAAAAACTTATTTTGTCCACAAACCTAAATTATTCATTTTTACAGATTTCTTTGTTATATAAAGCAAGGAATATTCACATTTAAGAAGCTGAAAAATCTGAGAACTTGTTTTGATTATTAAAAATAACTCAAACTGATGAATCAATTATCAGGGTTATTTTGTTGAATTCTCAGCAAAGATTCAACAGCATAAAATATCTTCTGCTTTACACTTCTGTTTCACACATGTCCATGCTCTGCTGTTGAAAATATTGTGATGGTTTTTTCTTTACCATGGTTGTGTTCTACCCCAAATTTATATTTTTTATTAGCTTGAACAGAAACAGCTAAATGTAGTAGTTGCCAAGTAACCTCAAAAAAGTATTAGAGGTTTCCCTTATCAGTGTTATCTGCATTGCAGCATTCTGAAAAGCAATTTTTCAGTTTAATTTGAATCATGTTAATTCGAAGGCTCACATTAGTGCTGTTTCCTGTTTTAAGATACTCTCTTCATTTTGGTCAAGCATTTTATTTTATCTCCTTACAGCTCTAGCTCAGTTTTACATGTTTGTACCACTGTCCTATTTGATTTAGATAAATGTCAGACGGTCTGACTGACTGATGTGATGTGCATCGATTTTGGAAATATGTGTCGGGGATTGTCTCATGAAATGAATCATGCAATTTTGGTTTAAGTAGTAAAAAAGAATTGCAGATACCTATACAATTTAACTGCATTACTGAATCAGAATCGCAATACAAATTGAACTGCTACTTAAGTATCATGATACAACTGAATCCTGACAAAAGCATATCATCCCAGCTGGCAGTGCAGTGTTCATTATTTGTTCACATCTGGCCTCAACCCCTGTTATAAGTCACTTTGGCAACCACTGGCTTACAGTGTGTTTAGTGGACGATCTGCTGCCACAATGCAGGTTTGACATTTAATTCAAATAAGCACTGTAAATGTTTTCTAAGTGAGTAACTGCTTCTAAATCGTTTGTTGAGCCCCAAGGACAGTGTACAAACACTACATGTAAACATATACAGAGAACACAATGTTCTCATTAACTCAAAAAAAAAAAAACCCTGATAAAAATTTCACCAGGTTATTATTGTGACATATTCTGTATTTTATACACTGATTCAAGGACATCATATACACTAGCTTTAATGACAGATGAAGGGAAAAAAAAGGCTCCTATTAAGCTGCAACTAATGATTATTTTCCCTGGCAATTAAGCCACAAATCAATTTTTTGTTTTGTCCATAAATGTCACAAAATTGTGTTACCCAAACCCTTTAAAATGACAAAGAGGGATAAAACAAAACAAAACAAAACAAAAAACACTCAGACCAGTGAACTGATTATCAAAGTAATATACAAGGGCCAGGATTGAGACCAAACTCATAACAATCTAACAGTTTTTGGGCAACACAGTGATAAGTGGGGTAGTGCTGCTGTGTATATCTCATTCTCATCACAAGGGAACCAGGGAGAAGCTCTAATAGGGAACAGGCAAGGGTCACCATGGCGATATAAATCACACCTGGCAACTGGGAGACAGTCGCCTTGACAACTAGCTTTGTGTGCTCTCCCTGAACGGAGTGTGTACATTTGTAGGAAATGGGTGAAGCTTGTAGTGAGCTGAGACAGAGTGCACAGAGGAGTCATTAAAATTAAGACAGAGAGAGAGAGAGAGAGACTGAGACAGAAAAAAATACTTTTAGACAAATATAGAGCACTGGTGTCCTTGTGACCACATTAACAGCACATGCTTCACTTTCCATGCACACATGCACACAAAGTACACACATACCCTGCTGTCGGAGCTGGGAATCATGGCATCAGTCATCCAGGAGCCAAAGCGGGAACCTGAGGCTCTCACGGTGATTGGACCGCTAACTGCAGTCAGACGACCACAACCTGTTGAAAAGTGATGAATGAATCTCATTAAATTTGCCATGAAGAAAAAAACTGTGTTTTGTGTGTGAAATACACAGACTGGGAAAATGGCGAGAGTAGCCTATTCATATTTTCTGGTTTGGAGTAAATTATTTTGCCAGTCAAGGTCACCTGGTCATCTCAAACACATTTATGAGCAGTGCATGAAATCTATTAATATAAAAATATGTTTGCCCCAAGCACAGGCAGAAAAAAAGAATGATGTTTCTCCTCCAAAAAACGATAACACACAAGAGACACGACCGGGAAGACAAGGACACTCAAATCACTTTCAACTAAGACTGAAGTCTTTTCACTGTATTTGTTGTCCCTTAACCAAAACACAACACTGTGTGAGAGCTGTCAAACCTTGACCAAAAGATTTTTTTTTTTTCAATGCAACTCAAATCTTAAAGTGATATGCCACTATTAATCTTTATTTTCAAGTATAAAACTGTAGCCCTGAGAATTTCACTTGAGGCTGGATTCACAGCATTTAAAATGCTTTAAAAAGTGGCCATTTTTCACAGCAGAAACAATATCAAAACAGACGCAAACATACTGTATATCAAACCACTTTTGCTGCATAATTCACTTTAGGGCTGTCTATTCATAAGCTCAGTAAATCCCAACTATTCATTTTTCACCACTGTATGCCAAAAAATCAACTTCTTTATTTAGTCCTTATGTATAGTCTTGTCAGACTCATGTTAAAGCACTTGTCTACTGTTCACAGAGCAAACATTTTACATTTTAGGAAATACACTTATCTGCTGGTTGGTAGAAAATGAGATGAACAGATAAATACCACTCATGTCTGTCTGATAAAGGCCAACTGAGCTTCACACCTTTCTCTCCAAGAAAATGAAAACGTGTTTTATTCCCCTAACTTCAGATTACTCCTTTAATCCTAAATGTAAGTGAATTCATCAATACATATGTTTGACATAATTATATATAACTGTTAACTGAAGTAGCTATTATTAGCTAATATGATCAATCTGTCTTTTTTACTGCTCTGACGATTTCCAACAAACCATTATCACTCAAAACAAATATTAAAGGTATATTGAGGTTGTTTTTTTATATGTTTATATGAGATGCAGGCACATGCTGTACACTGACATTATATATGTGCACCTGCTCACCTCCTGTATCAAGAGCCACAATCCACTTGGTAAATCCATTTTACATGACACACAGGAGTTGATGATCCACTGCTGCCCCCACCAATAAGATCAAATGTTATTTTATCAGTACTGTGTTTGAAATCCTTAATGATTTACTTAAAACTAATAACTAAACTCGACTTTTCAAAATCACTTGCTTGAGCTCAGGTAAACAGAGAAGCCCTTCTTTCTCAGAAGTGACTGAAGTGTTTATTGTGACATTTTAGTGACGTTTAGATACAGTTAGGACACGGGGACACACCAAAAAACATCAGAAATTTGATTTTCCAGTGAATGCCCTCTTTAACTCAAACACCATTCCCTTTAGAATTCTTTTCAGTAGCTGTATCTCTCCCACTCAATAATAATAATAAATGTCAAAATAAATGATGAATTATTAAATTTGAGTGGTGTATGTGTGTATAACCTTGGTAAGTCAGACTGAACACCCTCAACTAATTTCTGTTAATTTCCGTTTCTGGAGTTTACTGCAGTCTCTAAAATACACTGCATCTTTTCTCTACTTTTCCAACCCCAGACTGTATCTAAAGTAGGTTTTCTGTTAAGAATTTCAAGGCATGTGTCCAAAACAAGATAACCTTGGTGATAAATCAGAGTTGTTTTCTGCACTGTTAAAACTAGAGGAATATTTTCAAACTAAGTGGTGCTTCTTGTGATGAGTGAACTCACCTTAATGTGTTTAATGATTCTAGCGACAGCGAGTTAGTGTTACATCCCTTTATGCATACACATGTATACATACCCAATTTGTTCATGCAGCTGTGTAGCCTGGTTTCCAATAGTAGAACCCTCTGCTGAAGCTCCTCGTAATCATATGCACCGACCTCCTCCTGAATGGCTGTCAGGATGATTGACAGGTTGAGGAGCTCCAGTCGCAGGGTGGCCAATGTCTGCAGGTCCAATCGGTACTGCTCCACTACTGACAGCAGGGGCCGTAACTGAGACATCTGGCCCTTTAACTCCTGTGGGTGCATGAGAGGCAGGAAGAAAAATTAAGTTAAGGGAGAAGATGCGGACACACACTCTCTCTTAATGGTGTGGTAGCTATGATTAAAGCAACTGCTGCTGCCTCACAGCCACCTGAGGTAGTTTATGCATCTGGTCAGATTGTCCTTAGTGTAACTACTTGATCTCTGTCGAAGTCAGGTCTTTTTAAACTGAGAGGAGACTCCGCAGTGGTACAACTCAACGTAGTTTTCTTTCACATAATTGTGGTTCTCCCCATCATCGCTCCTTCACCCTGCAGACAGTGACCTAGAAACTGACTGAACAAGAAAAAAGGACATTTCCCTGAAAGCAAACGCCCTGCACTCTGAAGGCTCATTCCACATGAATATTAGTTAACTTTCATGACTGCAATAATGTACAAATAAATTAGCAACAAACTACCACGGAAACAGGCATCACAGTTCCAAAAAAAGACCTAAGTTACTCTTTATTCATAAAAAAGAAAAAGGATTGATGTGTCTAATGTGATGAATAAATCATAAAAAATGAATGCATTATTACTGCCTTTGTTTGCATTTTCCTTTCCTTACACAAGATTTCCCCCCCCTCTTGTGTTATTTTCAACTAACATTAAAATTTGGGCTTATTCAGAGAAATATATCTGTACAAATCACTGTTATTATTGCCCTGTTAAGAACCTGAGCCTGACGTGTTAGAAACCGCTTGAATACTGTACATCATCCAGATAAAACCTAAAGAAGAACAACACATTCTTCAGAATTTGCTGTTGTCACAGCAGGAGAAGGTCTTGGTGAGATACCTTGACAAGAGCAGGTGAACCTTCAGAGCTTTCATGAGAGGGGAATCCAGAGTTTCCCCTGCTGTGTTCACACAAGCTCAGTTGGACATTATTCAGAGATTAGACTCACAAGTTGGTTGTAGAATCTCCGGAGGATGGTTTCAGAGGAGTGATTTCTGCCAAAACTTGTGTTCACACATACAGCCCCTGTAAACATTCTTCACAGAATCTCCGGAGACAGTGCATGTCTCAAAGCAGCTTGAGTAACTGCACGTATTGTTATTCACAGAAAAATTGTAGTGCTGATAGTGCATTGGTGTTTTTTTCAATCTATTGTGGAAAAATCTTAATAAGATCATGGTGAGTGTATATGGAGACATTGGCTCATACATGCCAATATATACTGCAATTTTCCCATTACACAATCCCATTTAATCACGGATTCAGAATATAAGGGATAAATAATCTGCAGTTTCTTTTAGAAAAGATAAATAAATGTGTATTTAAAATTAAACGGTACAGCAGAAATAACGTGAAGATGTTTCGAGTGATATCTTCAGTGAGTCAGGTCTGTCGAAGTGTCCTCATGTTGCATCTGTTGGCAGTTTGTTACATCCAGCTTTTCTACTCATGTTACTAGTCACATTCCCTGTTTCATTCTGGCACTTGTTCATACTTACCGTCTTTGAACATCACTATTCACCTGTAGCTGCCCAGATCCTGTTCCGCAGGGAACCATTTATTTTGTGTGCTCAGTCGACTTGCCAGATTGTCATTGAGTATTTTCCAAAAAATTAATTACCTCTGTCAAGGAGGTTGTGTTTTTTGGCAGCATAACTCAAAAAGTAAAGGACAGATTTTAATTAAATTTTCAAAGGATGTAGGTTATGGCCCAAGGAGGAACTTATTAGATTTTGGTGTTGATCAGGGTTCCCAAACCGGATTCAGGACCTACTTTAAAACAATTGGCAACCTTATAAAATAGGGGGGGTGTACTAACAGAGTGGGAAACTGCTGATATATGCAGCAAGAACTACAAGGTCTGACTGTCTGCGTGGACAGTAAAATCTTTACCCATGACAGTGTGTGATTGCATGAGTGAGCTTGAGGCAAATAAGAATTGTGCTGCTGCAAGAGCAGCTCTAAAGCTGCAATTAGCAAACACTAAGGGCTGGATCACAGCCTTTCCACATGCATGCATGTGGAAAGGCTGCATGTGGACAGATGTCCACATGTGGACAGATGTCCACCATGTCCACATGTGGACAGATGTCCACCAAGGTCTGTGTGACATAAATTTCATCATCCACGCATTTTTGCGGTGGTTTGTGTGGACCCTATGTGGACATGTGCATGCACACCTCCAGTTTGAATCTGTGCGGAGCGCACGCACCGACAACACTGCTCTCTGAAGCACACTGTCTTGTCCAGTTGGTGGCATGCGCTTGTTTTGGACAAAAGAGACAATTAAGAAGACAGTAACCATGGAAACTAACTTCAGGTTGTCCACTGGTACTCATAGATACCTCAGTCAGCTCTCAAAGAATACAAGGACATACACGGAGAGTGAAATCCTGGTTAGAAATTGCAGATACTTAAGTGGAATGTGAGGTTGAGTATGCATGTGCAGAATGCAAGACTGATGCTGATTCATGTTTTATGAACGGAAGAGTAAAGCAATCCTACGAGGATACAGATCACACATAGTATGACCCGAACCTAACAATGTCTTATGTTATTGTGTGAGGTATTTAAAAAGCTAATCAGAACATGGTGGTCTGTCACAGTTTAGAACAGGAAACAATGCTTACTTTATTCACTGCATTGTTTCTCATGACTCTTTATTCAGGTTTTTGGTTTTATTTTTATATCTTATCCTCTTGTGTCTGACCATTTATTAAAGGTGACATTCTTTTACAAGCTGTTGGCCCTGCATCTCTGCTTCCTCCATTACACAGGCGATAGGCACTCTGTGGTAAAAATGTAAAAAGGACTCAGCCGTGGAAGCGAAAGACCACTGTGCAGTGAAGAAGGCAGACACCATCTGTGACTTTCCCCCTGTGTTTTAGATTCACTTTCAATCCCGAATAAAAGAAACAGTCAGGTTACTTTGGTTTAAGTAATGTGCAGAAAGCGTACTTTTTTAAAATCCTTGGTTGAGAATTTTGCTTTTTTTTTTTATTTTAACTTGATTATTTTTACACATTTAACATTTAAGATGCTGTGCAGTGAAGAAGGCAGACACCATCTGTGACTTTCCCCCTGTGTTTTAGATTCACTTTCAATCCCGAATAAAAGAAACAGTAAGGTTACTTTGGTTTAAGTAATGTGCAGAAAGCACATTTTTTAAAATCCTTGGTTGAGAATTTTGCTTTTTTTTTTTATTTTAACTTGATTATTTTTACACATTTAACATTTAAGATGCTGTGTGTGCCATTTCTATCCAAGCATCTCTTCCAAACATCCCTAAGACACAAGAGAGTGAGGAAAGGAACAAGCCAAATGGACAACTTCACCCCAGAACATGCTGGAGGGGCTGAATGTCCCATCTGTCCTGATAATGCCTCACAGTCCCACAGAAGCAGATATGGAGAAGATGTGGAAAGTATGCTCTGCTCATGTTACTGGTACTGCAACAAGATAAGCAAAATAGTGACTGTATGAATAATTTTGTGGTTAGACTTTTTTGTGTATGAATTATACATATGTATAATGCAGTTATGTGTTACAGCAGGAGGATAAAGGGTTTCCCCTATATCCTTTTATAATGATAGATCTGTTTATGCCCTGACACTAACATGTGTTCTCACCCTTAAATCCCCAATCAAAAAAAGACTTTTGTGTAGAGCGATATGAGGGAAAAAATATTTAAAGAAGAGTCAAAACCAAAGACAAAAACCTCCTCTTCACAGAACATCTCACACACCCACACCCCAACAAGACGACACACAGAGCTAAGACACTTGGCAGCCATCAAATACTTTGCGTGTCTAATCCCTTTCTTGTTATCTTGAAATCAAGATCTAAATACTTTCCTGAAATGACAAAACATTATATGAAACTGTATCTAATTTTTTTAATATACACAATAAAAAAAAGGTGCAAATATTTTGTGACAGCTTTGGTTGAATAATTGGAAGCCTATTTAACGTGTAAAGTATTCAAATTGATCATATGTCATGACCTGTTACAGTTAAAACCTAGCTAATCCCTCCCCTACCACATCTTCTGTTTCATCTTCAGCTCTGTAATCTCTCCCTTCCAGTTTCACTCTCTTTCCCTGCGCTCTCTGCATGACCTTCACCTTCCCACTTATTTCACTCTACTCATTTCCATCATCCCTCCTGCCCTCAGAGTAAAACAGCAATATGCAATACCCTTCTTCCTGATTCCTTCATCTCTCTCAAGCCTCCTATTAGACCATCGATCAGACTGTCTTAATCTCTCTGGGTGACATCCTCTCCTCCTGCTGCCTTCCTTCCATGGGATAAAAATACTGTTTAGTTATTGATAAACCGACTGTAGCTGCACATAAATATTCACTAGTTGTGTGTCTCAGAGCAAAGGAAAAAGCTTATGACTGTGAAAATCCCCTAGGGAGCCCCAAACACACACACATGCACACACACACACACACATAGGCGAACACGCAAAGACTAACTGTATAAAAACTTAAAAACAGACCCTAGAGCCACATGATGTTGTTAAGAAGATGTTTGCACAAGATGAAAGGCAGCAGGGAAATATGGGAAGACGGTAATGCTTTCTATTTGGGGAAGTAAGGGATAGCTTGTGTGTATATGTGCATACTTGTGTTTGTTACCTCTTTAGTCCTAATGTAGACAGAAACCTGGTCCTAATTGTGGTTAGGTTGGGGTTAGGGTAAGCATTAATTGGTTATGGTTAAGGTTAGAGAGAGCAGTGTCCTAAAAAGGATAACTACATAAGCATATATGTGTGTATTCATTACCTCTTTTGGAGCTTTTCTTTCCCATAGCTTCTCATGATTCTAAATCTTGAGTTTATGACTTCATTATTTTTTTAAGTTAATCTGTCTTGTGTTTGTTTTCAGATTTTTATGTAATAATTTGACATTTTGGGAACTTGTCTGTATGCTAAATGTGAAAGCTGCTTTTAAAGAAGATTGAAAGGTTACTGTTCCAATAAGTAGTCTAGGACTGGGACTAGGACTAGGACTGGACAATAATTCAAGATATGTATCGCAGATTGACTGAGGACCAGAACCTAAAATGGGTCATCTTCCAACTGGAAGGTTAGGGGTTCAATCCCCAGCTTCTCTTTTTACACACTGATGTGTTCATAGGCAAGACACTTAACCCTTTGCTCCTGGCAGCTGTTCTGGCAGTGTGTCAATGAGTGTGAATAATGTGGGGTAGGAAAAGCTCTACATATAGATGCACCATATGTGTGTTAATTACGGTGAATTTGTAAGACTGTGGTGTAAACCACTTTGAGTGAGTTTTAAGAATACAAAATAACTATATAGAGTAAATACAAAACATTTATCAGATCACATTTCCTCAATAAATATGCAACAAAGTTTTAATATAGTGCATATTGATGCTTATGCACCTTTTCAAACCCAATGTTGTATGGATTTGTGAAATGTTTGTCTCTTTAATGTGTTATTTTTATAAAGAAGATTAAAACCACAACTTAGTTGTTTCTTCAACTTTCACTACAACGCACAAATAAATCATATCAATTATTATCAAGAGACTAATGTGATTTGTTGTTTTTTCCATATCATGACAGCATTTTTGGATATATTTTCCAACCATAGCACAAACTTCAAACAAAATGGCAGTGTTTATGTGAGGATGAATCAATTCTTGTTTTTGTGTTTATTGCATGCTAAGCAAACCAGCTGTTGGTTATACTTGATTGTATTGAGTGGAAGGACTTGGTGGTATCAGCTACGTTGCTGAAGTGTCGTGCATTCCTTTTTCATTGACAGTGGAGTTTAATTGAGGCTTACCGTTCGGGTTAGTTTTCTATTAGTGCCATCAGACCTGAAGTTGACAGACCAAATTTATCCATTAGGGCCAAGTCTTACTTTCTGCATCTATGTGGGTCCAATGTGGTGTAAATTTCATCGTCCACTAGTACCCTATGCAGACGAACACGAAACCTCGAGCACATGCTCCCTGTTGCAAAACACTTTCCAGTTCAGTTGGTGGCGCACTCTTGTTTTGGTACAAAGAGACGATGAAGAGGAGCGTAACCATGGAAACCTGCTTGAAGTTATATGGAAAAAGTCCGCTGGCACCTACACACGCACAACTCAACAGTCTAACAATACAAGGAAATACAAATGGGGATAAACTACTGTTAAGAAATCAGAATGTGCGTTCAAATACGAATGCATGGAACAATAGACTGAAACACACCCTTGTTTAAGTATGAGCAAAACCATGCTTGGCATGTACGCGCATGCAAGCATGCATACATAGATGCATACATACATGAAGTATGCAGGCTCACATTAAAATTTAAAATTTCTTAATAATTATTTAGGGCTAAAACAAATCATCAACTTGTTGTTTATTATTGAACCATTATATTATTCAAGTATTGCCTTTTTTATGAATATAAACAATTTCTCTAATTTCACTGTCATTTTTGGGAAATACAGATCAACAATTTTCCCCATTTTCTGATGTTTTAGAAAACAAAAAAATAGTCAATTAATTGAGAAAGAATCGATAGATTGATCAGTGATGAAAATTTGGTTAGTTACAGCCTTACTCTCATTGTCTTTGCACTGAAGGAAAAACCAGTGCTTCCTAAACCGGAGTTTATTCTGAATTTGACTTTGGGGAGGGTTGTGATTGAGCAGGTAAAACTTTTTGTTTTGATGCAGGGTGAATGGAAAAATCTGTATTAAGGCTGCAATGATTATTTATTTAATTGATTATCAATCATTACTAAATTAAAACTATTCTGATAATCAATTAATTGGCTTGGGTCAAAACCAGGTTTTGCCAAAAATTTCAGCTTCTTAAATGTAAACTATTTTGTGGTTCCATTGCTCCATTTGACAAAGAAATAATTAAAACTAATTAATGTTGGTTTGTGGACAAAACAAGACACTTGAGAATATCATCTTGTCAAGGTTTGGGAAACACTGATTTATGACTGGTTTATTTATTGTACATCAAATGACAAAATACATCTACACAAGTTAAAACTGGATGTAACAAAGAAAGGTGAAAATTATCATTCTTATATTGTGAAGCATGTAGACAGTTGTTTTAACGACATCACCTTTTTTTTTTTTTAAGCAACCTTTTAGTGCAGCATCATTAGTCTAGAGCTGCAAGACACAGCCATTAAACAAGTGGTTTCACAGCTTATTTAACTGTTTAGATCATTCACCCCTCACTCCTCAGATCTATAAGCCTCATATTCTCTGTAACTCTTCCAATAATCGTCCACTTCCCTGCTGCTATGTCACTGGCACAGACACCTGCCAGCAGCATCACGACACAAAACACAGAGACTGGCATGATTATTATTCCTTATATAAGAGACAAATGAAACAAAGTTAAAAGTCACAGATTATCCAGTAGGGTAATCTAACCTTGTCTCCTGCAAATTTAAAGCACGAATATCCATCTCATAGATTCTTATAACAATACATCCACATTCAATACAAACCAATTCTTCATATTTTCAGACAGCTCAGAGTCTAGATGTATAATGCTGATCATCTCCTGCCTATGAGACATTTACACAGCAGACATGAACAAACAGCTTCAACACAGATTTTGCCGCCTTCATGAAAGATAGCTTCATGTCTGAGAACAGACAGACAACTTCAGTTTGGCATGCCGTTAAATCAATGTTTTCACAGATTTAAATTTATGTATTCCCTACAGCAACCATCTTACACTGTGTGCATGTGTGTGTGCATGTGTGCGCGCATGTGTACCTGCAGGCCCTTTGTTGTCAGAATGCGGGGGCTGGCCACATAAGTGTGTAAACGTCCATCCACTCCCCTCAAGAGGGGCTCAGAATCTCGCACGTACTGAAGGTCTCTGGATGTTCGCAGGTCTACAACCTCCATGGACTGACTCACATTTTGGACCTGACACGCACACACACACAATTGATATCATGAGTGATTATAGTTAGCTGCTCATGTTACCAAAAATTATTCTGGTAACATGAAAAAGTCAGTTTGAAAAGTCTGTTTTTGCTCTTTCCTCTCTCCTGTGTCTTCCTTTTGCTTCCAAACACCTATTAGACCATATTACTTACAAATATGGCTATGTGGTGATGTGCTAGAATAATTAAAGGGTTAATATACTGAATAAACACATGCATAAACAAAAAATATATTGTTGAGATATCTGTCATGACAGCTAAATTTAGATTTTTAACTTTTTGAACATTTAATAAGGAATCATTCAGTGCTGGTGCTCAACATTTAGGGAGAAAATTTTGAAAATTCATGTTAGAGTGACAGCAGCAGTTATCTAAAGGAGAACACAGTTCAGCCATGTTTCAGTTCAGTAAATGGAATAGACTGTTCAGGCTCTACTAAAGCAATATATAAACTATATTTTCTGCACATGAAAACCACTTTACTGTTCAACAGAGCTCAAAGGACTTCATTACCACTTGAGGCTGCTGTTGCCCAGTAAATGTTAAATGGCATTGCTTTATTCCACAAAACACACAGGCACAATTCGTCATGGTCATCCCATTATTTTGTTTTGGTTTTAGATAATTCTTCAGGGAAGTGCTGAATAAGTCTTACTGTGAAGATATTAACTTCATTATCTGAAAAATGCTGCATCAGCTACTTTATAAAAACTAATCAAATGCAGCTTCAGCCATCTTAACAGCCTGTGTGGCTGTATTTAACATTTGGCACAAACACTTTGGTGACAAACACTAACACCCTTAGGCACAAAATGACAGTGATAGCTTTATTCAGGCTGCAGCTAAAATTTGCTAACAAGAGCAAACACTGACAGCACAAACCTCACAAGGTAAACAACTGGTTTTTTTTTTTTAATGGACAGATTCTCTGATCACTTCTTCCTACATCCCAAAAGAACATGAAAAATAAAGAAATACATAGAATAAAATACTACGACCACTACTTCTACTTATACTAATAATAACAATAATAAATAATGATAATATTAATAATTATTACATTATAACTAATTGGATTTGCAAATTACAACAGATTTTTTAAGTGATTCATTTTAAAGCAGCTGTTACAGAGATCTTAGGAACAGATGCCAAATAAAACCACTAGTGGGAGAACATGTCTTTATGACTTATATAGACCACTCTAAAATTAACTGACCTTTAAGTACAAATCCTTCGCTGTTCACCGTGATGCACATACACAAATGATGGTTTTGTCTTAGGCAGAATCTAATTAAATACATTCAAACAAGATTCTCCCCTACAGTGTGTTGTGTTTAAAAGAAACAAACACTCCCACGCCTCTTCTCATTAACCACCCTCAAATGCTAACAGATACTTCAACCCTCACTTCATACTGAATGGAAAAACAGTGTGGAAAACAAAAATCCACACACAAAAAAAATGACCCAGATATCCAGAAGTGACATGAAAACAAAAACAAACAAAATCCTGCCCACATACAGAACTGTGCAAAAGTCTCAAGGCACCACCAGCTTTGTTGTTTTTATGTCAAATTCTGTGATCACTGGCATTTGAATTGGAAGGATTTGACTAAAAGTTGGTCTTATACTGTATGTTAACTGTCACTGAGTTGTGTATGTAATGCTCAATCACGTATTGAATAAACCTGGCATGAGAGCCAGGGTGGTGCTATATACCAAGTATAAGGGTTATTCACAATAAATGTGCTTAAATAAAGTGATAAAATGAGAAATAATTATACTGTATGGTCATTATAGCATTGCTAAAACAACAAACCTAATGGTGGCGTAAGACTTTTGCTCATTACTGTATCTCCCACTGTAACATAAGGGCAGAGATGAGACAGAAGCATGTGTTCACACTCACAGCATGATCTGGGTGTCACTTCCAGAGAAACACTTAGCTAATTAAGATTCAGAACTACAAACTTTCACAACAGGAACAAGGACAAGAGAGATGCGAGGACGTTATCTCTATAGTTAGATCGTTCATGTACCTTTCCAATTTGTCACTTGGTTTTAGCAAGTACAGAGTGAAAGAGGGAATGGAAAAAAAAAATACATAATGTCTTTAATGTGCTGTGACTTTGTTTTTACTTTGGTGGGAATACAGAGGCTGCTGATGTGCAAGGCTTGAAGTAGTGTGTGTACTGAGAGATGTTTGCTGGATTGATGGTATTCAATAATTCATCAAATTCTGGCACAAATCACTTTGATTACTCTCGCCAACAGAAATGTGCTTATGCAGCCACATCCATATCCTCACACAAACATGTGTATAAAGCATCCTGATAGAGTACACTGAGCTGCAGCCTACAATATAGAAGAATGTGTCTTTCCCATCCATCTCCTGGTGTTTCCTCCAAGTTTAAAGTCTTATGGCATGTTGAATGACTGCCAGGCTGTGGAGGATGAAGCTACTGATGTGTCAGGGAAACAGCTGCCAGTGAAACCTGAGTGTGTGTCTGCTCAGTGTGTTTCTGAAAGTGTCAAAACAAAGAGTCAGTCTGGTGAATGTTTCATTCCAGTATGCTGCATTTTCCTTGAGCTGCATCACAATGCTGACCACTGACACACACACACACACACACACACACACACACACACACACACACACACCTGTTCAGTCAGCAGGCGCAGTTGTCGACTCCGAGGGTCTCGTTTGCAGAGGTTTCGTGCCGGAGCGACCACCGTGCACACACACCTGCCATCAGGATCTGAAGCCGTGCTGTAAACCTGCCAGCCTTCCTCGGAGCCTGGGTACAACCCCTGCAAACAAACAGGCTGGGTTAATGAATTTGGTGCAGAAATATCATATCGCCATACATTCAACAGACAAAAAGGTCAAAGCAAACACAATTAGTGGATTTTTATTTTTGTTTTTATAGAAATCACATTCATTGAGAGAAATCAATGTGATTTCTATTATTTTTTAAAGAAAAACCTTACACACATTTGAGTCTAAAGACATTGTGTCCTTTATGGAATAACATCTCAAACAGAGTTTACTTTCACCTTTAAAAAAGAAAACAAACTGATAAATATTTATTAAGCAAAAAAAGAAAAAACAATAACATCTAAAATGTGACTCTGGGTCTTTTGCCAGTTTTATTATTGTAAATTACATCTTTTAGGTGATGGACTGCAAATATTTTTGACACTTTATAGACTATTCATTTGGTAAGTTGAGAAAATAAAAAAGATGTAACGCTAATGAAAGAGTGTCATTACTTTGAGCCATGTTAAACTAAAAAAAATCTAAAATCTCTTTCCATTTAGTCACTGTAACCCAGATATGACAGGGCACTTCTGTCATGTGCACACACCACAAACTGCATTAACCCTGGCATTGCTGTTGTCAGGAGCCACTTTCCTTCAGGCTGCATACAAAAGCCTGCCATAGAGCATGAAGCAAGACATGTAGTATAGCATGAGGATAAGAGACCTGTGCAGTAATGAGTGTAAAATTAAAACGTCTACATCTTGATACAGTGTCACAATAAAAGCCACCATCACCATTAAATATTATTGAGGCATTAAAGCTTCACAAGTGTCACTGATACAAATTTGATTTTATAAATGCAGCTTCAGTTATAAATGTTTACATTTTTACTTGTTATATGTAAAAATGTATAAATGTTTACATTTATACATTTTATAAATGTTTACATTTTTATGTTATAAATGTTATAAATGTTTACATTTTTACTTTGTGTGTTTGCTCAATGGGAGTTAGTGTGGGAGCCAATTTCTTTGTCTGAATTATTTTGTTTTCTTTGACTCACAATGTGAATAGGCGATTTTGAATTGCATTGATTTTATATTGCATTCATATGGGGTGGAGGCTTCAACTGAAACACTGCTCTTTCACTTTACTATAAGTGGGGCTTCTCACGCATTGCAGAACTGCATTTTGGAACCATTAATTTGCTTTTCTTTGGCACTAGCTAATCAAATCACAAATTATCCAGGATTAGCACTCAAATCACACTCATGCACTTAAAGCACAGTAAGTTATTTCTGCCATCAGGGGTCCCTCAATCAAAAACTAGTTAGGTGACATCAGGCAGCAGCATGGGATCACGAGTTTTCTACCCCCTTTTTGCAAAATCAATACATAGAAAAAAGCAACATTATTTTTTTTTAATAGCATCTGAATTTATTTATTTTTTTCTTAGCATATAATTTTATTCTTTGGTAAAGCAAACACACGTCCAATTGTCCACGTCAACACCAGAGTGATTCACAGAAAGGATTAAAACAAAATAATGCCGTGGTCACTGGAGCGATTTTGTACCTATCTGTTTCTGTGTAAAAGCATGTTTCAAAGGGACCGGTGAGTCATAGCACTGAGGCTTTTTTTGCCAGACAAAAATATTTTTTACACAATGTTTCAGTCTAATTCTATCTGGCTGGTAAACATCAGCAGGGTTTCAGGAGCTTAGGATGAAATTGCTACAGTGATTTAAATGCCCATTTATGTTTGGAAAAAACAGAGTGCATTTATGTTTTGTTGTGTTGACTGCATCAGTTATCTGTGTGCAAAGTGGGCATTTCTCATTTGCAGCTAAAATCAGCTGTGACATCTTCCACACGTGTGTGTCCAGGAAAGCTAGCAGCAGAACTGGAGAGCTTCCACCCTCCATTCTCACAGCCAGAGCTACTCCTCTGTTCTCCCTGACAAAAAGTCACAAACTCCCCAGAGCTCCCAGAACACTGCACACACAAAAATCATTTCAAACCTACTCACAGTCCATACTACTGCATTTTTAATTTTAATATTAAAACGCATTTCACCAATAAAGATAGTACACATATTTTTAACCCATAAGAATAAATGAATAATTAATTAAAACTGACTTAAATAACAATAATAACTTGATATTTTTTTCTGTTTAGTGTACTTTTTCCTTCCCTCCTTTGTTGTTCAGAGTTAGGCTTACCCAAAACAAAATACCCTGAAAGGATAAGGAAGCAAATTAAATTTAAGAAGCAACAAAATACTTCATCGCTGTGTTATTATACGATGTTGAAATTAAAATGCAACAGAATTTGCAACATTTAAATCTGGTTTGTCTGAACTTACATGGTTTTATTTGTTAAATGGAGTTATTTCGCATGCATGTCTGGTAGTACAAATAACAAAGCAGGTACAAAAACAGCCAGTAAATGACCAAAACAGTGGAGCAAATACTTTCCTTAGGAGTTGGTGGAAACCTAAAACTAAGCTAAATAGTAAATATTCACATTAACTTCAGCAGTTGGCA
This sequence comes from Brachirus orientalis, assembly GCA_016785285.1. Lineage (NCBI taxonomy): Eukaryota > Metazoa > Chordata > Actinopteri > Pleuronectiformes > Soleidae > Brachirus > Brachirus orientalis. Next base: position 5,211,134 of record JAFBJR010000175.1, read on the forward strand.
ACAAAATTTTGTGGCATTTTTGCCTCCAGTTCACAGATCAGATTAGGTGTATAAAAGGGGGAAAGACATACAGTATCTGCAAGTTGGAAACCCATCTGCAGTTGCTGAGGACTGAAACCTCAACAGTGGCCACAGCTCTACCAGGTGAGCGACTCAACGTCTCTAATTTTGTTGCAACTCTAAATGTATAAAGAGATAATTCTTATTATTTGTTCATTATTATTAAAAATGAACTACAGCAGTATGAAAAAGACTACTGCAGAGGCAGACAAGATACCATTCTAGTGCACATGATGTCACCTCAGACAGAACCAATGGATAGTGCACGAGTGGCTAAACTAGTGCTGTGTCACCTGAAGAGCAGCGGTGCATGACAAGCTGACGTGCTGTGATAACATAATGTCCCACTTCCTGTTAGACTTGCTTACGACACTTGCTTACAATAATATCACATACTCCAATATAAAGCCACATTAATTTACTGTGGTGAAAATTCCTTTATCGCAACAGCCTGAGTGAGGGGAGATGAAGTCATTCCAGCCGACAGTGAGTAAGACACTCACATTCACACAACTTAAAGTCCCTATCAACGCTATCTCCATGTTTGGTTTGGGAGTATAGAGAAAAAACCCACACAACATTGGGGAGAAGATGCAAACTGGCTACAAAGAAAGGCTGAAAATGATGTGAGATTTGTTTTACTGTGAGACACCAGTTCTTACAACCACAAGATATATCAATGCTATAGGCACAATGGTTATTTAAAGGTGAACAATAAGCATTCTGTTGAAGGGTTATGCCACAATAAACATAGTAGCTTCCCAATAATAAATTGCTTTTAAAAAATAATGCACTAATCTGCTGAGTTGATTTTCAAGGGCTGTAATGCAGAGCAAGACAAATAAAAATGTCTTTTAATTTGCGGGTTATTTGTGACCTTGTTAGGCAGTGCTGAGATGACAGCAGTTATTCCCTGGTCAGCACACATACAATTAGCAAACAAGTGAGATCATGAGTTCACTTTGCAGAGATTTAACCTGGCCTCCAGTCTGACCCACTTAGAAATAACATTTTAGAACAATGTAAAAACAAAACCGTGCTCATTCTGACACAAACCAGCCTGTCACAGTTATTGGGCTACGAAGCTGCCCTACAAACCCTGAAAAAGAATAATGACAGCACAGAGGAGGAGGCAGAAAGACGGGAAGTGTTGGAGGGTGAAAGGGGAAGGGAGGTGGGGGTGTGGAGGGAAACATCCCGTAAATCAATCAGCAGGGTTTGGTGTGGTGACCTTGAGGTCCAGTTTACAATAAAGCTTATGGTGAGAGGGGGGGATTTAAAGGAGGAGGACGTGGATGAGATGACAATGTAAGCATCAGCATTGCCCACTGCTCAATGTAATTAAGCAGAGGACATGCCGCACCTGAGGGTTTCGCTTCACACAAGAGAAAAGTGATAAAAATCTACTCAGGCAGTTCAACTGATTGTGATCAGTGCATATGGAGAGAAAGTATAAAATAACATGGCTAAATATGCAGAAATTCAACTGAGGCAGAGAAAGTAGGGAGGCAGGTAGGGAGGCAGGTACCAATAATCATCTAAAAAGCATATATTACAGCTAATTTTCCAGCCACAGCAGTTTCACATATGTGAAGAGAGAGGGTGGAGCAGCAGATTAGCTCATTAGAAAAACAGTTTAATTTAAAAGATTTAACTACATAATGAGACAGCAGTAACACACTACATGTTGGAACTGAAAATAAGTAAATAATGGAGTCATGATTCAAATAAATTGCTTAAAGCTTTGGATATACAGTTGAAAGAAGTTAAGGAACAGTTAAGGAAAGTATTTAATAAATGGTAAAAATATTGGCAATGATCCATAAAAGAGTAGAAAAGATGCTAGAGTACCTAATATACTGAAGAAAAACAATAAATCCAAATCAAAGCCAAACTAAACTTTATCAAAAGACCACTATTGCACAATGGATAAGAATCAGGTAAAAAAAATCTCCAGTCCATGTTATAGCCCTTTTGTTTGGTTTTAATGTCCAAAAATCAAGCAAACAACAAAAAAACAATGGAGTCATGTCTGCCTTTTTCTTGCTCTGCTCAAAAAAACCAAATGCCTACCAAGGTACATTCTGGTCCCTCATCAGTCATCTAACATAAATAACCTGCCTGATGCCCATGGATTGATCCCGGGCTTCACTGGCTACATGCTGATACTGACAGCAGTAAAAACTGACCGAGTAAAAAAGATGTGTGCAGGAAGAAGCACTGCAAATTGATGTGCTGTGTGAACGTGTGTGTTACTGTAATGCATGTGATTGGATGCGTTAGGGGTGGGAATCATGATATGATACTCGACACATGGTCCATGATACTAATAATATCACGATACGATTCTCTGATAATCAATATATTGCAAGACTATCGTGACAATACATCGCGATACCTGTCTAACTGAAGAAAACTTTTTAAAAAGTTAAAAGAGCAGGATTTCTCTATTTATTCACAACAGAGAACAAAGTGCATAAAGTCTATATATTGAAAGTGGATGAGGCGTCTCTTAACATATCTTACTCTGTCATTATCCCACTGTAAACTCCCTCTTCTTCAACCAGGTAAATTCCTCTCAAGTATGCCCCATTCACTTCAGCAGCGCCACCGTGAGGAGTCACGAAGTAAGTGAAGCAAGTAAAACTGGCAGGGACTGTTTACTTTAGAGCACTGTCATTTATTAATTAAAATACTGATATTTGTGCCAACATATAGATTACTGTATTGCATGAGGAGGGATGACGATATGTCACTCAATCAATATTTTGACCAACTCCTAGGATGAGTTGCAGAGTATAAGCGGTTATCAAGAAAACTAAAAAAGTGTGAATACCATTGCCATTAAATGATAATTAAATTACAATTTAATATATATAACCAACATCTTTTAATTACATCCAGTTTAAAAAGAATTCAGCTGAATTGCAGGGATACTTCGGCAAAATCAAAACATTTGGGAACCACTGATTTAGTTCATGATTACATTAATTATTAATCTTAATTATAGAAAATCAACATTTTACAGATTCCAGGATTTTCTCTCCACTGTGTCCTGAAGATGCAGGCAGTAAGTAGCAGCAGCAATGCCCCTCTGACATCTCCATCTGTTCTCGCCCAGTTCTGGCCATGTGTGTGTGGGCATCTAATTGCACGAGTCTGTGTGCACTTTGCTGAACTTGCAATGTCCCTCCACATAGCAGCTGTGAGGTGCCTCTGAAGCCAGACAACTAAATCATTTAACGCCAAGACAGGCACACATACAGTATACAGTGGTTTATATATATATATATATTTACACACGCTGTGCAAGTGTCCAGCATCTACATGTTTGAAGTTGCCAGGTTGTTGCTAAGGCAAGAAATTGCTACCTGTCCCATGGGTGAGTCAGCCTTCCCCAGGAAAAATATCACCCCACTAAGTCACAAAGACAGAGAGAGAGCGACAGAAGGGGGTGGAGGCAATCCTATTACTCCTGTGTGTGTATGTGTCTGTGTATAAAATGTACATGTGTTCTTTATGAGTCATATTAAAAGAAAGGATTAATTATTCATTTCTTAATCTATTTTTAGGGCTATTATTTTTTCATGTTCACGACTGAGTGGGGTTCGTTTTTCAAGTTTTGTTCTATAGTTCTAAGTTTTGTTCTATATATCGGTGCTTTTCATTTCTATTTCTATTTCTGCTCCTTGTTTGGTCTATTTTTGGCTACATTGAGGAATTTAGATCAAATATCTGCATTTTTCAATGGTTCCTGACAGTATTGATCATTTAGGTGTACTTTGAACAGTCTTGGCGTGTCTTTTTCATTTATAAAGCAGCAGGTTACTTTAACAAATACAAAGCATGATGTCACATTAGTGTGATTATCACAACACTTTTTGCAATGAAAACAGTTAACTGAAGCAAGTGAGGGAAAAATGACAAGGCGCAAGATAACTTTTAGAAAATTTTAGAAAGAGCAAAACATTCTAATTTGGAGCGAAACTAAACATTTTTGGAATAAAATATATTTTTGAAGTGTACTCATGCATTATACATACACTGACGATGCGCTCATGTGTCCCGTCAGGAGAAATGATGGTTCCATTGAGTCCAACCAGTGATGGCAGAGTCTGGGACATCCAGTTAGTGACCATAGCCATGGTGCTGAGCACCGCACCAATTTTTAACATGGGAACACTCATCCTGGCACACACATTCACACACCAACACACACAAACAAGCAGAAAGTCTGACTGGCTCTCACAAACTGTTGACAGCAGTCATGCTAAAAAAAACCCAAAACAAACAAAAAAACAGCAGGTACACAAAATGATGTGTACACATTCTCAACAGTTCTGAGCTTAAGAATCCAAATACAGCACTGCTGCAAGTCTTCGCTCCTTCACTGCCACAGGTTAGAGAAAAAATCCTGGAGCACAAGCTTCGCCTGATGCCTCCATGGGAACACACAGACACCCAAACATCCAAACATCCAGCTCAGGCTGTAGGAGATGCTCCAGGAAACAGCCACTTTGTCTCACTGTGCAATGTACATGTGTGTGTGCTTTCCTGGACTCCTTCCTTCCCCTGGCAGTAAGACACTGTGACTGAGCCAGCACTGCTCTCTCATTTACCCACTAACTCTGCCTCTCCCTCCCTCCACCCCACCCTCTCTCACAGACACACTCCATCTCTCATTTTTATCTACATTTTCTCTCACACACATTATTACATAATGACCATATTATAATATATTGAAAATGATCTTGAACAGCATTTGCTCTAATAAACAAACATATTTACATGAAATGTAGGTTAAATAAAAATCTAGACAAAATAAAAAACATGTATCCTCTTTTCTTGCTTTTGTCTTTTCCTACCTTCATTCATATTCTATTTGTATTTTAATTTTAATTCCAGTCAAACTGCACCTCTCTTTTGCTCATTGCCCCCTTGTTTTTCTTTATAATGATCAAATCTAAATGAATGCATGGCAACACAGTGTGAAGTGACCTCTCCCTTCTAGTGTATTTGTGCATTGGAAACTAGTGCGACAGTGCCACCATGTGGAAGAGATGTCTCCTAGCATGACTGCAAGCTGCTCCACACCAGAGTTGATCTGAGCATAAAAAGTACAAAATGTTCAGATTATGCTTGATTTGAGACATGCCATGATGTTTCCATGGAAACAATAAAGTAACAACATAAAAAGGAGCCCCTTTGTGCTTCATGTGCTGTGGAGAGTTTTTACGTGCACAGAAAATACACATCTAGATAGTAACTGCGGCAGAATACTCCAGTTCTGTACATTTTATTATTTACTGCCCTGATGTGTTTTTTGTCATTGATTTGAAATTTTATAAAATTTTAATTTCAGTTGTAACACCACTTTTTCCTTTAAGCAATACATTGGGGGTCAATGAGTTTTTCATCAGCAACACAAAAAGCATCAAGCTAAAATCTGGATGTGGAGTGACCGCAATGGTCACACAAATAGAAGGAGACCATCAACAATTTATGTCAGAGTAAAACAAATGGAGTCCACACCTTCAAAGCTTCACATAATTAAACCTTTAGGTGAATGTAACAAATATGTGTTACTGAAGGCGTACTACCTGCTGCCAATAGATGGCGCTATGACTGGCTTTGCCCTATGGACCGACAGGCCCTGTATAGACAATAGCAAAGAATAGAGATGGGGCAGAAGCCTGCTGCATTCTATTCCTGCAAAAATAATTGTGGCCACAACCATGGTTGTGGTTAGTTACCCAGATTAGTTACACAGATTGAAGAAAGGTGGGGGCAACATCTGTCTGGGCAGAAGCCTGCTGCCTGGCTAGTGGGGCCACAAAATGTGAAAGTGGGTTTTAACTGTGTGTGATGACAGGATGACCTGAGGCACTCCCTCCATCTCTGAAATGCTCAGCCAAGATACTGATGTCATGTTGTCCAACTCTCTTTTTGAATGATTTTTAAGGTTTGTTTGAAGCCCAGACAGTTGTTGCTGCTACTGGAAACTTTCCACTCACTGAAGGGACCTGTATGCAGAGCATTTGTAGAAGAGCCAATGGGTGTGCATGCTTCTTCTAAACTGCCCCATAAAAAAATCTCCTGCTAATGGCCATTATTCAACAAAGCTGTAAACAGAGCCTCGAGATGGCGAAGAAGTCTAGTTCTCTCTCTCTCTCTCAGATTATTTGATAAAAAAATGAAAAATGTTGCCCTGTGTTTCCAAAAATGCAAAATGATGATGATCTGTCTGTCAATTTTTATGTTTAATGGATTTCTTTGTTAAATCAGAGGCCTTGCTTGAACTATGAAAGAAACACTCAAACCAATTACTTATTAGATATAAAATAAAATAGTTGGCAAATAATTTAGTAATAGTTGGCAAATAATTTAGTAATCAACTAATAATTAAATGATTAATCATTGCAGACCTACAAAATGTACATATATTAATATAAACAGCAAATTGTTTTTATGTGTATTTATTATGTGTATTCAGAAGCAGAGTTTTCTTAGGTTTAGAGGTTTCTGACAACAAGGCAATAGCATGTGTGAGTGGGAGGTTCTCATGCTGCTTTATCAAGATGAACAACTCTTTACTGCAACAGAACCATAAAGACCATAGCTCTTCTGTAGTTCACTCCTGGGGCGATTTTGTGTCAACAATGTAACTAACCAAGGCAAAAATGTTATGTCTCTGTTCACATCAGCAGTTACATGATCACGTCCCTATCTCTGTACAATGCCCCCAGGATATACATGGATTATACATAGAAAACACCTTAGTGAATATGGTAAACTAACATTAATATTTCACTCAGAAGCACTTAGAGGGAACACAGTTGTTAGGAGATTCAGAAGCATCATAGAGCTGACATGACAAAACATCTACAGTATATTTATGATCACTGGCTCAAGTATCTCCTTCTGTGCATATGTAGGAAACATAACAATAAAATGTTTTCTGTTTGAAAGAGAAATGTCACACAGCAGTTGACAGGCATCAGAGTCAAACAACTCTTGATTTCTTTTAATTCAAAAGCATTGGCTGTATCCATTAAAAATTTAATTTTACAGGACAGAATGCAGAAAAGACCGCAACAACATCTTTAATAGGTCCAGAATTTGGGACAGTATAATTAAATTTCTAATTTGAAGAGCCAGAGAAGAACGTGCTACAAACCATTTGAGCGAAAATTACAAACAAAGCTTTGGTTTTTCTTCACTTCAATGTCCAGTACAAAAAAATCTGCTAAAAGTTAGAACTTAGATTCCAGCAGCATTCTACCAACATCTGATTAGAAATTAAAAATGTGCACTAATTTCAGCTTGGCAGGCACACTCCACGTTCCAAAGAATCAGAAGAGGGGACACACAGTGTCTTCTTACCCCACATGAGCAGACCATAGACAGCAGCAACAGTAGCTCATAAAGGACTTCAGGGTGACACATTCTCTCCTTCAGGTGTCTCAGGGTTCTGGTACTGCTGTAGTATTGTAGTGGCTAAGCTGGAGTGATCAATCCCCCTTTGGCTGTGGAAGAGGAACATAGTCCTGGTGGTGGCTTCATGCTGAGGAAACCTAAAGAGGCATCAGACAGACATCTGTGATGAGTAGGGTGACAGATGGAGGAGCATAGCAAGGAGGAGCAACGAGGAAAGATCTGTAACATTCACAAAGAAAGTAGATCCACTGTTTGTGTGTTTGTGAGTGACAGATTTGATGAGAAATATAATACTGACAATGGCTTGGGCTCTTTTAAGTAGCCTCAAAGCTAGTGAAGAAAGTAATTGGAAATGTACAGTCTTGAGTAAAAATGTGCTTGGATATTATCTTTTTTTAAATAAATAAATAAATAAAAATCATGATAAAAAAATTAAATGTCTGTGAAATGTTTTAATGACACAATAATCTTTTTTTTAGCAGACAAATTTTTTTAAGTGATTTTACAAATAAACTTTAAATTTATTTAGGATTAGCTAAAACAATTTAAAAACATAAATAAGTAGATGTTTCAGCCCACTATATGGAGTCAAGTGCTCACTCTCACTAGAGCTGTTGTGAGAGTATATTGCAATATTTAATGTCAGAAATACTCACATTTTGCAATATCGCGATAATATTGTACTGTGACTTCAATATTGTGTAATATCATATTGGGGTGTTTATAGCAATTACCACCCCTACTACTTAGTCAAAGCTCCTAACTCTTCATCTAGCATCTGTGGAAATGTCATCAACTTCACCTTTGTATAAAAGTATGAAAGGGCAACTTCATATCAATAAGCAATGTACCAGGACCAGATCAATCAAACCAAAACATTTTAGAGAGTCAAAACAGAAATAACAATGTGAACAGGGTCACGGTCCGTTTTAAGACCCTGGGATCAAAATGTGTAAAAACATGTAGAGACATCAGGGACATTGTATATATTTCCCCCACTCACAATGCTGAAAACCAAAAAGAAAATGAAGTGTTCCTACAAACACAACTGAAAACGTAATCACTTGTGTGTGAGAGGTGGTTTCAGTTGTGTACCTGAATAAAAACGTCTCATGAGCTACATTAGCGCTCCTTAGCATCAGAAGCTTACTTTAGCATTAGCATTACCTTTCTACTTGGCTAAATTCAGACACAAATGTACATTTTCTAACTATGTGTGTTGTTGAACATGTTCATGTACATTCGAATGAGTGTCTTTTTCTTTCAGCTTCATTGTTACTGAGGAATTTCCCCAAAACAGCCAAAACAGTTACAAAAATGTGAAAGTTTTACTTTTACCTGTTTTCCCTTGGTTTTCTCATTTTGTCATCAGCCAGCCCTTCCACTACGTCCGCCATTTTGAACCAGGAAATACTTAATTGGATGTCACTGCCCTATGGAGGACCATAAATGACATAAATAAAAGAATTAATGAATGAACAAGTGAACACAGAAATACATAACTGAATGAATAAGTAAATGCGCGAATAAATAAATGAATTAATTAATAAAATGAAAGCATCAATAATAAATAAATATACATAAATACTTAAATAAATGTATAAATAAATACATTAACATGTTGAATAAATGTATGTTTTTAATGGACAACTTTCATTTATTCTTTAATTCACTCATATTTATTCCAGTATTCATTAATTCATTCATTCTTTTATTTATTGTCATGAAAGACGTCCTGTCCATAACAGCTTTCCTGGGTTTAAATCACGAGTTATTTTGTATTCAGTCAGTTAGGATTTCAGTACAGCCTTAAAGAGTTTGTCTCCATTTAATTCTAACCAAGATATATTGGATATGCAACATTCTCATTGCAAAACATTCAAAATGATTTCTTGCCCAGTAAACTGTGGTGGCAGCATTGACAGAGGAACAGCAGCATCTGCACATTGTATGGCAGCAATGATTATTTGATTAACTGATTACTAGATTAATCATGAACTATTTTGATAATCAATTCATCTGTTTTTAAAAAAAAATTTTTTCAACAAAACAAGTTTTCTGATTTTTTTCAGTTTCTTAAATGTGAATATTTTCTAGTTTATTTGCTCCGTTTAACAACAAAAGCATCAAAACTGAATCATTTTGGCATCCAAAAGCATCATTATTTCCAGGTTTGGTGCACAATAATAAACTGATAAACAACAATAAACAAAAATCAAATATTCAAGTGTTTGACTTATAACCTCAGGCTGTGTTTCACCTTGAGGATTATAAATATGCAGATCTCTATGTGATTGTTTCCATGTAATGTCATGTCATATATATTTAATCACTGCAAATTAGCAGTTAAACACCCATGTATACACTGTGTTCATCTCTCATTAAAGTTTCAGGGAGTAAAAAGATGTACTGCAGATGCCAGTGTACAACACTGGCAGGCAGAGAAGAGTGTCACCATAATGGGGGAGTGAAAGAAGACAGACAGGGAGAGGGAAAGCATGAATGATTCATGTTAAAGCTGCAGCATATGAATACCAGAGACTACCAGATGTAACAAAAAAAAAAAGCCATTTATATGATATTTGCCTTTATGGTGGAATTTAAAGGAAAAAACTGGTTTAATATCAAAGTGGGGTCTTCTGCTGTTCTTTAACAGATTGTGTGAAGGCAGAGGATCATCAAAGAGATCAGTATTCATTTGTTGTACTGTGTGTATGCACTACATGGACCAAAGTATTCAGATACCTGATCATTACGCCATCAGGGACTGTAATGGCGTATTCAAATAAACAAATAATATACAGTACTTTAATATGGAGTTGCTCCCCCTTTTGCAGCTATCACAACTTCCACACTTCTTGGAAGTGTTTTGCCCATTCATTCTGTAGAGCATTTATGAGGTCGCACTGTTGGACGAGAAGGTCTGGCTGACAATATCTGTTACAGTTCATCCCAAAAGTGCTTGATGGGGTTGAGGGCAGTTCTCTGTTGGAGCAAGTCAGGTTCCTCCACATCAAACCATGTCTTTATAGCAATTGCTTTGTGCACTGGGGAACAGTCATGTTGGAATAGAGAAGGGCCTTCTTTAAAACTATTGCCACAAAGCTAAAAGCGTTAACATTGCCCTTCATTGGAGATATGGGGCCAAGCCCAAAAGCCTGAACAAAATAAACTAATTCAATACTTGACTTAAGGAGTGGCCAAATACTTTTGTCCATATGGCATGCTTTCCATTCCATGGCAGACCAAATATTAGAGCAGAAACGTTTCACAAATGTCAATATCACTGAAGACGATGGATGTTTGTGCTAAATTTAATTTGACTGTTGAGATACTGGAGTCTGGACCAAGGTTGTAAAATTGAAAAAGAAAAAAGAAAAAAAAAAGATTACTATGCATTATATGTCAATCTGGTTCAAAACATCAAAGTGCAGACATAAACAGAGCACAAAGCAGAGTAGTCTCTCTGCTTATTCAGTGTCCTCTATAATGGCTTTGCTCGACAAATTCATTCAATAAAACTACATCTCATTGTGTTAACTTAAATGTACATTATGTACTTTTATTAAAATATGTTAGTCACTCCTCCACACAATGATATGATGATTCAATAAACGATCTTGAGGCAATCACATACCACAGTTTGTTTATGTTGAAAAAATATAAATCAAGGCTTCACAATATATATATATATATATATATATATAAACAATGCACTGACCCAGTTCCCTTTAACAAAGACAAGTACTCTGCAGGGAGCGTCATAATAGCACCGTGATGAATTACACTGACATACATCACATAACAGATAATTATAACAACAAAATCACAACCACACAAAACAAATTGAGGTTTGATGATGACAGAGCAAGGTGGGTGAATGTGGCTGAAGTATGGTATGTTAACATTTGTGAGAATGAGTCACTGATTATAGTGTCTGGAGACTTAGATGGAACTGAGTGCATAGATAATTGTGTGAACAGATGTGATGAGTACGAAAGCACCGCTCACTCCTACAAAGGGGAGTGAAAGAAAAAAGGAATCTGTATCACAGAGGTTACTGATAGGTTGACATTCAAAAATTTTACACATTTCTCTTAAAAACACAGTATGTGAGTCAGCCATGACAAGGCCAGTGAGGAATGTGTGAATTCATGTGCATCTGAATCGAACTCGTTTAGGTGAAGGAATACTGTTGTAGGTAAATCAACTTATAAATACAGTATATGACATCATGTATGTCTTGTAAGTAGTTTTCTCCCTGCATGTAAAAAGTGTCCACAGCTATTTTTTTTTTTTTACTATTAAATTATTCTTGCTCTAAACTCCCCGGCTCAGTTAACCATTGTAGCAGACTGGGCCAACTTGGAAACCAAATTTCTGGTTCCCATTTCCAAAGTCGGACACTGCCACATCGATGATGGGGAGCGTACTGGACAGTGGCGCATCAAATTCCAACACAGTCCTCTCCTGCCCTGAGCGTGTCTGCAGGGAGAGAAAGACAGTCACACGGTCAGAAAATTTGAATGGTGTATGTGTTGATACTCAGATTTATGTCTGCGTTACTCACTTGACATCCGTCGTACAGTGCACTGATGTAATGTGTGTTCTCATGTGTCAACTCCTCCCCGTTGCTGCCTCTGAAGCGCAGTGCATGTTCGTGGCCATAGGTGGCGGTGTGTAGCCACGCAGCAGAGTTGAGACAGTGGTAGGTGAAGGTCTGCTTTGCTGTGGCACTCAGCAGCTTCAGAAACGTCAACTGGACGGTGTGGATTGGAACGCCATCTGATCCAGAGTAGGAAAACTGGAAGAAAACACCAGAACACAACCTACATATCAGTATTAATTTAGGACAAATCAGGTTGACAAAATAAAGCACACAAAATGTAGTTGTGTGCATAATTATGGTAAACAGACAATGTTTGCTCCAATTGTTATTGACAAATTTCATTTGAGTACCATATGTACCAAACTAAAAAAAATGATTGTTGTTAAGATATTTGACAAAAAGCTAAAAAATATGAACCTTCTGTTGGAAGTAGAAGTCAGGGAATCATTGAAGTTAATGGGATTCATCCTCAGGACATTCATTTAACGGGAACCAAGCTGATAAATTTAATCCATTAATCTGGATCAAAATTATTAAAATAAATTTAAACATAACTATAAAGGAAGCTGATTCAATCAGCTTACTCATGAGAATATTAAAGATAGAAGAGCATGCCGGTTAATAATGCCAGCAAAACAAAATGTTAATGAAATTTGCAGGATTTTAAAGCTGAAAATGTCATGTCCCGTGTCGGGTTTGGGTGGTTTTTTCCATTGTGTTTTGTGTTGCAGGAGGCTGGCTGGTTCTGTAAGGTGGAGACCTCTATTTAAAACTATTTTTACTACTGTTTCTGCTTTTTTGGTTCATCTTAGATTTAGTTGAGTTTTCTCTAAATCATGATAGGAAAATGCTTCTATCTGACATTCAACCAAATAAATTATATAGTACTATATATTACATTTTGTGTACCTTGTCTTGTAAAACAAGCACTATATATGAAGAGCATGCAGAATCATCACCTGTTTTCCTTTCCTGAAATTGCTGTACCATGTGCCATGTTTTTCCCCTTTCCAGGCAGCCAACTTCACCTGATGACAAACAAACAAAAAAATCTTTTTCAGCATGTTTGCCACTAAAGAAGCCTCTTCAAACTTAACTTAAAAAGTCCAGTTGCCTTCAGTTAACTACTCCCCTAAATGATAAACACTTGACCTTTAGGTCATTCATCTTAAAGCAAAATTGTCAGTTGACAAAAGAGTTCAAATGTATGTGTTTTTGTATGGTACTGCATGTAAACCTACCGACTGAAACTTCTTGTCAGGGTGCAGACATGTCTCTCCCTGTGCAGTGAAGTTACAAAACACTTTGAAGGAGTCTCGATGGCAGCCCTGGTTGGGATCTATCCAGTACTCACCTGGAGAGAAAGAGGGGGAGGGGGGGAGGGCAGAGAGGACAAAAGTCAAGAGTGACGTCCCTGTGAGTAAGAAACCTGCCTAATAAGGACAAAGTCAACAGATTTAAAGTAAACAAAGACAAAAATAAATAAGAAATAAAATGGGGACAGACAGTTAGTCTTAGGATGAAGACAACTGTTGCAATCAAAAAGCTAGAAATACAAAAGTGATAGAGTACCATTGGGGAGCTCTGGATGGAGGAGCCACAGCTCCTTGCAAGTGCGTGCTGGGCTGTGGTAAGTTCCCTGTGGGTTACGCAGACCCTCCACGTCCACTTTCATAGACGACAGAGATGCAAACACCTCCTGCATGTCTTGGCCATCCTTCTTTGCCCAACCATCCTGCTCTGCCTGGTCCCCCTGCATCCATTCCTCCTCTCCTCCATCTATTGCATCCTCCTCCTCCTCTTCCTCCTGTTCAAGTGCAGCACCATCAACCAAGATGTGGGTTCTCCTTCTTCTTCCTCGCTCTGGGAGAGGGTCCATTCCGACTGCTGGCAGCCCCTGACGAGAGGAGAGAGTGAAAAGGAGGGAGAAAAATATAGATGAATGTAAATAAACCAGGTGTGTGAAGTTGCTGAATTCACAAAATTCCTCTGCTTTGCCCGACAATCAGCCAATGACAAAGAGCGACAAACACTCCCAACAGTGCCTCAGTTGGCATGTGTTGGGGAAAAAAGGTACACTCACATATGCAACATTGACGACAGCTGATAAGAAAATCGCAAATACTGCCAACTTCATCTGCATATAATGCATTCTTTTCCTTCCCAGCAAGTGACAAGTCTTTATTAATAATATAGATGTTATTATTAAGTTATTAAGAGGCTTTTCCCACAACCACGCACCTATTAAACAATACTGTACTAGTGGTCAGTCACACTTGTGTCCACACTTTCCAAACTAAATGAGAAGACAATTTGCGGAACAACACAATGTGCTATAGAAACCATGATCTCCATGAGGTTGAAGTGCTCACATGACAAACTGAGTCATGTGATGCCTGGAGCTTGAGTAATAAAGGCCTGAAACTAGATACTGAGAGTATTAACTCCTCAGGAAAATTACTGGCATTATAAATCAAGTTAGACGCAGGCTCATTTTCTTATAGACTTTCATTTAAACACCTCCTGGTGGCATTCTGCTATTTTTCTTAGGCTTCACAGTTTAAATCAAAAGACTACGACCAGTTTCATATAAAGGCTATGATTTGTGATTAAAAAAGGGAAACCAGATGAACTGTTTGGTAGCAGGTAGCACATATTCAGCATTTTTTTTTATCTTGTTTGGTCATCACAAGGACGGATAGGCTTGTGATGGCACAGCAACTTAATGGCTTAACTGTATTTGAGTCTAAATGTCCAAATTAAATAAGGAACGTATTGAAGAGGGTTGATAAGTATGAGCCTGCTGTTGTGTGCCCTGTTGGCGTAGAGCCATTTGCTTGCTTTGCTGTTTCCATGTTTGCTCTACTCTTCTGAATGGCTAAACTTAACAGCCAATCGCAGTGATCTCTCTCATCTACGGATGCTGAATCAACATGCTGAATCAGCTATAAGTCCATCTCTGCGTGACAAGAGTCAGTGGCTTTTGGACACTGGCTGACTGTCAGGGCGGGGTATCATAGGATTTTAATAGAACTCACTGGTGGACCTGGAGGCCCTGCAGGCCCAGTGTCTCCTCTGGGACCAATAGGACCCTAAACACACAGACAGCAAACACAGTTTAGGGTTTGGATAGAGATTTAATGTAAAAGCACTGAATGATTCAAATTCAAAATGAGCATCACAATTACCTGGTTTCCTTTGGAGCCTTTCAGACCAATGGCACCCTGAGAGAGAGAGAGAGAGAGAGAGAGAGAGAGAGAGAGAGAGAGAGAGAGAGGGGTGACCACTGAGACAGTATGAAAGCTATCTTAGCACACTCCGTGCTAATGGTGCTGTATATTTGTAGTTCATGTACTGTCAACATCATCCTATGCACTTACAGAGAGGCCTGTGGGTCCAGGCGGACCAAGAGGACCTGCTGGGCCAACTGGACCCTGACATTAAACACACACACATAAAAATCTGTCAAATGAAGACAATAAATAAAACTGCTTGAAGTAATTGTTAGAAAAATATGAGTTTCAATCTTTGACCTGCACACAAACAGGTTTGCCTGATTATTGCTTCAGTGTGTGTGGATGTTTGTCACACCTCATCTCCTTTTGGACCAGGCAGTCCTTGGGCTCCAGGCAGTCCTCTGTCACCCTTCTCTCCAATGTCTCCTGGTGGCCCTATCAGACCTATGAGACCTCCATGACCCTGCAACAATGTTACAAATAAGCTCAAGACCAAACTGTAGCTTCTACTCACTGCACCACTGGCTGTGCACAGCAGAGATTTGTCATAACTGCCAGTGCGTTGGATGCAAGGGCTCCAGAATTTGTCACAGTGCTTTGTAGCACACCTCTGACATTTTGTAACTATGAATGCTTCTGAAGGAAAACTGGACATAGATTTGTCTTTCTAAGAGATTGCACAGATGATCACATGTTTCTGGAGCTTTAAAGAGGAACATTTATGGAGAGACTAACAAAGCAACATGGAAGAAGTTACTGTACATGTAAGCTGCATTGGAAAATTCATGTATCACACATCCCTTTTACTGCTTTATTTTAGATTTTTAAATGTGTGAGATGTGAAAATGTACCTTAAATGTGTAAATAAAAAGAAGGATATGGTGTGTGGAAAAAAAATTGATTCACTGTATATGTTCCAATAAAGCACTGTATACATTGGCAAATAGTTTGTTTATGCCACCTTGCAGTGCAGAGTATTTTGATATACTGACATAAACACCTGAGCTGCTGTTCCTATTGCAAGCAGTGTAAGATGAGTATATCAAGGGTTGATAGAAAATGCTGAACAGAATTGCGTGTACCTTGTCTCCCTTCCTGCCGGGGTCTCCCTTCAGTCCTGGTAACCCTGGTGGACCCTGAGAGGATGATGAGGTCAAACATACATTGTGCACATAAAACCACAACCACATGCAACTGATGATAGTATTACGATGCCTCGCCTTAGGAGGACTACAACAAAACATTATGTTTTTGTGTGGAACCTCACACGTGTTTCCTTGTCACATGTTTGACAGTGCAATACATATAGTTGCATTACTTGTTATTTATTGTCGTATGCATGTGCAATAATATAAAATAAAAACCTAAACAGGGGTAATCCTTTTTCATTGTTATAGCACGAGAAACCTGTTTTGTCATACTATATACATACTAAATATAGTATGACATACTAAACTCCCTCTTTGGATCTTCTCTTAAATAAATAGTTGGACATTTTGGTGAGTACATATTTATATTTATTTGCTTACTTTTTACTTTTACTATTTATTTGCGGCTGGGGGAAAAAAAACAAACATACACTTTTATCCATGTCACTGTTAACCTGATCTTTGAAAATAACATTTTTTCTTTTACATGTTGTAAAGAAAACCTGTCTCTCTCATCCACTCTGTAATAGAGAAAAGTTAATCTCAAGCACTTTGATCTTCTAGACTGTGTCCAAATTGGAAAAAAGCTGGGTTGTTTCCTGTGCTTTTGTGGTTTAAACTTTGCACTCACTTTATTCCCTTTTTTATTGCTGATTATGTATATAATAATTCTTTATACTTTATGTGACTACTTTATGTGACTACTCAGCAATAAATATTTAGAAGATATTGCCATTTTCTCTCCATGATGTCCTTAAAAATACTTCTTCAAAGACCAATATTTGATATGTCATCTTACCATGGGACCTGGTGGTCCTGTCTGACCAGGTGGTCCGTTTAAACCCTGCTCACCCTGAGAGAAAGACAAAATGACTGATTAACCTTCATGTTTTTTGAGCTTCTATGGTTTGTAATGGGAATTAGTTACAATAACTTACTGCAGGGCCAGGAATCCCTCTTAGACCCTGGGGACCAGGTTTTCCAGGATGCCCCTGTGCACCTACAGGCCCCGTTTTCCCTATGGGACCCTCCAAGCCAGGAGCACCCTGACTCAAAGAGAGAAATGGGTTACCATCAGATACTATTATGATTCAAAAGTTATAATTTAAAAAGTTGTGATTAACTGACCTTCACTCCTCTTGTACCTGCTTTTCCTTCTTTTCCTTGTTTCCCCAGGTGTCCCTGAAGAACCACATTTTAAAACATTTAACCTTAATCTCTCAAACATACACACAGACACATATGAATGCAAAGACACAGTGAGAAGAAAAACATCCCAATATAATCCTAACAGGGAGAAGGTTTTTGTTTTTAAAAAAAAATCACACACCCTTCGCCCAGGAGCTCCAGGTGGTCCGGGTTCCCCTGGTGCTCCTGGTGGTCCCTAAGAAGTTTGAACATGGTCAGTCATGACATAATGCTTTTTGACAACAGAATATTTCTGTTGTCCTAGTATGAATATGATGTAGAAGAGAGGAGCTCACATGTTTTCCAGGATCTCCAGTGTCTCCTTTGGACCCAGGCAGACCATCCACACCCTGATGAGAGAAAAAAATTAGTCGGTAGAAAGCCATGCAGATTTTAAAATTAGATTGGCTATCTTAAATACAAAAATGAGATATTCCATCTATTGTCTACGACTTTATGCTCCACATGAGGTCAGCTCAGTGTGTATGGGCTTAAAAGAAACTAGATAATGTGAGAGACATTAAGAGACTAAGACATTGCTGAAAATGCAATGTTCTACATGGCATTCTGTTTGTCTGCCACCAATATTATTGCACACAGTAAATTTTTTCATATCCTTTAAAAAAAAAAAAGAGCAAAAAAACAAAAACAAAGCACAACATACGTGTATGCTAGGTTTGCATAAATTCTTTTCACCAAATGTTAAATCTACTGTATGGTATCTCTGCGTATTCATCTTTAAGTGATGTATAATATTAGCTACTCTAATTTTCTAACAAACTATTACTGAGTTCTAGTTCAGTTAGAGATCTCTTCGGTTAACCTTTGCTCTGATGACTGACAGTTCTACAACTCTCAATGTAATGTGAATAAGAATGAGAATGTAAATGAGAAGTAGAATAAGATGAGGAAGATAAAATAGAAGACAATGAAGATGACGGCAAACAAAATGGTGGCACAACTAATGTTTGCCGCAGCCTCTCCTTACAAAGACAAAATTATGCAAGTTACTGCACACATGCTCCCCTACTAACTATAGTCAGACCCCCCAACTTGGCACTTCAAACACTTAAAGACAATGCACTTATGAATGCACTTTATAAATATGCTCTTGGGAACATTTGAATACTTTTAAATATTACACTTTTAAATTATGACTTTTATTTGTTTGGTATCTGATTTTAATCTGCACTATTCTTTCATGTCTTTTAAGGAAAACACATTTTGTTTTCTTATGTACTGAAGTCCACAATGGAAAATTACAATAAAAGAATCTTGAATGGGAATAAGAAATGGACACATAGAAGGAGAAGTTACTCACATTGGGTCCAGCTTCTCCTTGCTGTCCAAGGTCACCAGTGAGGCCAATAGGACCCTGGGGTAGAGGTAGAGTGCAAGGTATTGATACTGTTTCAGCCATAAATCCATTTTAAATCATGTGCTGCCCAACAAATATACAGAGAATTTGAGATAGTTTGATCGACAGTATTTGTTGATTATTTGTTGAGTAAAAAATATGAGTATTTCCAGTGTTGTGGTTGTTCCTCCTCTTTGTGCTTTATTGCATTGTACGGTATAGTATAACAATAGTGTATTGAAGACAGTAATGAGTTTATGTGGGCATGTTCCTCACAGCATTGCCCTTGGCTCCATCCTGCCCTGTGGGACCTCTGGCTCCAGGAGGACCAGGTGCTCCTGAAGCACCTGTGTCTCCCTTCTCGCCCTGGTCTCCTTTTAATCCCTGATGTAAATTGGTGACATAGAGGAGAATAGTTAAATATCCTTAAAAGATTGGAGATCAAAGGTGAAGATCAAAGAGAAGCTAAGAAACAAACAAACAAAAAACAGACTCACTATAATTCCTGGGAGACCAACTGTTCCTGGATCACCAGCCTCACCATCCTCCCCCTAACAAAGAAACACAGTGCAAGAAATGCAGAGAGATAATTATGGAATCAATATTCATCTAAAAAGTATTCCTATATTACATAGAGTTTAGGGCTGGGCAATATGGTCAAAAACATCAAAATGACATGTTTTCAGATCAGCTGACATCAATAATTATCACAACAAATGTCAGATATATAAAGACTGAGTTTTGTGAAAGTTAAAGAAAATTGTAAATTGTGGTTTTAAAATTCTTCATCAGCAAAAACAACAAACTCTTGTCAAACAGAGAAGCATTTCACAAACCTGAGGTTAAACATTCAAATTCATTATGTGTTAGATCTCAAAGTGTGTTGTGCCATGCATAAACATTATAGTGATATATTTCTAACCTTTGCTTACAGCCATAGAAGAAATTTATAGTGCAAGTATATAATTTATATTATTCTTGACTTATTGCTCAGTCCTTACCTTCTCTCCAACAACTCCTGGCTGTCCAATCATTCCAACACGACCACTTGGACCCTGCCCAGCACAACAATCATTATTTATTCCAAAATTAACACAAGCAATTAACTGAATGAGGAAGATATATAAGGAAGATAGATATATCTGTGAGATCTACCTGTCCCCCAACAGGTCCTTGTGGGCCAGTGGGGCCCTGTTGTCCAGGTGGACCCTAAATCCAACAATTATTCATTAATTTGTGGTAAATTAAGGAAAAACATGGCCTGGATCTTTAAGCAGGAAGTGAGCTCACCATTAGTCCCACATGTCCGCTCTCACCCTTTTCTCCTGGAAGACCTGGCATACCCTTGAAAAACACAAAGGATTAGAGGATTAATGTCAACCTCCAAGATCACTCAATTCACTGGTCTACAGTCTGACTTGTGAACAAATCTCACCTGTAATCCTATTGGTCCCGTAGAGCCCTTATATCCACGGAGTCCCTCATCTCCTTTTGGACCATACATGCCCTGCTGACCCCGGGGACCTGGCAGTCCATCCAAACCCTACGAGCCAGAAGACAATGACATGGACAAAGTGCTAAAAAATTTTTGCAACAATGAGAGCAGCACACTGCCAGCACAGGCTTGCTCTCACTGAGAATATGGCAGCCAGCAGGGACACAAGGAAAAACAGATTTTGCATTGCATTGCATTGCATTGCAGAAAACCATCAATTTTATATCAGGGCACACAGCAGTTGTTGATCCACTGCTGAAAAAAGCACCGTTAGACCAGCAGCTACCGTATTACCATGAACTAAAAATGCAGCTCTTTTCAATCGTTTTTGATTATGGACACTCTGCAGGTCTAAAGTCGAGCTGTATAATGAAAAAGATTATAATGTAACTCAGTGTAATTCTGTGTTTTGAGTAATATCTTTTGAACTCCACTACTGAAAGCAGAATCTGCAAGCTGTGGCCACACTCACACAGCTGTCGCCTATAAGGAGACCAGATGTGAAGCAAAAGCCCATCTGTGTCTCTATAAAATGGCTCTATTTTCACAGATCTGGTTTTTAAGAAATATACCCAGAAGATGACGTTTGAGGTTTTGGGGGATTCTTCTATACAAAATACTAAAAAACAGCAAACTCACTGGGAGACCCGACTGGCCGATGGGCCCTTGAGTACCAGTGGGACCCGGGGGACCCTGTGGAGAGTGAGAGAGGAAGAGAAAAAGAAAAAGAGAGTGAGAAAGAGAGAGAGCAAGAGAGACAGATTTTTATGACATGATAAAATAGTATAAACAAGTATGGAGTACTTCTCCACTGGTATACTCACTGCTTCTCCTTTGTCTCCTTTGCTGCCTTTCTGTCCTGGGCCTCCTTGCTCTCCCTATAGACGCACACACACAGAGGACATACGCTTAAATACTGCATCACAAACATAAACTCTGACTTTGCCTCTCACACTCACAGAGATACACAGATTACCTTATCCCCATCATCTCCTGGAGGTCCTGCAGGACCCGTAGCTCCAGGCATCCCACCAGGTCCCTGCTCTCCATCCTCACCTGATGGTCCAATTGGACCCTTCTCCCCCTGAGACACAAATGTAAACATTTAAAACATTAAATACATTTAATATTTTTGTTTCTTTTAATCAGTACAGATATACACTCATCAAACACCTGTTTATTCATACAATGATCCTAAAAGTGTAGAAAGAGTAGTGGACGGATAAAAACCTTTCAGGAGCTTCAGTTAACGTTCATATCAATCATCTAGATGGGAACATGTGGCCTCACTAGCCTAGTAAACTAATGATGCACTGATTGTGAAATTCTGTGCCAAGGACAATGTTTGTTCTTGTGCGGGAGGAACACAAATAAATCTTCATTAAACAGTTTTAAAGTCTTTCAGCCCTGCGATGACAGTGAATAGCGACCTATGTATAGCTCATAAGTTGGTTTAGCTATGCAAAAATCAATTAAATTTAGTGGAAAGACATAATTAAAATCATTTTAAAAATGTCAGATGTATTTACAGGCTCCCCCTTCTCTCCCATTGGTCCAGCTGGTCCAATTGCGCCAGCTCGGCCAGGCTGACCAATGGCGCCAGCTGCTCCTGGAGGACCCCTCTCGCCTGTTGAACCCTGTGGACACAAACTAAATGTCTATTCTTGTACTTCTGGGCAAACAAATGCACTGAGACATTTAAGGCAGAGTTAAGGGTTCAAAAAAGCCTTTGGCACTGGTTTTAAATCATGGTTCAAAAGACATGAATTGATCATGGTCTAATTACACTTGATATAAATGTAATATTTCACATTGCAAATTAAAAACAGATTAATGCAAACTGAAAATGGACTGTTAAAACAAAGAATTCTAACATACTATGGGTCCCGAGGTTCCTGTAGGTCCTGATCCTCCTTTCAGACCAGGCGGCCCCTGCAAAGAACATTTATATTATTTAGAATATGAAGAAAAATAATACTCATAATTTCTTCATTGTGCAGTCTGTGGTTTAGTGAGTTACCATAAGTCCAGGTGCTCCTCGGCTCCCCCTGAAGCCTTTTAGTCCTGGAGGTCCACTCTTCCCTGATATCCCAGGCAAACCTGGGTCACCCTGTGGAAAAGAAGAAAATACATTAAGAACCACAGCCTTCTGGTTCTATGATGCCACCAACCAGTCAAGTTACAGGGAATATCTTCACAACCTACCTTTCCACCTTCCTTCCCAGCAGCCCCAGGTAAACCATGCTCTCCAGGAACTCCTGGTGCCCCCGGGTGACCTCGGTCCCCTGTTGGGCCAGACTCTCCTGATTTTCCCTGAAAGGCACAACACAGACATTATATAAGACGGGGGACATACTGTATTATATGAGTGATTCTAATTGATGACCTCACCTGTGGCCCCACAACACCTGAGGGTCCAGGAGGTCCTGTCTTCCCTTGGAATCCCTGCACTCATAGAAAACATGTGTATAAAACATTTTGAGGGTATGCATGTGAGTATATACTTGAATTTGTTAACTCTTCAGGACTTGGCCTTCTCAGGAGCAGTTGTCCTCATGGAGACCACAAACCTAGTCCTAATGAGGCAGAACCTAATTTCTGAGGAAGTGGTTATTTAAATCGTGGTTCGGTTAAATTGAGGTTAGGCATTAACTGGTTAAGTTTAAGATAAGGGATAATGCTGTTTATGTTGTCCAAATGAATAAAATTCAATGCAGTGTCCTAAGAAGAAAGGCTGCCTGAACCTGTGTGTTTATTTGCACCATGTAACCAATGACCTCTTATGATTTCACTCACCGGTTCTCCTCTTTGACCTGGGTGACCTGGCAGTCCATCCTTCCCAGCTGGACCCTACAACCACCAAAACACACACAAATATTAAAATACAATCTACACAAATACATATTTAATAGGGGCTGAGGATACAAAATAATGGTATATCCAGTGTGAAAGAATTTGACATCTAATGAAATTGCAAATTGAAACAAACAGAAGACCCTCTCTATCTTAAGCGCGTCAGGGAACTACAGATTCAAAATGCAGGCTGTGGCTAGTTTGTCCATCTTCTGTAGAAACATGACGGAGCTAGATAGTGGCCTCCATAAAGCCTTAAGTGCATCTATGAAGCTTATTCTAAGGGTATTTTAAAGCAAGTATAAACTAGTAAAAAGCATATTTATGGGTAATATATTCAATTTCTGCTAATAACCCCCCAAAAGATACACAGCGGAGCAACAAAGTTAAAGATGATGAGGTTAAACCAACTTCTGAAGAATTATAAGTTCACCCTTATTTTTATTTATTGAGCTGTCAGCCCTTAAAATATAAAAGCTGAGATGTCAGTGAATGTGATTTATTGTAGTGTTTCTAAAAGACTGGATTGGGACCCACCAATTTATTTTTCGAGGACTGTGTGAAGACATGTATATTAATATTCTTTAACTTGGATTCTTCGGTTGGCAGCTATTTGGCTTTTGTCCCTATTTTAAATATAACCTAATTTAAAAAAACATTATTTTCATTTGAAAACTGCTTAATAAAATTAAAGTTTAATGATATTTACAATAATCAGTTCAAAATAATATTTTTTTTTTTCCTTCATAAAATGACTGATAATGAAATCAGTAAATCTGCAGTATCTTATTTTGTGAAGGTGAATGTTTTGTCACTCACAACTGATCCCTTAGGTCCTGGTTCTCCATTCCTTCCTTGCGGCCCTTGGGGTCCCTGAAATAAAAACATGCTTAATTTAACATCAGTCAGACTAATGAATTTACCAATCCATATGATAAATCAACAGTGTTTAACTCACCCTCTCTCCAGGAGATCCTGGGGGTCCATCTTGTCCAGAGGTGCCCTATGATAATGTAGGCAAGACAGAAAAAATGCAGAGAGTAAAAGTGTTAAGGCTAATCATCCATTGGTAATGTATGGCTGCCAGGAGCAACAGCTGACCTTTTCTCCTGATTTCCCTGTTGGTCCTCTCGCCCCTCTGGCACCTCGTGCACCCTGACAAAGACGAAACATGACTGAGACCAAATCCAAGACATTCAGGAACTTTTATTTACTCCAGACAGAAGGTG
Source organism: Brachirus orientalis (assembly GCA_016785285.1). NCBI lineage: Eukaryota > Metazoa > Chordata > Actinopteri > Pleuronectiformes > Soleidae > Brachirus > Brachirus orientalis. The sequence continues at coordinate 5,235,746 of JAFBJR010000175.1, forward strand.
TAATCCAAACCCATTTCAGTAAATAGTAAGCCTATAGTAAGTGCATGAGCATTTAGGTTACTGGTTTTATGAACAAAATGAGAATAAGGTAAATGAAAGGGAAAACTATTAAAGTATCTGCCACAATTCTTCAAAAGCAAAAGTATTTATCATGCTGACATCCCAAGAGATGCACCACTGTATAAAGTAGTTATTCAACTCACACTCGTGGGTGTACTGATGAAAAAGTGAACAAAAAAGAACAGCCAGTGTGCCTTAAGTGTGAGCTGCTGTGGTCTCAGTTAAGCCTGGGCAATATGGTCAAAATGTTACTGCAATAAAAAGTTTCAATCAAACCATTAGTAGTAATTATTAATTATCACAAAAATAATTTAAGTAGACAATTAAAGATTAGAATGAGAATTTGAGTGTCCCATTGCCACTGCAGAGCTTGGTAGTCTCCGTTTGTCTAAAAGAATGGTGACTGAGCAGATAATTACTAATATGACAAGATACTGCAAAAAAAACATTAAAGGAAATATCCAGTTCTTCTATCTGAACGGTAATGAAATGAATAACATAACAAATACCATTCAACTGGCCAGTTTTGTGCATTGGCATGCACACAAGTTTGACGAGGGAGTTGTTATCTTTGCGAGTCTTGCATGCTGTGGCAAGTACAACTACAAAGAGCTAACATTGTGCATTTTCATACTTTGCAAGAACAAAAGCTATGACATCTAAATATGCTGGTAAGATTGGAAAACACCTTCAGGCATTTAAGGGGAAGTTTCAGAAGTGAATATGATTGTGAAGCCCTTGAATGTGGAAGCAGCTAGTATATACAACAACCTACAGCATGAATTCATGAAGTGGATGGCACAGGCTCAAAGCTCAATGCAACAAACTCCCTCTGCAGGCTCCCTCTCCCTCTACAGGCTGTATGTATGATTCTGAGGAGACATGCACTATTTGGGACAACTCACTTATTTCTCTTTCCCCCTTATTAATATTTACATGGGGTATTCAGAATTTTGTGACTGTGCTCTCATGTTTTCCTTTTCTGTTCCAAAGTGACTGTATTTACTTTGTCTGTTAAAGCACTTCAGCAATCTTGTGTTTTTTTGTGTCACCAAAAAGATGTGATTACAGCACTGCATTACAGAGGTTAGAGTAATGTGTCTTTAGAATGGCCTCCGATTAGAGAAAAGAACACACCAAAGAATTCTGAAGGGTGCTCATCCTCCGACTATGGGATGGACAAACAGAAACACTATGCCTCCAGCCACTGCTGTCGTCGGTGCTGAGGCATAAAAAAAACGTCCCTTCCCTCGAGACAAAGACGTCTTGTTAATGTAGATCAGCTGAGAGATTGACTTGGAGATTAGCCAAGACTTTTCAGTTCTCAATCCCATGTTACTCATATATATAAATACTACTACTCTGACCTGCTATTAGTGCATTTGAGAAATGGTTTCAGGAAATGAACCTGACTTGCTTCAATGCCTGCCGAACTGGGGAATATTTTGAGACACAGCACTCACATTTGGACCCCTTTGGCCAACGCTGCCTGGTTGTCCTGCAGGACCCTGGATGACAGCACAACAGACAAGACACGAATGAAAAAACTTCACTTCTGGAAATAACATCATTATGATTTCAAGTCCTCTACTTACCTTTTTTCCTTTCTCTCCTGCAGCTCCCAGTATACCAGGGAAACCATCTGAACCCTTGAAGAGGAGAAATCCACAAACATGGACAATACTGCTAAATCTATCATTCACCAAATTGCCAATTCAATCAAGTAACGATGAGATTTATTTTACCTTTGGGCCCAGTCGTCCTGGATATCCTGGCAGCCCAGGAACTCCCAGTTTCCCCTTAAGAAAGAGACAATCTGACTTATCTTATTCAATATGAGGATTGTTTTATTTTTAATTATGGTTTAGCATTGTATATTGTAATATTGCTTCATACCTTTTCTCCAGGAGTACCAGAAGGGCCAGGTTCTCCTTGAGGACCCAACTGTCCTTTGGGGCCCTCAGGTCCATCTTCTCCTCTGCCACCTGGGGCTCCATTGTCTCCAGTGTCTCCCTTTGGTCCCATCTCCCCTTTGACTCCTGGGAAACCGTCCTCACCCTGTAGAGACAGCAAGACAGACAGTTAATACAATTTAAAAAAAAATGGAATAAAATCAAAGATGGTGTTTATAAAAACTAACAGGAAAATGGGTAACGTTAAATTATCAGAAAAGAAAGTGAAAATTTTCCGACATTTTTCACCTTTTCGCCTTTGCTTCCCTTTAATCCTCTGACTCCATCAGCTCCCTGTCAAACAGGAGATACAAAAGTGGAATCAACAACACTAAGATGATGTTACTGACTAACTCACTAACTAACAACCCTCCAATTGGAGGTCAAATACTTGGGTTAGACCTTCTACAGGCACAGTTTAAAAATTTGAGGTCAGCAAATTAATGGTACAGCTAATAAAACATCAAGATTTAAATGTGGGTACATTTCTCTGATAGATAATATCTATTCCATTTTTTAAAAAAAGTGGCATGTTTAAATGGTAATATTTGGATTTTTATTTAAAGCTGGAAGAGTTAAAATGTTTGTTACTGAGCAATAACTCTTCGATAACCTTTAAGTGTAATGCCAATCCAGTTATCGAGAACTAGTTTTCTGCTCCTCCTTGGCTTTGTTTCAAGCCTTTGGGGAAATGTGGCCTTTGATTGACCAGTCATAGGTCACTTCAGAGAGAGTCTGCTCCTATTGGCTGTTCGACTATGCAGCTGCACATACGTGCCCTTTTAGGTTAAAGCTGACTATTCCAGCAATGCGGAAACAGCCTAAAGTCAGTCGCTAAAGCACAACAACAAATAATCCTTCACAGTGTGTCCTGTGATGTAGTCTGCAATACAGTACAGTATCTGCAAGTAATCCCTGATAACCAGTGTTCCATGTCTAAACAAAGAAATATTCAGATCTTCTTTGTTTTACTTTAACTCCTCGTTGTCCAGGATATCCAACAGGTCCCTGGACTCCTGGAGGACCCTACAAATGAAAAGAGGTACACATTGTGATAACTAATATCTACTCATTTACTCAAACAACAGCAGCAAAATGTTTGCACTGATACAGCCTTACCGGCAGTCCTTTTTCACCTGGGGTGCCTTCCCTTCCAGGATGACCCTGTTGAGAAAAAGGCATTAAAGCAGGGATGAATATAGTGGTGATTTTAAGGGTAGGGATTAGGAGGCTACAGAATGCACTAAGTCAACAGAAGTCATTGTAAAAAAAAAAAAAAGTGCTTACTGGGGGCCCATCATTTCCAGGTAAGCCCTGCACACCTTTCTTCCCTTGAGGCCCCTGGCAGACAAAACAAAAAATGATCACGTCTGCACCTCTTCCTACTTCAGAAAATAGAAAATATAAACAAAAAGTGTCTTACCTTGTCTCCTGGCAGACCCACTAAACCCTGCGGACCAGGAAAGCCCTGAGGGAGAAGTGCCTTATTAGTGTGACTTTGTATTCATGTGTAATGTACAGTTGGTTAATGTTAGTGAAAATCTGTGCGCTGCACGAACCACAATTCCAGGGTTGCCTTGTTGCCCAGGGGCTCCAATGTCTCCTGGTGGTCCCTGTTAGAGAAATGGAATTTATATCATGTTGTTTGGTTTGTCATCAGGCTTTACAGTCTCCTTCCTTTATTATACTCACTATATTTCCCTTTGAGCCCTGGACCCCATCAATTCCTCGAATTCCCTGTGAGGAGACAAAGGAAGACAGTTAATTTCTTCTGTGGCCTTGAGTGCACTCCATCTTAAAAACAGCTTTTCAATGTGAACATTAACAGGACCCAAGACAAAACATGTATTATTTTCTCAAATGTGGATTTTGTTTTCTGCCTTTTTCTTTTGTGTCAGATGAATTTTTTCCCTGTCCGACTAAAGTAGAAAATACAGGGAAAAAGGAGATTCACTGCCTTCCATCTTTAACAGATATTTCCCTGAGGCTTATTACAAGAGCGAACTGGAAATATAAATGAATGAAAACAAATATTATCAGCCTCCACACTCGTTTGGCTGTACCACATCCTTACTTCATCTGCGTAATGATTAATTAACCAGCAGCAGGCCTGAATGTGTGTAAACAAATAAAAAAAAAATCCCTCAGTGTGTTATCCGGTGTTAACAAGAGCAAACTTGTGTTGCTGCAAGTGCAAACGTAAATGATGCAAACAAGAAGGAATACGCTTTTTGGCATTTTGTCACTGGAGATAAGAATTGCATAACATTATGTTTAACAAATAGTGAACTAAAATGAAAGTATGATTAAGTATTATCAGGTGGAGTTATCAAACACGTTGAAGATGAGAGAAGCTTTGTTTTTGCTGCATGGATAAACACAAAGACAAGACAGCAGTATAATTATCTGATGTCTTATATTGTTGCCAATTGTGGAGATTTATGTGTGTGACTGTGAATAGAGGGTGTGTGTACAGGTGTGTGCATAAGTAGTATTTATACATAAAGTTTGTAAAGTACGTAAAGTTCACACTCACAGGCTGGCCTGGGGGACCAGGACGACCTCTGGAACCAGTCAGACCTCTAGAGCCCTAAAACACACATCATAGTTACTATACAATAAAATATAATAATGTTGCATTCTTTGGCACCCTTCCCTTGGCTTCAAGATGGAACTAGACCGGCTCCATCCATGACAGTCTGCTGATTGTGTCACAGAAAAACACCACTCCCTTGCGACTGGTGTAAATATCTGATGGCGGTCAATGATAGCACAAAACAACCGGGAAAAAAAGAGCTGCTAGATTTCCTCATTCAATGACTTTTGACGTTCGATGCTCTGTATACACACTGCCTCCCACTTGAAAGTACTGCTCTCAGTCGAAACTTAAGACTGATTGTGCCATGATGGAAACACAGCAGATGGTAGTTAGAGACCTTATGAGTATAGAAGCACACTGCATCTGTTTGTATCTGTCTGTAACAGCAAGAAAGACATAATTAAACTGACATTTATAAGTGTTTGGGGGTTGGGTATATTGAAGGCAACATGTTTCTGTGTTTATTATAACAAACACAATTGGGGTCTGGAGTTAATTAATCAAAAAAACAAAGTGTACTTAATTTATTACTGCACGTCCACATAGTTGGGGGAGAGACAGTAGCAGGTGCATTGTTTTCCTGATGTGATGGATCACACTTAACAAGACATTTGACCTGACATTTCTCATATGCAACTTGATAGCATCTTTCATTAAATTTATATCAGCGTTAAATGCCAGCATCTCTCATAATCCATGACCCATTTCATAATGCAGACTGTGTAATACAAGACTACCCCGAAGACACCACCAAGGTTGTTTCCTCAGACTTTAAAAGGCTCCTATATAACCAGAACTGATACTTTACTCATGTTTTTATTGGTTGTACAGAAAAAGTATTATGTTTGTGAATACAACATACATTTTCACACACTTTCCTACATGTGTCTGTGGCTGTAAACACTCACAGCATCACCTGGCTGTCCTCTTGGTCCAGGTGGCCCCTCGGAGCCCTGTAATAATTTAAAAAAACAAATCAAAATTTAGATAAAGGATCATAGTCCTGCATAAATATGAATACTTAGAACCACCATGACAGGTGCTCACCTTTTCTCCTGGTTCTCCTGGCGGACCTGCAGGGCCTGGTTTTCCCCTGTCCCCCTAAAAAAATACACAAAAATTTAGTGCCTGTTTCATCATTTTAACACCACTCATTAATTTAAGCAGCTTAATTTAATAACTTGATTTACTTTAGTAACTTACTTTATGTCCTTTGTCTCCAGGGAGACCAGGCAAGCCATCAAAACCTCGATCCCCCTGAATATTTGGATAAATAGATAGATGGGTTAATATTTACATATGGTAATACATTTGTATTATGGAGGTAATATTGAGGTGATACCATATTATGTATACACAACTCTAATAACAATGGATATTGTTTAGTAATAAAGAGATAATATCACAGCAATAACATCTTATTTCCAATGTCACTGCCAGGCAGTAACTTGGTAACAAGAATTACTATTAGAGCCATCAATAAATACCTTCACATGAAAATGTCTGGCACTCAAAATCAATATTAGCATAGTATAAAGTTAAAATTCCCTTATGTCCCACACACATTTTACACTCTTATTACATAAATAAACGTATTTCTAAGGTTTTAAATGGGGATAACTATAAAAATGAGATGGTATTACCATAGTATTACTTCCCCATTACAGCATTAGTGCCATACCAGTACCATGCTTCTAACATATTGCTACTATACTGGGATGTAAAGAACTAAAAGACAGAGAAGTCAGTAAGCAAACTGTGACAGTGTTTATTTACAATGACTGATCTTTGTTCTTATATTTGGTGAGTTATTAATAAAATACACAATCAAAATATCTATTTTTCTTTTATATTTTCTTTTACAGAGCAAAGTTTGATTATGATTCACGTCTACATCACAGTGAAAATTCCAATGGGATTTTACAATTACCGGTAAGGCATTGTAAACATATGCTGCAGAATTCCTGACACAACCCCGAGTGACCCTCATCACATTTACATGGTCAAGAGCTTGTTGCACCTTAAGTAAGTGATTGAATTTTGTTGCCTCACTTGGTATGCAGACACGTTTGTCCAGATGCAGAACTAACAGATTAAAAAAAAACATTTATCCTCGCTGTCATTGGCCTTTTCAAACTATTCACTATGAGCATTTTCATATTTGCAAATGTACTAACCATTATTATTTGGTTTGAATGTAAGTGGTTTTAACATATTTCTCCTATGGGATAATAAAGATACCTTAAACCTTGACAACCTGATTAAAGGCCCATTGTGTAACATTCATTAGGGTTTCTACAGCAGCCTCAAAAGAGAAAAGAAAAGGTATGTTTTCCTCTTTGAAACAGACGTGCAAACATTGAAGAACAACATCCCTTCTGATATGTGAAGGCCACTGTAGTTTTCTGATTGGCATGGGTGTGAGCGGAAGAGTCCCTTTTTGTTAAAATCTACAGTCTCACTCTTATGCCACTAATTCTTACACACTGGATTTTTAATACATACACATATCTACATAATGTGACCAAAATCAGAATATTGCTCTTGTCCTAATCTGATTACTGCTTACGTAGAGTATGACCTAATACTCTTTACTTTCCACTGTGTTATTTATTGTATCTATTTATTTAATCAGGAATATTGTTGTCAGTGTAAACATAGTCAGTGTGACATCAGGCCTTCTTTACCTTTGCTCCAGTTTCTCCTATTGCACCACGGCCCCCATCTGCACCTGCCTGACCCTAATAAACACAAACACACACACATAAACAGATTAGCTATGGTAGAGTTCACACTCACATAGTATTAATGTGATTAACAGATGGAAGATGATGATTTTTTAGAAGATGTTTTTACTGCAAAAATTTATGGAAAAAAAAAAAAAAAAAAAAAAAAAAGTGAATTGCCTCACCCGTTTCCCAGGTCGCCCGTTCTGACCTGGGATACCTGACAGTCCTGGAGGACCCTGGAGGAAGAAGAATGATAGGTGAGAAACCAGATGGCAGTCCAGCCGGTTTAGTGAGTTCTACTGTTATACAGGAAGGTGAAGTGCTGAGTGCGTCAACACTACAAGCAGCAAACTCACTGGTGGCCCCATTTCTCCACTGCTCCCCTTCAGTCCAGCAGGACCTGGTTCACCCTAAGAAAAATATACACAACATTTACTTTTCTAAACAAGTCAGATCGACTGTCTGCACACATGTATGAACAGTATCAGTACTGTGTTTCTACTGCAGAAATTAAATGTCCCTGTAAATGAAACTATGGGTCCCACTTTAGTTTCCAGTATTACAGTATTAAAGAAGGATGTGTGTTGAACTAACCACTGCAAACAGATGTGTTAAAGCAGGTGACTCTTAATTGCACATTATTTATATGTGTTAGAGAGTTTGATTTATACTTTATTTTCCAGTAAAATTAGGGTTGCATCATGGGAATTTTATCACTTTACTGAACTATTTGTTAGAAATTATTCTCTCTGTGCTCTCCTCCAACTGAACATGAACCCGAACTTGGTTTTCCTGAATCGATTTTCATGCGTCTTCAGTGGTATTTAGTTGTTTTTGTCAGTTATTTCCGATGGCTCTCAAAAACATTTGGCCACACGATCCACTAGACATCAAAACATTTCTCCAAAGGATCCAGTTCAGGAGAAAATCAGGCTGCAGGTGTATACTATACTACTGTAAACACCAAAATGACAAAATGATGTGATCTCACTCACCAGTGGTCCAGGTCTTCCTCTGAGGCCGAGAGGTCCTGGAGGTCCCTTCATGGCAAGCTGGAAGAGGACGAAGAAAGAGAAGAACAGAGTCAGACAGCGATGGAGACAGTGATGCTTGTGTTTTTGGCCTTTTTGATTTTAAGTTCTATACTTATAGTAGCATGGGCTGTTGCTGAGGACTGAAGGTAAAGCAGCTGATGTTTCCCCAAGTTAAAACACATTAAAGTTGCAAAACACCATGTAGGTCCTGTAAGCTATTTCTATAATGAAAAACATGCCCAGATACACCACTGAAAATCTCTGAGTAAGAAACTCGTTGCAGTGTTAACGTGAGCAGTGATTACTGGATTAAGGCTCCTTGGCGGCGTGAGTTTGAATCCCACTGCCGCCAGCAAGTTTTCAGGCTGGCATGGCTCAGTGTTTAGAGCAGCTGTCTAGTGACCAAAAGGCCACGTTTGACCCAGTGGCTACCCACTGCTCCTACACCCAGCTTGTGTGTTTTCACTACTGGTGTGTTGTAATAAGGATGGGTTAAATGCAAAGGACTTGTATGCAAGAAATACTGGTTCTAAAATCTTACTGCTAATTTGAATGTGTTACCAAACATCCAAGAGGGGAGTTACACATCAACATTTAGTCTATGCATATCAGCTCGTTCATATAATTGTTATGTTTATCGGCCCTGAATGACCAATATTGGTTGTTAGCTTGTCTAAGTTATATTTTTATGGAGCATTTTGAGAGAGTGATCTTTTGGACAGGTGCTAAACTAAATAACTTATTTATTTTTATTAACAATAATAATAATAATCAGAAGTGTGAATACACTCCGGCTTCTTCCCACAGTCCAAAAACATGAAGATTTGGGGATTAGGTTAATTGGACACTTAAAAATTGCCCATAGGTGTGAATGTGAGAGTGAATGGTTGTCTGTCTCTATGTGGCCCTGTGATGGACTGGCGACCTGTCCAGGGTGTACCCTGCCTCTCGTCCCATGACAGCTGGAGTTAGGTACCAGCGCCCCCCACGACCCACAGTGGATAAAAGCGGTAGAAAAATGAGTGAGTGAGTGAGTGAGTAGAGTGAATACCTTGGTCTGCTGCAGGATGGCCTGGGCCTGTGCCTCCTGAGCAGAAACAACAGCGCCCATTTTATCACCACCTGACTGGAACTGTGACCACACACACACACACACACACACACACACACAGGTTATGACAAACTCAATACTCCACCCAGTGGCCAAAAAGTAGTACTGCTAATGAAGTCTTGCATAAAACATTAAGGATGACTAAAAATTTAATGAAAACCGAAACAGAAAAATAAAAAAAATGAATGACTTGATAACCATTCATCAATACAGAACAAAAGATGTCACTGACTGGCAGGAAAATCATGTAAATTATAAGCTGTTGTCTTTGCATTACATTTCTACCCAAATCAATACCTCTAAAAGGAATAACAGTAAACAAAAGGATTTTTCAAACTTGGCTCAAATTTATGTAATTTTTTCACATGCTGAATTTGCACACTGGGTTTGATTGTCAATCATGTTTATATGGCTCTTGGAGGGTTTAAGAAAGAACAGGAGATATTTGTGAAACCATCCTGAGCCATCGCATTTCTCTGTTGCATCATTCAGACATGGGCATTTACCCTGAGGCGCCGTTAAAGGTTAAGGGGACCAAATAACCACCACAGCAATATAACAACAGCCTGTACGGCCTCAGGCAACACAGAAGTATCATCATGTTACCGGTAGGAGCATGATGTTGCCTGGGGGACCTGGTATCCCATCAGCTCCATTAAGGCCTGGTCGCCCTGGAGGGCCCTGAAAGGAGACAGAGGAGGGAGTTACATAAAGATGCCAACATGTGGTGGACTCAGTCAATCACACATTTAACACAGGACAGTCCTTACCGGCTCCCCAGGGTCTCCTCGAGGTCCCACTGGTCCCGTGATTCCAGGAGGGCCTGTCTCTCCCTGAAAACACACAAACAAAAAAGCACATACGCTAAGCAAATAAAAATACCTATGATATACTTAATATTATAATACTTAAAGTACCACAATGAAACCTCCTTTTACATTAACATTTAAGTCAAGTGTGCTTCAAGGTAATTGTCAATCAGCAAAACTCACTGACCTCTGGTCCTGGAGGTCCATATGGTCCTGTGACCTGCGTTCCCTGCAGAAATTTCATAAAGGTCCGTTAAAAATGTTTTTCCTCTGTGGTTTGAAGTTAGGTATTGATGATGATGACGAAGAGTGTTAAATTAAATACCAGGCAAATACTGTTTCTGAGATGAAAGTTAATTTGTTTAATACATAAAACAAAGGACTTTTTTTTACATGGAAAAAATATTTAGGATTTTAAATTTGAGACAATTTGAACCATCATATCGTGCAGATAAGAATAAGTATCAGATTATCAATAAACTAGTAAACAAATACACTACATACATAATACTATACTATCATGTGACAGTCAACTATTTCCAATACTTAATGTAAGGAATTGTGTTTATGGTTAAATTACAAGAAACTTCTATTCTTTTCTATTTTTTAAATTTAATTTCGTCAACACCAGTCCTCCATATGTACAGCATACTGTATACACTATACATGTTTCAACAGTACCCACATGTAAACAGAATAAGCTACTGCTTCTATGTTTATCTCAAACATTCTGTATACTTGATGCTTTTCTAGTGCAGTTACTTGTTTCGATTTAGCTGACAACTAACTGGAATATTCACGATAACATCATGGCTGAAAATAATTACATGTAAATTCATCAGTATTTATTAGGCTTAACCTGAACTCTCATAGTAGGGATGGTGACTAGGTGGGTTTGTTGTTTTGTATAGCCTCCTTTTTTTGCTTTGCCTTATATATTTATTTACATTACTTTCTTCGTTTTTTTTTTTGTTTTATATCTTTGATATTCTTTATCATCTATTAGAGTCTACTCAAACAAAGGAAATACAAATCATTTTTCTACAGGAGCTATTTCCCTCCCTAATATAAGTATCCGTAGTCAGTGTTGAACTGATTTCCTGGTTCCCTGGTTTATATCCGAAACATCTCTTCGCTGGGGCTAAAGAAATTAAGCAATATATGAAAATCACAATATGAAGAGTGTGCTAATGGTAAGAGTAATAAAATGGTGCTACAGAGGAGCTAATAAATCATACTCTCTAGATGTGAGGGAACATAACTTCTTGGCTAAGAAGACTAAAGAAAACACTTCATCCTCATTTTTTTACACATTTATATGTATTTTATTGAAAACTAAATTAAAAAATTACTGCTCTGACTAAAACCATGGCTCATATCACAGTTGCTGATAATTTCTTTTTTGCATGTCTACTGTACAGTTTAGTGTACAGTGTGTTTTTCAACATGAGTGCAGTTTTTCCTCACCGCTCCCAAATAGCCTGGTTCTCCTTTCTGTCCTTTCTCTGGCATGTCCTAATGAGAAGAAATAGACAGATATATACAGTTTTACAGCATATCTACAGTATTTTAATAGGAGACACAGGCATGTGGTTTTCTGTTGTCCACAAAGATGTCCTCTCATTTAAGAATGAATGAAATGTTTGTATGCGATGGTTTGAGTTATACCTGTGTGTTAAGAGAATATTCCCGTTCTTTCTGAGCCGGTCCATAACGTTCATCGTACTCTTCCACATATTCATACTCGTTCACTTGGTAGTAATCTGTGGTGTTGTCGTAGTCCTCGTACTCTACAATCTGATCGACAAGCAGATGGTGAAAGACAGAAAAGGACATTAAACACACAGAAAACTAAGGTCTTTATTACTTTATTATATTGTCTACTTTAAAATAGTTATGTGCCTTCGAGTTTTGTGTGTGTTTAATGATGAGTCTTTAATGGAATTTACTTGGACTGAACACATCTAATGTCATTGTACATTGTAATATTAACATTAAATCTATTCTATTCTATTCTATTCTATTCTATTCTATTCTATTCTATTCTATTCTATTCTATTCTATTCCTGCCGGGTCTCACCTCATACTCTGTGACATTAGGGCCCACGGCCACTGTGGAGGTTGAGACATCATCATAGAGATCGCTGTAGTCAAACTCCTCAAACTCTTCCACCACATGTTTCTTAGGTGCCCTCTCCTCCTGAAAACCACAAATGTCAACACGTGTAATTAATTGTTCAAACAAACACAAAACAGTAGAATGGAAATGAACACATAGCCTAAAGTGCATAATGGATGGCAACTGAGATACTGTTTTTGTTTATAATTTAATCCTCTATTGTTATATTGTTTAATTCTGCCCTGTAAAGTGACCTTCCGAATTTTCTAAATGTGTTCTTCTTATTATTTGTTTGTATTAATAAGAAACATTTTTCCTTGCCAGACTGTCTGGCTGAAAGACAAAAATGGAGAAACATCCAATGTAAGTGTGGCATAGTCCATCATGGCATTGCTACATCTATATTAATGTCTTTGGGCTGAAATATTGCCACAAAATACTCCAGTGATGGATTGTTTTGAGCTGCAAGCCAGGCAATAAATCCAACACCAGCAGCAGGAGAAGATTTGAAACCTTTCCCAGGAGTGTTGAACACTGGCACACGGAAGCTGGCACAGGATTCTGGACTATTAAACTAATAATGCATACAATGTTTTTTAATACAATGTGGAAATATTAAAATCAAGTACAAATAAGTAGCTGCAGGCTTCTCGGTGATGTCTTTCAAACTGAAATTTGTGTAAATAGTTATGTGTATGTGTTTGGGTTTATTTGAGGAAATAAATTATACTGATATGAGGGAGATAATGATGAGACTGTACGGTATGCTAATATATCACTGTCCTGACTTTTTGATATGATTTTTGAAACGCTGGCCCCAAATATCAAAATAATTGTAAAAATATGGTACACTAAACAGTTTTCCTTGCTAGTTTGACTCATCAGCATCACTATTCATGAATCCTCTTCATAGCACTGATCACGGGAATGAGGGTAACAATGAGGGGAAAGAAACTAATTGACTTTAAAAAAATCATATCATATCATATCATATCATATCATATCATATCATATCATATCATATCATATCATATCATATCATTCTTCTAAGGTGTCCATACACATATAATAGTTCTCCCCTAACATCTGAAACCTTGGGGCTCCTTTACTTTTTGAATGACAGCCTAGATTTATAACTCCAAATCCCAAAATGCCTCCCAGTGTATGTTACATAAGGAGCAGTCCAGGTAGGCCAAAGCTGGTAGGCATCACACATGGCTGCTATGATGTCTGACTATTTGCTATTCCCCTTTTTTTCAACTGACATGTGGTTCCCTACTCTCTCTGTCTGTGATGTCTTTGATTCCCTGTTAGAATGGAGCTTACCTCTTCAGCCTCTATTAATATGCTGTCATAAGGCAAAGGTGCTTCGCAGTCTGGGATGTAGTCCTGACAGTACGTCTCTGCTGCTCTGTGGTCATCAACAATAAGCAGCTGCTGGATGTCTCCCTGTGACACAATACAACACACAAACAAGCAAACTGAGTTTTGAGAGATTAGTGAAACCATACGAACATAAATAATGCACATTAAGTGTGACAGTATGGATGTCATTACTGGTCCTTGCTGAACAATATAACATATCATGTCCATATGTCCCGCATGTCTTTATCTCTGTATGTGATCATATGGTCAGATCAAAGTGACATAATAGTTAAAATGATATGATTTATTGTTGCTGTGCATTAATTGTCTTCAGAGCTTCAGACTAAAGTTCCAATGGCACATGAAGTACAAACACGCACACACACACACACAAAGATGGAAGTCCAAGCCAAACACGGGCTCAGAGTTGTTCAGTTCAGCAGATGGACCACCTGGCAATACAGTGAAAACAAAGGTCAGGGTTCACACGTGCAAACTGCCAAAATGGCCTCACACTGCTGAGGGCACAGCAGAAATAGACCTAATAAAAATCTACCAAGATTTCACAGACATTTTTTTACAGAGCTTGTTTGCAGGACTTCTTAAGCAGGTTTGTATTTATTTTTGCAAATAAAGCAATTATTATTATTATTGTTGTTGTTGTTATTATTATTATTACACCTTTAAGCATATCTTCAACAAGGTTTACTGGAATGGTAAAATTGCAGTACAGGTACTCAACCACTGGAGGGCAGTCTAGGGAGATCAACTTTAGATATTTCACTGTTTGGTGGATAAATTGCAAAGAGAAGAGACACTTCCTAAACACACAAGGAGCTTATTGTGGGATCTTATTCGTTGTATTTGCCAAGAAAAGCAAATTACTTCACACTTAAGGCAAATGATATGGAGATGATGAGCTCAGCTTGCAACAGTGCAAACCTTTCAGACTTAAAACTCTGCCTCCTGTCATATTACGTAACATACAGAGAGACATACACAGATACAAATGTAGACATCAATATTCTTACTTCAAACACGAATTCGTCCAGCAGGCGAGTTCCAAACACAGTAACTCCCTCTGTGCTGATGTGGGGCTCATGTCCTCTGAGCAGGTCCAGGGTTTCAAGCTTCTGACAGTCCAGATAGAGAGTCACAGACTGGCCCACCACACTGTAGGCTACTCTGTGCCACCTGGCATGAAAAAGAGAGGAAGACACTGATTTATTCATGAATTTTACAGCTGTTACCCTATAAGCCCCGCATTTAGCATGTAGCAGTGTCACAAGCAACTTTCCCCTCCCCTGAGTCCATAGAGAAAATCTGCATTTTTTTGACACTCACAGGAGTTTTTGCTATTTCCATCATTAATTTCAATGTTTTATTTTGTGACGTTGGTGTTTGGAGTTGTTAAATGAAACAAACTGACCAAAAAAGTCAATTGCAGGCCAGCAGCTCCAATAATCCTTTGGGCTTAAAATGCTGATTTTCTTCTTGGACTACCATGCAGGAGAATAAGTTGTTACACATTCTTATAAATATCATTTTTTTTACACAAGACAAACAAAAGTACAGTATGTGTTTTCATGTTTGTGTGTGTAGTTACCTACTTGCCATCAGCCAGGTTGACCTTTTTGAAGGTGGGATAAAGTTCGGGAGTTGGTTGACCCTCATGGTCCTCGTACAGGAAGACAGGAGACCGGCCGATTTCTACACCCAGCTGCTGTGTGCCCTACGACACACCGAGGGTGGAAGAGAGATGGAACAACATGATAGCGCATTAAGTCCTATTCAGATTATGAATGTAAGACTTTACAAACTTTTGGCAACATTTAAATTTTATACTTGAGCACATTTTGAGAACAAATTGTGAGGTGAATGGTTGGCAAGGATATAGATTGTTCTGCTCAGTTTAGCAGGTTAAAATTGTGGATACTATTTTAAATATATGATTTAATGAGGAGGTTCTCTCTTTCATAATAAAATGGAGTCCAAACAGAGATGCAGCTGTGAAAGGAACATTCAGCATGATGTAAGCTCATTAGCCTGATGTAGCATGTATGCATGCATATGTACCTGTGAGTCATACAGGGACAGGAGAAAGACCTGGGAGCCCTTCACAGCTCGAACTGTTGTCATCACTGAAAAATTCACGGGGAATGATGAATCTAAGGGAATAAAAGAAAATACATATTAAGACAAAGGCCCTCAATGAACTTTGCCCATTTTAGTGTCAGATAAACTTAGACAACATTAAAACTTGCCAGGGAAGAGCTGTTTGGTGGGTGCACTCAGTTGAATTTTCTTGTCAATTTTAAAGGAGAGATCAGTCTCTTCCCTGCCTTTCCTGCTGGTGCAAAGACCTGCCTCCAGTGAAACACCCTCCATGGTCTCAGACAACTCCAGGACCTTTAGCACATCGATGGAGTTTGCTGCAAAAAACAAATACTTTTCATTTGTTGATTAAAACATTTTGGCAGCTGCTCAGAGTTTATAATTACAGCATTTACCACAGCTTCATTGTGACTGTTGTTCACCAAAACTAATTAGGTGAGGTATCCTGTTTTTAAAAATCTATAATCCCTAACATTTCAATTAACACTGAATCAAACATCTTAACACATATTTGTTTGGATGACTGAAACCTTCGTCATGTCATCCTTTTTACACAGGAAAACTATTTTAATTCACTGCACATTTCTTAACCATAAAAACAAAGCTATGGAACATAAAAAAAACAATATACAAAACCCTTCTCTATATGTACACAACTGTTTGTTATTTTATCATGTTGCGTCTGAAACATGTGGGTGATGCTGCAAGGGCTCTGAAATTAAACTTCCATGTAATCAAGCAAATGAAATATACTATGTGGTCTCTGACTTTCTTTCTCCCGCTCACTCTTTCTCTTCCTGTGATTCTCATTGCAGAAGCTTGGTTTAATCATGTGATGATCCTCATCTGGGCACTGACACAGGCAACAGGCTGTATGACACAGTAAAAATTAATACCAGAGAGCAATAAAGGATGCATGTGTTCTGACGATGACTCAGGCCAGCATAACACAAAGGAAACATAAAAAAGCAAAACAGACATTGGAATTCAACATATGCAACTACAATTTGTATTTTAGGCAGGAACATATGCACTGCACCCATGGGATCCTCTGAGGACTGACACAATGGCCACAGCCTTGACAAGGCAGGAAAAAAGATGGGATGTAATACATTAAACTGTGGGAAGGGACAGGGGGAAAATGCACAACATATTGAACTGAAAGTGAAAAGTAATAGGGGGGTAAAGAGGGAAAACAGCAGGGGTAATGGAGGAGAGGAGAGGAGAGGAGAGGAGAGGAGAGGAGAGGAGAGGAGGGCATACATGCAAGCCTCAACTGGTGTGGCTCCTTTTCACACGTATTTCTGAGGCTTACGTAAAGCCTTAATCTGCCTCTCACCTTTCAGCACACACATACAGTACACGCACACACACACACATACACACAAGTGTGCACAGATGCGCATGCATACCGTATGCACGAACGAGGCCGGCATCATGCTTGAGCCTGAACAGCAGATGTATCCGTTGCCCAATTTTTGGTTTGTCCATGTGTCTGAGAGTGTATCTGCCTGCTTGCTAGTAATGTCAACATGTAATTGTGTCTTTCATGAGCTTGCCATCATATGATTCACTGATACAGCTATTACCATGTCATTAAAACCTCTGGCAATATTCCGACCTGCTCGGGCTGTAAAAAAAAAACTGGTGCCGCTTTTTTTTTCTTACTTTTTGGGCCGAGAAAAGCAAAAAGTTAAGATTAAGTTGACTAGCTGCTTTAAATGGATTTGACACAGAACTTTTGAGGGACAAGACAAATAGGGACACCTAAACAAAGTAGGGATGAGCCAATACATTACTTAGTATCCGATACTGGTCAAAATCACTGAATCGGATATTGGACCGATAAAAAGGTAAAATCCGATATATCCAATCCAAAAATCCTCTATATCGCCTGCTATGCACAGACTGTAAAAATGTAAATAAAAATCAGTAAAAGCATTTCAACTGAGTCATGTTGTGGACTGTTTATTTCTCATTCATGGGAGAAGAATATTTGTTACAGAACTGGAGAATTATATCTTTGAAATAGCTTGACATGGCTGTTGTTAACAGCCCCATTGTTTAAATGGTCCAAAATCGGATTGATATCGGCATCAGCAGATACTCAAGTTTGTGATATCGGTATCGGAATCTGACACAAAAGTGGTAGTAAGCAGTGTAATAAAAACCATAAAGTAAACAACAAATGTTAGTATAACATGAGCTCACCAGATATTATTAAAATACAATTAAATAGATTTTAGGTAAGATTTTTGAGGCAACACAACATTCAAATAACAGTCATACCAGAACAAAAGTACATAGCATAGACATTTTGTGAGTATGTGTATTTGATGAGAAATATGTAAAAACACCACTCCTGTATCTGTCACTTAAATTATGAAGCTTCAGCTAGGGGATGTTAGCTTAGCTTATCTTATCACAAACACAAAAAGGAGGTAAGAAACAGCTAAATTTGCTTTGTCTAAACTTCAAAGAGATCAAAATCTGATTATCAGCCACTCTGACACTCAACATGTAACATGTTTTATAGCTCATGTTTCATTTTTTGAGTTTGTACTTGTTGCCAAGTAAAAGTCTGGCATGCAACCCCCCGTGAAACCACAGATTTTTCTGTTTTTTCCCCCGTTTTACACATATGTTGAGCTAATGATCTTCTGGTTGTAAATCCATGTTTCTCTTACGGACACCAAAAAAAGAGGTCAGTCTACTTGCTCGGCCATTCTTCATTAATGGGGTAATGTTTTTGTATGTCTGCATCCAGTTTAGCAATGCACATGCAAAAATTTTCCACAGTACAGTTTTCAGCTCCGTGACCCTCAGGGCCGAGCTTTGTATTGTGGATACATTATTTATCGAACATGCTTTTTGCTACAAGATGGCTCACACAGCAGAGACAAGGTGTGCATATGAAGACGGTGACTGGCAGCACTAACATCTGAATGCAGCAGAGGACAAGACGAGACATGGAATCTCAATATGCCTTTAAAAAACAGAAGACAGCCTTTTACTTAGCTGCTATGTGTGTGTGTGTGTGTGTGCGTGTGTGTGTGTGCGTGGGTGGGTGGGGGGCATGTACAACACCACCACAATACAAGATCCACATCATGTTGACATGAGCATACACACACCAAATGTACATACAGTATTCTGAGTCATACACGCACACGTCGGTGTGCTGCTCTCAATCAGTTCCTGCTGCACTAAACTCAGATGTGAGGGGCCAAACGATCAACATGCACACACATGCTGAGTATGTAAAAAGGAAGCCCTCAACACCAGAGCAGAGCGACCAACAAGAAGCGTGAACTATTGATTTCTTTAAATTTAATCTTTGAGGGGAACTCTATGACATTGTTCAGACAGGTTTGTGGAGATGCAGGGAAGGTGAAAGGCAAACTTTTGACCCAAAATGTCAATTAGAAACTTCCTTCACAGTTTGCTTAAGGGCTTCCTGGTTCATCATTCACTTTGATTGATTATATGAAATATTTCTGGTTGCAGTAACATTCAGTTTTTACCTTACCTACCTTAACCTTTAGTAAGTAAATCATAACATTTGGCTATTGTTGTTGACACATTTTTGTTTATCTAAATGTTTGATTGCTTCTGTTTCCCTGTTGTTGGTGACGTACAATATGTTGACATCTCAGCACTTACTTTGGTAATCCAGGGTTATTATAACATAAAATGGGATGAAGGACATTTTTAAACAAAGTCAGGAACAAACAGCTGCTCAGTGATTATAATCACATTCAACAAGGCAACCAGAATTATGGCCAAACAAATTACTTTTTTTCTGAATGTACTGTGTGTTGTTTGTTTGTCAACTGACCTCTGTTCAAGTAATTATGCGTTTCACCTGTAACAGGACCAGACTGACAACAAATCCCTTGAAGCAACAAGGAAATGAGAATAACTGCAGTGCACACCCCAAAGGGCACTGTGAGGAAACATTCAAATAAGCTTCATTTTTCACTAAGTGATACAGTTTGGTTCAGTTCAGTATTCTTTAATTATTTGTACTTTGATCGTCAAAAATTGTGAAGGGTGTCAAAATAAACAACCCTTCTGTTGGGCTGCTAAAGGGTGGAGCCAGACACACTGCAATCTGTTGATTTGACACCTGAGGACAATAGGAGTGGAATGGGGGAACTCTGTTGAAATACAATCTATGCAATTATAGTACCCTGACTTTTCCTAAATGCTAGCATTCTTTTTTTTAAGCAATGTTGTTTAATTCAAATTATAAAACACAAAGGATTGCTGGGTATTTATATTTATAAAATGGCAATAGTGGTCATATTGACCATGTGTATTATAGATTGTTTATCATACCAATTTTGCTCCTAATGTTATCCCTTGAGGAAGCGTGTCACTGTGTCACAATAATTTCATTATCAGCTATTTTATTTGTGCAAATGCACAGCTAAAACCTAGCTCTAGCTTCAAGCTAAAAAAAAAAAACTGAGGGAACACATAGAAATGTCAGAAAAGGGAGAATGAATGTGACAGAGGCTTTGGCTTTGCTTCAGAGCCTGATGGGGGGGCAAGTCAAAACAGCAACCACCGCTGATGTGTTGAAGGATTGTTTGACAGTGACTCAGTGATATATATATATATATATATATATATATATATATATATATATTTTATTAAATTCTTGGAGAGAATTTTATAATATATATATTATTTGTATTTATATATATACAAATAATGTCAAAATTGTCAGAATTACCACTGTGGTCATTCTAAGAAAATTCTGTTTGGTTGAGTGTTAAGGAAGTACTAGGATTGTTCTGACATATCATCAGATCACTCAGGACACATGATAAAGTCTTAACATGGTCAGTATGTGCACAAAGTGATCACTGATCACCAAATCTATAATGATATTGTATTTTATGTGGTTCTGTCATCTACAGCGAGTACCTGATCTGCAAAATAGCACCTGCAACTCTAACTCTGAATGGTTGTCTGAACAATTCAAGTCCGGAACTAAACACATCCACTAACAAAATGCCAGATGGCAAAAAATATGAAGCAGTGAAGTCTAAGTGGAAGTCGCTGTCTTTAATCAGACATCCATCTCTCATGAAGGTTTCACATTTGACACACAGCACACTGAAGCTGATTCAGATACAAACAACATATGGACACACAAATAGACATGGTAAATTGTGCCATATTGTAAAGACTATAGATAAACACACTCTGGAAAACAGATGTGTGTCTGTCTGTGTTTGTGTTTTTTTTTTGTTTGTTTTTTTTTTTGTTATGTGTATGTCTAAAAACTAGTTAAGGGCATTTTCTGTGTGTTTGTGTGTGTTTATAATTAGTCTGCCATTACCTCAGTAATGCCAAAGAATGCAATAACATGCCTTCTGCAGAAACAAGAACAAATGTTTAGGCGAGCCTCCCACAAAACTGCACCAAAATACACACACACACATAAAGCAGACACCACACAGGGGTAAAAATCCCCCACGAAGGATTTGCCTCAAGAGTCTTCAATTACACTCCTTTACCTCTCTCTAACACATCTAAAATGGATCTCCTCAAAGAGTGAACCAGATGATGGATATAAAGAGGAGATGAAAACCAGAAAAAATGAAACGACGAGAAGGACAGAGAAGGAGGCAAGAATAGGATGGAGGGACCACATGTTTTTTCCTTCTTACTTAGTTCAGCTGGCTCTCATCAAAGAGTCACACTGGATAATCTACCCTGCTGTCTGTCTGTGCGTCCAGTGCACATGCGTACACACATGCACAGACTTAGAAGAATCCAGCTAAAGAGAAAAAGGGAATAAGAATCCTGCAGACAGACAGGTAGACATGTGCTGCTTATCTCCTTCTATTACCCTGTGGGACTTGTGGCACTTCTCCCCTTAAAATCCAAATGGACATCTAAAGGGTTTCACATACATTCACCCTCACAATCCTTTCCTCTTCAACACAGATCAAAGACTGCATCAATATTTGTCAGTCACAGGAATCCAGCCATTCTCAGACAGCTACACTTTGCTTTATGTGGCTCTGTGCTCTATTATTTTTGGATGTTGCATCCTACAGAGACTTTGATTTTGAAGAACAAAGAGAGTGCTTAATTTGAGCAAGAGAATTTATGGCACACATGCCAAAGTGCAAAATATGATTAAATGTGATAAAAAAAATAAAAAAAATCATCTAAACTTTATTTATGTACTTTGAGGATTTTGTGGTCTGCATGACACGTTAAAAACATAATTTGTAAACCACAACATGACAGACTGAATTTGAAAGCTTTCATGGACAATCGGTGAACTGATCATCTTTGATTTACTAGCTTTTATACATATTCAAGTCTGTTATTTAAACCTGGCTCTACTCATTCAAGTCTTAGTGGCGGGTCTTGGTTAAACGCCAAACAAATTAAGGTGGCTTTTGACTGGTACTGAAAAGGGATGAACACAAAGAGACATTGTACAGCAAAGTCAGCAGTATTTGCTCAAAACCAGGACAAAATCTGATTTCAATTTTTAGGAAAGCATAATACAGAAAAAATGCTTTGAAAATTGCACTAACTGCTGTTCTGAATGTATCAAGTCTAACAGTCTACACATCCATGATGGCAGCTCTGTGAGGAAGACTGCAAACACAGCAGTATTGCACTGGGATTATATTACGTTAAGAAGGTATGTTGTTAACCGTAATAACTTTATTCCTATATCATGTCAACATTTTGCTAATTGACACTACCTGTTATTACAAGCAGTTGAGGCAAAGTGAGATGTCATTAGTTTTGCAAGTGCCTGGTTGTTAAAGTGCATCTCAACCCCCACTTCTGAAGCTAACTCCGCCCAATGACTAATTTGAAAAATGCCAAGAAGTTGGTTGTGAGCTGAGTGAGGGAGAGAAGGAGGGAGAAAGAAGAGGGAGGGGGAAGGGGGTATGATCTGCTAGTAAAATCAAACACCAAGTTGCAGCTGTGTGAGGTGCTCAATGAGAAGAGTCTTCATTAGCAAAAGACCAAACAACAGTAAATGGTCTGTATTTATATAGTGTTTTTCTAGTCATGATAACCACTTAAAGTTGCTTTACACACAAACCTTAAAGTTGAAAGAAGACTCACTCTACCACTGAGCTACCACAACATGTATAATTTCAATACTCAACACTGAACATCTGGATGAACTTTCCTAAATATCCAAACACTGGTTTTCACCTGAAAACACTGGTTTAACGGTGAAGTTATGCTTAGGAAAAAAAATTTTAATCGAAGAAAAGTTACAACAATTAAGTCGAAGCAACATAGAATTCAAAATACAAATTATGATTGTGCCAGTATTAGAGAAAACATCAGATGGTTTTCAAAGGCACTGGAGCTACTTTCTCATGGGAAGGAATGTCTGTAAAGAATCACACGGTAACTGTTGTTGAGACTGTTCACTAAAAAACCACATGATGAAGCCGTAGGTGAAGAGCAGCAATCACTTAAGTCCTGTTAGAACAATAAATGCTCTTGCCAAATTTTTACATCAACATTTTACCCAAAACCAAAAATGTGAACCTCATGGTTGAACAAGGAGAAAAGTCGGGTGATTACAGTACAGTTCAATCAATGAAATCAATCAAATATACTTTAATGTTCCCACAGGGAACTTTGTTTTGGGCAAAAGTGCTACAACAGCTGCAGAAAATTACACAGCGAGACAGAGACAACAAACAGCCAACAAAGAACATAAATTCACAGAAGATAAATAACAATTAAAAGATGAACATTGCACCTGCCCAAAAAAGCATATATAGCATCTGCCCTGAAAACACATAAAAAAAGAATATTAAAATGTAGGTAACACAAGATATAATTAAAAACCTAAAACACAAAATACTGTAAAAACAGACCCCAAACATCTTACCATTGAATTCCATGAACACTTGAAACATCACTAAGGAAAACACAGTTATGAACAGTAGATTATTTTAAATCTACCCACTGCTTTTATAAATGCAGAAGAGTTGATTTTTCTGGAGTCCCAGTACGCTTATATTTTAAGTTAAGAGAAGACTTACTTGATAAAGCATTTAGAGTCAAGAAAAACTGTCAAGCCTCTCTGATTCCAGCTTCTCACATGTGAAAATCTTCTGTTTTCTCTGTGTTCTATAATTGCAAAATCAAGTGTCTTTGGGTTTTGAGGTACAAAGTTGTTTTTAATGTCCCACTTAAGCAAAAAAAGATCCGCACACAAAGACGATGTGAACTGGTTGGACAAAACAAGACATGTTCAGATGTCTTGGTGAATTTATGAATGACAGTTTTCACTATTTTGTGGTCGAACTGACTTCATGTTTAAATCAAAAAACATGACAGATCATTAGATAAAGTTACTTATTGTTAGTTGTACTTGCAGCGCTCTTATCTTATCTGAGCTCCAATGAAACTTCCAAGGAAAGGTTTGTGTTATAGGTTACTTGCTGTTACTAAGGCCACACATAGTCTTCTCCACCAAAACAATTCTCATTCCTCAAACATGTCAGCACAATGACACAAACATCAAACTGCTCCAATGTAAACATAACTCCTGGAGCTCAAATATCTTAATTTCAGTACTGGTTCTTTCACTTGTGTTGCCTTTACGCAACCTCACTGAAACAATTCTGCTCAAACTCAATGACCTATCATTTGACTCTACGCACTGTTTAGGTAAGGTGATGGAGCCATTATCCAACTCTGCTAAAGTGCCACCTACAAAGAAGTCCAATTTAAACAGCCGACTTTGTGTGGTCTTCCCACACAGTGCTCCTAGACTGACAGGGATGCATTTATGAACACACATGAACTGATCACGGTGAGTAAAAATGATTCATTCATTAAAAAGCCAACCTTGGACTAGGACACTCTTTTAACAGAATCACTGCTTCACATTCTTGCCTCATTGTGTCCTTGTAGCTGTTAACAGAATCCAACGTATCCTGGGGGGGATTTATCAGGAACTTGAGACAGCTGTGGCTTGGCTTCATCTCTGGTAAATATGGCTTGTTGGAAAACAGTAAAAGAACCAACTCCTCCAAAACAAATGCACAATCAACACTCTCGCTTACAAATATGCTGTTTCTTAAACATTAATCATCTTGCAAGAAGCAGATGTACTTGACTTGTGCACTCTCGTTGAACTTTTTTCTAGGTGTACTTCAACAGTGAATCCAAGCACAGGTAAACATTGTTAACACAGATACGGTTTGCGATTGTGAAGATACTGAGGGACCATGTCAGTCTGTGCAAGCAAGAAAGAGGATGACAAACTTAAAAAAAAGGACTTCAATTGAGAACACCCAAATTAAATAAGTTAATTAAAACATTTAGTGCGATTGGTTGGGGTATGGAAACTCTACTACTACCAACACCCATCCACACACACACACAGAATTGTAAATGTCACACCGCATGAGAGCACCATGTATATATATTTATATAAACAAACTACATTTGCTGGATATGAAGGCATACAACACACACACACACACGATGAGTCAAAGATACTTTGTAAACAATGTGAAGAATGTTTCTCAAAACTAACAATGGACTAACTTTAACATGAAAACCAGGCTGAAACCAGCAGAGCCTGCAGTTCTGAAACATCACAATTTTGGGACATCCTGTTGTGTTTTATTGCAAACATCACTTTGACCTAACTGAGCTATCAGAGGAAATTCTGCTCCAGGATCTAATGCTCCAGACCATTGAAAATAAAGTAAAACTTCAGTGAAAATAATGAAGCATTTGATTTCCACACTGGTCTACATGCTACAAAGCTGCACCTGGGTTGAAAAAAATTGAACGATGTCGCACCTCTGAACATATTCCAAAATGTGATGTCAAAGCAGGTTTTTCCCATCATGCTTCAAATCAAGAACACCTGCTAAAACACCAATAACTGGGGCGGGGCCAGAAAAGTGTGATTTTTCAACAGATGCAGATCGCTGCAGTCATTTCTTTTTTCTTTTTTTTATGTTTTTCATTTTGTGCTATGGTTTAAATGGAGGGTTTAGGTAATAATAATAAACATAAGCCATACACACTGGAAAGATGATGCAGTAACAAGTGACTAGATTATTTTTATAACCGATTAATCAAGTATTTGATTGGTCCATAAAATGCCATTAAAATGTTGAAAAATGTAGCTTTATGTTTCCCAAACCTCAAAATGATGTTCTCAGATGTATTGTTTTGTCCACAAACCAACATTTTTCAGTTGTAATGATTTCTTTGTGAAATGATGCAATGAAACCAGAAAAGTCAGAGGTTGTTTTAATTATTAAAAAACGGAATAACTGTTGCATCCAAAATGTGGCTAACTGAATGATTTTGAGGCCAATTGGAACAGTGACATTACTTTTTCTTCTATTTCATTTAACATACAAAGCATCAAGCCATTTACTGAGCAAGCATACTACACAGGGTACAAATTATGTATTTAAATTTGGAAAGAGAGAATTTGGTTTCACTTTCATGACTGTAGATCTGGAAACAACTTACTAAGGTGATCCTGCTGAATGCAGAATTTAATTTCGAGCACAAACACTTTCATTATGAAATGCTTAGATTAGCTGAATGCACAAGTTGCATAAAAAGAGTGACTGAAGCACTTATGGCCGGACAAAGACAGGGCGGGCTTGACCGTAACTTGACCACATTGCTCAGATGACTACGATCATAACTCATAATGAGCTATTGACAAGTTGTTGACAGCCAGGTGTGTGACTACACTTGACAGGGAGCTAAAAACAGTTAGGCGTGACTCTTAACTGACAGACAATTTAATGGCAGGTGGAGTGAAAGTGTGTGTCCAGGTGCTCAAGAGTAACAAGATGCACGAGGAATTCTAAAAAAAAAAAAAGTGTTGTAAAGGCTAGAAATGGTGGGCCCAAATCCAGTTTCAAGAAAGCCACTTAAATTTCATACTGTGCCTCAAGTAAGCTCTTTTTATTGACTCGTCAGAGGAATCACTCAGGTTGTGTGCAACACTGAGTATCATGACTCCTCACCCTCATGGTTAGTATGATTATGGAGTCAGCTCTGTTTTTGCTGGTATGATGGCCAAAGGTGGTGACATTTCAGACCTATAATCGCAATACTGTGACACCCTGATTATTTACTCGAGGCGATCATCCAGTCAGAATCCCATACATGGTCAGGGCTGCACAATAAATTGAAAAATTACAGTAATCGCAATTGCCACATACATATTGCAATTGATATGTATAGCATAAAGACTACTTGAAAAACAATAAACACTAGACTGTGCTAGTTTTGTTTGGTTAAGAACATACTAAAGAGGTAGATAATTGTTTTTGCAATATGTGTGTGTGTAATATTGCAGGCTAGCAGACTTTTCTGTTGTTAAACCCCCCATCATAATTCATAGCCCAATTACTTTTGTAAATTGGAAACATTTGAAAATAATTGGTTAGACTATTACAATGCTGCTTCAATTTACTTAAAATTCTACTTTTAAGATTTTTATTTCAACAATCCAGGTACAGTAAGTATTTTAATGGGGCATTAGGATGTTACATTTTTACATTACACCAAATCAAGTACCTACTATATGCATAATATGAATTTGTTGATCAATGACAAGTCATATCTCATTGCAATATTCAAAGTCATGGCATATTGCATGCATATTGTTTTTCTAATATCCTGCAGCCCTAGTTGTCGCCTGTCTTTCTCTTTACCTAGAGGGTTATTTAGAAATAATTCTTATTTACAAGAATGTGTTCTCTGACTGCCAGGTGTAGGAAGCTACAGTGTTCACACCCTGACCTGGGCTGACCCCTGTTGACATTACAGGTCTGGAAGTCACATTAGTTACGTCAGTTATGACCTTCAGAGACAGTAAGGTTTGACCCAGAATGTCTCTGTTATTATTTTTTATATAGGCACATGTATAATGCATATATAGTTATTAAGAGCTTGAAGGTTACTGGGACACATATCATGAATACTTTTCAGCTTTCTCAGCATCAACAGGAGGAAGCAACATGGTGGAGTCACTGCCACAGTCATCACCTGCTCACTGACTCTTTCACAATGAATTACTGGTGTAGTCCTGCCTAAAGCCAGTGGATGTAGACTTGTAAATACAACATTAAATGTGTAAAACAACAGATGTATTGAAGTTAAGGTCCAGGAAGTGTTGACATTTTGTATTTGTTAGTTTGGGATTTTTGACAAACTGAATAAACAATGCTCTGGGTTAATTTATTAATTGTTCTGGAACTTTTCTTATTCTGGATATGTTTATGGTCTTAATGCTAAGTTAATATAACTGTCTGCACTTTTGGCTGATGAAAAGAGAAAATGTTACTTTAAACAACTATGAGAACTAATAAAATGCAGCTCTTAATGAAATCTTGTCATATGACCAAAAGGTCAACATGGCTCTGGCCAAATTGAGATTCGGGGTGCTTCAAAAGTTCAAATTCTTATGGATGACGTCACGACTGTTTGCCACTAATATTCATTTGAAAGCTTTAAAACAGCTGTTAAAGCTGTAGTGTGTAACTTATAAATATAAAATAATATGTTGCATTCAAGCAAAATGAGTTCACACAGTGCTGATAGATCCAATCAGCACCATGTGACTGGCTCTGTATTTATTAGTATAGTGTTTTGTTTTAGTTTCACCTGTCAACGAACAGGGAGGGATTCATTTTATGTCATGTTAAGTTTTAGAAAGTGATATTTCTAAAATATTCTATATTTAAACTAAACCTGAACAGTTTGCTTTGTGAAACTCAGTGTGGTAGGGTAGGTGTGGTGTGGGATCACCTAGTCATGCGTCAAAATACGTAAAAATCCCAGCAGTGTTTTGGTAATTACTTGGAATTCCTCCAGGGCGCAACAGAAGTTATGGTCTTAAGCTTTAAATTGTCCCTGAGGGGAAACTGTTTCATCAAGTTCAATTATGATCTTTTAAGGTCAACAGTGTGTTGGGTATGACCCAAAAGAAATGTGGTTGAAGTCTGGGCCAACTGGAGCAGGTAGGTTTCATCAGACTGATACTTTTAGTAATACTGTTTTAATCATTCTTTAAAATCACAAAACAAGACATCACAGACCTTAAGTAAAGGGTACTGATGCACACATACTCTTATCTTGATATACATCTGTGACACCAGGCTCTAAAAGCCCATAAAGTCTCCACATATGATTGAAGTGCAGCTTTGAGGGATACTGTACCTACAGTATGTTCAGCCAGTTGAGCTGAGCACAGCTCATTTTCATTTACTGCAGTCTGCTCTCCATTACCCAACTGTTAGTGCTAAATATCCTGTACTCTGCTGTAAAAGAGCAGAGGCTGATGCAGCAGGTATGGCAAAACAAGTCCAGACATATAGGCCTATGTCTTTTCACTATCCAGCAAATGTGCAGTAGGCTCAGGGAGCCCAGAAGGAACAAGGCAGCTTAGTTCAACAAGCATGATCTGGCATGACAAATTCAGATGTCAAAATAGACACTTAAGCCTGTTTTTTTCAGGATGTTATGTAGAAAATTAAAAAATAAGTAGAAAATGACAAAGGATGTTTTTGCAGGGTTGACAGGGGTGGTCATGGTGAATTGACCTGTGATTCAAAATCATAATACCGGCACAAAAAAATGCACAAATTGCCGACAGTGAGTGTGTATGCTTTCATGGATTGAAATGCTGTCATAGATGCAGAGCCGGCCGAAGGCATAAGTGAACTAAGTGGCTACTTGGGGCCCCTTGGTGCCCCCAGTAGTGTGTGGAGAAAAAAAATATTTAACATCAAGATAAGTTTAGATATTTGAGTAGTGTTCATCTTACATTATGTTAAAAGATTGCCCACTTAGTACATGTTTGTACATCTGCTCTAAGTTTAAGTAGTGAAACTGAATTACCTGTTTAATTGTAGTGCTTCAGTTTTTGTGAATGTACTGCCCTCTAAGGTTAAAAAAAAACACAAGTGATGCTGATTTAGTGTAAATAACACAACTATAGTCAAGCGACCCAGATGATGGGGGCAAATCAAATTCAGCTTAGTGTGCCATAAAAGCTTGGCTGGCACTGCATAGATGAGAAGCCATGGAAGACTTTTAAACGGCTTTCATCAGCTCAGGAAAGCCTGGACGGTTGATAACTTACGGTTGACACAGTCGAGGGACAGACAGAAGAAACTATGTAATATTAACTTTTAGTTCAAAGTTAGTGAGTTTTAACTACTTTTTGATGCAATTAAACATATATATATATAGCACACACACACACACATATATATATATATATGTATATATGTATGTATAGCAGCCTACCTGCCCATGAGGTGTGAATCACCGCCACAAGCGCCAACAGCAGCCACGTCTCGCGCACTGGGCTCCACTGACCCATCATGTGGCATCTACAGTTGTCGATGCCCTGGTCAGTACTGCGGACACGTGCGGTCACAGGAGCGTCGGCTGTGCACGAGTCTGCCTTAACGACGCAGCAACAGTCTCGCGCCCGGGCGTCTTTGACGTGCACTCCACCAGGTGCCAATTAGGAGCGCGCATATGCACATTTAATTGAATGATGGCAGATGTGCAGCCGAGCCGGACTCCTATCTGCGCTGCTTTTCTTCTGACTGGACGGATGAAGAAGGGGGATTATCGAAGGAAACAAAAAAAAGAAACCCTTAATCTTGGATGGTCTTCCCTCCTGCACCAGCAGAGAACTTTCCTCACTTTCTCTACCTCCTCCTCCTCCTCCTCCCTCACTCTCTGCCTCCCCTGGGTGACCCCTCCCTTCACAGAACATCATTACTGCGTGTGTAATTACTTACAACAGTATTGTCTGAGTGATTTAAGGAGCTACTCGCTCTCTCGGGTATTTGCGAGGGCACGAATTTGCACAAACCTGTGCAAGTGTGCATGTTTGCATGATGTTTAATTTCACGGATATAGGGATCAGTATTGGTCTGATACTGGTCAATATTATCATGGCAGGTAAAAATAAAATTAAGAAGCAGGTAAAACCAGATATGGCATGCAAACCTGAAATATCACTTAAATGTAGAGCTGCAGCTAACAGTTATTTTAATAATCGATTTCTTTCTCTCCATTAGTTGTTTAATCCATAAATTTAGTGTCTCCAAATGTTAAAATGAAGATGTTCTCACAAACCAAATATATTTAGTTACCAGAAAATATTCAAATTTAAGAATCTGAAAAATCAGAGGGCTTGTTTTGATTATTTAAAAAAAAATACTCAAACCAATTAATCAATGAATCTAAATGCTTTGCCATCACTGTTAGGTGAGCAGAACCTGAGTGAGGCCGGCACATGCCACAAATAAATAAAAATGTGAAATTCTTCACCTTCATCAGCATGTAGATATCGCAACAGTGTTAGAACCAGCGTTTAAACAATTTGAAACTGAAGGAGTCAGGAATTACATTAACATATAAAACAGATTACTCAGTTTGTTTGAAATGTTCCTTTTTTCAGTGACTTTTAAATGAACATAAACTCTTAGTTTCATAGACACAAATAACACGTTCAAACAACAGAGTCTTAAGGGACATGATACCATATATATTTAATATGAACAATAAATGCTTGTGCCACATTAATTTACTGCTCTCTCGCTCTCTCTCAAACACACACACACACACAAAGCATGCTAGGACAGGACAACAGTGCTGCCCAACTAATAAAAATATGCTGCTGCAGATTCCAAATTCCAGTGCCTGTCTGTCTTTGCCCACCACAGTCTCTTTGAACACAAACCACATTTGTCCTATAGCCTCAGTTAAAAAAACAAAAAGAAAGTAGAGAGAGCGTAATCTGTCTGTCTGCTATTTTTACTTCCATCTGATCATTTGTTATCTCTAATGTGGAAAAATCAGAAGAGGCCAGCAGCTGGAGGTGTCAGAGACGTTTTAGAAGTTTATGGCTGAAAAAAAAAAAAGCCCAAGAGCTCGAACGCAGCACATGCACACACATGTACATATCCACACATGAATACCTAAATTCATGTGGTGCCTCAGGTCTCCCCTGTTCTGCTTCAGCTTCCATTTACATTACTCTGTACTGACACTTTGATCACTCAGGCTAAATTACGACCCATACTGGGAATAACATGAGCAGGTGACGAAATGTAATCACTACATCTGGTCAAATCTTAATATATCTACAGTATGCAATTAAATGCACAGAGGAACTCTGAGTGCAATGAAATAACTACTACATTATACCCAAACATTAAACGTACAGCAAAAAACTGTATTTGCAAACAACTTTATTATGTATTTTTAACTACATCCTATGAAATGTGTAGGCTACTTTAAGAAAAGAAGTGATGTTTCATTTGAGTATAAGAGGGTAAAGAAATGTAGGTAACAAACATAAACAAACTCCGCAGTTTTTGGATAAAAAAAAATACTTGACAGTAACAGTCAAGCATTTAGAAACATCTATCAGGAAAATGGATTCCAAACATATTTCCACCGTTCCTTCCTCCACTGTCAGGTTGGTTGCCTTAAACATATGACTGGCAGGTTCACCAGTACTTTGAAGTGTGTGTTTAAGTGTGTGTGCGTGCACGAGAGCGAGTGTGTGTCAGTCATTATGATGTCTTTCTGACTCTCTCTCTCTCTGACAAACGACGGGCAACAAAAACATCCTTGAGCACCAGCATGTGTGATGTAGACAGGTTTGTAATGACCTACCAGACACAGGCAACTCAGTCACACATGAAGTACATTACAGTGCACTTAGGTGTACTCATTTGTAGCAATAACAATGTTGACCACTGGGTGGCGCCAAACCTCTTGGTTTGAGAGTGACGTAGGCTGGTCTTTAACTTGATATTTTTTTCTTACTCATTGGTTCTTTACAGTTTATATTTCCCTGTTTATTAGAAAACAGAGTAAATGGATTATCAAAATGTTGCAGTTGCAGCTGATGGATATCTGTTGGTTATTGGCAAAAATATGAGTTTGCTGTTGTAGGACCCAGTGGATGAGATTATCTGTGTCGTCAGTGGATGTGTGCCCTGTGCATGTGACCCTCGCCTCCTCTTTCTTATCCTCTTACTTTGGTCTAACCTCAAATCGCCTCTCATCCCACAGAGCTGCTTGTCTGCTGGTGGCTCAGTTTGGCAGCAGAGCAGTGGTGAGAGGAAGCAGAGCCATGGCGAGTCCTGGACAGAAAGTGGTGCTGATTACTGGCTGCTCCTCCGGTATTGGCCTGACGATGGCTGTGATGCTGGCAAAAGATGAACAGAAGCGTTATCATGGTAAGTGTGAACATACCTTGTCAAGGTATAAAGAGAGGAGAAACAAATTAATTGCAGACAGCTTAAAAATAATATTACTGTTATTTTTAATAGCTTTATTTGCATGGAACTCAGTTTTTTAGACTATCACTCCTACCCCCTCATCTATAGCCTACATCTATAGTTTACATAAAGTCTGGAGAATAGCTTG
The DNA here is from genome assembly GCA_016785285.1 of Brachirus orientalis. NCBI lineage: Eukaryota > Metazoa > Chordata > Actinopteri > Pleuronectiformes > Soleidae > Brachirus > Brachirus orientalis. Next base: position 5,269,114 of record JAFBJR010000175.1, read on the forward strand.
CATAACAGTATTTAAATGTTATATGACTTCTTGCATTAAAGCAGCACTATGTAACTTGTGCTGGACCTGTGCTCACTGTTGCAAACACACCACAATCAAAGCAGATGACCCGACCACAGCTTTTCATTACTCTTGAATTACTCTTCTGGCCGTTTGATTTTATTTCATTATTATTTATGCTGGGATAAGACTACACAAATTCAGGCTGATTTTCAAGTGGTTTAGTCATATTTTCAGTGTCCTACCCGAATATGAACGTTCCACAACACCCGGACAAGAAGTCTAGCATGTTCAAATTTCTTATGTCACATGAGTGACACTTATATTTTCCTGCCATGTGCTCCTAAGATAACAGAGTGTTCTGATGTGGCATAACATGCAGACATAAACATGGCAAAGAGGGATGTTGCTGCTGTTCATTGTGAATGAATAAAATATCATGTGGTGTGAGTTACACACTTTTCATAGTGTTCCTATACCCACTCAGTGCAAGGACTGAGGTTAGGGATGAAAAGTGGGAATGAAAATAGCTCAGACAAAGCTGTCAATTAAAGGTTAAACAAATTCATAGTGTTGCTTCAAAGTCAATGTTTCTTTAATTCTATGACTAAAATGCAGCAGCTAAAATCTTCAAAAAAAATGTGCATACAGAACATCATGTGGAATAAATTAAACCATGGAGACTTTGAAGTAATATTGTGAATCCCAAAAGAGGAGGAAGGTCTGAGGTCACAGTTTACGTTAAAGAATCATCAAAGGGGTCTATAGCGAATATTATGCAGAGAACTCAGGCCACGTGTGTTAAATAAATAGGCAAACGTTGTTTGGTTAGAAATCGTTTCAAGACACCTGCCACAATAAAAACAATTCAGATTCCGTAACTGCAGCCATAAGTTGAGTACAACAGTGTGTGGATTTTTACGTGAAAAACATTGCAGGACACTAATGGAGTTACAAAACTTTTCGTTACAAAACTGCAGTTACCATAATCACGTTGTGTCACTGGCTCAAGAATATCCGAGGTCTGGAAAACAGATTCTGCACAACCAGATGCCTTATGAAAGAAATGTGGCAGGAAGACAGGAAGCGGCTTTCGTCACTCACAATTAGAGCTAGCGAATATTAGGGCAAACACAGCTTGCTGTTACTATAGAGACTGTATTTCAGCAAAAAGACTTTCTCCCACAATGCATCTGTTATTAATGACTCCCCTTCAAAGCAAACTGAAGCTACACAGTGTATCTTGAAAACAAATGAATGCCACTTACTATAAAACAAATTCCTTCAGTATTAACTGCACTTTTACATGTTTGTGTTTACCAGTGTAAAGTCAAAAATGAAGATGGTGATTTTACTTTTACTGAGACGTCTTCATTTTACCTCCTTTTACATCATTTACTCAGTTTTTCCCATTGCTGGTCTGCTTGAGTCTCATCTGTTTAAGTAAGTGTGGAAACTGATGTGAAACTATTGTTTCCACTATCAGTCAGAGAAATTCCTAAAAAGCTCACGTTACATAATGTAATCATGCCTATAGCATGTTGACCTTTTGAGAACAAGCTGTGAAAATTATTATGTATGTATGTATATAAGGGGCTTTAAGTATGAACACTTAAAGCCCCTTATATGTATTTAAGAGGCTTTAGCTCATAAAGATGCAGCTGGAGGATCCACAGGAGGAGGACATCGTGGTTATGCTCAAACTGCTGGGTGTGTTAAGCTCCAACCTCACTACACATTGCGTCCCTGATCCAAACTTAAAGCCTTAAGTCACTGTTAAGACATCAGACAATAGCTAAAGCCACAAAGCAGCATTGGTTAGGATTATTATCACCTAGCTTGTAGACTTTCATTGTGGAGGACAGGCTGGCAAAGGCTATTCTTGGAACAGCAGCTGCCATGTGCACGACATTAATACTCGCGTGTAAACTGGTTTCAGGCTGTTTAGAACCCAAAAGTCTATGATGAGGCTATTTCAGGTTATCTTCTAAATGACAGTTTTTCTGCACTAACGTTTCAACTGTCATGCTTTTTCAGCAATTAACTCTCAAAGAGCTTCAGGAACTAGAATTACCATCCAGTAGTTGTATGCCTCTGCTGACTAATTCAGTTTCAAGCTCATTTTCCTGATTCACTTAACCCTCTAGAGGTGGGAAGAAATATAAAAAAAATCTATTTATGTTGTCTTTTTTTTTTTACAGACAATTTAAAAAAATATAGTTTTTACTACTAGCTTCATTCACAGAAAAAAGTAAAAGTATGATTTGTCAATTTACCTCAGAATGTATTGGAGTTTGTGTTTATCAGTGTTATTTGCAATACAGTTTTTATTCTAATTTGCACAGTCATTGCCACGATGCGTGATCTGAAACGTAAAGATAAGCTGGTAGAGGCTGCCGGGGAAGCCTTTGGCAAGACTCTCTCTTTGGCTGTACTCGATGTCTGCAGCGACGAGTCTGTCAAACAGTGTATTAATGGCATCAAAGATCGACATGTGGATGTCCTCAGTAAGTAAACGCGAATGCATTTTAGACACGCTATTATTGCTGCAATGACTGAAATTGAGACTGATAATAGTCTTCTTTGTTTCTTTGTTTCGCTCCTCTTCTCCTAACCAGTCAATAATGCAGGCATCGGCCTGGTGGGTCCTGTGGAGAGCATCCCCATTGAAGAGATGAAGAAAGTCTTTGAGACCAATGTCTTTGGAGTGATCCGCATGATAAAGGAGGTGATGCCTGACATGAAGAAAAGAAGAGGAGGACACATCATTGTGGTCAGCAGCGTGATGGGACTGCAAGGTGAGCAGGGAGGGAGGAGTGAAGGGACAAAATTACAGGGTTGTCTGCTGCAGTTTGATGGATGAATTAGTGGGCGATGGACAGGGTGAAGGTGAAGGGAGGTTAATGGAGTTCTACTGCCGGTCTTTAGTCATGTTGCCTGACGATCATTCTGTCTGTGCAGGCGTGGTGTTTAATGACGTGTATGCAGCCTCCAAGTTTGCCATGGAGGGCTTCTGTGAGAGTTTGGCTGTGCAGCTCTTGAAGTTTAATGTCACGTGAGTACCACTAATGTCGATCCCATCGTTATCGCCACATCAGTAACATTTGATGAAAATAGGCTGACATTTAAGAGCAAGTTTTAGTCCTGTTATCCAAAATACCATCTGCAGCTTCTTTTGACTTAAAGCTTCAAGATGCAACTTTTTTTAATTGGAAAATGACAGCTTCAGAATCATTTTGGAGTTGTTGGAATGGAGCCTCTGTCATTCCTGTCTGCACGTAAACCTTTGTACTTGCACTATCTGAGTTTTGTCAACAGTTAGTGACACAAATGTGTCACTTAATAATATTCAGAGACAAAACTGCCAAAATTAGGCCACACAAGTTCAACAGCAATGACAAAATGAGGTTAGTTAAAAAAGCGTTTCTATAAATTGACGACTGCATTACATTGGCTTAAATCTTAAACAAAAACGTTCATGACATGTGATACTGGTTTCAGCCCCACAATTATCCATTGAATATAGAACCTCTGTCTAATTATTCTGTGTTGCTGAGGTGAGCTCCATTGTCTCTTGTCTCAGATTGTCGTTGATTGAGCCGGGTCCAGTTCATACAGAATTTGAGGCAAAGATGATTCAGGAGGTGAAAGAGAGGGAATTCCCTGGTGCTGACCCTGACACAGTGCATTACTTCAAGAATGTCTACCTTCCTTCTTCCATTGACATCTTTGAGGTAATGGGACAAACACCTACCGACGTTGCCAGGGTAAGTTTCAAGGAATAGACTCAGCCTCGCTCTGTCTTATCTGTTAATGATTCATCTTGTGAGTTTGATGACATTCTTTTGTCAATCTGTGTAGTGCACCAAGAAAGTGATCGAAGCCAGCAGCCCGCGTTTCCGAAATCTGACCAACCCTATGTACACGCCCATCGTAGCGCTGAAATATGCAGATGAAACAGGAGGTCTGTCTGTCCATGCCTTCTACCACATGCTCTTCAACATGGGGACTCTGATGCACATCAGCATGACTGCCATGAAGTACGTCACCTGTGGATGTCTGAGGAGCAGAACGGTTTCACCAAACTAAAACACTCGTGTTTCACACTAGCATGTGTGACTAATGCAAACATTCTGAGTTTGTAGACCTGAATAAAGACCACATGCTACCTCACCTTAGATGTTTTTTTTTAGAGGCTCACAAAAAATCTAGTTTATTACCATGACTTACTTGCACAGGCTCACATAATGTAATTTTGTCACAAATGCATAAACCTAACCAACACTTTTTGTGATCCACCATATTTCATTCCATATATGTATGTATGTGTATAGATATACACACACATATATTTTATATACTATATATATATATATATATATATATATATATCATACACTCCTCTCTTTTATCTTATTCATACAAGCTATGAAAATACAGATATCAATGGTAAATTAATTTAGGTGAAAACACTAGAATGATTTTAATATGCATTTTAGCCCACAGAGTGCCAAATATGTAATGATCAAAATGTATGCATGAGCATATCATTATTTTATCCACCTCAGTCTAAGATAAGTTCACATTTAGACCTTTTTAATTATTACTTGTTCAGAAAAAGTTTTTTTTTTTTTTTTTTCAAATGCTATGACATTAGGAATTATCAAATAAACTTTTCAGGAGTAGTGCTTATTCTCATTTTATACATAAAAGGAGTGTGAGAAAAAAAACTATTTATAAATAGTCTACAGTATTATTGTAGTGATGTGTATCATTTTAATATGAGGGGATTCAAATGAGGAAAAAGGTTCATTTACAAGGAAATTACAAATTTTGTACATATTGTAATGATAAAAAAAAATGACAAAAGTTGATTAAAATTTGGATTAAACTGTTCAAAATGCTAAAGCCGTGTGATTTCTTTTCTCTATGATGCCAGTGCACTATCAAGGTGGAAGTAGCCATGAGATGCAAGTTATGGCCACCAGTTGACACTGTCAGAATTCATGCTGTTGACACCATCTTCTTCTATGTTTTCCAGCTGACAAATGTCCTGTGTCTGGCTCAGACTTCTCTGGTCTTCGGCTCATTATTATCCAACAGAATAACATCCAGTATATCACATATTCCAGGGGTCAGCACATAAATTTCTTTGTTAGAAATTGAATACCAGGCCAAAACATCATATCTTCATACGGAAAAAAATGTTTGTTTTCCACTACATCGTTTTATTCAAATCGAAACTATTCTGTACAAAAACAGCAAATTTAAGAGATATGTTGTAATTAAAAAGTAACTTGAATTTGCCACTGGCTGTAACTAGTGTCTTGAAACTGCTCTTTGACTCTATCCATCTTTTTTTAGAATAAAACTCGCTGAATTCTGCACAACTTTATCATCTTTGTGAAGATAAGCAAATAATTACAAATATTGTTTTTAAAAAAAATATATTTTTGAATTAATCTATTGGCCTGGATATTAATGCGGACGAGCCAGTTTTGGCCCACAGGGCCCCCAGTTGCTGACCACACACATATTCCATATAGCTGAACCATAGTGCTTTATTTACTAACTTACATTCTTATTTACTTATTTATAATCACTTTAAGAACGACCTAATGTGGTGTTTTGGTAAATGGACAGTATTTTATTCTCCATGTTAATAAGGTTCATTAAGCTAATGTTAGCTGCAACAGGCTCACATTAAATCACATTATTATATATATATTTTGTCTATCCAAAACACATAAATATTTTTGGAATTAATGTAGACGTGATGTAAGATGTAGTGATTAGGAAATAACATTTAAGGTACAAAAATCGGTAGATGAGTCTCCTTTACCTGCTTCTTCCTGCTGATCGAACACACTCTGATATCGATTGCTCATGTCTGCTCTGCGAGTCGCGGGAAATTAGAAGTAAATCGATCCCTGTGCCATCGATCATCAAAATAAAGTATGGACAAGCCAGTGGAGTAAATGTAAGTCGCACTTTAACGGTAACAAAATTACCACGTTGTGATCAATGTTATTAATTCAACTGTGTGACAGAATGTATTTGAATAACCTTACTTAGCTTCTCCTGTCGGTTACGTACGTTAACGTGTCATTCGGTTGTTTTAGCTGATTTCGCCAAACCGTAGCTCTCTGGTGAAGGCAAGCCACCCCGTTTTAAAGAATTACACAACAATATCTAATTCACTAACAGTGAAAGTATGCGAAAGGTTTTCGTGCACTTTAATTAGTATAATAAATGTCACGCTCCAACTCTAAATTAGTGCTGTAGTTGCGTTCATATACTTACTGTTGTGTATACGAGCAGGATGGAGAGCAATGTGGAGGAGCAGCTGAAGACAACGCTACACTGTGATGACAAGGAAAAGGTCGGTATTACACGTTTAGTATTAGTTTAATTAAATATGCATCTTTAACTTGAGAAAAGTTACTTTTAATACAGTGTTATGGCACACTGTCTTACGAGTAAAAGCACCGAATTAACACTGTAACATGAAAATATACGGAAAGTAGCCAAAATAAAGCTCTCATTATGATATTTCTTCTCCAAAGAAACTAATTGTTATTAATCAATTGTAGTGAAGTATTAAGTACTATGTTTCCCCCTTATTTGTCGTGACTTAGTTGTATGAAGTAGCAGAAAATTTAAAGTGAGTAAATATTCAGTTACATATACCCTTAAGAAAAGTACTTATTTACTTATTTTAATTACTAATATCTAGGTTTATCTACACGCAGTAGCTACTTAAAGTGCTTCAATTAAATAGAGCATAATATTTCTTCTAAGACATAAGCGTTTTCTCTTTCAGCTCCGTAAGAAGTTGGAACTCTTACAAAGGGAATATCTCAGAACAGCCCAGAGACTACAGGTGAGACATAATACACTTTCTTTTGGCTTTTATTTGTCACATGTAGAAAAGATTTGTCTCACACGCATGTTGATCTGATAACAGCGGGCTGAGCGTTTGGATGCAGTGCGCAAGCATGTGAAGAGCAGGATCTCACAGCAGCACCACCAGGACCAGAGTGACCCAGAGGTGACGTCCAGGTCACATATCAAACCATTGTCGCTGACGCTGAACTCCACTAAGGCATCACAAGGTATATTTTTATGAATGTTCATCCGAAAACAGGTCACATATTTGAGGTTAGACAGTCGTTTGTCTAAGAAGAAGACATAAATGCACATTAAAAGTGACTGATTTACTCATGTTTTTCCAGGTTCAGCAAATTCTGATAATTTGAGAAGGAGCCAGGGGATCGGGTTCCTGTTACCCTCTGATGTTGCTTGCCAGAAAACCCCAGATCCGAGCCATGATGCTGACGAAGGGCACAGACCCAGTTCTGCCCTGCGCCTCAGGTCTTGGCGCAGCCGTCTGCGCTGGGAAAGGAAGAGTGCAGAGGCCTCCATGCTGACCGGCAACAGTGAGGATGGTAAAGGGCAGAGTGAAATGATGGAGAGTGCCAAAAAAGGAGAAGAAGATGATAAAGTCAAGTCTGAAAGAGAAGAGGTTGTGAATGAAAGTGAAGAGTTATTTTCTGCTTCAGAGTCACAATCACCTTCTCTGCTGCTTTCACACTGGAAAACACATGCACACATTGAAATAGGAGATATGCAGGGAAAAGAGTTACATGGGAGAAATGAACAAGGGGAAAACGAGTTCTCCGCTGAAGGAAAAAAAGGATCAGAGCCGGTCAAATGTTGGAATGCTGCTGAAGAACATGTTAAAAGTTGCACTCTGAATGGAAAAGTAAAGGAGAGAGAAGAAGATGATATTGAGAAAAGAAAAGCACAGAACATTAGCACAAACATGGACCAAAATGCAGAGGATAAAGTAGGACATAAGAAAAGGGAAAATAAGACCACTGAATTAAAAGAAGAAAAGACTGGGATTAAAAAGGATGAGAAGAGTGCTAACCTCCTGGACTCCTGTACCCTTGTGGAAGGACTACTTTTCCCAGCGGAGTACTATGTTCGAACTACAAGACGTATGGCATCGTCACAGAGTCAGCCTGACATGCAGGCTGTTATTCTCTCCCAGCTGAGCGCAGGCCGACACCGCAGGAGCCGTGGCCGCGGCAGAGGAGTGAACAGACATACACACACCAGTGAATGTTCAGATCAACTTGCACAGACTGAATTCTCTCCTCTGACAGTTGCATATGTACATAAACCATCACAAGTGACTACTGTAGATGTATCGGCTGAGCTCACTGGTAACAGTCCAAGCTCCAGCGAGATTTCAAATGAAATTTCTTACAGCCAGAACATTAAGCACACGACATCGTCTCCTGCAGTCAGTGCTACTCCAAGAAGAGGCAGAAGGAGAAAAAGAGGCAAGGGAAGAGGAAGGACTCCGACCCCGCGATCCTCCCTCAGATTAGACACCCATCAAACCTCTTATAAAAAGACCTCAGAGCATCTCCAACCTATCACCACCCCAGTCTCTTCTTCACAGTCTCTCCATGCACCTAATAAACCAAAGCCATGTCCTGACAGTCAGCCTGTGTCTACCTGCAGCACAGTCACCCAGCACACTGCTGCAGTTAATGAAGCCCAGAGCAGCCCGGCCTCTGAGCTGCAGAAGGTCTATCCCATCTTTCTAAAGAGCAGCAGCAGGTCAAACACATCCACACAGATAATTCAGAGTGAGTCTTATCTACACCACACAAAAACATAGATATTTAAGGGCAATATCAGTCACTGGTGTTGGTTTTAGGTACTTTAAGGTAGGAATAAATATTTTTCAAATCAGTCAATATCAAAAATTATTGTAACACATTCATGATTAAAGGCTGTTTTTTTCTTTTGAGTCAAAGTTAACAAGACTGGTAAATAATGGTTGTAAACTTTTTACTGGACAGAAAACAACAAACATTTGTTGAACAGATAGTATTTCACAGATCTCTGGTTAAAACAATTGTTTGAGTGAGACCGCAAAGTGTGTTTGTGTCCAGCCCAAGTTCAGGGTAATAGCTGACAGTTAGGTAAGTTTCTTCTAATGTTCTCACATTTTTTTTTCATCCTGTGTGTCCCGTAGGTACACCGAGCTGTAGCTCTCTCCTCTTGCCTTCCTCTCCTTCTTCCCACACCGCTCTTCTTCCAGTGTCATGGCTGACCTCCAGCTCGCTGCTCAGAAACATAATGAATCTTGACGTCCACCAAGATTTTCTTCTCCCTGATGACCAGTTTGCCTCTCTGAAGCTGCACAAGCTCCGCCAAGTTGCCATGGAATTAGGAGTTGAACATTTCACACCCCCCTCTTATAATACTCGTAGTAACAAATGCCACGCTCACCTCCACCACAGCGCCAATGACCCAATGATGTCTCTTCCTCTTCAACTCAGCCTCACACCCATGATTGCAAATTCCCCAAAACAGGCTGCTACACAGTCTGAAGATGAACAAAACTTGTCAGTAGGATACAAGCTTGCAAACCCGTCTTTAGCTGAAGAGCCATTCAACCAAGAAAATACAGAGACTCATAGAGAAGAACAGACTGAAAACCTGAATGCAAACACTCACAACTCTTCAACAGAATCTGTCTTAGTGGTTCATGATTGGGCTGCTGGCTGTTTAGCTCAAACTTCAGAGCAAGAGACTGAAACTCTGAATGTCTCAGCCCACAACACACAAACATCTAGTGGCCAGAGTGACAAACCTCAGCTTCATGTCAGTTTTATAGACATGTATGTTGGTAACATGAATGATTATGAAATCAGGCAGTCAGCTGAACATCAAATAAGAGAGCCTGCATTAGACAAAGACACATATTGTGCTGGGGATGTATCGTCTTTGGAAGATCAGAGTACGTCATATCACCAAGGAGAAGACAGAGCTGTCATCAAGACACTTTTCTTTGATTGCCCCCAACAGGAAATGCCTGGGGAGCCTTTTAACAACTGCACTTCTGCACAGACATGTAGTGACAGTGAAGCTTCAGGAAAGTCACCTGTGAAATCTCCGGACAAAGACTCAAATGAAGCCAACACAGATCCTCCTAGAGTCAGCACAGATGAAGATAAGTGTTTACCACACCGCAGTGTCCACTCTCAGCTCCTGCTGAGCCCCACACTTGCCTCAGCATCTTACCCCTTCATAACCCCACACCTGCCCCCCTCAGCTCTCATCTCCAGCCCCACACTCCCTTCTGTAGGATTCACCCCCCACCCTGTTTCGACTGGGCTCCCCCTGAGCTCTTCTCCCTCTGCACCAGCTCTCACTCTGCCTCCTCCCCACAGTCCAGCATCTTTAACCCCGTCCCCTCCCACTCTCTCTCCCTGCCCATCCACCACTTCCCTCCCACCTTGCCAGCCTCTCATCTGCAGTTACAACCAGGCTTCATTAGAACCACCAGATACAGGCAATCACTGTCAGGTGGTTGAACCAACTTCCTGTCCAACGGCATCCTGCATCCAGTCACAAGGCCCGAGTGGACAGGCGGGTCAGAAAACAGAGGAGACTGTAGAGCAACATGTGATGAGATGCATGGACACACTGAAGGTAGAACATAAACTTCTCATTAAATGGTGTAATGATATTAAAATCCTCAACAAGTGGTTTTACCTGTTCACTCATGAGTAACTGCATATTCTCCTTCACTACTGCCTTTGGTTTGCAAGCTATCTGAGAGGGCTTTGTCCCAAAAACGTGTCTCACCTCAATGCAAACAGAAGAGCAGACTCCTGTTGTGAGGACTGTGGCTAAACCAGTACTGTGTTTGTGTACATTTCATTAAATTACAACCAAACTAATGTCAAAAAAACTGTCAAAAATGAAAATGTAATATTTCTAAATGTTTGTTGAATAGGTGGTTTGATACAGAAGCATTTATATTCTCTACAAAGACTGATGAACATTGACAGTCACCTGCTTTGGTCCCTGCCCGGCTGCTTTATAACTTATAAACCATAGGGGCTGAGAATATTTTAGAAAAGTGAGGCCATTTTGGCTGGTCCTCACATTCTGTCACCTCTTAAAAGGCCTTTATGTGTGTTACACTTTAACGCACTGCTTTTGTAATTATTCAAATTTAGCAAGGTGGTTAGTGACACATTTTCCTGTGGGCTGACAAAGTCAAACATGTACTTTAAAGTAAGAAAATTGTGTCTATGTCCTGTTCAGGCTCCAGCAGGAGGCTGTCTGGTGGACACATGCTGTCTGCTTGGCCCATCAGGCGGGTTGTGTGTTGCAGCAGCAGGAAAGTGGGCAGTGTGTGTGTGGAGTCAGACCCCAGCATCTGACTGGACCTTAATACACACCTGGACCTTCAATGACGTGAGTGTTTTCTGTTCACCTTTTCTAATTTGAGTCTGATGCTTATAAGTAAACACACGATAGACAGAGACTTGGGACAATAAATGATTACTATTACTATTACTATGTATTGCGATTGTGATGAATTTCCCTTATCGGGATGGTTAAAAAACATTAATGTGAATGAAAAGGCTGTCTCACTTGCTGACATGCAGTCTTAGTGATGCTCTCCAGTAATTTCAGGGCCTTATGATTTATAATGATTTTATTTTTTTTAAGATAATTATCTTTCACTTTAAAATGTTCATTAAAAATAAATATCCTTATTGTAATATATCATTGTAACAGTACAAGCCTTTTGATGACATTAGATCATCTGTTCCCTCTGCAACTTCCGTATTTGGCTACAAACCAAAATCAGGTAGTTTTTTTTTTTTTTATCCCAGTATTATTGGGAATTGTAGTTGTTGTGTGTGGTCAGGAAAACTTTTCATGTCATCCCAGGCTTAGTCCTGCTGATGCTTTAATTACTATATACTGATGCAGACTTGGTGATGACAATCATCCAAGGACTATAGCAATGAAGAGGAACAAAACTGTATGCAAACAGACGTAAACAGTGTATGTATTTCATTTTAATTTTACCTTAATGATGCAGAGGTTTTTTGTTTTTCTTAAATGAATAATGATTTCACCAGGGAGCTCTAAACCACTTTAATGAATGTCTTAATGTTATGTTTTATTTATTCTGTTTGTTTACAGCCTGTGATCAATGTGTCTCCCATCCCTGATGCTGCTGGTCTGATGTTTGTGACTTTGGGTCAACTGGAAATCAGAGAAGTGAGGTGAATAAAGCAGTCGCCCAGTCAATCAAACACACTGATGTCTTTTAATGTTTATTGTCTGCACCTGCATTAAAGCTGGAGTAGGCAATATATTAACCTATCAGTTAAAAATGAACTTATAAATTATAAATGTGTGTGTGGGATCCATGTGTGCAGGTTGCTGTCATGCTCCAGCCTCATGCAAGTGCTGCTATGTGAGGGGGTCGTCCAGGCTGCCGTCGGTGTGTCCAAGTCCAGAGTGGTAACTTCCTCCCACTCAACAACCGGGTCAACCCTGCGTGTGTTGAACATATCAGACCACAGCAGGTAACTTGTATTTATTATTAAGAGTTGTATTTATTCTTTACGTTACTTTCAGCAGGTTGCGGAGCCTTTTCAGTTCTCTCTCTCTCTCCCTCCCTCTCGCTCTCTCCCTCAGCACACCAAGCTCTCGGTCTCTTGCGTCTCCTGGAGTTTGTGTCGGAGCCCTGGTTCCAGTGGAGGGACTCTCTGATGCTGTGATTGGCACAGATGAGGGGGGGAGTGTCTTTGTCTGGTAAAGCATGATAAAATCAGGACATTGTCATTCTGAAAGTTTTCAATTTGGAATACTTCCAAAATTCCCAAATCCGGTTGTGAATTGGATTTCAACTTGAAAGATTAAATAGTACTTTCTAAATCAGTTACAGACTAGAGCTTTAAATGTAGTATTTTGTTTGTGACAGGAATTTAGAGACTGGACAGCTGCTGCGTAAAATCTTCCTCGGTGAGGGTTTATCTCACACAGCCTGTCTGAGAGGATACTCCTCCTGTGTAAGTCTGTTTTTTAATGAGTGTGGTACCATATCAACTCAGGGTATCCTAATCCAAAGTATCAAGAATAGGACTGGGAGCAATCTGGGCATTTTTTAAACTGATGGTTAATGAAGTAACTACCAAGCTCCAGCTGTTGGGTTCTTTATTGAAAATGTTGGATTAGGAATATTATTTATTTTACTGACAGTGACCGTTTTTCTGTTATCTGTGCAAATATTGGAATGAAAGCATCAGATTGGCACTTAGTATCTGCAGATACTTAGCGACAAAAAAGCAGATCATGACATTTCCAGCTAGAGATTAATTGGTTGGGTCGATATTTGCCATTTTAATAATCGGCATAGATCAATTATTATTATTATTTTAATTGGCTATTTATTACATATTATGCATTTTTATTCTCAGAAACTTGATAAATGTTGCCAATTCCCTAAAATTGCACTGCAGTGCAGTACATCAGAGTGACCGATCATTAATGTTGAAAATTAAAATTAGCATTAATTATCAGCCATCAGTTGCCCTTGATTTCTACAAATTTTCATCGGCCATAGAAAAAACGATATCAGCCATGGTCTTCCTCCTCAGAGTGTCTTACTCCTGCGTTTGTGTTTGTGCTCAGGGAGCTTTATTTGTTCTGCTGCAGCATCAGTCACTCAGCTCCCTGGACGAACAAGAAAAAGAGGATAAAGTAAAAGATGGAATTTTATCAGAGGTGGAAGAGGAAAGGAAGAAAAGCGCCTTGTTCTCCTTGGTCGCCATCAACCCACTGAATAGCAAATCTGTGGTGGCTACACAACTGTATCCACCCAAAGCCTGGTCTGGCAGGTGAGATGAAATCAGGTGAGGAGCGTGTGGAACTGTTCTAATACACTCGTGTAGCTAACACGCCTCCATCTGTGTGTCCTGCAGACTGTGTGAGGCCGATGTCAGCAGCTCCAGTGTGGTCGGCCTGAGTCAGAGTGGCTGCGTGTGTGTGTGGGAGCTTGGGCGCCCACAGGCCTCGAGGATGGTGTGGGCTCCTGAGGGTGAAGGGTGGCAGCTGGCTCGCTGGGGGGGACAAGACACGCTGGTGACCGGTCACCTCAACGGAGATGTCTCTTTACACTGCTACAGGAAGCTATAGACTCTTACGTTCCTTTGAACTAAAGCAAAGGTCTGTCCTGTCACTGTGTGAATGTTTCTACAGATTTTAAAATGGCTTCAGTTCAGAGAGAGCTTTAAAGTTTTAACCTGATTTAGTTGTAAAAAAGAAAGGTTCTGTGGCCTCAGTTAGAGACATTTTCGTTTGGATAGTATGTAGTCCACAGTGTTGCTCAAGATTGTTGCCTTTAAACCCTGGATGTATCTAAACTGACCCTGTGTGTGACAATGTCTACTTGATGGTGAGATTTCACTTTTTTAGATCACTGAAGCCTGGTCCTGAAAACAAAGTTTGTGTTTTATTACTGATATGTTGCTGTATATTTAAAGAAAAATAAGTGTTGTCAAAGCTTTTTATATAACTTACATTAAACGTATTTGAACTCAGTATTTTATTTTATTGGTGTGTGTTTTGGAATACTGACAAAAACGTTTGTCTCAGAGAGCTCGCACCTCTACCAAGGCAGCTCAGTTATTCAGTGTCAATACACTCAAAAAAATGTAGTCAATATCCAGATCATAACCACAATGTAGTAGTTTCTTCCTTGACCATAACCTAGTACAACCTCAGTGAAAACAACCTGGTAACAACTTGTTGAAAAAACAACAACCCTTAAAAACCCTTTAATCCTTAAAAAAATGAAACAGGTAAAACGAGTAAAAGTAACAAATTTTGTCAATATTGATTTTATTGCAGTAAAACATGGCAATGAGCCAACATGCACGATACCAGGTCAGTTCACCTGAATGGAATGCACCCCGACATGATCAATTACAAGTGTTCTTGTTCCTGTTATGACAAGTCAAAATGTCTGTTGTGGAAAAAGTCTGTCAGCACAAGAGTAAAAGAAATGTCATTCACACTCACTGTACTACAAATATTCTGTTTTTTAAAAAAAAAAGTGTTACACATTCAAGGTGCAGTATGTAGAATGTAGCCACATTCATTAGTGAAGCAGTGTCAGTGTTGTAACGAAGTACAAATACTTCATTACACATACTGTATCTGCAACTTTTAGTGCACCACATTTCTGTTTCTTCTAAATAACATCAGATCATCTTTACCAAGAGTTGGTAAAGAATGAGTGAGTGAGTGCATTTCTCGTCTCACTGATTCACTCTCACATTCACATAGACTAGTGAAGAAAACTCACTCCACCAATTCCATCGCATAATTGTAACTTTAAAGTACTTTTACGTCGAAAAAGTTAGTGCATTTGTTACGACCAGGCCTAGGGGTAAGCCTGATCACAACTAAGGTGTGGAGACTCCCTCTTCCCAACTCCCAACAAAACCAGCAGTAACACACTAAACAAACCATTTTATAGGGTTTATTAAGAACAAGTACACAGATGTCTGCTGGCAGTCTGGCTGAGAGTGGTTAAAGGGAAGTCCACTGCAGCTGGGATGATCAGGCCTCTTATATTGGATCCTCCTGTGTAGGACCAATCAGCTCTCAGGATCCACCTAGACACTCACATACGTCATTTAATCAAACGTACGCACCTGCCACCCATCACACACCCACATGCAGACTCATACATACAAGGAAAAAGGAACACACGACCCTGGGGTCGTAACAACATTTTTTATCAGAAAATGTACTTCAACTTCTACCAAAAACATTTTCTGTTAAGATGATTGCACTTTTACTCAATTATCCCTTTTACTGAAAAGAAAACAGCAATTTATAGAATGAGGTGATTGAATTAAGTATCACAATTTTATTTTTAAATTACTGCCAAACAAAAACTAATTTTAGATTTAATTTTAAATTTTAGATTATCTGACAGACTGGTCCCACTACTCCTGAATGCTGTTTAAAACAAATAACTGGACATGTGACTATTTCTACAATGGTTTTTTTTTAGTTAGAAAAATCTCTCAGTAGCATTAGGTCATTTGATTATGACAAAATGAACTACAAACCAACTGTTGGGCTGCTAAATTGGAAAAAAAAAAAAAAAAAAAAAAAAAAATCACACTGTAATTGCTCTTGGTGTTCACTAGGAGGCGCCAACAGACTCAGATTTTGATGCTTTGATGCAGTGCAGAGCTTTTCAGTCTAGTTTTGAGAGCTTGGCAAGGAAATGTATTCCATGTGAGCAGAAAGGGAGTGACAAAAAAAAAAGTATTCAAAATGATAAAAAGTGAGCTGAAAGAGGGGGGGAAAAAAAATAAAGCATTAAGACCACACCATTTTCGTCTTACTCAAGAATCTTTATTTAAACTTGGGGAAAAGGTAAACCATCTTTACAACATGTATGCATATTCAGCAGTATGTACAGGTTTGTACAACTTGTTGAAAGAGACCTCTAAAATAGATATTTTAAAAACAAGAGTAAAACTACAGGAAGAATTTACATGATGAAGACACGACAGGGTCCATTTCTCTTCATAAAACACATTTAAAAATAAGAGACAGCAGAGAAGCTTTTTCTATCCACAACAGTCCACTTGACTTCTGTTTTCAGGTGACATGGATGCATGAGTGTATGTGAAAATGCAGAGAGAATCGAACAGGAACGTTTCAACACCAAACATTTATCTTTCCTCACAGACTTGTTTGGACAGTCAAACCGTGAGCTGTGCTGCGAATAATCCAGCCGTCCTAGATTAAGTCAGCAGGACTGCGTTTGTCAAGATTAAGCTTCAACAAGAAAGTTAAGATGACAAGAGTGAGTGAGTTTCTATCAAGAACAGAAGAAGAGGCTAATCACTGGCTAAGAGATTGAAAGTCAGTATTTATTTACACAGGAGTTTAAATGTCACAAGACAGGGTCAAAGCCTCAAACATGAATAAAAATCATTACACACTGCAGCCATGAATAAAAAACACAGGAGTGAGCCCTGTTTGCCGAGAGGCAGGACGTGGCGGCCAGTGATTTAAGACAGAGACGTGATTGACAGCTTACAGAAAAGGGGCTTTCTCTAATGTGCAGCGGCAGAGGGTTTGCTGTCCAGCAGTTTCTCCACCATCAGCTTGGCGTAACGAATCCGACTCGCCAGCTCCTTACTGCAGCCGAACTCCTCCAGCAGAGACAGCTTGTAGGTGCGGAAGTCTCTCTTCTCATCGATGTAGGTCACTGCACCCATCAGCGGACACAGGATCAGCTTGGTGTGGTCCTGGCAGGGGAGGGTCAGTGAAAACGTCATGAGTTAGAGGTCACTACTGGAACATCCAGTGCCTGTTTTGTGTATTCAAATTTTACTGACATACAGTCCTTGCATTTATTACCCTAACAAGTCAAAGTCAGCACTGAAGCCAGTCAAGCAACCACCTGGCCAAATTATCCTGTAGTGTGAGGGGTTAACAGACATGATTTTAATGTCGGCCACATCACGTCTTCCCAATTTAAAATCTTAAGTTTTTAAACACATTTGATATTTACAAATGAAAAGCAACTGGGGCGTGAGCAATAGCCCTGCAATAACCAATGAGAGCGAGTTGACCGGGAAACGGATGTGTACTTTTGTTTAGAAGCGTTAACTAGGACAAGCCAAGTCGATCCCCTCTTCTCGAGGACTACTTCATCCAGTTTTTGTGTTTCTTGCACAAAACTTTGTACAAACAACTAACTGACGATGCCGACAGTCCACCGAGTTTCTGGGAGATCCCGAATCCCTCTAGTATGTGCTTTCCCAGGATAACATTTAGAAAATCTGTAACAATCCGAACAATTGTTCGTCTCCCATGTTTTTAAAATCAAGTCAGATTTGAAAATCCTCTAGTGTGGGGCAGACTTAACAGGCAGACGTTCCTTACATTTATAGATAGCTGAAACAAAGAAAACCTCGTATCACAGTTGGTGAGGGAGGCGACGTGCTGCATGTCTCACCTGGAAAAAGTTGATCTGCACGGTGCCGTTGGTGAGATGCAGTACGATGGCGCTCTTTGTCCTGAACCAGAGCGAGAGGTAAGGCAGCCTTGCCAGCTCATCTCCTTCCCGCCGAGCGATGTTTGCCCCGGCCTTCAACAGGTGTTCGCTCATGTAGTTGCGGAAATATTTCAGCAACGTTATCTACGAGAACAAGGACGGGAACACGAGGATCGGGAAGCGAACAATGAGACTGCAGCATCGTTGCTATGTCACTCATTAAATTTAAAAAAAAAAAAAAACACATTTACAATGAATCTTTGGAGACATAAGAGTCAACTCCTGACCTTCTTGTTGAGCGCAGCAGGGAAGGAGCGCACGCTGAGGTAGGACTCCGCCGCCGTCTTGTCGATGTACTGCAGGCTGTCTCCGTCAGCGTACATGATCAAGCGCGTGTAGTCGTTGAACAGCACGCCAACGCTGTTGTCGCAGAGCTGGTAGCCTGAAACACACAAGTGACAGGTGATTATGTCCCACGCCTTCTATTTCTTTATGATGTAGTGACTACAGAAGTAGAGGAAAGCACTACTTTCAGCAGAAGTAGAGGAAAGCACTGGAATCTCTGAGACATAACTGGGCATAGATAGTGAATACATATTAGGCCATATGTTTACATTAAAAAAAAAGTGGATGGAGTCAGTTTTCTTTGGTAAACTCAATTAGGAAGTAAAAATATACTGAATAGCCACCAAGGGGCGATTGCCAGTTGCAAAATATTTGCCTAATTGAATGGAATAAACTTTTCTTCAGAAGAACATGATGATGCTTATGAAGTGGTGGTATCTTCAGGTAGGACCCTGTTTGTTGGCGACACCTCTGAACTTCTTGGTGCAAAACAAACCTGGCACCAGCTAAATCACAATTCTGGAGGCTTCAGAACAGGAGTTCAGGTTCTTATGGGTGGAGTTCTAACTGGCTCTCTTGATCTACTTACTTGGGCACTTTGCCCCTAATGGAGCATAAAGCAGTCAGTGACACTTTTCCATCTGACCTGGTCTATACACATCTAATCTATAACTGCTGCTGGTGTGAAACTTCACTGAATTAATCCGGAACAATTAAGTCTGATCAAAGATGTGATCAATGTGCGTTAAATAAAAAAAAAAGACCTTTATGTCGTCTATGGTTCAGTTCGGCTTTCATTTTTTATGCTTCAACAATATTGGACTGAATTTTCTTATGAACCAATGCTAACTATGATGTGAACTCTTACCTAACCCATATTTGTCAGAGTAGTCGACCCACTTGCTGATCCAGAAGATGGGGATACACGCAGGGTCTTCTGCCTCTTCTGTAAACACGCAAAAAGAACAAAAGCTTTGTATGCAGCAATGAAACGGGTGGAAAAAGATCAGGCAAACCACTAAAATGTGCAACTAGAAAACAAAAAAAGAATTTAATCGGCATAAATGAGGCTGTGTGTGCTGTGCACCCACCTTGTCGTATGAGCGCCCTTTCAGAAGGTTTAGCAGCAACGATACTGTTGAGCTGCTGCAGCATGTCTTTCAGGTGGCATTCCGAAGGCTCCGCCTCCCTTTACACACAAATTTAAATAAAAAAAAATAGGAAAAACAAAATGAAGTTTTGTAGCATATTGACTTTTTTTTTTTTTTTTTTTTAAATCCACAGCATTTCTGGACCCCCAAAATGCCAGCCTTATGTGTCTGTGTATACAACAATGCACAACTTTGGGAAAACACTTATGCCATAGATGCCATTTAAAAAGGCATATGCACCACAGTCTCCATTTTTTGTGGCCACTTTACAGCACCACATACAGACCTGCCATATATTCTACAGTGTTTAAAGTCATTCTCAGTTTTCTTAAATGTGTTTTCATACAATGCCAAGTGTACAAATACTTAAAGAAAAAAGAAAAACAGTTTAGGGCAAATTCTGTTTCCAAGTTCTGAATAGACAAACATAATACAAATTGAACATTTCCACAAAACAGAAAATTGACAATCAGAAAGAGAATATCAAACACTGGACAATAATTTCTTACCGTTGCACGGGGTCATCTTTAGCTTCCACCTTCTCTGTGCCTGCTGGAAAGAAAACAAAAATGTCATGAACATCCAGAGGTCTAAAACATAAAAATACCAAAACATTAAACCACTGGTGATGAGAGCCAACAACAGGATTCTTATTCTGGGTTTATGGTGTGCTGCAGTTATTACAAGTTGGAAGTTGTAATTCTTGTTGCTATGCAAAATCCCATGTAGAGCATTATTATGGGCTGGTAGTTTTAACAACAACTAGCCTGGGACGCATTTGAGGAACTCTGATTTGAATCAACCGGGAGGTGGGTCACTCCCACTTCTAACCTCCAATGTAAATGGAACGCCATGAGCAGCTGGGACATTACCTTGGTTGTTAATAGCGGTCAGGGGGCGTCTCTGGCTGAGCTCCGTTGCTGTGGACGGGGCAATGGAAAACCGTGGGGGAACAGTGAGGCAGGTAGTGGGCAGGCGCAAGGGAATGTAGCCTGATGTGAAGAACTCGTCGGCCTGCACCTCAGCGACGGTTGGCCTCTGGGAGGGATCAGCATGCAGCATCCTCTTGATGAGAGCAGACGCAGCTGGGTTGATGTGCTGCAGAATTAGAATTGAGTTTTTATATACATATATATACACACCTCCCATTTTATTAGATACACAAGACACATTATAAAGTGGCAGGAGTGGCATCGGCCATGGTCTTCTGCTGCTGTCTAAGTTTCAATGTACTGGGCAAACCATGATTGTAATGAGTGGTAACTTAAATGACTGTTGACCGTCATTGTCAAATACTCAGATCAGCCCGACTGGAACCTGCAACCACGACACATTCTAAGTCACTTATCTTTCATCCGCATGCTGAAGCTCCGACTGAAATTCAGCCGGTTGTCTTGGTGGGAACTAGGTATTGACCTTCATTCCTGTGTGTTCAGTGCTCCGAGAGGGTAGCATGTGTTTAAAGCAGCAGAGTATATCAAGAAGATCTATAGAGCATGGTATAAATATGCGGACAGACAGTTGCTGCAGTGTTCAACTGGAGAACAACCAGGCCAGCTACAACTTTAAAGAGTTTGACCATAATGTGTGAGGCCATGGTTCTCCAACTGTGGCACGTGAGCTTCCTCTGGTGGTAGTTGGAGGAAAATCAGAAACACTGTTCTACTGTATATATCAGGGTATGTGTTTGGAGTGGAGCTGAGGAATTTTTTAAGCGGTGTGCGTAGAAAATGAAACAATGGGATGATGAGAGAGCAAATTATATTATTGGAAATAAATCTGCCTCATGTGAAAAATCCATAGCTGCCTATACACACACCACTGTATTTTAATGGCATTAATTGAAAAGCTCAATATTTTCTCAGGTAGTACTTTGTATAAAAAAATTTGAGAACCACCGTGTAAGGTTTTATGATAGAATGATGACAGAAAATCAGACCCAAGCCCTACTTCTGACCAGGTTGGTGCCACGTGACTGGCTGATTAAATATTTTGCATTAACAAGCAGTTGAGCAGCTGGTCCTAAAGAAGTGACTGGTAAGCATATATGTATGCATTACACTTTGATGAAATAATAGAAATGTTGTACTTAATTAGCTTACTTAATTAACACTTACCCATGGGATTGTGTAATTGTTTTTCTTGATGCGGTTGTAGGTCTCCTTCAGACAGGATGTCTCAAATGGAGGCTTACCCACCAACAAAGTGTACCTGAGAGTGCAAACATAAGCTTCAAGCGACTTTACTGACTCATGTGAAACAGTGTGTTGTCAAGTTGTGTTTGTATTTGCACAGCTTACAATATACATCCCAGCGACCAGACATCCACTTCATAGCTGTGGCCTTTCTTACAAAGCACTTCTGGTGCAATGTAGTTGGGCGTTCCACACAAGGTCTTCTTCCTCTCGCCATCAAACTCAATCTTAGCGGCCAGGCCAAAGTCACCTGAAGACGACAGACAAATGGGACTTTATGAAGCAAAAGATTAAAAACATTTCATTTCAGGACACAACAGGGCTGCAACAATTGAACTGATTCAAAAGTGTAGTAAGAAAAAAAAAAGGCAACTGGACTTGGTTGGATTTCTTGAAGACGTTTCGCCTCTCATCCAAGAGGCTTCTTCAGTTCTGTTTGACTGGTGGAGAGTCTGGGACTTATAAACTCTGTCAGGTTCTTGGTCCATGGGGTGTGGTTTGGACCTCTTGGAAGCCTCTTGGATGAGAGGCGAAACGTCTTCAAGAAATTCAAGTCCAGTTGCCCTTTTTTTAACTACACTTTTGGATACCATGACCTGGATGACTGAGAATCTTCACAGATTGAACTGATTATTAAACTAAACTGTAAATTGTGCTTCTAACTGAATTTTTAAGACCTGAAATTATTTACCATTATGCCCATTCACACATAATTGTTAAAGCTATTATTAAACATGCTATTTTTTTTCCATTGCTGCTCCTTGCACACCTGAATTGCCCCAGTGCAGACAGATTTCAGTTTTCTGAAGGGACTCAAACTAAAATATGACTCTAGTTTTATCTTGTTTCATTGTTCCTCTATGACTATAAAGTGTATCAATTTAGTTTGTGGACAAGATAAGATAATTTGAGAACGTCATTCTGGTGTTCTGAAATACAGACTGTTAATTTTTTTTTTTTTTTTTTACTATTACCTGGATCAATTGGTTTAAATTAAAGCTGTTCTAAACTTTTTTCCTACTTAAAAAAAAAAAAAGCACTTTGTATGTCTGGTCCACATGAGGAATTTCCTCACCACACATCCATAACGTTTGACAGGTTGTTCCTCAGTGTGTTGGCTTGGGTGTGTCCAAACTGTTATTACAAGATTCAGAAATGTTTGCAAATTCTATTGCTACTGGTATTTGCCATGACCGTTCCTAGATTAACATTGGTGGTAATCATTCAGTGGAAATTACCAATCTTGGCCTCCATGTCATCATTGAGGAAAATGTTGCCTAGTTTCAAGTCTCTGTGGATCACCCTGTTGCTGTGCAGGTACTGGACACCCTTCAGCATCTGTGTCATGTAGTAGCGAGCTTCTGGCTCCGTCACGGCCTTACGACGCTTGTGCAGCTCCAACAAGGACTGAAATGGTAAAAGGAGATATTTGGATGAGCTGAATTAAGATAAGGAAATGTGTCTTGAACACACCTGCCAACAACACATATCTGAAAGAAAATTATGCACGTGTACAGTGCCACATAAAGTGGTGCAGTGTAAGAGGTATCTAATGAAACAATACCATATAACTTTAAGTTGCTTTAGGACTGTAAAGATCATGAGAGGGACATATTTGAAAAAACAAAATGGTGGTGAGTGGGCTGGACTATGAAAGCAGATATTTGGTCAGCAAAAAAGAGGGGGGAATTCATGTTTTTTTGTGAGTGTGGGGTAATA
>JAFBJR010000175.1:5292500-5473926 GCA_016785285.1 Brachirus orientalis
GAGCTTCCTATAATTTAAGCTTCTTCCACTGGGACAGAGGACGACGGAAGACAAAGCTGTGCTAACCGTTGGCTCTGTGGAATGTGCTCACTGGAACAGCAGCACACACTTTCCCCATCACAACTCACCCTTCTCCTGCAGATCTCCAGGACAACAAAAACGAAGTCGTCGTCTTCGAAGAAGCCGTGGAAGCCCACGACGTTCGGGTGGTTGAGGCTTTTGTGAATGGCAATTTCCGATGTCATCTTCTCCCTCTGGTGCTGCTTCAAGATCAGCGACTTTGGCACGATTTTCCCGGCGAAAACCTGCTTCGTCTCCATGTCTGTGATTTCATAGCACTTGGCGAAACCACCTTTTCCGAGGAATCGTCCCCTCGCGTATCTCCTCATGGTGCGTGGGTCCACCAGAATATCAGGGATTTCTTTGAGAGGAGCTGATTTCGGGTCGACATATGCCGCAGGGTTCGCCGGCTTCGGGTTGCCAGCACTCATTTTGAACTAAAGTTTTCTCCGGCGTTTTTTAAATAATTGACTAAACCCCTTCAGCGGTCCAAGTGTAGATCTTTGCTCAATCGATGTTAATTTTAGTCCTGGAAGATATCTTTCTCCAAAGCACGCACGCCTTCAAATCAAAACTAACATTAACCCTATAAAAGCGAACGTTACGCAAACATTTGACTCAACAATAATCATTTAACACATTGATCGATCTCAATGCTTTAAAAACCTGAGGTGAAGATGAATTTAATCGCCAATCTCGCCCCACGATTGCAATAGTGTCAGCCACGTCCTGCCTTTTGACAACAATCTCCGCTACTAGTTTAAAATGCTGCCTCGGTCGTTATGCCGCTCTCTGATTGGTCCGCCCGATTTGAATTCCAGGGCGGTGCAGCAAAGCATTGTGGGAAGACCAGTGCGAAAACAGCCAATCATAAGCTGAGAAATGCACCTCCCGCGGTGTGATTGGGTGAACGCCGGTCGCTGGTTGCTTGGTCGCTTCCTAAATTGCAGTGCTGTCGGGAAATATAGTTCTAGTGGGATTTAACCAGTCGTTCAATTCAAACTGATATGGAAGTTCCTGTTTTGGGTTCTGTGAACATTTAATGTGACCGAACGGAGAGGTTTTTAATTATGTGACTAAGGAATTCACAGAATTTAAAACGAGTTTTAAAACAACCACATTTGTCGTTTATGGAAAGAGTAAGTCAAAATTAATAGAAATGTGCAGGTAACTCAATGATAGTCCATTTTTTACTGGTTTCTCAACCTTATATTTCTTTGTTTTTCTATGATAGTAGATGCAATATGAGAGGGATTTCAAGGGATTATGTACATAAATGGGGCACTTGCTATAGAACAACTGTTGCTGCACTGTGTGTATTTAACCCTTGACTTTGTCTTACATTTTTATTAAAATAATACATTGACAAGCTGAGGTTACCTCACTTTCTTTTCCTTTTTATTATTGTGTATTTGTTTAACATATTTTTTATGAGGCAAAAGCATTTTTCTATATCACTAGATTTTCATTATAGACCCAAAATCTACGGGGTCACTTTTTCGCCATAGATGCAAATGCCTTCTACATCTGGTATTTAATTTTAACTGATTAGATGTTTGCAAGACTCTCATTGTTTCACTATTTGCTTGTAAAATAAGTTTATAACATAATTTGACCCAAAGAAACAGAGGCTCTTTTAATTCTCTATGGCAGTTTGAAGCACAATTTAGCAAGGCTTCAATTTTGTCTTTGTGTGTTTGAACCTGTCTCGCAAAAGAGCACCCCTAACTGATTTATTGCCTGTGATTTTTTTGTGTATTAAGTAAAAAGAGAAAACAAATAATTAATAAAATACAACTTGAACACATGTGAATTAAAAAAAAAAAAAATCAGGGCAATAAAAGCAGAATTTTATATGAATCTCTGATTACTGCAAAATAAAAATGTAACCAGCAGATATTTAGTTATGCTAATTTTAAAGTGATATATGTTCACAATGTTTTGGGATTTACCGGGTTGGTTTCTTTCTTCATATTCTGCCATACAGTTATTAAAAGCCAGTAAGAGGAACAAATCGAGCTGCATTGTCTTACTTTCTTTATGAGTACAATGCAGTATGTAATCAACCATGTGACTTACTTACTTTTTATTAAAACTGTTACATTTCATGAAGCTTGTTTTATTTGGATGACATTTCTAAAGCACAATCATGCATGGACTTTCCTGCCAAGTAATAAGAAAAATAACAACCACAGTATTTCACCTCTAAAAATAGACAAAACTTGATGCATCGTGCTCATGATGCATCTTTTTATAGCCATTATGTATTTGTAGACAAAGCAGATGAGAGATGGACTGATGTATGAAAAGACCATGTGATCGTCCGTCCTCTTTGCACCACTTGACAGTGTGTGCAGGGTGTGCTTTATACAGAGAGGAGCAAGTTTAATGAAGGACTGTGATCTAAATATTCTCTCCATTCATCTGCTGGAATAATGAACACTGATGTTCATGATAATACGAGCTCGTTGGCTGTCAGGATTTATTCACTGACCCACAGTGACTGCTTTAAGATACTAGACCTATATGTTGTGTGTTACAGGATGTTATGATGGCCTCAAAATAATCATCATTGCATTCTCTATTTCCCATCGTATACTACTTGCACTACTGCATAGTCTTCTTTTCATCATATTCTACTTGCACTACTGTAGGTAATGTACGTTCGAGTGGTTTTGCTGTTCTTTAGGCCTGAGCAGATTTGGAGTAACAGAGTTTGCATATTTTTTAGAGTGATTGTACAACTTGTACATATTTGAGGAAGCCAATTTGTGCTCATTTGGAGCACTACGTTTCATAGGCAGTGGGTCATTTGCACAGCAGCCATTTTGACAGGCCACAGCAGGTGTAACTAAGTGAATGATGGCTGAGTTCCATTTAGCCGCCTAAGTGCACTGTCACACAGTCTTGATACATAAACTGAACAGAGCAATCATTTAGCGTGACTTACACCTGTGCTTTTCCTGCAAAAATCTCTTTGTTGTGACAGGTGGAATGCACGGGTGAATTATCAAATTCATGATGGCTGAGTTCCATTTAGCTGCCTCAGTTTCAGGGTGTATGTTTGATCACGGTAAAATACCCAAAAAAAAACTTGCTGTGAAATGTCCTTCAAATGAGTGAAATACCAGTGTGTGCACTTTAATATTTTAATAGTTCTTTACATTGTGTTTTTGTTTGTTGTTAAGCCATTGCATTGGCCCCTGGGGATAAATAATAAACAGTTATGAGGAATAAGATAAAAACCTTTTTTTTCTAATTAAATTGAAATTTAATTATCAAATCGCTTATTCACCTTTAGAGGAATTAGACTTTTATATAAACTCATGAGGGAACAATTACTGTGAAAGATATATATATATTTTTAAGGTTTCTTTGTGGCAGAAGAAGCTGTGTGAAATCCAGCACCAGAATGGTGCTGAAGTGAACAACCCTATTATTGTTCAAATTATTGGTCTCCCGAGAGGCTGCAAATTTAGTGATGAGATGCAGAAGTGCAGAAGAAGATCACTTGATTTTCATTATTCCAGCCTACAGAGCCTTTTAGATTTAGCAACATTGTTGATCTGTGCGTGTTTGAAGATTCATTGTCCTCAGGCTCCATTGCTGCCATTACCTGTTACCATGGCAAAAGAGCATGCAGGGATCCAGTCACACAGGAGGAGGAACGTCTCCCGCGTTTGTATCATAACATGCCAAGTTTAGCGCACATAAGCGTGTCACAGTGATTTTTTTTTTTCTTCTAAAGAAGGGACAGGTTGAGTTTTTTACTGCAGAAGACAAAGACAGTAGAGTAGGTTACACCCTTCTTCCCTCACCTTCCTCTCTAACAGATCATGTGCTCTTTCCCTTCTCCCACACACCAACGCCTTTACAGAAATAATGTTTTTTTGTTTTGTTTTGTTTTTTATCAGAACAAAATGGTTGCATAATGGTGATAGCTTATGAAACTGAAGTCTCATCCATGATCTATCTTGACACCCTGCAGAGGTCTAGGGGACGAAAAGAATTAGAATTATTTATTGTGTGACAGTGATAGTGAATTCTGCACTTATCTGCACCTGTCCCGGGATTTGAACTGGCAATGCTACAGTTACAAGCCCAAATCTCTTTCACTGAGCTTTGTCTACAAAATACATGTAAATAAGGATTATACAGGAGTGCAGGAATTTGATCAAGTATTGGAGCAGTTGAAATTCTGGCCTGAGGATGGCACTAGATGAAAAGTTAAGGAACCCAAGTTTTTTGTTTTGTTTGTTTTTTACATGACGTTATTGGATCAACACAATCAGTTTGTCCTTTAAGGACCCTGATTGTTTGCTGTTTGTTTGACACCATCTTGCCACGGTTGAGATATTTACCAGTTTGATTATACTGAATCATTTTGGTCCTGCGATGAACTGGTGACCCGTCCAGGGTCCACCCCGCCGCTCCAGTGACCCGTGATGCTCATATGGAGGATAAAGGGGCAGACAATGAATGGATGAATTTGTTTTCAAGTGATTAGTCTCCCTGATTTGTGTCAGCAAACTGGTGTGCTGAATTTTCCTCAGTTGCTGAGACATTTGGGGAAAAAAAATGCTTTTCTAGAAAAGAGAGGCTCCTGTTTCTCTATAATTCACAGAAATATGTAAATGGTTTGTATGTAAACACCATCTGCCCGAGTTAAACAGCAGGTAAGATAGAGAAAACAGGTACAATAAAGGAGACGGTCCACTGTCAAGAGGTGAAACTTTATTGGAGGTTTTACTCAGTTCACTTAAAGTGTAAGAACATGAAAAAAGATGGACCGAAAAGCTCAATGGAAGGCACGCAAATCCACAATCAAGTCCAGAGAGGACTCTGTCAATGTGTGGACATACCAGCAGCAGCAGCAGCAGCAGTGACAAACTAACCCAATCTAAGGCAAACACTTCATCATAACAGACATGTGCTTTCAACAGACACTGTTGTGCAGATTTTTACACCTTGGCTCAAAATCATGTGGAATTATTGTCGGTTACTTGAATTTATATATATATATATATATATGTGAATTTGTGTGTGAAGTTACCTCTCTTTATTTATTTATTTATTTTTTACTAAAATTCTAACTATAGGAGGGCTTCTTCTGCTGATGACTTTGACTTAAAGCTTCTTTTACTTGTTCGCCATGTCTCATTTCTGTCTTTACAGCTTCGAGACATGTTAATGGTTTCAGGGTTTTGATGCGCTTAGTGACACAGAAAGGCTTATTTACAGCAGAAACGTGTTAATAGGTTACATCCTTCTATCTGATGTGTGTTGTGCTTCATAGATTGAAAGAGAACAGGAGATGAAAGTAGCCAAGCTTAGCCAGCAGGACATTTAAGAGTAAGAAAGATAGATAGTATGAATTGTGAATTGTAGCATTAGGCACGACTAACGTACTGGCATTTATCAGGTACAGCTTGTAAAACAATGAATGTACAACCACACAAACATTTATTTACCAAACATGTCAGAAAAGCAAGTATTCAATCCACATCTCCAGTAAAAAACCCAAGAATGATTAAGAAAAAAAAAAAACCCACTGTGCTTTTGTTCTACAATTCCAGTTTATCAGCTTCAGTTTCAACCACACATCCATTCAGACAAATTCATAGCTACGCACACAAACGTCTGCACACAAATGCACCAAAAGAAAGCTACCTACAGTTCCTATTAATGGTTGTGAAGCGCTGTGTCAGATAGTGGAAGTCCAGCTGTGCTTTCTCAGTACTCCCAGAGAGTGGCGCTGTCCAGGGACTCTGCACTTGCCTTTAGCCCACCAGCGTGGTCTCCTTTCAGGTACTTCCCCCCGAGTGCACGGATGGCCATCTTGTTGACATCACAGAACTCAAACAGGAACTGGACAGGTGTGGAGCTGCTGCACGCCACTGCTGTGTCGTCTCCAATGCACCAGTATTTCCCCTGGGAGTCTGGACAAACAGCAAACACTTAAATGAGGCCTCACTCCCACACAAGCACCTATAGCATATATAGTGTTTGTTTATGTGCACAGACAATGTTTCTGAAACTCAGTGTATTTAATGTCATGTTGTTTTCTCAAAGCTAAAAGTGATAGGATTATTATTTTTTATCCCATAAATTTACATTTTATTTGCTAATCAACATTACAACATTACTTTCCTCATGGAGATGAAACTTAAATTTCTTATTCTGCTGATGTTGTGATGGTTGCTTGCCAAATGCTACGACTTTTGTGCTGGCATAGAAGAGCTTGTAATACGGCCTCTGGGTGGTGCTACTTCCTCTGAGCAGAATGCATGCTTCAGTGCATGATATGCTGTTTGGACCCTGTGCAAGTTTCAGCAGTCAAGCCATACAGCAACAATATCATTCCATTAGATGTTTTAAATACTGACTTTTTTAATCACTACCTTCATTCACCGTTCAGTCATAGTATCAAAAGCAAACTCACAGTTTGTGACCACAGCATAATGTGATTGATGCAGACAATCCCACATGATTATCAGCTGACTCTGACATGTATCTCACACAAGTATCTTCCTTTAAGTTCCTTGTTTTGGTTTGCACCGTTCAGGTTCAGATTTAAGGTTCAGCAATCAGCCTTCCTCTGTGAAAGTCTAGCATCAATACGCAGCAGCAGAGCTGCATATACTAGAATCTTCAGAACCTAATGTCTCCCGGAAGGGGAGACCAAAAACATTTAGACCTGGTATCAACATCCGTCCCTGTGAGCACCACTAACTACGATGGCTCACACTTGGCAATCGAATGTGTCTTAGTTATTTCGTTTGTGATCACTTTATAAAATAATCTCAAATATATTAATACACTTTCACTAACCATTTAAAAAATAATAATGTGGTGATCAGGCTTAATATCATGGAAAGGTCTACAAATATGTAACATATGGGCTCTGAGAAGCTGAACATTAGCCGAGTCAGCAATCTTAAGTGATCAAATCTTGAGACACATCGATGTGGTTGACTCCACACTTGCACTTAAAGCTGACCACATGTGACTGAGTCACTCAGAATAGGTGTTAATGCTTAAAAGTGAATAAAGGTTCACAGTCACTCACTGTAAAATTAGAAGAACAGTCCTAAATTTGGCAGGCTTCATTAACTTGTGCGAGACACAGGGCAATTATGTGAACTCTTTGACTTGTGATACAACATGCAACAATACCACATTATCTCTTTAAACTCACTATTTTCTATATGATAATATGACTGCCCACCTTTAAGGGAGTAAGCTCCGTTGTGGAACTCAAGCTGGAAAACATCATATGATGCTCGGTTAGAGTCCAAGGAAGCCATTCCTGCTTTACGCGCCCCAATAAAACCATGCTCCCCACGGAGGACGATGAGTGGACGGTTGATCAGCTTCATCAGGAACAGTTCGGCCTCACCTGACGATTAGAGGTGTGTTAAAGCGGACTGTGTTTTACTGACATCATCACCACCACCATCGTCATTAGACATGTCCCTCACCCGCGCTGTCCACAGCAGCTGCCAGCTGCCCGTTCTTCTTGGCAGTCACATACTTGCCATTAGCCGCGCGCACACACACACGGCCATCACGCCACTCCAGTTCAAAGTAGCTGTTGGCTGATCTATGACAGAACACACATTAACATTCTCAGTGAACAGACTCCAGGAATGTGTGTGATGTGTTCTGTGTGTGCGTGTGTGTGTGTGTGTGTGAGTTTACTTAGTGGAGGCAGTGCACTGCAGTCCTCCAGTTGATGTCAGTGTCCAGTATTTTCCAGCAGCAGTTCTGAATGCACACTTTCTATCCTCATGGCTCATCTCCAGCTGGAACACTTCCTGGTCCCCTTCCTCGTCCTGATTGGCCGACAGGTCCATGCCTAAAAAAGTAAGACAATCAGCCACCAGCCTTCATTTGTCTATGGAGTCAGTGGCGGAGCTAGACTTTTATCCTTGGGGGGGCCAGGGGGTGGCCAGGTCTATTTCAGGGGGTCCACAGATTTGTTTCCTGGACGTTCTAGATGCTTGTCCACCTTCTGTATCTTGTGAGATGTATTCTATTACATCTATTTACATTCTAAAAATAAGAAAACAGCTGCAGTTGAATTATCACAAACTTAAATCATTTCTCTAAATCCCTAAAACAATGGTTGCTAGACACACCACTTAGGACTAATGTGGCACCAGAACATGTCAATTATCTGGGGGGGGGGGGGGGGGGGGGGGGGGGGGGGGGGGCCGACAGCCACCAGCCTTCATTTGTCTATGGAGTCAGTGGCGGAGCTAGACTTTTATCCTTGGGGGGGCCAGGGGGTGGGGTTAGCCGATCAGATTTCTAACTCCGCCCATGCATGGAGTCTAAAACTCTCCATCTGTGTCATGCATGAAGTTGCCCTGATAGCCCTGTCAAAGGATGGGACACCTTGTTTTATCATGGCACCAACACAGAAGGTTGTGTGTCAGTCCTCGTGGAGGAAACAGCACGGTGAAGGACGAGGGGTAAGCAAGAAGGGAGCCACGATGCAAAATATGAGAGACGCACTGAGTGGTCAAGGAGGTAGACCAGAATTGCTTGTGATATGGTCTAATAAGGACATGGTGGATAAATTAACAATTCTGCTTCGTCGATGAATTTTTAATACATTGCCTGCAATACTCAAGACTCATGCTGTTCAGAACTGCACAACAAATAAACAGTTTTCATAGTCACACACTTTAAATTCTTCATTTTTATGTCGAAGCAATTCTTAAGCAGGTCTTGGTTGTGTGAGTGTGCGTTTTGTCAATTTTGAGATGGGGTAATATTATTACAGCGCAATCAAACTTAAAAGCAAATAGTTGCCAGTTTACACAGCAGACACAGATTATAGTGCATTAGCCATTTATACACTCATAATGCAAACTCGTAGCTCATAGTGACTGTCAATTCTGTCAATCAGAGCAATGAGAGTGAACCGAAACAGTAAAGTCGTGGGCTCCAAAACCAAAACAATAACAAGACAAGACAATAAAATCCTCTGTGGAGTTGAGAGCAACTGCAGAGACAATTCTCTGTCACAGTGAGTTATGTATTTAATTTTTTAATTAAATACATAAGCTTAGCTTAAGGAAGACTTTTAAGTAGGAGAAGAAAACCATGTGGACTGTGGTGCTTTATAAATGACTGACACCAAAACCTACTTTCACCATCGTCCTCTGGCTGAATTAAATACAGGGTTGGTTTGTAAAGGTTCAGTGCTCTACACACACCATTGGTCTAGGGCTGCAACTAACGATTATTTTCATAATTGATTAATCTGTTGATTATTTTCTAAATTAATCGAGTACTTGTTTGGTCTGTAAAATGTCAGAAAATGTTGATCAGTGTTTGTCAAACCTGGAAATGATGAAGTTGTCGAATGTCTTGTTTTGTCCACAAAGCAAAATTGATTCCGTTTTAATGATTTCTTTGTAATATGCAGCAAAGAAACCAGAAAATATTCCTATTTAAGAATCTGAAAAATCTGAAAGCTTATTGTACTTCTTAAAAAAAACACTAAAACCGTTTAATCAACCATCAAACATTGTTTTAATTAATTTAGTAATAGATTATTAATCGAATAATGGTTGCAGCCTGACATCAGTCTAACGTCGTGATCACGACATCAACAGAAGCCCATGTCATTTGTAGTCTGTTTCTCCTGTACAATCACATTCTTGCCTTGATACGGTTGTGAGGACGCTCAGAGAGATAATGCATTATCCAGCCTGTTGTCCTAACCTACAACTCAATGCCTGACCTTTACCCCTTAACTCGAAAACCAGGTCTTAGTCCTTAGCTCTTTGAAGATATAATGATGGTACTGCACCAAAACTGGTCCTTGTAAGATAGAGAAATAAGCTCACACACACACACACACACAATTAGGCCAATGCGCTGTATGCTGGTCGCATGAATAGTCTACCGTTAATGATAATAATCAGTTCTATGTGCAGACAGAGAGTGAGTGGCGACAAGACAAAGAGGTTACACGAGGATCCACATTCAGCAGAACTGGCTGAGTCACACCTCCCTCACATGTAGCCTCTTTTCTCTGCTCCTATCTCATCTCTGTCCTCCATCTCTGTCTATTTCAAGTCTATTCTGAGATTAAGAGTGATGAATAAGTGCAGACCGACGCTGACCCCTAACCAGCAGCCACGAAGCAGGGATAGAATTACTGCAGAAAAATGTGAAGCTAAGGCAGAGACTGGCCAAAAAAGAGGGAAGAAGGGGGGGGAGAGGGGAGAAAGTGAGAGCATGATAATGAAAAACACATGGTTTGAGGAGGCTGAAGAAGCTACACACAGACACATGTTTGTGCAGCATTTGTAGAGGACACATACACATAATGCATTCCCCAGACCCTTGGCCTAACTTTAATCTAAACCCAATTCTAATCCTAACCCATAAAACCAAGTCCTAACCTTTCATCATTTTAAGAGGTGACCGAATGTAAAAACCAGCCCAAACATCCTAATTTTGCCAAAATAAACCTCCCTATGGTTTATACATTTTTGGTCCTCACGCGACCCGACCTCGGATAAGCGGCAGAAAATGGATGGATGGATGGATGGATGGACAAAGATACACATACATGAACACACATCCTTGGGCTTGTGCAGCTATTCTTGTTGGGACTGGGCAGTGACTTCCAGTGCCTTATCCTGAACCTTAACCTGAACTATAACCAGTTTTAATGCCTAACATAACCAAAGAAACCATAATTCACATTAGGGCTGGACGATTTTGAATAAATATCTAATTGAGATTATTTTGTCTGAAATTGCAATTGCAATATGAGAGGAAACGGTCATTTTTGCACATTTA
Source organism: Brachirus orientalis (assembly GCA_016785285.1). Classification (NCBI taxonomy): domain Eukaryota; kingdom Metazoa; phylum Chordata; class Actinopteri; order Pleuronectiformes; family Soleidae; genus Brachirus; species Brachirus orientalis. The sequence continues at coordinate 5,303,388 of JAFBJR010000175.1, forward strand.
TTCTCATCTGTGAGAAACATAGATGTTTGCTTCAGTCTGTAGAATGTGACATAGATAGGTCAGGACAATATTTAATCTCAAACGGTAATTTGACACACATTTCGGATTTAAAAAAATAGTGCGCTTCCTGTGATTTGAAAATTGCAGTATAGGTTGTATTTCAACAGATTTTTGATTAATTGTTCAGCCCTCATTTACATCATAAGCTACTTACAGATCAGATTTGATGGTTCACGCCTTTCATCTGATTGTCATATGAACCCAACTGTCCTCTTTAAACAGCTCACATGTGCACACACGCTCCCTCGCTGTTGTTTGGAGCATGTGTAGAGACAAAATGCCACATGGGTTCTGATGTGACTCGTCTGAGCTAAGACCATATACTGAGAGAAGTGGCCCATTTCTGAGTTACATCAACAGAACAAATTACAGTGCACTTTTATGTTTACATTTAGTCTGTTTAGTATATTTAGTCCTAATAAAAGATGGATATTAATGCAGTAGCACTTGCTGCTAAGGCCAAGGCTAAGGCCCTGTTCAGTTTCAGTAAGAAAAAACCACACACAACAAAGCCCGGTCCAAAAAAGTAAAGAGGTTCTTCCTCATTAGGGCTGCTCCTGACAAGGTTAGTGTTAATACCAGGAAAAGGGCCTACAGAACAAAAATTAGTGTGCACACACCCTAACTCACCCTAAGCTGTATTGAGGACACTCATAGTCATAATGCATTCCCTAAACCCTTACCCTAACCACCATGACTACATGCCTAATCCTAACCTAACCCTAAACCCAATTCTATCCCTGACCCTAAAACAATCTGTCTTAATCCCGAAAAAGCCCTTTTAGATGGTGACAGAACATGAAGACCAGCCAAAATGTCCTCACTTTCCCCAAAATGTCCTGACAAAGACACTCATACAAGACCACACTTCCACACACACACCAATGCAACAGCTGCTAGTGGTGTGTGCCCAGTTATGCAGTGACTTAATCAGTGTGGTGAAATGTGATTTCCCCTCTTTCATTCCTCTCTCTCTCGCTCTCTCTCTCTCTCTCTGTGTATCCCTGTGTCTCTCTCTCACCTTGCCTCGTGGAGACGTTCCTCTCGTTGCCCGCAGTCATCACCACCTGCGCGTGGCTGCGCTCCAGGCCAAACAGTTCATCCTTCCCGACACGGCCGCTCCTCCCGCTCTTCATGGTGCCGGTGGGGCCCACGGGTGCCAGGTATCGTCCGTTGCAGTCGCGGAACGCCACTTTCCCGGAGCGGAACTCCAGCATGTAGCCGGTGTCCTTGTCCGTCTTAGTGGCCAAGCCGCCGTCGTTGCGCAGAAAACGGTTGTCGCAGGTCTCGAGGTGGTAGCGTTGGTCGCGGTAGACCAGTGTCACCAGAGAATCCACACCCCACGGGACATCCCGGTCTATTGACACCTCATGCCGCTCCCCCTGCGCGCTCAGGTGGGCGAAGCGTTTGCGCGCAAAGCTGTACAGGTTGACCTGCGGATGTACGGCCAGGTGCACGCTCCATTTTTCCGCCGGCGAGGCCGTTTGCGCAAAGCACGTGATTCGGTCTTCAGTGCCACCGAGAAAGCGGCCGTGGGGCTCGGACTGCAGCGACCACCGCCCGTCCTCGTGCGCGGTGATAACGAAGCGGCAGTCGCGGCCGCGCGTCTCGCTGTCCGCGGTGACGTTGCCGTCTTTGTCCGTGGCGAGGTAGCGGCCCAGGTGGGAGAGCAAGAACACGGCGCTGCCGTCCGCCCCGGTCTGCTCCAGCGTCCAGGTCTGCTTCTTCTTCAGGCTGCTGGCCGAGGCGTTGATTTTGAAGCCGAAGGTCTCTGCCGTCAGATACTTCCCACCGCTGTTGATGAGCCCCAGAGGAATCCGCAGCAAGTCCCCGTCTGCGCCGTTGGCTGACATGGCTGTCGTGCGTCAAGGAGAGGAGAGACAAGAAGATGCTGGCTTTCAGGAGGACAGATAGAAGAAAGGAGAGTGGGTGTGGGGGGTGTCCTAGGGAGGGACAGAGAGAGGAGAGGGCTGTGCTGACTGATGGTGGGTGTCCACACACACGCACTGAAGATCCCCAGCCTGTGTGGAGCTGCAGGAGTTGCAGGACTGGGAGTTCCCCCCCCCCCCTCTAACCTTAGTACACGCCCCACAGACAGAGGCAGATTAGCTGGAGGGAGATTACTGTAATTTTGGTAAACCATCCCAAACACTGTGTTCAGCCACACATACACCACTCAGTACAGTATGTAATTAATTAATAACTAATTTCCTTCACATCCATATTCTCCCTCTACTCCCCCTTCAATTACACATGGATAGAGCCATTCACCCACTGACAGTCCACCGTCTGTCCTCGAATAAACACTGGCCTTGTTTCCGTTTTATTTGTATATCTCCAATTCATTACATACATTATCTCAAGGCACTTACATGTTAATGTCAAGACCTTATAATTATTATAGAGAACCCCAACAGGAAGTCAATGAACAAGCACTTGGCAACAGTGGAAGGATAAAAAAAAACTTCCCTTTAAAAAGGAAGAAATCTCTGACAGAACCGGACTTAGAAGGTGTGGTCATCTGCCTCAACTGGCATGGAAACTAAAACCTGGTCCTAGTGAGGCAGAACCCAATTTCTGAGAAACTGGTTAAATTCAGCTTAGGGCTGGCATTGTCTGGTTGTGGTTAAGGTCATGAACATAGCTTTGTTTAAATGAATGCAAAGTCATTGCCGTGTCATATGAAGAATAAAGAAACTTTGCACAAACCTGATTTTGTGTCTAATTGCAGGGTTTTGTGATTTGGACCCTTAAGGTTTGGTTTCATACAATAACCTTGTATGAACAGTATGTTTAAGGCCCTTTTTCTGTTTCAGTATGTTGATACCACACACTACAAAAAAAAGCAATAGTTTGATACAGAATATCTTGACTGTAATCAGATGAACTACAAATACAAGTTCATTTAGGTTTTGTGAAGTGTGACTATGAGATGTTGGTGCTCTCTGTGCAAGGAAAAGCAGATTTGCCTGCACCAAAGTCTATAGAGAGAATCAGTGTTTTTAGCTCATGGAGACATATAATCTGCTGGACTACTGCCAACTTGTCTGGTAAGGATGTGTGATTTAGATTAATTTGAAAAAAGATTTAAACATCTCAAGTTAAAAAAATAATAAAACCTTTGATTTAATATATTGAATACCTGTGGATCAACATCTCACGTGTGCTGTGATGTAAAATCGTTTATTCTTTGGACTTTGATGCAGAGAGTTAACAAAACGACACAAACTTCAGTCTGAAAAATCCCTCTTACAGAGAGACAAAGTGGTGCAGTCAGTGCAAACCTGTGTCAGCACCTCATGCAAAACCCAGAATAATTGCTTTTAGCGCCCGCTGCCTCAGGGAGTGAGTCTGTCTGTCCCTCTGCCTCTGTTACGGCCTCTGGTGACCTCGTGTCATCTGTCATGTGATCACTGTATGTGATCGTACAACACATGCAGGGCACTGACAAATTGAAAGTGCAATACTTGAGCAGCCTAGAGCAGCAGCTCACAGATGGAGGTCAGTGTCAATCCCTCACACTAGGGGATTAGTAAAAAGTTTCTAGATTCATCCAACAAATGTATCATTGTATATACTGTATATGCTTAAAGATAACCCTACAACGTTTGTCGTTTTGTAATCACAGATACAGTAGCCTGTACATTTCTTTTTAATTGATCAATTTATCATCAAATTATTCCTCTTTCTGCAGGTCATCTGCCTCCATCTTGTCCTATCGCTTGTGTCCTCTTCTGTTACACCAGCTGTCCTCATGTCCTCTTCCTTCACAACATCCATGAACCTTCTCTGTGGTCTTCCTCTTTTCCTCCTGCCAGGCAGCTTCATCTTCAACCTCCTGTGTCCAGTATAATCACTGTCCCTCCTTTGTATGTGACCAAACCATCTCAGGGCATCTGGCCAACAGCTGTCAGTAGCGGTGGGTGTGCGATGACAAACCAAATGTGTTTTGGAATATTGATGTGGAAATCAGAAATCAGATGCCCAGAGTGTGGATTTCTGTTTTGAGCTTCACTTGTTTCCTGACCTCATCCACTTCCTCATGATTCCCCCCGTTTCCATCTGCTGACTGGACGGTCAGCTCTGCCTGCCCCTTCCGTCCGGCTCTGTCATGACTCCTGTCTGCACATCCACCTTTATTTATACTGGAGCGACTGTTCACAGGCGTGTGTGCTTATCTTTTCCTCGCGCCTATTACAATAACATTAGCAGGGAAATAAAAAGCTCCATGAGAAGATGATTTACAGTCATGATATGGTTTTGTTTTGACTCACAATGTTTTGTGCAGATGCAAAAACAAATAGTTACCACTCCCTTGTTTTAAAGGTCTGCTATTTATTAGTGTGTCTGCTGGATTTATTTTATTTGCACTACAAATTCCATTGTCTTGTACTTGACTTTCTATTCTATTCTATTCTATTCTATTCTATTCTATTCTATTCTATTCTATTCTATTGTAAAATTGAAATGATCAATGAGACAGTTAGATGTGAAATAAGGAAACACGGTCTTTGTTTTCAGTTAGTGGAAAATCTGCACTACAGCTGGAAAACACGTTAAAGTTCATAGTTCACAACTGGCTAATTTGCATAATTGTGTGGGTGTGTGTGTACTTGTATTTAATATCTCTGCAGGACCCATCCTTACATAAATGCTGACTTGGTTAAATTTAGCCCTAAAATTTGAATTGGGGTTAGTTTAAGGTCAGGGTTAAGTATTCACTGGTTATTGTTAAGTTTAAGAATTGTGCTTTCTTTAGGCTGTAAAAAGAATACCTACGTGAACGTGTGTGTGTGTGTCTATTAGGCCACACAAGGTATATCAAGGACAATAATTATGTATTGTCTTTATTCAAGACAATAATCTTTTTAACATGAAGTGCAATGTTTGCTTTCATTCTATTACCAGCAGTTTTTAAAGCGAATAAATAAGTGCATTGTCAATCCACAACATTCAAAATGAGTAAGTATTGCTTCCGCAGTGTTATGTCTATGTTCTGTATTCTTTTGTACAGTAATTTTAAAACCAGAAAAGCACATAATAATCATCTCCACATATGCATACTTGCAGACACATATCTATAAATATACATGTGTGAATACATATACATGTTCCTAAATAAAGAGAGAAAGAAGTGAAAAAACAGAGACAAACAGTAAATTTGGAGTGTCAAATTAACCTCTGTATGCTTTGGATTGTGAAAGGAAACCTGAACCCAGGTCTTTTTGCTGTAAGACAACAGTGCTAGCCACCACTCCACCATGTGGCCTCAGCTGGGTTCAAGAACATGTACAGTACATCCATAATTCCACTGAGACACACTGCACATCAGTGTTTCTCGTCTATATGGATACAATCAAGATTGATTTTGTCCTAAAGAAGGTTTAGCCCTTCTGCATGTGCAGTGCAGTGGGTTTATTCGCCCTGAATAAAGTGTGATGGTCGGCATGGCTGTAGGGGTCCCCCAGCTGTATATACAATGTGAATGAGAATATGATACAATAACAAGAGGTCAGACTATTGCAACAAAAACATTGTGAGAGGAACGACGCAGAAGGAAAGGGTTTCTGTTCATCTGTACTTTCTGAAAATAACATTTATTCAGCAATGCAGACCTCACACATGCTGCAATACACTATAGATATATTACACCAACAGGGCCTGTAATGACATATTCAAATACATGTACAGTATGGAGTTGTTCCCCCTTTTGCAGCTATAACAGCTTCCACACTTCTTGAAGACTTTTCCTTAAGAAGTATTTCAATAGGAATTTGTGCAGTTCATCCCAAAGATGCTCGATGGAGTTGAGGTCAGGGCCAGTCAAGTTCTTCCACACCAAACTAATTAAACCATGCCTCTATAGACCTTGATCACTGGGGCACAGTCACGTTGGAATAGAAAAGGAAACAGTTGGAAACTGTTAGAGATTAGGGGCCAAGTCCAAAGCCTGGAAAAACAGCCCCATATTCAGTAATGAACAGTGTATCCCTGTAGTAGAGTGTTGAGGGCATCAGCATTCATACTATCATAGCACCATAACATACTGAAAGAAAGGAAATATAAATTTTTGTTGTTGTGTGACTAATAGGAATGACGCAAGAAGAATCAGAGAGAAAACAGAAATGTAGATGGTCACATTAAAGCCTGGAGCGAAATTTGTTGCGCACCACAGTTTATGTTTCGTATTGTTACAGTAATTTACAAATCAGATGTTGCACTTCCTATTTATTTTAAAATTTTTAAAGCAAAAACACAGCGTAATATGAAGAAAAGTATCAGTTTAAGATTTTCAGTGTGCTTTGAGGTTTGGTTAACTGTGAAATATGTATAAGAACACATTTTAGAATAATAAAAAAAAAAATCATGTCTATTTCATTGTATTACATACAACCCTTTACCATGCCTTAATGTGATGACAGTTTCACAGTCACCTCTGTGACCTCTGACCCTGAACTTCCTGGGCCTTGCACATAAACGTGTTCATTAGGGAGAAGAGCAAACTCTGTCTCATCACTTGGGCTAAGCAATAATTCAGTAACATTACATATGGCAATATAATTTCACTCAACAATGGTTCAGTATCATCAATATAAAATACAAACACACTTTCATAAACAAAACATAAATGCCTTCAAATGTTTCCCCTAGAACTCGTGGTTGTTTCCTGTTTATATAGACATTTAAAGGCACAATTAATCGGACAATATTTATCGATATTGACCCAACACGACTCATAACAAAGATAACCTTAAAGGTCCTTAATTTACCAAGCAGTGCAGTCACATCATCATGTGGGCAACAAAACATCACACTCCCTTCTGATCTTTGCTCATTTGCCTGTGTGTGAACTTGATGCTGTTTGATAATTAAGCTTACACAAAGACCTTTAAACAGAATTACCACCACAGTATATGTTAGTTTTTTGTGTCCAATCAGTTTAACTATAAATATTGATTTGCTGAGGTCATTGAACTGGGAACACTGGATTAAATCCTCTTTTCCTCACCTCCTGCTCTCATGCTATTGGAGGAAAGTAGGCGACTCCTTCCTTTTTTCCACATCTCCACCAATGAGGGAAGGAGTCACAATGACAGGCAGGTAAAAAAAAGGTATTAACATGGAGCCAGGGCTGTGGTTCAGTTACAATCTCTGTCAAGATAAACAAAGCCACAAAGTGAAACCTGGCTTAAACTTTCAAAACAAAAGTGCTATCTATTATTATTATTATCATTGCCTCTGTTTCAAAAATACATTTGAATAAAAATACTAAAGCAAACCAAAACCGAGCACAATACAATACTAATTTGCATTAGTCATTCAGTGGTTCCCAACCTTTTTTCCTTGAAGCCCCCTTTGCTTGTGTCCAAGACAAACCAGGCCCCCAACCCGAACCCCTGTTTGTTTAAATGTAAATAATGTAAATGTAAACCTACAACAGTAGTTGTAGGTTTTTGTTCCTACTCTTACATTATATATGGATAAAAACTGTCCTGTGCTTCCGTAAAATCAAAACCAACTCTTGGGAACCATGGGTTTAGAGCAGGGGCCTCAAACTCAAAATGACCCGGGTGCCAGCGAACTTCTAGTCTGGTCAGGTCCAGTCAAGTGAAAAAAGTCAAAAACTTTTTCAGTGATTAGAAATTAAATTTATACTGATTTATTGATAATCCATCACGGTGTTGTAATGAAAAAATATTTAGAATGATATGCACATACCATTTCAAAGTAAAAATGTTTTGATATATAGTTCACAACAAGCATATTTATGATTCAGTAACAAAAACAAGCAGAGATAAAATAGAAGCAAAATATAAAATCAAGATAACATTTAGAAAATTGTAATTAAAACACTAGACAAGCTTATATATAAATGAATGTTGAATTTAATAATGTGTAAGGCCGCAGGACATCGACTGTTAGCGTTGGTAGTTTTATTTTGAAAGAATACACATGGTGTTTCTGGTTCCGCTCTGACTTTTTTCAGCTAACTTTGTCGTAGCTTGTTGAGAGCAGCTGTCTGGTTGCTAGACGACTCATATCTCCAACGCTGATGTGAAAACAGTAACGCCGCGTGGAAACGGGACAACGTTCGAACGGATTTCGGGACGTTACGGTGTTTGTCAGCGACACCAGCCGTGTACCGAGAGGAACAACAGGGCAGTGTAGTGGGCGAACATTCGGTGTTGTAGCATAGCCAGCGTCTCTTTTGTTGCCTCATGTTTTTACTCCTGCTAGCAGCAGCAGCAGGAGACGGAGGGGGGACCTAAAGTGAGCTGCCTGTCCGTGACTCAGATTTAAAAAATGAGAGGTTACACACGGAGAAAGTCAAGAACAAGTTTTCCGACTTAATGTGACGTTTGTTTCCCTGCAGTGATGTTGAGTGCAGCTGCTAAAATGTCTCTGGAGGCAAGTGATGTTCAAACAGATGAAGACTGTGAGGAGCTGGTGAGTCTAACCTTCACGAAGCCTTTTAATTTGTTTAACTTGGTATCATTTCATTTTAATTATAATCTGATGTAATTTATACAATATATTTTTTCCCCCACTGGTAATATTGCCCGTCGAATGACGGACACTTTTGTTTTGACCAAAGATGATATTGACACTCTCAGTCTGCGTCACCTGTGACAATTACACACACACACACACACACACACACACACACACATAATAAATACCTAACTGATGAAATCATTAAAGCAAATAAGAGACAAAGAAAAGGAAAGTAACACACAAACTATACAATAAAGTGATAATAACTTAAATAATAATCATCATCATCATCAACATAAAACATGTAAGTAAAATTATAATAACATAATAACAATAAATGAATGAACATCCCCTCCCACCACTCCAGAGTCACCTGTACTTGACTGTTATTGATACAAACGTAACACTATAAATGGCATTAATTATAATTGTCATTTACTTCAAACCACTGTCACTCTTTTTTTTTTCTTTCTAACATTAGAGGGCAGTAAAATCATAAAAGTGGCCTACTTTTAATTTGCAATTTCAAAACTGTGGTGATACTGAATTGAATTGGACAACCCTCAAAATGAAATGGCAGACATTGCATTTACTGTAAACATGTAAGCCAGTTTGTGCAAATGTGCACTAAATTCACATTTAGTTATTTATACACACATGTCCTTCTGTCTATCCTGTCTAGGTTGAGGACAGCTTTTCTTTCTCGGCTGATGTTTCAGAAAAGGTAACACAAACATTCTTGTATTAAACAATGTCGCTACATGTTTTGTTTGTGCTTTTATTTTCCTTCCAGTGCACAGCTTGTTTTTCTTAATTGAATTTAGTCTAATATCCCTTTTGTTTGCTTGTTGATCTTTGCTTTCCAACAGAGAACAAGGAGGAAAAGATCCTCAGCGAAGCCTCCTCCTTCTCCAAGTAAGACATACTCAGCTGCTCTATGGGGAGGTTTTGCTGACAATGTAAAAAAATCCCATGATTGTTTATGTGCAGTTGGTATACATGCAGGGTCTCCATACCTCTCCAGCCTGAATGTGAACCCCAGAAGAGCAGCTGTGGCTGCCTGGAGACTACCTAGGGCGTCCCTGGGGGACAGTGGAGGAGAAGCTTCTGGTGAGAGTGGCTCAGCTCGTCTCTCATCCCTCAGCAACGGCCATGGTGGGTACCATATAAACACAGCTTTAGCCCTGTGAGGAGTGGCTGATGAGCCTCACGTGGACTATTTGTTCAGCTGATAACTTGTTTGCTGACATTTTAGGTGGACTGACTGGGACCGATTTAAACCATATTCTACAACCATACAAGCATATTCATATTCCTGTTCCTGTTGGATTTCAGTATGACACTTACATCTATGTGTAATCACTTTCAATGATTAAACTCACAGTATGTAGTTCCTGTTGCTATAGGTCTCTCAATAAAAACTAAATAGCAAAATTGCGTTTATGGGAATGGGAATTTTTGTCCTGCTCTCGGTGGCAAAACACACACAATGACAATGAGTGGTTGTGATCCATTAGTGCAAGTAAGCACAAAATGAAAAAAAAAAGTTTTACTCTCTGGCTAATTTGTAGTACAGAATATTTCCTTCCTTAGATGAGTAAAGTGGATGACAACATTAAAAAGTGAAATGCTCTGGTACCTTAAATATAAATATTGATTTCTATGATTTGAAAAATGTTAGAAATGTTTTGTAAAGTCTTTTAACTAGGCTTCCCCATATTACTAAAATAAATATCTAATAATTAATAATTTTAGGACATGGTCACATATACAAATGCAGGTAAGTGGCTCCACACAGCTTATATCAAGGTCTTCTCCTTCTTGGCTGACTCTACTCTATAATGTACTAAAAGGGTGTCAGATGCAGTGTTATTTACAGTGTGTTGGAGAGTATTTATCCCATGAAGGACACATGTTTGCAGAAGCTCATCATCTGTGTCAAACATACACAAACAGTAGGGAGGAATAGAAAACCAAACACAACCAGAAAAGTCCTAAAAGTCTGCATGTGGAAGACATACAACACACATTCAGTGAAGTCATTGTACAGATGCACAAAAAGATCTTGAACTCCTTCTTCTGCCTCTCTGTTTTTCAGATCTGTCGCATACACTGAGGTCAGTGTGTGACGTCACTCCAGAGCTTCTCAAACAGACCTTGAGTGTGAGGAAACACAAACATCTTCACTCTGCATCTAATGGTGAGAGAAAGTGTGGGGTGACAGTGAAAAATGTAAAGGAACAGAGCAGTTAGTTCTGGGTTCGAGACAGGAGCAGAAACCAAAGTGGTCTCGTCTGTTGTTTCATTAACTGCAGGTTGACTTTGTAATTCAAGTGCATGTGTGACCGTTTCATGTGTTGCAGGTTTCACCTTGGGCACAGGTGACCACAGAGAGAAAGAGGACATGTATGATGAGATAATTCGCCTGAAGAAGGTAAAGTTGAAGTTGCCCACTCAGACAAAAATTAATGCATCAGGATGATTTTTCTACTGTCGGATAGTCACAGCTCTGGTTTGCTGAGATGCATGGCACCACATGCGTACCAGTGTTTCATTCTGAAGCTTACCTATGCCATTATTTCTCTACAGAATTGAAAAAGAATGCAATTGTTTTAATAATAAAAATATACACTATATGGACAAAAGTATCTGGTCACACCTGTGACCAGTTTTGAATTCAGGTGTTTCAGAAATTACAATTCCTGTTGGTGTAATGGTCAGGTTTCCCAATACTTTTGTCCTTAAGTTATAGTCCTAATTTTTTAAAGTATAATCATTAAAATATTTGTCAATATATAAGCAAAGAAATTAAAATGAAAGCAGAAAAAGTTGGACTTAAATCTGTAAAGGCTCTCTAAAGAATGTCTTTACTAAGCCAACTGACTTGATCTGTTTGGTAAGATTATTGGGAGACACATAGCAAGCAAGTCTTGGGAACACATAGCAAGCCTAATACTAATGAAGAAGACAGTCCTTGAAGAGAGATTTAAAATCAATTCAACAGCACATTGCCAGTATTTAGAGGCAAAACAGAAGTGATGTGATCATGTTGTTTCTTGGTTCTAGTGATTAGTCTGGTAGCTGTGTTTTGAGTCAGTGAAACAGATGACATTTCACCTCCAAGTTTTGTTTTTTTTAGTGTATTTAGATTCCCATATTCTTTACAATAAATATTGACTGTTTCCTTTCATAGTGTGAGATTTATGTCTTGTATTATTTTCTACAGAGTCTCCAGGCACAGAAATCTGACAATCAGCAAATGAAAGTGAAACTGCGCCGTCTAGAGGAAGATAATGCTAAAAGAGAGAAACAGATAGAGGAACTGTTGGATCCCACTAAAGTATAATTAAATTAAATTGTTTCAGCTTTTTTTTTTCCCACAGAAACCTTAAAAATTCACAAACTGAGAATGATATTTCTCTTTAGGGTTCGGAGTATACTCGTAGTTTGGTGGATAAGAAAAAGGAAGGGAGTGTGGTGAGTACGTCCAGTCTGTATTTTAGGACACATTTGAAACACGTAAATAAAAACGGATTCTGTCTGTCCAGGTTCTCAGTGGCCTTAAGCAGAGAATCCTGAAGTTGGAGCAGCAGTGTAGAGAGAAAGAAAACGCCCTGACGTAAAATTTCTGCTCATCTATGCATCAGTCAATTTCGTCCATTTATGAAGCAGCGTGACGGTAAATTATTTCCTTCCTTTTTTCCAGCAAACTGCAAAGTGAGCTGAGGACCACCAACCTGGAGGAGCTGAAGATCACAGTAGAGACCTACTTTGAGGAGGTAATATCAACATTTAGAACTAGAGGAAAGTATACAGAGAGTGAGACCTCTGCCAAGGCCTCTCTGTTTCCCACAGTGTCAAAAAACATTTCTTTGTCTTTGTCTAGATCACCTTCAAAATCCAATCATTTTTTTCTTTTGGTCAAGACCTACACCCCCACAAAATACCATCAAAATCAGTCCTTACATTTTAGAGTTATACTGCTCATTGTGAAACAAACAAACAAACTGAAAAACAAGGCCAAAAACATAACCTCCTTAATAGAGGTGATAAAAGAGTCTGCTTTTCATTATTTTCTTGGAAGAAAATGTACTTTTGCTGCTGTGGTTTTGTTTTCACAACCACTGATGTCATCACATGTACCTTGGTCTTGGTGCGTGAGCTCACCTGTCAGTATATAAAAGTCTCACCTAATGTGCCTCCCTTTTTCAGATCCAGAGATTGAAGATGCTTCTAGAAGCTGCAGAGAAAAGGTATATGTGATGATCGACAGCACTAAGATCATGCTGAAGTATCATTTGTGTTTTTTGTGAGTGGACGTTTACTGGCATCCTTAGGAAACCCTTACTTATGTCAGTCTGAAAGGGTAAAAGTAAGTCTTTGACATGAGTCAGATGATAAATTACTAGAATTACTATTGTCACTGTCACTGTGCAGATTATTATTGTTAATAGCAAAAAGGTGAATTAGGTTTTGACTTGAATACAAATGTACTGATTAATGAGGTTTTGGAACAAAACTACCTCATTGTCTTACAAAATCTGCAGTATTCTACATTTCTTATCTAAAATTTGACATCTTTGGGTGTTTTTACTATTCTGGCACAAACCTCAAGTCTTTAACTTTGACCGTCTGTGTAGAGTGATGTGATAAACCTGCTGATCCACAAAGAAATGGATGGCCAGTTTCACAAATTTGTAAAATGATATGGCTTTAGGATTCCCGAAAACTGTTTTAAAACATATATTTTCCCTCTCCCTTTGTCTCTTTCTGTCTGCAGTAGTCGAGCAGAGAGCAAATTCTCCCAGAGGCAGCAGAGAGCTTTAAGCTCCACTGTTCATCGTCTGTCAGAGAACCTGAAGCAGCTTCAACAGGAGAACGCCGTACTCAGAGAGGAACTCAGCACAGACAGTCCAGCTGGAGGAATCAAAGGTCTCTTCTTACACGTAACCTCCACAGTCCCCCAGACTGTAGAACTCATTTATTGATTTGGCAATAATTGGTTGGGTGGTTGATAAAACACTAATTAGAAACAATTATAATGTTTCAAGTCATTCTTTTGCTAGGGAAAAGTCTAAAATGTGCTTAAAATATCAAAGTAAATATCTGTTGAATATTGTTTTGGTTAGACAGAACAAGCAATCTGAAGATTTGTGTGATTTTGTTCCCTAGGTTACAGGGAGTGGAGTAAACAGAGACTATTGCGAAGGTTGTTGGAGCTTGAGAAGGTGAGATGAAGCTGTAGTTATTCATGTCAACAGTTGGCTTCATCAAGATTACATACACTTCACTGACAGACTCGTCTCTCCTCCTATCAGAGGTGGGAAGATGGCAGAAGACACGCCCATTCAGCAAAGAGTAGCAGCCAATTGGATCAGGAGGTCCAGGTTACACCCGCTGATATTCTGGGGTTTGCCATAGCAACAGAGGCAGTGGTCTCCGTGGGAACAGTCACTGAAGAAGAGGAGGAGGTCTTAGAACTAAGAAAATGCCTCAGCCATTTGGAGAAGGAGAGGGTGGAGCTGCAAGAAATACTCACAACTAAAGAGTGAGTAAGCATCAACCTGGTTTTAGCAAGCAAATAAATGTGAATGATTGGGCAATTTCAAGCATACCAATGGTAGAAAAGTGTGTATCACCAGTAACTGATTTGTGTTTGTATTTTTCAGTGATGAACTGAGAAGATTGAGAACAGAAAGGGAAGAATTGGAGAAACAAACAATAAGATGGAAGGAAGAACAAAAAAATGAATGGGAGAAAGATAGAGAGCAGCACAAGTATGTTTCACAGTTTGCATTTAATAAGCAAGTATTTTCTCATGATCAAGGTCATTCATATATTCATGATCTTTTGGTTACTGGTTTTATCAAAACCTTTCTTAAATTATTGATATTATCCTACAGTGATTTTCATTTAAAAACAGCAGAATTTATGCCTGTTATTGAGGTCATTTCTGACAGAAGCTTTATTGACATTGTCAATATCCTAATTATCAAATGTCCCAAAAATCATATTTTGCCACCTACAAATAGTCTAACAAATGATGGTTAATAATATAACATCAAGGCAATAATTGCTAATGAGTAAAATATACTTTAGCAATGATATAGTCAGTATTAATTGATTTAGGCTATAGTTTCTTAAGATTGCTTTTTACTCTCTCTTTTTCATGCAGTACAAGAAATGTCAGCTAACAATAGTTCACAATGCAAGTAGTAGCCAGTGCTAATGCTCTGTCATACTCATTACAAGAGGAATATAGGTAACATAACATATAGAAAACATAGTCTGTTCATGTAAACAAAGATGGTTGACAATAGAGATACTCAAAAGTGAAGCCAAGCCATCTCTGTTTCCCACTTGTTGCTGGGTACAGTATAGGTCATAAACCTTGTCTTTCTAAAGTACATGCCAAATAATATGTTTTACAAAGTTGGCTTCTGTCTTTATCACGCTTATATCAATTTTTTTTGTTAAGATAGGTTTTTAATCGGTAATTTGATGTTATAAAAATGTAATGAAATATCATCCTTGACAGCTGAGACTGGCTTGTGATCATCATAAACCATGTACTGTTTGTGTGTGTCTTAGGCAGGAGCTGAAGCAGTTGTTGGAAAGGATCCAAACACTGGAGGATGACAAAATCCAACCTACACAAGCGGAGCTTTCTTCTCTCTCTGCAACAACAACAGCGAAACACGAGGAGAACAGTCAGGGCAGATCAGGTCTGAAGGAGGGAGACGAGTCAGACATTGAAGTTAGAGAGGAGGAAGGGGAAAGAAATGAAGATTTGTGTAGATACATAGACACGAAGAGAAGTGAAAAAAGACAACATGAAGAAACAGAAAAAGCAGCAAGGATCATCCAGGCAAACTGGAGGGAGCACAGAAATAGGGTACGTGACACACTGGAGTTAAGAAAAAGAGGCGATTTATATGTGTGTGTGCGATATTACATAAAGTATGTCCAGACACTGTGTCCCACATTCCTATTTTGGTCTCCACTGCTTTGCTCTCTGTCTGTAGGACACTGTGATGTTGCAGTCAGCAATAAGAGGCCATCTCCTCAGAGAGTCACTGCTCATGGACCTGCTGAGAGACACTCAGAACAAGGTTTCATCCACGCAGACAAACACACTGTCACTGTGTCACAGCAGAGCAGCAAGAATTCTTGTGAATGTAGATGTGTAGAGAGATAAAGAGATAGAGGGACATTCTTTATTGATCCCAAAAATGGGTATTTGTTTGTGTTACACCATCACTGATATATAAAGACATACACATCTATACAGAGAAAAAGGATTAACATATTAGAATGCACTGAATATGTACATAGTGTGAGGGGGTTGCAGAGAAAATGTGCTAAAATCAGTCAGGTTTGCATAGATCAGTAGTGAGTAGATGGCTCTGCAAGGCATTTTCTGGGAGCTCACTGTAAACTTGCATTTTCTTTTCACTTTTTTAAATTTTGTCTCACACTCTGAACCTTCCTCCTCATTAAGTCTATGCTCTGTCTCAGGCCGCAGCAGCGACAACAAACCAAGGGGATGTACCTTCGCCTGTATGTGAAGACGATGATGACGAGGCTGCCCTGACAATGATACAGTCTGCATTTAGGGGACACCTCGCTCGCTGTAGCCTTGTAATAAAGAGGTGACCTGTTTTTACAGAGGAACAAACATATTAACTTGTTTACCATTGCGGAACATAATGTAGTATTGTTTGTGTTTTTCTCCAATAGCTCTGGGTTCTCTGTGCCTTCTCCAATGGGAAACATGTTGCCTGCACTGGTACCAAGAAAAGCTTGTTCAATACCCAGCAAAGCCAGTAAGGATCACACATGCCTTATAAGCCTCCATCCCACTCTGATTAGCTCAGTATCTCAGAAACACCACGAGAGAACATATTTCTTAGCCTGATAACTTTCCAGTGGTCAAACGTCACATGTTTAGGTAACTGTGGGAAAATCTGAAGGGAATGAAGTTGGACAGATATAAAGATGACCACATTTAAATTTATTATTGACTGTAACCTCATAAAGCATGTTTTAGTCATGACTCTAATGGGATGTGTATTGTTGCGCTTTAAAAGTCGACCTCACTGTGAAATTACACTGTTCTGCAAAAACACACAGCTCAGGAAGTAAAGTGTGGGATTGTAACCATTATTTCCTGTAAAACAATTATGTGGCAAAGTAAATAGCCATGATATGTACATTATATTTTAATGCATGGATGAATAGGTAGATAAACAGGTGGATAGGTCTAATGATTCGTTAATAAATAGGTAGATGGATCTACAGATAGATAAAGTTTGACAGTTTAAAAGAGCAAGAGTAATGAGTGATGACACGCAGCCGCTCTGTCGCTACCTCACATGACCCCGAACAATCTAATCTAATCTAAAGTTTCCTGCTGAACAGTCCTGTCCTGAGCTTCAGTTTGACTTAATTTACCCTTCCAAATTTATTGCGCCCCCCTGGACTCGCTAGTTGCGCACATAGAGTACTGTCAGCAGTTTTATTCCTCCATGTGTTTATAGACTCCCATTTAATGTGCTCTGGGATTCACAGAGGGATATTTTGGACCACGGCATCACAACTTTTTGTTCTGTTAACAGTGAACTATGAGAAGTCATATTTGGAGTTTTGCTCCATTTTGGATATCTATATATGTTTACAGGTTGAATGTGAGTAGAGACACCGCGGTGTCACATCATGCGAAAGGGCCAGATTATATATATATATATATATATATCATGTAATTTTTTTTGTCAAGGTGCTGTAAAGTCCTTCTATAATGATGAAACAAAGCAGGGTGAAGAAGATGAGCCATCGCCTGTCTGTGGCACTCATGCCTCCAGGGTGAGACCCACAACAGGTAAGACATAGGACATTTTTATTGTGATTTTCTTTATGTTAAAAGCCCATAAAATCATCGGCTTATCTCATAGTTTTTTTTCAGTATGCTGTGTGTGCATATGTACCGTGTAAGTAAAACTTATTTTAATATCTGAAGTGTAATAAACCATTTGCTGGAGGGGAAATATGCTGAAGGCTACATAAATGTTTATGTAGAAATGTGCATATTGTAAACTGCAAGCATAAAAATTCTGTTGACTGTGCCTCGGTTGTTAAATTAAAGGATGCTCCAGGTTAATTAATGACATTTGTGTCCTGCTGAACAAACAGAGCTCCATTGCCCAGTTGAGTCTGGAGAAGCTGCTGCGGTCGACTCTGATGATTCCGATGACATCATCGTGTCTCCGTCACGGCCTCTGAGAAGCAGAGAAGTCTTAATCTTATAGACCTCCTGGATTGTGTGTGTGTGTGTGTGTGTGTGTGTGTGTGTGTGAGAGAGAGTTACAGGTAGAATTACTTCTAATCTGCCATGTTTTTGTCCAGGTTCTTCCTGACCTGAGTAATGGTAGCTGGGACATCCTATTATTCAGGATAACATGAACAAATATACAATATTTGTCATCTGTAAGAGCTTGTCAAAGTAATAAACTGAAATCTGGGAAGTCAGGCACATAATCTTTTCATTGTACAAGTAACAGCACATTAACACCTCACTTTGATCATGCACTTATTTAGGAAACAACATGGGGATGCCTCCAGAAGCACAGCTGCAACTAATGATTATTTTCATAATTGATTAATCTGTCAATTATTTTCTTGCTTGGTCTGTAAAATGCCAAAAAAATGTTGGAAAATGTTGAATGGTGTTTTATTAAAAAACACTGAGACAAATTAATTGATTATTAAAATATTTGATGTTTTAATTCAGTAATTGATTAATAATAGATTAATCAAATAATCGTTGCAGCCCTAGTCCAAAGTCATGGCTGCATGATCACTTATAGTTTAGTGTATAAATGCATGGACAAGAGTCTGAGGGATGAACTTACAGTAGCAAGTGGAGTAAAAATAAAAATCACTCCTATGAACAGGAAGTTAACATCCACACCTTACCAAGGTTTTGTTTGCACCCATGTCTGTGTGTTGGTCTGTTTTTTAATTTGTCACATGGATTACGCAAAAAACTACTGCACTAATATGATACTGAGAACATTTTGGTCAGTCACCATTATAGGACTTTTTTTTTTGCTTTGCTGAATGCCATTATAGTTTGGATCCATCAATATTGTTTCTCATTTGAGCCAAATATTCTTAGTGGCTGTTCAATTCTGCCAAAGTGCCTACTGTATGTATGTTCAAATTAAGATGAACTTTCAGTCAGCCTGACAGTCACAGTCGCTTTCTCTCTCTTTCACAAATTCATCATTTCTTGACATGCTGGATCTGTACCATGTTAATGCCCTTACAATAATAATATGTTCATGTATGCTTGCTAAATTATGCTTTATGATTCTGATGTTTGATTGAAAGATGACTGTCAACCACTGCACTCTTGAGCCAAACTGTGAATGAATTATAGATCTGCTGCAATACTAAACATAGATACAGTCAGTATACAGGGTGTGCGTCCTGTATCACCAGTGAACCGGAGCAGGAGGTGCAGTTTCCACATGATCTATGTACCGTAATTTTCTGAGACACTCAATAAAATGCTTTTTTTTGATAAAAAAAAAACCCCTCCTGTGATGTTGTGAGTTAACATTTATGTTTTTAACGCGCAAATGCACAAATTTATGTATAAAACAAAATGTCTACTTTTTAAAGTTTCATTTTGCCCTTTCAAACTTCTGAAATGCACAACACTGTAAAATAAAAATGTTATAATGAACCAAAGTGACCAAAGCAGCACACCGTGGATTTGTTGGTGTCTCGTTGCTTTGCTTTTTTTTTTAGCTTTTGTGTTTTTTTTAAATGTGATATTTTAGATTTTCTCAATTTTATGGTTTGTAAAATTGTTTTTGTTTTTGTGTTGTCTCAGTTAGATTTTTGTTTCTATGATGTGTTTGCGTTTTTTTGTGTTTTCTAAAATGTGGTATGGGTTGTTCTTTGATTATTGTGTTTTTAAAAAGTCTTTTTTTGGGTTGTATGTTTGGAACTTGTCTTATGGGTTGTACTTTTGGCTTATTTTTTGGGGTGTTTTAAAAAACCCTTTTTTAAGCTTTTTGTGTGTTTTCTTTTGTTTTTATGTTATCTGAAAATCTTGAGTTTTATTACTCTCTAAGGGCTCTTTGCTTTGTTTATGCATTTGCTGTGTTTCTGTAATATCTGTCTTTTGTGAAAATCTGCTGCTTTCCATTTTCGGCCTACCACAGTTGTCACTCACTCATTTTACATCTGCCTTCGCTGCTGTAACATGTAATACCACGATCTCAACGTGAGGGGGCGACCTCTGTGCAAGTGTGGCCCGTTGGTTATATTACTCTCTCGGTGACGCGCGCGGACACGCGCACACGCAGACCTGAAGCTGCCGCAAAGCCCCGTCCTCCAGCGCTTTTAACCACCGTGTTTGCTTCACTCTCCAACAATATCATCCTATCGAAGAACCGCAGAGCGAGCCGCGCTGAACCGACGAGCACCGTGGGAACAGCGCCGACCAGAGCTCACCCGGCCATGGTGTAGGAAAAAGAAAACAACGGTACTGTCTATCGTGGAAGGGAGAAAAATAGATGGAATACTGGGTTGCGGGTCAGCGACTTTCACCCTTGCTCCTCCGCAGCGATGTTGCTGACGGGCTCGGCGTGTAAACGCGAAAGCGCCTCGGTGTTGATGCGGGGCTCCACAGTGGACGATGTTCCGTTATTTCACAACACGGTTCAGACCTGCTTGTTGCGGTTTACTCGACACGGCACGGCCGCGTTAACGTAGCAGCGCTCGGGCTGCCGTGTTTAAATCCACCACCGGAGCAGGGAGGACAATAGGCGAGATAAACGCCGGCCTGCTGGAGTCCAAGACTGCGCTAAACCAGACTGAACCGGGCTTCGCTGGGTATGTATGTCCCGCTCAGACGCGGAGACAGGTAGCATTGCCTTGGCGACTCATTGAGAAGAGGACTGCGGTAGTTCTGAGGGACAAAGCGGGCTGAAGGAGCTAGCTAACCCGGGTTTGGGGACGTTTTATTGACTCGACTTTTTTTTTAAGTGTGAATAGTCGAGGAAACCGGCGAGCACGTTGACCTACATGTGTCGGTGCGCTCAATTAATTTTAATAGACAACAGAACAAACGCTGTGTGTGTATGTGTGCGCGCGCGTGCTTGAGCGCGCGGGGTGATTTAACAAGCGTTTAACCGCCCACTTCACGTTTTTATGTCACGAATCCTGTGTTTTTGCAGGATGCGCGCAAATTGGCTGCGCGGTGTTATTGTCTGCCACGCTATTGTCATGTCATAATTCATGTACAGCATGGAGTCTTGCATACAGTATCCATGGACTGCGATTTAAAAGATGACATCATCCTTCTTCCATGTACCTCTGATGGGATACATATTTATAAAAAAGGTCCCCCATATGCTGCATTCACATGTTTGCTGTAGAATGGGGGGAAAACCATGTAAGCGGTTTATGACACTATTATATTGTCCATAGTTATCGTAATACAGTCACAATACGTATATAAGGAGGTGGTAAATTAAGCACCAGAAGCTGTAAAGTAAAAGTAAAATACGCATTTTTTTTTTTATTCATTTAAATGTGGAAAATGTTGCAGATTAAGTAAAATGTCATATTGCAGTGTTCTAGCCCTGTTAGGCGCAAGCACACACACACACACATAAAGGTTTGCACAGCTATCCTTGTCAAGACACTGCATTGATTTCCATTCATGTGGTCTGCCTAACCAAAGCATTATTTCTGATTAGTTAATCTCTACCTCTAACCTTAAGCTAACAAAATTTCACATCTTTACTTTTAACCAGTTCCTCAGAAATGAGGTTCTTCCTCATTAGGACCAGGTTTTGGTCCCCATGAGGACGACCGGTTCAGTGTTTAGGTCCTAAAGAGGTACACACATCTACATCAACATACATCAGTGAGGACATGCTGGAAAGGGAAATATCTGAAATTTGTCATAAAACGCTTTCAGCATGTGGATATGAATCAGCGATGTTTTATTATTAGTATTTACAATCAGTCCGAAGATAATTTGTGCAATATTTTTGCCTTTGGATGCTGATTAACACACTTGTTTCGCTGTAGTTAGTGACTAAGCTCTCATTACTCATCATGCAGTCTTTGTACTATTTTATGTCGGTCAACAGTAATCGCTACACTTTATGGAAGCAGTTATTTTTGAGGTTTTAGTGGTCAGCAGTGTAGGATTGCACATATTGTACCTGCATCTTCTCATTTTGTTTGGTAAATCAGTCATGACACGAGGTGTGAATTGTGCAGGAAGACATTTCTTTGCCCTGTCAAACTTACTGCGTTGGTGAATTTCATTGCAGTGTCTGCGCGAGGAACTGGGTTATCAGAGTGCAGTGACAGCCGGCATCAGGTAGCTGCGTCAGGATGGCGGCCGTAGTGAACTACTCCCCACCTTGGTGGGTGAATCTGCTTCACCGGTTGCCTCACTTCAACATCGAATTCCAGCTGGTGAGCAGTGACTTCAGACCAGAGGACTCTGAGTACCAGAAGGTATGACAAGCACAAAGAGAATCGTTACCTTCCTTTTAGAATTCATCATCTCCTCCATCAGACAGCATCACCTTATTCTCCGACTTACTGCCACTTATCCACACTGTAATTTCACAGCAGAGTAGCCAAGTAGTGACTGATGCTGTTGTGCCACCAAAGAGTTGTGGGCTCCCTCTATGCATCAATCAATTCTGTGTGTGTGTGTGTGTGAGAGAGAGTGTGAGAGAGACTAAGAAATATCCTTGACTGAAGCACTGACCCCCACAAGCTCTATCATTGTTATTAATCGATTAGTCAGGACCTTTTAATGGTTGCAATATAAATCTAGACTGTTGTGAGATTAATGTCAAGATAGGTTAGACAATACACACAATGCTGATTAAGCCTAGTCACGACTCTCTCCGTGTTCTTCAGTGTAACAGTGCTAAGCTCTTGTGTCGAGACAGGTGGCCAATGCACTACCACAGTAAAAACACGTCTACAAACAGGTTTTAGTATGACAGAAAACAGACAAGAATCCATGAAAAGTTTCAGGAGTGAATTATACTGCTCAAAAAAACCTGGCTGTTGTGCATTTTGACAGGATAAATGCTTCTTGTCCCTGCCTTTCCCTGCAGGAAACACTGCTCCCTCACTCATGTCTGGTAGCATTGTTTGATAGAGCCCATTTTAAGATGAAGGATGCAGCAAACAAATCATGTTGCATTGTTCCTGTTCATGAAGAACAAACAGAGGCAGAATAATAACAAAGAAACATTAAAAGTTGCTCACTGCTGCTCATCAATATTCATTTCTTTTTACATTTCTCAAATTTGTACGTTGTAATTTTCATTGGAGAGGCTTGAAACTGGCTAAAAAAAACGCATGCTGTAAGCTGTGATTACAAATTGTGAATAGGCATAATTTAGGCATAATCTGAGTAAGTCTGTTAGTCATCAGTTAATCGATGTCCAAAAATATGATAGTTAAGTTTTTGTCATTTACGAAGCCAAAACACCAAACAGTATTCAGTTCGTCGTTCTTACCTGTTCTGCTGCAATATTTTGTTTTCTGAATATCTGTGCACTCAAAACATTATAATTGAGGATATTGTTGGGCTCTGGAAACTTGTGATTGACGTTCATCACATTTTATTGGATAAACAATAAAATACTTAATTGAAATAATGAAAAATAAAATAACCCTGAATCTTTAAAAAAAAAACAATGGTCAGCACAAAGTTAAATGTGTAAAACTAATTGCAGTCTTTCTTTGATAAAACACTCAGAGTTTGCAGCGCTGTCTTCAAGAGCAGCTCCATCCTACAGGGGCTTTGACCCACTTTTGCTGCTTTTCATTAGAGTTCTCATTTCTCAAACAAGGTAACTTCCAGGTCTCTGCAGCTGAAAACACAGTCCCTGTGACCCTCATAAAGCTGAGGTGTGTTGTGTAGAGTCCCACATTTCATCCACTGCTGCAGTCAGCCCACAATGTAGTTTGCAGACATGTGAAGGGAGGGCGTGCAAGTTCAAGAGCTGAGCGTGGGAAGGAACCCACGGCCATGAACAAGGACGGGAGAGGAGAACTAGTGAGAGAGGGAGGAGGAGGAGGAGGAGAAGGAGGAGGAGAAGTGAAGCAGATACAAAAAGAGACTGATTCAAGGCAAGAAGGGGGAGAAAGGGTTCGATGAACCATGGGAGGCGCTTCTAAATTGCCAAATAACCACTTCCTGCAGGCTATTCAGTGTTTAACTAAGGGTCTTTGTGTGTATTTGTGTTAATGTGTGTCACCAGTGGAATTTTAAGGACCCCCTTTTTAGACTAATTACATCCTGACATATTTTAGTAGACGGCACTGTCTCTCAGTCATTGATCATTCTGCAGTATGATCACATGCTTTTTTTTTATGTTATTTGTAAGCACAGTAGTTGGGCATATGCCACATGCATACTGCATGCACACTGTATGTCACTGTGGTCTTTTTCTGTGCCAGTGCATGTTGAGCACTTAGTGTTGTGGAGGTGAGGTCCCACGTCTCCCTCAGGGGTCATGTGTGTGTTTGTGTTTGTGAGTATATGGTTCTATTCAGAGGGAAATACTTAATTCAGGCTTGATGGGGGAGGGAGAGGGTGAGAAGAAGACGAAGAAGAGTGATCTTGGTTGGTGGGGAGTTGACGGGGGTGAGAAGGGAGGGAAAGAGTAGGAGGGGAGGGCTGTAGTTTGTTGTGAAAGAATGGTTTCTTTCTTTTACTCTTTCACTGAAGCCCGTCTTTAGATTGGCCCAGTATATCTGTCTCAAAGGCTTTTATGCATCCACTCATCCAGCTGAGAAGCGCGTGCACGCACACACAAAAGCAAGGTCCGACTCAGTGCAGTGAGACTGTCACTATACTACAACATCACACACTCTCTCACAGACACACAATAGAGAGATTCTTCTGTTTTTCTCTCTGCTGTGATCTGGCTCAGGTTCATTTATATTCAGCCCTTGAGCTCTGAAGCTGTTTAAAACTTTCTTCTCACACCATGCCACTCACTGATCACTCACTCTCTTAGTTTTTCCATCTTATGCAGGGCTTTTTTGTCTAAAACAAACAAATCTGTTATGTATTCACTCACCACCGCTTGTGGTCCCTGATGACTTTGACTTTATTTGGGATGCTGCGGCTTTTTAGAGCGGAGAGGGAAGGCATTGAAATAGCGTGTGTGTTCATCTATTGGTACTATGGCAGAATTGCAGTGTCAGCTAGCAGCCACAATTTAACAGCTGTGGAACATTACAGAGGAATCATGTGACCTGTAATGATATGCACACACACACACACACTTCCAGCTGTGGAAAAGTAAGCCAGTATATTGGTGTTTTTGAATAGTATGCTACAGTTTGCACAGTGGAAGAAATGATCTTGTAGCACTTGGAAAAGAATCAGATGGCATCAAAGACAAAAGGTGCAAAAAGTAGCCAGTCTCAAAACTGTAGTGTGTAACTGTGCATAACTAAAATATGAGCAAATGTCTGTAACATTTAAAGCATTGTCTGTCAGTGAGTTCGTCACAATGCAGATCGAGCCTATCATGCTCATAAAAAGTTTCAGAAGTCAGTGTTACAGCTCAAAAAACCTGGTATTTCAGTAATTTGATGGCATAAGCGCTTGCCTCTGTGCTGTATACACATACACTCTCCCTTAGTCAGATCTGATAGTATTGCTTGACAGAGCCAATTTTCAGTTCAGAGGCAGAATAATAACAATATCAACTACTGATAAAAATCGCCTAAAGTTACAAAATGCAGTTCTATTTTCAGCCTGAATAAAGATGTTGCTGTTAGTGTTTGACTAGCACCAGTAGCACTGTGAGGCGAATAATAGTAGAATGAACTTGAGGTCAGTTACAGCTTCGGGAGAGAGGTTGAGAGGATAGTAAGCAAGTCCAGACTAGAGGGGCACACGGTTTGAGAGGATAGTAAGCAAGTCCAGACTAGAGGGGCACGCAGGTTGAGAGGATAGTAAGCAAGTCCAGACTAGAGGGGCACACGGTTTGAGAGGATAGTAAGCAAGTCCAGACTAGAGGGGCACACAGGCCCAGGAAGTGCAAGGACAACTAACTGAAGTGGAAGTGATTGAGCCTGTCAGCTCAGTCACTTGCTCCCTCTCTCATACACACACACAGACATAAACATGCAGAGTGAAATGGACAAACTGGAAGTAGATCACTGTGCCTGGGTGTTTGATGTTTCTAGCCCCTCCTCCAGCCTGCAAGCTGATCTCTAGTAGAACTCTGCTGTGACTCTTACCCACATACAAACACACATACACAAGCTCACCATGCTTATTAGTGGCTAATTGATCCACACTTAATCCACCCTGATGGTTTGTCAGCCCGACAGTTAATCTTGCAGCCACCATGGGGGGGCTGGAGGAGTGATTTAAAAGTGTGGGATATTTCTACAGTTTCTTCGCCGCTTAGTAATATTGATGTAGGAAAAATGTACATTGTAACATTATGTATCCACCAGTATTTACATACCATTTAACTCAGAGGTCTCAAACTCATCTCAAACTGGCCCTTGGGTCACATATGCCCGCCCCAATCAATTTCATGTGGTCCACTAGCAGTTTCTGCTCTTAATGGGGTCATTTTGCAACATGAAAAACTTTTTTTTATTGTGACTAAAACACATTTTTTTATCAATACAAACACATTATTTTGAAATTCTGTGAAATATATATACCAGGATATGATGAACTATTGTGATATGATTTTAAGCTCATATTGCCCACCTCTACTGAACAGTTGTTTTTTCCTCCCAAAATTAATTTGAACTTCAGTTTAGGAGGTGGCTTCCTGACTAGACTAGAGGACAGCATCTTTCATTTCATGTAAAATTATAAATGTTAGCTGACATTAAAACAAGATGAAATTACAGAGGGAAAACTTTGTCATTTATCAATTAGTCCAGTTTTGCCCTGGATGTTTTATGTTTTCCTGCTCCAACACACCTGATTCAAATAAATGGGTCGTTGTCAGGCTTCTGCAGAGCCTGCTGATGAGCTGACCATTTGAATCAGGTGTGTTGGAGCAGGGGAACGTCTAAAACATGCAGGACAGTGGGTCCCCAGAACCATGACTGAGAAACACCAAATTACTCTATTCATACCTCTAAGATGTTCTTTACTAATCTGACAGAAGCCACAGTTCTGTCAACATTCACTCCTCCCTGATGGCTGAACAGCCATTTGGACAGTTTACTTTAACCATTAGCTTTTCATGCATGGGGATCTCCGTGTCATTACTGACAGCTTCAAGTAAAAAATATTTCTTTAATTTTTTTAAATCTCATTCAAACTTTTGAAATAGATATCAGCTACAGAAAAAACAATTTATTTAAAATGTTACCCTAGGCTTTTTAAAGTTGTGATTTGGACATTTATTTAAAAGGAACAATTACTCAAATAATGAAAACAAAGTGTTTTAATTAAAAGACGAAAATATTAATGGGCCTGCAAAGAAATTTGCTTCCAGGTACTCTTGCAAAATATTGGAAATCTCATTAAATGCAGTTTTTTGTAGCTCAAGGTTACACACTTTATTTAGATTGTTTTAGCAAATCCCCTTATTTGAGGAGCTGAAATAACAACCCGGAACAGTTTTAGATTATATGTGTTATTTGTGATATTTGCACAACAGTGATCTTAAACGTTTAAAAAGGGTTACTGCAATCCCAGTTGAAAACAATGTAGGGGCGTGATTGCCAGATTTTCTGAAAATAGAGAAATAAGATGCTGCACTTTGTGTTCATGCCCAAACACATTCACATACATAACTACCCCATTGTCTGTATTATTTTTAATAAGACATTAATTCTATTTGGTTGAATTTGGCATGTCGGCAACAGAGATTGAAAAACAAAGTGTTTGATAAAGTGAAAGTGAGAGAGGGAGGGACCTGGTCTGAAATTTCATCTGTTACTTTTCTGTCTGGGAGAAAAGTATTTACATCGGCATGTCTGTTACGGTCCATTGTCAACTTTCTCTCGATTTTCAGCCGATTATATTGTAACGCATTTCTATTGTAGACCCTCATCTTTTGAGGGGGGCTTTTAATGTCTGGTGTCCAGTATTTCTGAAGTTTAGCAGCTAGCTTCTTATTTAGTTAATTTGGTGGATGGAGTTGGGTGGTGCATATACAGTATTTCCTCAATCTCTGACACATCATGATCATTTTATGTCTTCATATAATACATTTCTTATATACAGTATATCACATTTAATGATTTAATTGACTATTTTTAACCTCCTCAGTTTAATCAATAATAAAATTTTACACTTTGTTTCCTGGTGTTTCACTTATCTCTCTATATCACAGCTACAGCCACTGCTGTAGCTTGATTTATAATAATGCCATGAAAACATCCAGCATCGTATACTGTCGCGTGATCTTTTATTCTCAATCTGCTGAGCTTAATGTGTTTAGTGGTGTATGGTGAAAAGTCACAAGGGCTCAACAATGCATTAGATGAGCTCCACGTTCACATAACATCTCCGTCGATAGCAAAGCCTTACAGATAATAACAGAGCATAATACCAGAGAGTAGGAATCTGCAGAGCTTATCTTGCTCCCCTCTCCCACCAGGATTCCCTCCTCCTCTTCCCTCACTCATCTTCTTTAACCTTACCAAGTCTTCTCCCACAACAAAGTAATCATGAGCTGTAATAAATATGCACATACATTCACTGAGTTACTGTACTGTACCCAAGTGTCTGAGTTAAAACATCAAAAATGAAGTGAAATGTACAAACTTAATGTTGTCACTGCCATACAGTGGCTGTAATTATTTTAAGTGGACTCAGAAGTAGAAGTAGTCCTAAAGCAGAGGTGTCCTGTTGACTTTCCTGTCACTTGTTAAATGAACATCAGGTCACATTCCATGATGTGTTGTTTCTCATCTGCTGTGATGGTCTAGTTTACTGACCCACTGACTTCACTGGATCGGATGAAACCCCCCAGATTTGATACATTAGCCTTTGCTGGCCTAGTTATACATCTGACACAGTTCATTAAATGCTGACCTTGTCATTATGTTGCATTGTTACCCCCTCCAAGGAGATTATGTTTTCTCCTGGGTCTGTTGGTTTGTTTGTTTGTTTATCAGCAGGAAAACATACTCAACAGACTTGCAACAAAAGTGGGGCGTGGGAAGAATTCATCAGATTTTAAGTGTATGTCCGGTTAAAGAGATTTACAGACAGAGAAATTCTTTATGTACTGTAATTTTCCTTTGCAGTATGTTGCTTTTGTCTATGTTTTCATCAGTTTTTTAAATTATGTAAATTTTGGACATGGATAAGCTGTGGAGAGCTGCGAGTTTGTACAATCTGCGGCAGATTAACATAATATACTAGATCTGATGAAAGAATATTTGGTCTTTGCTGAGGTGAAAATAGCTTAGTGATAAAGACAAGTTAGTGTGAGTAGTGGTCACTTGGCACTAGTGTCACTGTTTGGTTTGGTTGGTCTATATCTGCAGTGTGATGTCAGGGGGAGCAGCATGCGGTGTTGTTGTGGTTCTTTGTTTAAAACCCAGATTGACCAATGGCTTTCTGTGTGGAGTTTTGCCCTTGTTATGTCACTGTAAACATGGATGGTTGTTTGGCTGGTCTGTACTGTAAGAGACTGGCCAATGCCCATTGACAACCCCGAATTAGGTTCAGCCCTCCCTGTGATCATAAAATCTAAATTACATAGATGATGGATGGATGAATGTTAATCTAGTCATTGTCACAGAAACAGGTATTATGCTGAAATACAAATAGCCCTAAATCTGTGCATAGATTAGTGTATTTTTAGCTAGCACCACTATTTCCATGGGTACGCCCCCCTGAACTTGGAAACTGAGTTAGGATTTCAAGATGACTGCCACCATACAGCTACTTTTACCATTAATAGCACTTCTGCCATATTTCTTTCACAGTAAATTAGTCATACACATAGTACTGTTAAATATTTAACCATAGACACGTTGCTGTGTTGTTTTTATGTGCAAAATACCATGTTGAACATTGTTATCGACTGGTATTTTCTAACAATGTCGCGCCCCAATACATTTTCATTTTTGACTTCTTAACTAAACTGCAGTGAACTTGGGGGTGAAGTCCCTCCCAGTCCCAGAGTTCCAATGTACATGGAACGCAGCAATAAAACCTAGCTCCATGCTGGGTTAGGCTTCGAAATTTTTCACTAGAAGTGCATAATTCACAGAATTTTCAAAAATTCTAAATGTTAAAGTGAATATTGAGAGCTTGTGGATTAACAGAAGGTGCTGCAAATCTGTCACAACATAATAATGCATCTTGATTAAATATATAGTATAAAGAAAACCAATTGCTGTTATGTGGCCGTGTAGTAACATTTCCCTCATGCACTATTTGGCAGAATATAGTGATTTACTAATCACTACATACATCCCTCTGTTGTTAATTAACCACTGTCACAGTTAATTTGCTTAATCTGTTATTCCTTCACTCATTGGCCTTTTTCTTTGTTCAGTATACCAATTGTTTCACCTCCCTCAAGTTTGAAAACATCAATGCAATATTTCAAGACTTTTTAGAATTTTCTGCCCATTCAGGTGTTTAAATGCACACATTGAACATGAAAACAGGCTGATGGAACCTCAACCTACCTATTGTTGGCAAGCGGACATTGGCATATAGCTCATTGTCATCTATTGTGGATGTAGACCATGAGAGGAGTGCCCCAACTGAACTGGCCTGTGACCCATCACAACAAAAATATGATTAGATCTTTGATAGTAACGGCTGGAGGTGTCATATGTTTTTGGGATGAAGCTTTGGCACATTCATGCTCTCATACAGTATATGAGCAGAGTGTGGAAACTGCTTGCTGGTAGCGTGGCAAGAATGAGGTCAGTAGAGAAGTCAGCAGTTTAGAACGTCTGGGAAGCCAGGAAGTGTTGGTGCATCTGTGAGGTGGAGTCAGACTGTGTTATCATCCACTGAGGATTCCCCTTGAAATGCACTGTTGCTGTTTCTGAAAACAGGGAACTGTGGTGGGTCCTTTCGTCTAAAGTGTTCCAGCAGATAGAGATTTTGTTGGAACGGAAATGTACCTCGTTCTCAGCAAATTATTTTTCCAGACAAGTGCAGAAGGGGAAACTAACATTGCATTGTGTGTGATAAAACAAGATTTCGTCAGTTCTTGGCAAACTGCTATAACAGCACTCATCTCTGTCTTTATCCATTTCTTCTTTTTTATTTTCACTTCAGTCATTTTCCTTCCGATCTGTCTCTCTTAGCTTGCTCTGCTTTTTTGTTCCAAATGTAACCCCCCCCCCCCCCCCCCCCCCCCCCCCCTCTCTCCCCCCCCTCAGTTCTCTATCTGTCACGTCCCACCACCCCTTCCTTCTTTTGCACTTCAAAGCAATTAAAGGGTTTGTGATCTGCGTGGTGGGTCTCCTCACAGCTTCCCAACAGCATTGCATCCGCTCACTCTGTAAAGGTGTGCATGTTTGATGGTATGCAAATGTGTTTTTCATTATAGCCATCAAACACCCATTTCACAGACACTAGCTTCTGTCCTCAAATAGCAGGAGAGATGAGCACATTTTGTCTGTGTGTGACTGTCTACACAGGAAAATCTAAATCATGTGGTGTCTCTTAGTATCCGGCTTCTGCTCATATCAGCTTATTTGCTTCCTGTATCCTTAACTCACTTCCGAAATTGTCCGCCTCCCTGTGATACAGAAATGATAAAAAATTATAAATCTTTGTACTGAATGAACCAAACCCAGAATAAGAAATGGAAGATGTTTTATGTAATTGTGAATTTTGTGTCACCTCTAATAGTTTCCATTTTCTTTTTTCTTTAGTCTGTGTTGCTGCTTGGTTCTGTGGCATTATTGTGTTTGGGCCTGGACCTCCTCTTTCTCCTCTTCTACTCATTCTGGCTTTGCTGCCGGCGACGCAAAAGTGATGAATCTTCGCACTCTCATACGCACTCTCAACAGCCTAGTCCTGACTGCTGCTGCACAGCCTGGTGCGTCATCATTGCCACACTCGTCTGCAGGTGAGAAAATGTCTCCATAAGTGTAACTCCTTAAAAATGATGTGCTTTTGATGGTGAAACGTTTTGTTTTATTCAAGAACAGGAACCTGTGATAAAAGGGGAGAAAAATGAAGTGCTGATGAGAGTGATAAACCCCAATCAGGAAGTGAATAAGGATGTCAGTTCAGTGCTGTTCAGTCTTAATTATTTTCTGCAATTATCAATTAGCCATTTGGTGATATCGGATATCAGAATATGTGGAAAAATGTTGACCACTGTTTTTCATACCTCAAAATTATGAGGTTTTCAAATTGTTCTGGCTAAAAACCAGAAAAATGGAGCAGAGAAACCAGAAGCTGAAAAATCAAAGAGCTTATTTTAATTATTAACTGCTAGGTTCCTAGAAGACATATAACAGGACAGGATAAGTACTTTCAAAACTCTCCATTTTCCAAGCTCTAAAGTCAGTTAAAATATACCTGGTGTTTCTTAACTGAATTGGAGCTGTCCACTTGAAGTGGACCACACTTTTCTGTTACTGCACATCTGTGAATGTCACTAAAACTGGACAGGACGTAAAACTTTGTCTGAGTCACACAGTTTCCCATAATAACACTTTGTGCTGTGCACTTATGGTGCTGTTAATGTCCTTGAATTAAAAGTTATGTTTTCTTTGTGAGGAAATGCCTGAAAGGGAACACAAAGTGTCAGTTTGAAAAAATAACTTTTACAGTTTGTTGAGGTTGAAAAGTTGGTGTGTTAAAAACAAAAATAACGAGATAAAGGCTTTGATGTCAGTGTCTCCTTCTGCTTTTGCCACTACATAGCCTATAAAGCATTTTTTTACTGTTATGTGCTTCGCCTCCACCACCAAGCTCATAAAATACAGAGTGAAGCAGCAGAGAGGTCAGGGATTGAACATAAAACTACATATGCCCCAAGATGGGCACCACTGTTACTTGTCCCCTCCGCTCTGTCATCATTGGTCTTCAATGATAAAAAAATTGTATTATACAGTTTAATTTGGAGATCCAATTTGTGAAAGTGTGCACTGACACAGTTATTTTACTGAAACTTCACAGTACAATTTTACATGTTAGAAAAATCTAATTATTGTGTTAGTTTGACTAAACCTGGACTTAAAAAATGAACCGACTCACTGAAACAATTCGTTCATCCCACAGTTCAGCTAAGCTGAGCTCTAAATCAGCCTCAGTAAATACAAGAATAATGCAGAACTGTAGATTAGTTTAAAGGACTTAAAGATCATGAAAATGTGTGTTAATCTCAACATTTAACAAGAAACTTTCTAAAATCTTATGATTAAACAGAGGAGTTTTTGTGTATTAACAGTACTGCAGAAAACCGGAGATACTGAACTGAATCACAACCTGTTCAGCTGTGTTTCAGTTCAGTGACTGTGTTGCGGTCATGCAGGAAGTACAGAATGATTCAGTGAACAGCATCGTGCAGGTGGAGACACTTTATTCAAAGAATACGTTCATTTCTTGCTAGCACTTGTATACTGGGCAGAGATTTTAGTTCACTTAAATGGTAAAACTGTAGCTCAACTAAACTATGCATGACAACGTACTGGGAGTGTCACATTTGTGGTGTGAAATGATTGTACTTTAGATCATTATGCCCTTGTGGGACTTTGGCAAAATTAAGGGAAAATAATGAGGAATAGTAGGATGGTAACTGACAAAACCTTTGAAAACCCACAAACCTTTATTGACAAAAATGTACTGTATGTCCATTAAACAGAAAACAGTTGTCTGTATTCTGGCTCTGTGACAGCATGATGACCTGTCCGCCTCTCCAATGTTAGCTGGGATTACCCA
Source organism: Brachirus orientalis (assembly GCA_016785285.1). Classification (NCBI taxonomy): domain Eukaryota; kingdom Metazoa; phylum Chordata; class Actinopteri; order Pleuronectiformes; family Soleidae; genus Brachirus; species Brachirus orientalis. Next base: position 5,336,878 of record JAFBJR010000175.1, read on the forward strand.
TCTCCAGCTCCCCTGTTACTATTAAAGGATAAGTGGTTTATATAATGGATGGATGTATATAATGTGGCCATTTTTCTCACTTCTTACAAAGCCTCCATTTTAGAGAGAGGGGTTTCACTCTCAACATCAGCCGTATGTGTATTATCACTGTACTAGTCCATTCGGTCAGTGTGGTGTAACATAGAGTTGCCAGCTGTTTGAACTCCTGTTTGTGTTTATCTGACACTGAAGGCTGCGTGTACATGGGGATGAGGTCTATGACCCTGTAGTGAACCAGTAACAGAGCAGCTTGTATTTTGACCAGAGGCACTGAACTATATGGACTCACAAAAATATACATACAGAGTACTCATCATTCCCTACTTTGGCAATTGTGTTCACATCCTATCCTGACTTTTCCCCCCTTTTCTTAACCTCCTCTTTTTTTACTATATTATTTCTCTGTGTTCAGCCTTCTGCCTGCCCTAGAAAGGTTGCCATGGAGACAGAAGCAGATTTGATGCAGAGACAAGAAATGATTTATACAGTCAGGGGGATCTTTCTCTCTTTCTCTTTCTGTCTGTGTATGTGTTTGCGTGACTCAGTGCTGAAGAGTGTTTTTGTTGGCTTGAATATTTTATGGTCAGCTATAATACTTCTTTTTGAATATTTGATTTGGATCTGAGTGTGTGTGTGTGTGTGTATGTGATTCCTTGTCCACAATTTATTATGACATCATATTTTATTTTTGGAACAACAGCCACACATGGACTTCCTCTGTTTGTGTGCAGGTGCAGTGTGTTTAGATAGAAGCTGTGTCTTGTATTATGTTGGTTACTGTTGTTATTATTGTGAGCTGCCGAAAGAAAAGCCATGCCATCAGCACATTTGATTATCAGTTTTTGCACGTTTCCCTCTTGGATTCAGGTGAATCCACTTGGCTTGGACTTGAACCTAATTCTGACTGAATACATTTTACCGTTTCATCAATTGAGCTCCAGATGAGTGCATTTTAGTTTGTCCATTATAATGCAGCAAAGACTCATTCCAGTTGAAAACAGAGACTGAGCTTGCATTGTCTCACTGAATTAACATCACACAGTACCGGCAACTGAGAAGAAAATGAAAATGAGAAGTCAACAATTTGACTTCTGAACTTTTGCCCTGCTGTAACCCCCTGTTTATATCATCATATTTGTAGCTGCTGTTTAATAAAGTCAGGCAATCCCTTGGCAGAAGCAGCAGGTATTAAACCAGCGAGACAAAATGCATGGAGACTGAGAGGAGGACAAAGGTTGGGGGAAGAATAGGAGCAGGGAAAGAGAACGAAGAGAAGAAAATAATAGGTAAGCAGGAGTGGAGGGAGATGATTTCTTGTTAAGATGAAAATGTTGGGAGGCAGAGAGGGGCGGGGAAATGGACAGATAAAAGAGATGGTATTTACATAAGTGTGCAAAACCTGAGTGTCTTCATGACTGTGTCCATTCTTGTTCTGCTTCTTTTGTCAAGCCTGTTTCCCTCTGTTGTTTTTTTGTCACATTAATGCTTATTGTCCATCATAAAATTCAGAAACACTCACTTATACAGTGTGTGTTTACACACACATACAAACACATCATTGTGTGTAACATGGGGCTACTCAGTGTCTAATGGTCTAGAATTAATTGCCTTAACAAGGGACATAAATTTCCCGCTACAAATCTGTCTGCTGTTTGTCTGCAGACAGACAGCATTAATGGAAGTGTGCAATCAGACGTGCACACACTTACAGTGCACATAGGGAAGGGAGGGAGGAGAAATGTGCAGGATGAGTGAGAAAATAAATGCATAGTGGGAGGGATTTGCAGGGAGAATGGTCAGATGGGACAAAATGAAGAGATCTGTAGAGTGTTAGATGTGCGTGTTTGTGTGTGTCTGCGTGCGTGTTTGTGTGTGTGTGTGTGTGGAGGGAGAGGGCTAATGTTCAGTGTGGACCTGGTTAAGATAAAAAGACAATAAGAAGCAGTAGGGTTCAGAAGAAAGAAAGTTGGGGCCACAAACCTCAAGACACTGTGGCATGTATTATGTGAATGTTGTTGCAGAGGTTCAGATTGAGCATGTTATGTTCGGTCTGGTGACCCAATTATTTTGTATGAGTGTGCGAGTGTGTTGTGCTTGCCTGAGGCTCTAAGATGACACCAAAACAAAGAACCACCAGCTCAGTGCTGCCCATTGCTGGCAAATAGAAGAGCTGCACTTAATAACTTATTTTTGCAGTTCTATTGTGGGTTTGTGTTTGACTGTGAGCAAAACAGTAGAAAATACATAGTTTTGACCATATTGGCAAATGTAAAGCCACCCAATGGTTTTGTTAAGTCATTCTGGTAACTCTTTCCACTCCCTTTGTTATGCCTCACAGTGCTGGCATCGCTGTTGGATTCTACGGGAATGGAGAGTCGAGTGATGGAGCCAGTCGCTTGGCATACTCCCTCCGTCATGCAAACCACACTGTATCAGGGGTGGAGAAACTGGTGTGTTGTTTCAATTCAGCAATTCTCAAAATTACCCCAAAAAGCAAACGTAAAATAATAAAAATGTGACTGACACCAGTTTTTAATTGCTTTTATCTGAGTCCAGGTGTCTGACAGCGCCTTAGCCTTAAACCAGACTGTGGAGAACAACCTGGTCCAGTTGGAGACAACCTTCCAGGAGCAGGCAGATTACATGTCCATCGTCCAGAAGCTGCAGGGACAGCTGGATGAACTGATCAGGCTGATGGTGGATGTTCCATTCTGGTCCAGCACTGAAATTTCTCTGGAGGATTTGGCCCGCAAGACAGATGCTTTTGACTTTTACAGGTGAGTGTTACTGCTAACAAGTAACATGTGTTTCAGTTTGTTCTGTACCTTTTGCTATATAAAACATAAATGTAAAATCTGTACCTTCTCTCAGTCAGTCACTCCTTGAAAATATCATTTATTATAATTCCTGGTTAAAAAATATTATTATAATCCCTGAAAATTAGTTAATGGCAAGTCCAAAACCTTCACCAGCAATTAACTAGTATTCTCGTTGTGAGTGTGACCCTGGTGTGTTTTATTAGCTCAGTCCCTCAAGACTATCAACCCTTCATGTCTTTGTTGTACTTCTGTCTTTATGAGGATATCCCCTTTTTGTTTGAGACGTTTTGTTGAATTTTGTGTATTTTCAGGTGGTTAGGTTACCTGAGCCTGCTGCTCTTTGATGCACTCATCTGCCTTCTGGTGCTCTTTGGCCTGATACGCAACTCCAGAGGAACTCTCATTGGGTAGGTTTACTTAACATCATCATCATCATCATATTGTACAGGAGTCAAAGTCTTTTCAGAGTGGACAGATAAGCACACAGGTGACAGTACCTTAATACTGTACCTTCTTATCACTCAAACTGCATTAACAGGTAGCCTGGGATGCATGTGGCCACATTCTATTACATTTTTAAATGTGAATGTGTCCCGTGGATGCATTAAAAGCCTCCCACTCAGCAGTTGTCCTCTGACCCACTGCAGTTTCACAATGGGTGGAAAGTAATTTTACATTCCACAGTGCCCGTGCATCACTTTATTGTGTTTGTGGATATACATTGTTAACAATCAACAGCACATTATTTCTATTCTTGAAATGATAAAAAATCTTTTTTATCCATTTACCGGTGGCTCATCACTCAGCCCCTCTCAACTGTGTGAATCACTTGGACACATACACATCAGTGCAGTCAGACTGGATAAAAACAACATTATTTGGTAGGGTAGTTGAAAATAAATTTTTCCACGATGTATCGCAATGCAGTTTTGGTTTGGGAGGTGGAATATTTCTATTAAATTATTAAAGAAATGTTTATTTTGGTGCTGTGTGGGAGGGGGTGAAAGCACCTCTTTTAGCAATATACACTATCTGTTGCATTTTTTCAAACAACACCAATTCAGCATTGCACACACTGGTGCCCTTGTTAAGGCCCCTGCCAAGAAGCCTGTTAAGTTATTAATTGCATTGATTTTTACAGTTAAGCAATTAACAATTTCACAGGCTAGAGGGACAGACAGATGTACCTTGTTCCTTGTAGATCGATCTGACGGCTTATACTGACTGATGGAAAAAGTAGCCATGTGCGTTAATTTTAAAAAAAATTAGGAGGCAGAATTGACATGATAATCATAACCGGATCAAAGTGTGAGACCAGTGAAGATGCAGAGCCCTATCATTTGGTTTAAAGTCAAGTCAATTCAATTTTATTTGTAGAGCCCAACATCACAAACGCAATTTACCAAACGTAAATGACAGACTTGTCCTTCTATACACATTATAAAGTGGGGGAGGTTGATATAAACTCATGTGGTCACTGTTGTACTGAGAGCTGTACAGTAATAGTGAGTGGATCTCTTAGGACGGTTGTTAATCTGTCCATTAGAATGAAGACATACCATGTTGGTAAATTTAAAATTATGTTTTTGTTTTGTCCTTCAGAGTGTGTCTGTTGGGGGTTCTGACTCTGATAATCAGTTGGGGTTCTCTCGGCCTGGAACTGGCTGTGGCTGCAGTAAGTGTAACCATGGCAACATCGCTGAGCTCTGAGTCTCTGCAATGATGTAATCCCTACCCACTGCTTGGGCAAATGTGCTCAAAGGCGATGTTACTGTAGCCTAATGTGTCATGTGTGCTTACCCTGTCCACAGTCGGCCAGCGACTTCTGCGTCTCTCCTGATACATACATTACCCGGGTAACAAAGGAAAATGTTGTCATTGACCAAGGTATGTAGACAAGAAAAAACAGGACCAATCAGCACAAAGTTGCCATGTTTTAGGTTTTTTCTGCTATAAATTACAAGTTGAAACCAATTTAAATGATTTGGAACTTGTAAATATTTTTTATACTCTATTTATATATATATATATATATATATATATATATATATATATATATATATATATATAGTTTTAACTTTCATTTCTCTGGTGGTTTTATTGAGATTTTATTTGAATACAAATGACAAGATAGCAAATGACCCTAGATCCTATAGAACTGTTATTGGGTGACAGCGATCTCCACTGAATGTTAACATTCACCAGATGTTAGGCACACATCAAAATATTAGACCTGGTCTGTTTCTTTAGATTTGACTTAGAATATAATTTGGTTTTTGATTAAGGTTAACCAGTTGATTTTACCGATTATTCCCTTACTTTTCCCCTTAATTGGTGATAAATTAGTCTGTTTACTAATTTATTTGTGATGAGTTTAGTAGCTGACATGATCACACATTTTAATAATATTATGAAGAAAATGGATTACACAGTTTCCGGGACACACCATCTGCAGTGAACACTGGGTTCATCAGACATTTGAGCCATTATCACTATACACTTTCACCTGAGGGCATATTAGTATTTTTACAGATGTGAAGCTATGAAACAATCCAGTATTACATACATTATTAAAATATGCTTTGTGTATTATTCACATGTTTATGTTGATCCCTGAGAATGGTTAGTGTCTCCACTGCAACACCAAAATTATTTGATGAATTATGAATAGCATTCTGAATTCCTAAATTGATAAATGATGCAGGGAGCAACAGAACAAGCCTGGTCAGTGGATTTCTAATATGCAGATGCTGATTAATAAGCAAATGTAAACACAGATTAGACTCTGGTTTTCACACTTTCAGCTGTCTCAGGCTCACTTTGACACATTGCTTCTATTTTAAGAAAAAAGTTTGTGTGTGTATGAGTGTGTATCAGTGAGTGTATTCAAGGGGACTGTGACTGTGATTGACACTCAAGAATCTAAAAGCTCAGTAACTCCCAGAAAAGCCACAAAAAATTGTTCGGAGTACATTTTTGCTTTTTCACTTTATCCCATTATCTGATTTGTCCTCCCTCTTCTTCCTTCCTCAATTGCTCCCTTTCTCCCTCACACTCCCTCACTCCCTTTTCTGCGCTCACATAATAAGCCTTATTGTGTGTCAGTTTTTCTCTGTTGTGGAGCACAGATGTTGCCTCCATAACACCTGTAAAATCACACAACTGTGCCTGAGCCTGATTGCTTTTACAAGTATAAAGAAGTCTACAGCCTGTCTTTCATTTCACTATATATGTAAATGTCTGCATTGATATCCTGTTGATATTTGCTACTCTATTCACAGATATCCTGCAGTATTACCTGAAATGCAGCTCTGGACAAATCAATCCTTTTCAGCAGGTAAAACATCACCATCCACCTCCTCAACCTTATTGTTATTTTGACTAAACAGCTAGTCAGTGAACGACCTTAGCCTATAATGTAATACCACGAAATGATTCATGTGTTGGTATTTTGTTTGTGTGCCATGTTTTACAGAGGCTGTCAGGGAGTCACAAGGCTTTGGTGGAAATGCAGGATGATGTGGCAGAGCTACTGAGATCAGCAACACGTGATTATGCCAACACCAAGGTACTGGGCGTTTGAGTGGGAATATGATGAGAGTGTGTGACACGTGTTTATCTGGTGTATGTGGATGTACATGAGGGTGTATATTCATATTTGAGCACCTTATGTTAAACGTTAGCTTGTTTTGTTCAGGAGAGTCTTGAGCAAATCCAGTCAGTGCTGAATTCCACCGAGGTTGGACTTCACCAGCTGACTGCTCTGGTCGACTGTCGCAGCCTACACATGGTGAGTCACTCTGTTTGTTGTGTTAGGAGACATGAGAAGTCCTTGCAGAACTTTCTAACAGCTCTCCTTTGCATTGCTCCGCCCTCCTCTCTTGCAGGACTATGTTCAGGCATTAACAGGCCTGTGCTACGATGGAGTTGAGGGTCTCATCTACCTGATTCTCTTCTCCTTCGTCACTGCTCTAATGTTCTCCTCCATTGTGTGCAGTGTGCCACACACTTGGCCTGGGAAGAGGTGAAACACAAACACCCACACACATGCGCACACTGTATGAACTCGTACACTAACACCTGACCACTTCTAATGTCTTCATTGTCTGACTGAATTCAGCTGAAGGATTTGAAAATGAGTCTCTGCTGCTAAAGCATGTACTGTAAATGGATTTGCCTCCTGGGCTGTGTCCTACTGCGTGTCTTCCTGCCTGTCTTTGCATCCATCCAGTTTTCTGTTGCTTTATTTTATTGTTTTATTGTTTGCTGTTATCACTGCCAGTCTGGCTATTTTTATGTTTGTACATCTTTTACAATTTCTTTTCTCCATCTCGGTCTTGGAGCACCAGTGTTTCATTCGATTGTGTATCACTACGTTCCCCCTTCTGTTCCTTCCCTTCCCTCTCTCTCCCCGTCCTGATTTGGAAATGTTTTGGGCTTCAGCGAATAATGATGGACACTGAGGAAAGAGATCAACCCTATGGTTCGATAAACAGACCTTTCACATAACCATTTAGACAAACAGATAATTAAATGGTATAAAAGCTCTAATCTGTACATCATACATCAGTATATGTGATGGTTTTCACTTTACTGAATGCGTTGAACACAGCTGTGCATATTATAGTTGTGTTAGTGTTTGATACCTATCTAATGTCTCAGCAGGTGTCAAGCTACAATAACTGCCCACCTCAATGTTTGCTTTTAGCTGTCTGTGCTGCAGCTGCCTTTTTAAAGGGCTGCTCAGTTTAACTCTGTTTTTGTTGGATGAATGAAACACCTCCATCTAGTGGCCATTGAGGGTTGTAACATCTAGACCCTTTTGCCTCCATCTTTGAAACAATTCCAGTGGGTTGTGACTTTGTTGTTACATGAACAGTTTTCATGAACTGTCAAAAAAAATCAGGTCCACAAACCTCATGCACACATAGTCTGTGATGGACCATACACTGTCGAAGCCAGTACATGTGTGTAGCCAGAGATCAAACTTCCAAATCAGCACATTCTAATTTGATGCCTCATTGTGTTATGTTGCTGTTTTCTTTACATTTTTGACCATTTTAAGTCTAAAAATGGTTTGCCCCAACCAGCCACTTTATTCTCCTTTTTTCTTATTTTTTTCTTTAATTTCCATGGACCACACAGAGTTGCATGAATTTATCAAATAAAATTGATTCTTGAAATATTTAATAGTTTGAAGAATTTAATTTAAAATGGACAGTAAATGCCAGGAGTGAATCCTCTATATCGATAGAGAATGACTGCATGAAAGAAATGATTGCATGTTTCTGCGTTTTTAGAGAATATCCGAGTCCACTGTCTTTTTACAGTGTAATATCATGTATCACACAAACCAACAGTTACAGTGGTCTCCTATGAGCTGTGTTGTAATATTAGAGACACTAATGAAATTGTTGTGGACCTGTTTTGTAGATGAATTTCTGCCCATTTTCCTTGTCATCTTGTTCAGCTGCTTTGGGGCTGAAGGCATGGTCTTAACCAGTCTTTTGCATCAGGAGAATCCTCATAGTACAAGAGCACCTTCCCCTCTCCTAACCTTCTCTACAACCACTTGTTTACACTCTTTTGTCTCTCTCGGATCCCCCCCCCCCCCTACCTTTCCCACATCTACTCGTCATGCCCTCTTGTGCCCTGCCTTTTCCCTGACCAAATGAAGGACGGATGAGGAAGATGGAGAGGACGAGTCGGGCGCCTCGCGTGGCGGTGTGCACGATAACCTGTACCGCGTTCACATGCCCAGTCTCTACAGTTGTGGCTCCAGCTACGGTAGCGAAGCTAGCCTGCCCGCTACAGCCCACACTGTCAGCAATGCCCCCGTCACTGAATACATGTGAGTTAGCACCCACTGCCAGCTAGAGGCTAGCTGGATCAATACACTGCCTGCCCTAGGTAGCTGATGCTTGGCCCCACTGTGACCCAGACAAGCAGCAAAGCAGCGTCCTGTGATATAAGATAGAATAGTCAGGCTTTTGCATGATCTTTGTACCACAATGTCAGCCAGCAATATGTGTTCCTCAGTGAGCTACAACCCTCTGATCGAGTTCCCTTTGACGCTAATAGAAAGAGATAATATGAGATACTTGCCATATCCATCAGCCGATCAGTTTCAGTCCACAATGTTTGCATAAACCAGAGTTTTAAAAAAGTCAATTCAGATTTGCACTTGCTGTAGTAGAAGTTATTAATTCCACCCTGCTTACTACATATTAGAGTTCCCAACAGAACTATAACTGCTCTCTTTGAATAAACAAAAATACAGACGAGAAGTAACCATAAATACCTTAAATGTGTCACTGCTTGATTCTGTTTGGCTACGAAATAATTAAGCACAATAGTGTTGGCTACAAAGCATAGAAGTATAACTTTTAAAATAAGAAGGTGAATAATTTTATTAATTTAGATAGCTGTATTCTGAAGGTAAGGAATATAATAAGGATTTTTTCTTTGCTGTTTTTGACTATCTAGAAACCCAGCATGTTTAAAAATACTGAGGGCTATATTCCAAATTATACTGTAGGGTTATAGAAGGATTCAGTTTGCCATAGTTGAGCATTAGTTTACTCCTGGTGTAATTTTTTTTATTTAAGAAGAATAGCAGCTCTCAGCAGCAAAAAAGAATAGACGAAAATACAATGCAATAACTACACATCATTCTTTTTTGGAAAATTGTTTAGTAATAACCACTGAAATAAGTATTTATCTTTAAAGTAAAGTAGAGATTACTTACTATACCTAATCAAAACTAAATCAGAGTTTTAGATAATGAACAGCAGTTACTGCATGTTTACTTGTGTTTTTTGCATTAAGGAAGCACAATAAGAATATCTTTGTCATTCAAAACCTCAGTAATGTCTGCACTAGAGCTTATTATCTAATTGATAATAGGTTATTTTCAGATGAAAATTGGTCTTTTTTAAATTACTAGGACATTTGAAGATGAATTTATTATTTTCCATTTATTTTATGCTTGTAGGTCCTCACGCTTAGAAAAGTAGGGTTTTACTGAGAGTGCGTTCCAGGAAATGTTGTTCTTTTTGTGCATGGACATGAAAGCGTGTTACCTACGTTGGCCTCTAGCAGAGGTGTTTAATCCCTGGCTGTATGCTTTCAAGCTGAGGCCATTTGTCAGAAAATCAATAAGTTTTAATCAAGATCAGCTCAAGGTCAAGAGTTCAAAGACTGAGCTCCAGTGGCAGTGGGTGACTACATGCAGTAACCTCTTATTCTATAATGCAGGAGCCAGAACGCAAACTTTCAGAACCCTCGGTGTGAGAACACCCCCCTGATTGGCAGGGAGTCCCCTCCACCCTCTGTAAGTGCACACTTTTTAGAATACATTCTCCCTTCACTATCTTCCAATACCCACAGTGTTGCTGGGAAACCAATGCATCCACAGAGATGGCATATATAACTTTCTAAATACACTCAAGAAAACATAGTAATAATAAATGTATTCATATCTTATTGATAAGGTTTAGCACATGCATAGTGTGGATATTGGAAGTTAGTCCCTTCTCCCTACACCACAAGTGTCCTCTGTGCTAAATCTAGACCGGGATCATGGATCACGCCTTCATGAAGGTCATTTTGGCAGCCTGGGATCCCTTGGATGTTTCAAAAGAAGCCTGTTGTTTGTTGGATCTGCACTTACCTCAAAAGAGACGCTTGACTCTTGATTAAGTGTAATTGTTGGTTCAGTTGAGTACGCCATAGATGCAAAGCTGTTCTCTATTTCTGATGTAAAAAGTCTGGCTGGTTTCACTCTGGCTGTCAGTGAAGTGTGAGGACTTACAGAACACAAAACACCCGAATCTTTTTTAAATATTTATAGTGCTGTTGTGTATCAAGCATTTTCTTCAGTTAAAGCAGACTGTGTCTGAACTGCTGAACTGCACCTAGTTTTTACTACAAACAGGTTGACCTCTTTGGTGTGGACAAGGTGCTGCTGGGCCTGTAGTGGTGGATTTTGTCCCATACAAGCAATGAAACTGTGGACAGAATGTAGTTGATAAACATTACTCCTTACTAGTAAGTAAGGAGTACCTACTTGAGTGAACTTGAGCCCAAACTCTTAAAGTCCTTGCTCCTCCTCCCCCCCCCCTGTCCCCACACTGTGTCTATGTGTGCATTCTCTGGTCGAGGTGTGTGTGTCCCCTCTGTTTCTGTGCCCCCCCACCCACCCTTCACCATTCAAACAGCCACAGGAGCACATGATGACTATAAAATGATTCCTGCAGAGATTCCTCATGCTTTGGTAGGGCTATCGAATGGAGGGGGTGGGGGGTGGGGGGGTCCGTTGTTCATGTGCAGCACTACTACTCCTTCTGTTGTCTGCAGTCACCTGGAAACCACAGACATCCAGCTGTAGACGCTCACAAGAGACCACTAACTCATACCAGGCTAACCTACTACATCAGAACTAGAGCACTAACTTCAAACTACTGACAAAAATAAAACCGCATCTGCTAATTGACAATAATAACTCCATTCAGATTTAATAATCTCTGATATACTGAATGACTGTTGTAATAAAACACCCCGGCTGTCCAAATGACTGGTCAATCTGTTTCTACTATAACTGTTCCTGTGTATGTTTGTGTTTGCATTACATGTTGTCATCTATCTATCTGTCTATCTATCTATCTATCTATCTATCTATCTATCTATCTATCTATCTATCTATCTATCTATCTATCTATCTATCTATCTATCTATCTATCACTTGAATCTCTTTATTCTTCAGTATAAATAAGATCTGATCATAATCTAACATGTTTTTTCTCATCCTTTTTTGTTCTTCCTTCTTCTCTCTCTTCTCCTCTTGCTTCTCATTGTTTCCTGCTTTCAAAATCTGGTTGTGTTCTTTCATAACCCTGTCTTTCCTCTTTTCTCTTTCATCTACCTCTCTTCACTCTCTCTTTCTCTACGCCCGCTTCTTCTCCAATCTCTCCAGTACACCTCAAGTATGAGAGCTAAGTACCTTGCCACTAACCGACCAGACCAGAACCGACGTTCCGTTCCCAATGACCAACTGGACCCAGCCAGCCGGCCTCACCCCACTGCCCGACCACAGTCGTCAGTCCACTAGATACCAGAGCCACATCACTTCACCCGACCACTGCCTCAGTCTAGCTCTCACAGCCAATAAGACCCATCGTGGCTCTTGTCATAGCTCAACCAGAGCTATGTGCTTCAAGCACCAACAGGTTCACTTACACTGATAAACCAGAAATGACAACAGCAAGCAAGGAAACGCCAACCAAGCACCTGAGTAAAGGACTGCACTTTGAAGATCAGTGTCTTCTCCTCATCCACCATTATTCCAAGACAGTTGAAGAAGAAGAAAGCAATGTCTGCTCGTCTTCTTCTTCTTGAATGCACATAAAGATCTGCTCACGACTTGTGTCATCAAGCAGCTCACCAACCCAGAATCCTCAGCAAGTAAAGTCTGGCTCCCACTCTGCAGTTTATTCCTGTACTCTCCAAATACCTCCTCACCTCCCTCCACTGGGATAGATCTCTACACTGTCCCCCAGTGTAGACAGCTACTCCACTCTGGACTGTTCAACCCCCTGAGACTTGTACATTCAGACCACACAAACACACACACACACACACACACACACACACACACACACCAGGCACACATATGCACAAAATACACAGACACTGTACAGAGCTGTAAATAGCTTTATTCTGACTTCATGAAAAGTAGACTGTTGAATCATGGTAATGTGGTGTGTTGTGTGTTCATCATAGAAATATTTGCTGTATCTCAGACACACACAGACACACGATCAGACAGTCTAAATGGTCACTCATCTGTATAAATAACAAGCCAGTGCATCAGAAAGCCATGTTTAGATAGAAACTCTAGAGCCACATACACAGTTTCTCTTTAGCTTAACATTGTTGTCTAACTAAGACTTGAATTGTGAGCTACAAAAGTGTGTCCATGCCTCTGTACATGTTTACGTGCACCTCACTTCATGCAATTTTGAATAAGAGCCAGGAAGCCCGTGGGGGAACAACTTCCTTGAAGCTTTTTGGGAAATGGAGAAAGAGACAAGAAGGACAAGAAGGCTCAACTGGTGCCAAAAAAACTCTATAATAAATATGAGGAATGCCTGATTCTGTCCTCCTGCTGCCTCCCAGATGTTTCCAAGAAAGGGGAGAAAACCCTGGAATGCTTTCTCTGCCACTGTAAATTAAAGGGAACAGAAAAGACACTTGAAAGGGGAAGCAACGGACAGATAACTGCGACTCCACATTTTGCCAGGTGCTAAGTTCGCCACTCAAGGTCATAGAGGACGATTGGCACTGAGACATAAATGTTTTTATTAGAGCATAATGTTTTCATTCAGGGATGTGATCAGGAACATAAAAAAGAAGAAAGCAGCCTTTCATCATTATTGAATGGAAGTTCCCTAAACCCTGAAACAACACATCCCCGTTAAGTTCTGTTACATTAAGTGTTTCAAAATTAAGTTTAGTAGGTGTTTTTTGTTTTGTTTTTATCATCTGACATTCAGGATGTAATACTGTGACCAAGTTTTTTTTGTGTCAATATGCTTTTATTTTCTGAACTGGTGACTGTGGATGAACCTTTAGCCAGTAGCAGTGACATTTTTCTTGCTTTTTTTTTTTTTGTTTAATCCACATGCACAAATTCTCTTCAAGGTGACATTGTGTGATGGTGAAGCAAAGCACTGCCGGGAACACTGCCAGTGGTTTTTTTCCCCCCTCCTCCGGCTCAAACTCTATGTACAGTGTATAAAATCTGTAATTGTGAAACAGTGTGTGACATCACTGCAGCGTGATTGGCTATTGCTCTATCTCAGCGTCACCGTGTGTAAGTTCAGTGATCAGTGTGTCTGACTGGCTGAAGGCCAGATTTTACTAGTCTTACACTCAAACATACATAATGTACATGCTGTGCAGATGCGCGTGTGCACACACTCACACGATCACACACGCACATACCGCAGCTTCATACTTCATCATAAAACCCATCTTTCCCTGCTTCTGTCCTCTTTTACATTCACATCCTGTTACTGCATGTCCTCCCACTGCTGTGACATCACACTGATAACCAATGCATTATGGGTAACGTAGTAGGTAGTAGCTGCATTTCAGAGAAATCTCGTGTAGTTAGCTGAGTGAGCTGATCCCCGACATTCTGTCACCTTTCAGCCGCCATTCCTGTACAGCATTTAAATATTTTATTATTAATCAATGACCACTTCTCGTATTAGCGAGACAATCTTACATGTGTGATTTTACTAGAAAAGGAAATGTCCATGTTATGGTAACAATGCTACCTATGGTCTAGTACTTTACAGTGTGTGTGTTTTTTTGCACCATTGATGCAAACATTGTTAAGATCTATGGGACTAGTCACTGATTAATGGCCTTTCATAATGTTTTTAAACTCTTAAAACACTCTTCATATCACGACATGTTTTTTTTTTTCTCTGTCTTGTAAAAATCAAAACTTTAAAGATAAAATAATAGCTGTTTTGTAGGAGAATAATGCAAGAACAGTGTTTTTCCTCTTATTAATGGTGAATGACTCTCTGTCTTGCAATGTTTTAATAAATCTACTCCAGTGTTGTCTGCATACCTGACCTTAAGTTGTATTTGTATTTCTGTGCAATGCATTCTGGGATTAACCTGGTCTGGTTCTGAATGAATTGATTGAAAACAGTAAAAATAGAGTCAGTGAAGGTCAGTGAAGTATGTGTATGTGAGGTGTGCTTAATCCTGGTCCTAAGGATGTGTTGGAGGAAATGTCCTTCCTCCACCCCACCTGATTCAAATAAATGGGTCATTATCAGGCTTCTGCAGTACCTGCTGATGAGCTGACCATTGGAATCAGGTGTGTTGAAGCAGGGAAACTTCTAAAACATGCAGAGCAGTGGATCCTTAGGACCAGGATTGAGAAACTCTGGTTTACAGGACTTCAAATACACCTCCGGTCCAGATGTGACAGACAAACCATGTTTTTTAATGGCTGTTTTATTTTCTGATGGTTAAAACTGAGATATTAATGATGTACATGTCAAAACTGTGGTAATATCATTCAGCCTGGAATAAATGTTTTAAAAGAAGAAATTAAAGCAAATTTAACGTACCGATTCTGGCTACTTTCTGTTCAATCGTTTAAATAAAGCAGATGGGGTTAATGCAATCAAGATTACAGATTATATTCTGATTTGTTATTCTGTTATTCTAGAATTTGCTTTTGAAAGCAGATTAAATTCCCTGAAAGTATTTGTGTAGTGAAACTTTCATAGCCACTTAATTTTGTGCTCTTGTCATAACCCAGTTTATTACCTTAGAGATGCAGCTTTTATCGTTTGTATTATTGATGTGCTTATCGTTTCAAACTGTCATCTTGTGTCTAATGCAGATCAATAAATGCATTATGAATTATATCAAGGGAAGAATTAAAGGCATTAATGATTGTCTTGGATGAAAAGAGTAAAAATGCATCTATCAATCATGACTCACTGGAGGTTTAATTGTTCTAGTTCTTTTTAAAGCACATAATGAATGTGAACAAAGTATGTATTTATTTTACCTTAAAACATAAACTAAACTGAATTTTATAATTTTCTCAACCTATTATCAGTCCATTGAAGCTGAAGTCTCACAACTGACTGATAATAGTTGGAGCATTAATATTTCTTCATAAAATCAAAACGTACAGTAATAACTGTTTTGAATGAGTTTCCTGGCTCATGGAGATTGACCTCATATTCAAATTAGTCTCTGATTTACTAATGAGATGCAGGTTACTGCCCGTGTCTGAAACAACTCTGGAAGTTTGATTCAAAAGAACAACACAGATGCAGGCAAAATCAGTATAATATATTGGAAATAGTCCAAATATACAGGCAAAGAAACCCAAAAAGTCAGGAAGTGCACTCAGTAGTTTTCAAAGTTTTTATACTACCTGAAATAATATTGAGATCTTGAAATAACACCATTATCATCAACGTTAAAATACACTGGTATAAATAGGCCGAGCAAAGTCAGCTACGGACTACAGGAGGCAGATTTATTCCCAATAATAATCTCATCCTCCTCCTCTTCCTCACTTATACTTCAGACACTGGCGTAGTAAAATTAGATTAAGATGGAGCGAGAGATTAGGTGAGTCCAAGTATTATTTTGTATTATTTTATTTGTTTCTTTTTGTCTGGTCAAAATTCCTCAGCTCCACTCTGATCACATACCTTGGTACATACAGGACAGTATTTCTGATTTTCCTCCAATTTCCACCAGTGGAAGCTCACACACCACTGGTGGTACATGTACCACAGTTTGAGAACCATGGAAATATACAATACAAAATATATAGACGTGTTCAGTGGGAGAAAATAACCAATGAAAACAACTGCAGTCGCGATAGAAACGTTTGGGAAAAACTGCAAATTAATTTTGTTTCCACTTGCAGTTGCAGTTCACACGTTCGACCAGCAGATGCCACTGTCCACCGAGCATTATGAGGAGCCTCAGCGTAATTTCACAACGTCACCACTGTGTGGAACTGTTGGAGCGTTGATCGACTCTGTGGCCATGACACACACGCACAAATGTTTTTTTTTTACTTTAGTGAGGACACTGCCTAAACTAAACCTAATTCTAACCCTAACCCTAAAACCAAGTCTTAATCCTCAGAAAGCACTTTAAAGTTGCGAGGACCTGCCAAAATGTCCTCACAAGATCATTTGTCCTGACAAGTCAGTGTTCATTAAAGGTCCTGAAGAGGTAACAAATACACACACACACACACACACACAAACAGGTTTACATGACTTCAGAGGACATTGCATTGATTTACATTCATTTCCTTGAGACTTACTCTAACCTTAACCATAATTACTAGTGCCCTAACCTTAACCTAACCCTGTTAGGATCTGCTGGAGACATGTCTGTCCTCCTGTTTCCTGTTCCCCAGTCCCTTCCCTATGGCTGTCTGTTTTCCCCTTGTCAGTGTGTGTGTGTGTGTGTGTGTGTGTGTGTGTGTGTGTGTGTGTGTGTGTGTGTGTGTGTGTGTCTTTTCCCCTGCATGTTGGCTGGAGAAACCCCATTTTTCCCACCAACATCTCCAACTCACCTGCTGCACTTTATCCTGATTGCCAGCACCCACTCCTTCCTGTTTAAAAGCCTGGACCAGTCAGCCAGTCTTTGCTTTGATTGTTTGCTCTTTGTATCGGTAAAACTCAGCCTTCATGCTTATTCTTATTTTTTTCCTTTTTTGCTTTGGTGCTTCTCTTTTTTCATCTTATTTTTGCCTATTTGTTTTTTTTTTCCAGAATCACCAGCCCTTTTGTCTGTCTGCTCTGACCAGCCTGTCTCCCTCCCTCCTTTTGGTTTTTTTCTCATTCTGAAATCTGTTTTTTTACCCAGCCTAGCTGTCCGTTTTTTAGTTGTACTTGGGACTTTACTCTTTGTATTGGCATTTAGTTATTAAAGACTTTTTGTTTTAGTTTTTTGACTGCATCTGTGCGTCTGCATTTTGGGCATCTATTTTCGTCTGGCTGCCTAACTTTAAAACATGTCTTCACCTTAAAATGTATTAATTTACACTATGGGGACTTGATTTCTGTCCCCAAACTCAACTAGACAGGAGCACCTCTCTCTAATCCTTTTTTCTCTCCACTGGCTACTGATGCATTTTTGAATTGATTTTAAACTTTTAATGTTTGTTTTTAAAGGCCCTATACGGCCTTGCCCCAACCCACTTAATTTTTACTGTTTGGGAGCCCAGCAGAGCTTTGTGCTTGTCAAACCAGCTTCTGCTTGTTCCCAGGTCCAGATTTAAACAGTCAGGTGATTTGAGCCTCTTCAGTTGCTGCCCCAACGCTCTGGAATAAGTTCCCCCCTGATATCTGTGTTATCACTGACCTGGCACTCTTCAAATCCAAACTTAAAATGCATTTATTCAGAAAGGCTTATAATACCCAATAGTGCGGTGACTCTTTCTAAAATTCTTTTTAATTTGCCATTTTCATGCTTGGGTTTATGTTTCATGACTTTGTTTATACTATGTTTTAATGCTGTGTGTCAGTAATGCTTTTATTTTGTAAAGCACTTTGGTCGTCTGTGGGTTGTAAAGGGCCGTGGAAATAAAGTACGTTACATAAAGACGACGAGTCCCCATAATGTGACTGTGTAAACAGATTTACATAGGTCCCCACAACAAAAGGAATGCCGGTTAAACACACAATGGTTTGCAGACTGCTAATATTATGGCACTGACTTTATCTCTGCAGGGCCTTGTGTGTGGCTCAGTCAGATAAGAACTGTGTTGTTGTTGTTTCAGCATGTTACGTGGGTGGAATAGTGGGATCAGAGGGAGAAAGGGACAGAACCCAGCAGCTCCTATAAAAGGTCAGAGTTGAAACAGTTGAGCCGTGTCTCTTTATAATCCCATTTACAACCCTCCACACTTCCAAGTGCACAAAGAGACAACATTCAAATATTTGACCAAAAACTTTATTGTATTCAGCCATAATGTCGTCAAGCAGTCCAGATACTGGAGAGAGCGTGTAAATGCTTGAGAAGCAAAAGTTCATTATATACATTCATTCATTTAACACGGGACGGAATATTTAACTTTATAACCTTCATTTAGTTACAACGCCGACTGCTTCCAATGCACAGAAATACAGAAGACGACTCAACATGAGTCAGTTCTCAATAAAACAAAGGGGAAAATATTATAACTTATTACACGTCTGCGACTTTTTAAAACATCAATGATCCAGATGTAACAGGATAAATACAGGTGATATCCATTGTTTTCTATAAAAGGGTATTTTGCAACAAAGGCCACACAGATTTGTTGAAGGAATAGTTTTGGAAAATGTGCTTATTGGCTTTTATGAAGATACCACCAGCAGCTGGAGTTTGGATTTAACTGGATAAACTTTTACAACAGAATGCTTTTGGGATGTGGAGTTGAAGCAGATTACTTGAGTTCTCTGAATATCCACTTGCAGTTGTAGCAGCTACCAGTGGGGGCGATCTACTGCACATAGTTTACATATGCATTTACACACCCTCATTTATAAAGACAACGACCAGATTGAAAATTAATTTTTAAATCATTTCAAGAAAAGTAGATCTGTAGTTTTAGATCGAGTTGCTTTGACCAGACGAGGCAGCACTCAGATGTGAGTGGTGCTGATATTTTATCTAGGTCTCTGCATAAAAGTGAATAAGCACATGCCATTCACCGACCTGCATGATATTTTATCAATCGTGAGCTGAAATGAGCACAAATAAAACAGCAAAGTGCTCAATCATACAGTTACGATATCATACTTCAGAGGGAGGATAATACTGAACACGGATGAGATAAAACTTCAGATAAATCTGTGCTTGTGTTTCCTACACTGGAGCATGTGGAGGTGCAGAATGGTAAGAAGAATACTCACTTACATTCAAAAGAATTACTTTTTTTTTGCAGCTGAGGGAGAACAGAGGGGAACAATGAACACACGAAAAAAAACCAAAACATGTAGGTTAAATAAATAGATTTCAAGAGAAAGCGACAAAAGAATCAGATGAACTCAAATCTGGTGTCACGCTTTGGTCCAGATCAACGTATCCAGGCATCTGCTGGATGCATTAACACTGAATTCATGGTCATGGTCTCCTGAAGATTATTCAGTCACTTAAAATCATCATTACAACCTCTGTCTCATTTTATTGGTTCCAATTGCAGGAAAGGGTCTGTGTGCCAGTTGTCTTCCTCTGTTTGTCTTTGTGCACAATTGCCTCCAAGCTGATTTCCATGAATTTTTGTAGAGGGGTGACCCAAAAACAAACTTATCAAATTATGGAGCAGATTAAATTGAGAAGCTGGATACAGGCATGTTTTCTGCCCCTTTCTTCAGCATTATCATTTTTAAGCAATGGTGGATGTGTATGATCTCAGAGTATGTAAGTATGTAATTATTTGGGGTGAGAAGTCTGATGGGACCAGAAACATGAGCACTGGGATAATCAAACACCGATACCAATTTTAGTGATTCCTACATCTAAATCAAATAGTTTATATTATCTCGTTTTAAGAATTAGACCTGTTAAAGGCATAAAAATCATCTGCCAGCACATCTAAAGCTCAATAAATTAACAAGTTAGATTTTAGCTGTTCAGTCCTTTTGTAAGAGTATTTACAATCATGCTTGATTGCCCAATCAGATGTCGCCGTGCCACGTACCTGCCTCTCAGCAGTTTCATTGGTGGGAGACATTATTATACCTGACGATAAAACGATGGCCAAAAATAAAACACAGAATGTAGTTGAAGCTGACAGGACAAGGACAACTGAAGCTGAACAATGAGGTTTGGCAGCTGTGACAGGCTTACAGCTACACTTGGGGCACAAGAGGACAAAACCTTTTGAAATTAAGTCACATCAAGGAACAATTCGCCACAAGGTCAACCCGGGAGTTCAGGGTCAAAGTAATGCAACACTAATTCAGGAGTCAGCGAAGGACAGCAGTGGGACTTCATCTCTTTATCCTTCCTTTTTTTAAAGATTGACTCTGTCTCCCACCGTCTGTCTCTGGACGGCTGTTAAAGTCGCCAGGGGCTGGGACACCAAGGAGTGTCTGGGTACAACAGACAATGGACAGACCTGAACCTGAGAAAAAGAGGGAAATGAGTGTCACAATGCCTGGAAGCCACCAACTGGGTATTTCAAAATAAAACTGTGAATACAATTTGTCATGAGAACACGTACATACACACACACACACACAATGAACAAAGCCAGGAAACTTGTCATGGTAGTAAAACATACACAATCTGGAGTGCTTACATAAAGAATTCATGTACATGCTTTAATACTACAGACTTCCTGACCTCAGACTTTTTTTTTTGTTAATTTTATTACTGCCAACCCCCCCATCACCCTTACTTACAAAGTTCAATTACGGCCATTATCTCAATTCAATACACAAAAGAGGACGAGGGAGAAAAGAAGGGAAGAAAAACCCCTGAATATCAGGAAGCCCTGAGATAACATCATTTTGTGTTTTAGCCTTTGTTTTGCTTTCCTGTATGAATAGATGTTTCATGACCCTTTTTTACTGTAAATATTCACAGTGAAGGTGGCATTTCCCGTTAAGAAAGAGATCTCATAGAACCTGCACATCAAACAGGATAAATACACACCTACCAGAAATATTTATGATGTTAATTAAATAATATATAAAACAGCCAGAAAGTGAACAGCAGAGTAAAAGCAAAGCAGCCAAGTATTCATCACATAATACATCTTCAGTAAAAATAACAACTATTTGTTTTAATGAAGCCATTTGAGTTCAGATGACACTGTGGGTAATGAATTATGTCTGGAATTGATTCTAAACAAGTGGCAACTAATTGTGACGTCACTGCTGGTTTGTGAACTGTCATTTTGAAGCATGGAGTTTAAAGTCCGGCCAGATACCACAATACAACTGCATTTCGATAAAAGGGTGGAGCAACGGAAATAAGGGTGAAGCTCACTTGCTATATGTGCTTTCAATCACATTATCACCACACCACACACACGCACACATATATACATTTTTAATAACTTTATGAAGTGTAAACGGAACATAATAATTGTTGATAAAGTGGTAGAAGATGATCCTGAAGGCCCTGAATGCACCAGGACGTCATCTACCACAATAAGTGGTGCAGACACGCACATATTTTAAGCGTAGATGGCGTGACCGCAGTGAGATGAATGAACGGAACAATATTATACATGAGCGTTGATTCGGTCACCACGCATCGATCAGTGTACGGGAAGCTCAGGAAACATTAGGTGCACCCAGAGCCCTTTTATTTACGTTTATTATTTCTAACTTCATGCAGGCCAGTCAGGGAGGGTGGAAGGGCCACATATGGCCCGCGGGCCGTATAATGCCCAGGTCTGCTCTAGAGCAAGTGATGTTTTGAGTGTCTTGGTGAAGCAATTAACATAAGACAAAAAAGGCCAGGTCAGCAAACACAGTAAATCCCTGTCTGACTCGATTAAAACCCATTTCCCTCCTGTGGATATTCAATTATCTGATAA
This sequence comes from Brachirus orientalis, assembly GCA_016785285.1. Taxonomy (NCBI): domain Eukaryota; kingdom Metazoa; phylum Chordata; class Actinopteri; order Pleuronectiformes; family Soleidae; genus Brachirus; species Brachirus orientalis. The sequence continues at coordinate 5,358,847 of JAFBJR010000175.1, forward strand.
AGCTCCACACTATTGTCCACACTATCAGCTAATATAGATCTTTTAGGCTTTGCATTATGTTCCTCTCCTGCATAATGAAGCAACAGCTCTACACCTTGTCATGCAGTCACACTCATACACACACTTTTACCTTGTGGGGTCTTCATTAAGGGACAAGGGGCCTTTCACACTGACAGTGTTTCTGTTGTTTTCCACAGTGCCGTAGCTGAGGGTAGCCTAACAAAAGAACAACAAAAACACACTTTCGATATCCGTCATGGCACAGCTTATAAATGTGTCAAGTGTGTGTGTATGTACCTGGTTGTGTATGTCTGACACCAGCGCCAGATTCTCCAGGTGGGAGTGGAACAGAGCTGAGCGGATGAGGCTCACGCCAAGCAGCGCCTCCACAATGTAGCCAACAGTGCAGTCGTCAGGGAGGCGAATAAGCTCAGCTGTTGTCATGAAAGTGCCGCCACTAGACAAAGGGAGAAGACGGCTTGATGAGGAAGTAGAGATTTAATTACAGAGCTGATTTTAAAGCTCGATATCAAAGCCAGGGTTTACCTCGCCCAGGGTTTCATCTTGAGAGCGAGGCCACGGCTCAGACAGAACCCGGCTCCGCCTGTGGCGAACCAGAAACGCACCTGCTTCTGCACACAAACACACACATGTCCTATTAATTAAAGCGTATCGTGTGCTTCAGCCTTGGAACCAGTGTCCACAGTGAAGGACAAGTTGTAACATAAGGACAGAGGCCGTAAACCATATCACTTTGTGATTTGAACACAGTCTGCAGCAGTCTGCAAGGATCGTGTTAGGTTACCATCTCAGCAGTGCCGAGCTTTTCTGTGGCCTCAATTGGTCGTTCAAGGCTCGGCCGGCCGATGTAAATGTCCTCTGTGTGACTGTACTGAGACAAGAGCTTCAGGAGGGAGACGACATTCACGTAGTTGTCATCATCAACATGACAGAACCACCTGCAACACACAAGATGAGTCAACATGATGCACTTACTACTATTAATATTAATAATTAATATTAAATGGTTTCCTGTTTGTGTGGATTGCGTCTTACTTCTTTCCAGACTTGATAAATGTGTCGTACTCCAGAGCCATTTTACAGGACAGCGCCTGACGATTGTGCACCGCTGAACAGTTACTGTTGATCAGGTGATCTCCTGTTAATCAATAAGAGAAATAAATCAATGAGTCGTGACACAGAAATTGGAAGAAGGAGAGAAAGATGTGCAGAAGCAAGACACTCTACAATATGTTCACTGGTGAACAAAATAGCTGGAAGTGAAGTGTTTCCATTAGTGCAATGAGGAATGGCCTGTTGATTAAAGTGAAGTGACTTCCTGCACCTCATGGAAACACAATATTGCCCAGTCAGCAGCCTAGTTCCTGCTTTCCTGACTCTTGTACTGCAGATAACACCGCTGGTGCTACTCAGCAAAACCGCCTGTGTGTGTGTGTACCTGGTATTCATATGTTGTGGAGACCTAAATCTGTTTACTCACTCACATTATGGGAACTTGTCTTCCTTACGGGGACAAAAATCACCATAATGGAAGTTACTACATCTTAAGGTGAAGGCATGTTTTAAAGTTAGGTTGAGGTTAAGTTTATGATCAGGGTTAGGGCACAAGTTATGGTTAAGGTTTAAACAAAGTCAATGCAATGTCCTCTGAAGTCATGGAAACATGTGTGTGTGTGTGTGTGTGTGTGCTCACCCATCCTTTTCCTCAGGTCTTTGTCCTCTCCATCAGTGAACACATACGTCTGTGGAAAAAAACCCCACACACACTTGATGTTATTCCAGACACACTTCGCTAACCAGCGACGAAACAAAAACATCATCACACACGTGACACCCACACTTTTCCGCTCCAAAGCCATTTTTTTTTTTGTCCACGGTTGACATGTTTTGTGATTTCAGGTGAGACTCCACCAGTTTCCATGGTGACGCGGGACACATGTCAACAGTAAAACTGCTGACAGTATGGTTGAAGGCCGGGATGAAGGTGAGTCTCCAGTCTATCAGCAGCAGAGCAGATGGTCACTATGCTGCAGCGTTCACATGAGTATTTATGTGATGAGTGACAAGGTCGGGGGTCAGTGCGTGCTCAGGAAGCCGTGTAGACCCCATAACTTTCCACAGGAAGTAAACACACACTCTGGGAGCACAGAGCCTACACAGCAGCTTACGAACAGTCTGTTGTTTTGGACCTGTCCCCCAGGATGATCGATGTGAAGTAGAAGCAATGACTGAGCTGACTCAAAGTTTAACTTTAAGCTGTTTACACTCATATATATGTACTGTATGTGTCCATACATCTAGTTTTTTTACCTCCTTAGCTCAGTTTCTACATTATTTACTACTTCCCAGGCTTTATTCCACTAACCATTCCAAAAGACTGTGCTGAATTTGGAAAAAAGGCATTCCACTTTTGCTGCTCCTTCTGCTTCGAATCATTTGCAAAAGCAGCTGAATCATAGAGAGCTGGCCACACTGGCTGCTTTTAAATCACCTCTGAATCATGTGAATCTGGCTGTAGCTGTTGAACAGATTCACACTGGCCTGTTTGATCGCAGAAGGCTGACAATTTTATGATTCTGTATTTGATATATCGTTCAGAACCATATTTTATGGACATTTGAATGTAATAGCATGCACATTACATTCAAACGTGAATATTATATTTTACCCTGATACATGAGCTGCTATCATTCTCTACCTACCTAAAAAAATAATAGCTGCATGAATATGTCTTGTAAATATGGTGGCTTCTATAAAATGTGACTGTTCCTTTTCCACTGAGATGCAGATGACAACCTAAACCTTCAAAGACAGAGCAGTACTTCATGGGTTCCTATAGATCCAGGTCAGACAGAACATCATCACGGAAGATGCCGCATGTCTGCTGCTGACGCTTGTGCCGTAGCCTTGAGGCAATAATCAGCTGGAACAGAGCCGACACAAAGCAATAACAATAATGGCTTTGTGTTCACTTATCTGTGTATTTTCTGTCCCCTAAAACATCTCACATTGACACAATGTTCATCTGATGTGCCCGTGAATAACTTCACAGCAAAACATCAGCACATTTAAAGTTTAAAGTTGCAGCACAGACTCGCCACATAACAATGTCTGCTAAAAGTAATCAGTTATAAATGGCGACTAAATCATTTACCTATTGATTTGTAAATCAGTTTGAATGTTTTTTTTAACCAGCTTCTTAAAGCCAGTATTTTCTGGTTACATGTCTCCTCTATGCCAAACAGGACAAATTCAACAATTAATCTAGTGAAAGAGAGAGAGAGGGAGGGAGCAGCCAGCTGTGAGTTTTTGTCAGTGTCATTTTTTTCCACTCTGAGCCTCTTAAGCCCCTTGAGAGCATTCAGCTCCTGCGTCTGCACAAGTGTGAGTCTGTGAGTCTGTGATATCAGAGCAGCGTATGCTGAGCTGGGAAGGAAGGCAGAGGAGGGAGACGGGGAGGGGAACATGGGTCTTTACAACACAGGAAATGGCGGCAACAACAGCCACTGAAGCAGGAGAAAGTGATAACTCTGTGTCTGTGTGTGTGTGTGTGTATATATTTGTATTTTTTTCCCCCATTTATGACCTTTTCTGGCATAAACACTGACCTTGACAGGACCCATTGTCCTCATGGAAACAAAACCTGGTCCTAATGAGGCAGAACCTCGTTTCTGAGGAAGTGGTTACGTTTAGGGCCAAGATTTATATTGTGGTTGATTAAGGTTAAGGGTAGACCTTAACTGCAAATGCATTAATGGTTCAGGTTAAGGATAAGGTTTTGGTATGAGACTGTACGAATGAATGGAAGTCGAAACAGTGTCCCAACAAGAATAGGTGTCCAAACCTGTGTGTGTGTGTGTGTGCACGTGTGTTTACTCTTGAGATCAGACACATTTCTTACTTCCCATGAGAAATCCGGTGAGTTCCCAGGGCTTCTGTGTTTGTGAAGGTAACACTGTGAGAATGTGTGTGTGTGTGTTGTGTTTCCATTACTCAGCAGTCTTTCAGTGGAGAGGTGTGTCTGGGAAACAGGTAGAGTTACTTACACCTGGCCGTGAGAGCAGATATAGGAATGTATCACACACGCATACACGCGCACACACACACACACACACTATCTATTCTTGTTAGGACACTGCATTGATTTCCATTCATTTGAACAGCCTAAACAGAGCGTTATTCCTAACCTTATCATAACCAGTTAATGCCTATAATAACCTTAATCTAACCACAATATAAATCTTAGCCCGAAACTTAACCTGTTCCTCAGAAAGGAGGTTCTGCCTCACTAGGACAAGGTTTTGACTACTGGTCCTGACAAGGTCAGTGATTATGCCATAAAAGGTCCAAAAAGGTACCAAATCCAAGTATTGCACACACACACACACACACAAAGCAGCTGATTTCCCATACATAACCTGTATTTACATGGCAACAGTCTGGATGCAGCATGCGATGTGACTTCAGTGAGTCCCTCCTCAAACACTGAGGGTTAACTGGAAAATGAAAACGACCGCTGCGTGATCCACAGTCACGTCTGCATTCGATTACCAGCTTTGAAGACGCTGGGTGCAGCTCACCGCAGCTCCATGTGTTTTATAGCAACAGATTCGTCTTTGACTCGCACACCACTGAGATTCAGACCAAAGAGCTGCCTCTTCGTCCAGTTTGAGCTCAGATTTCTATCTGTGTGACAGAATCTTTCCCTGCAACAACATCTCCCTTTCAACTTCAGCGGTCATGCTATAATTCCTCCAAATCACAAGACTAACATTTTAATCCTCAACCTGAAAAAGATGGAAGTATTAGTAAAATTATAATGATTACTTATTAGAAAATGAGCCAGCAATATTTTTGATATTTTTTTTAAGCCAAAAAATTGTGTGTTTTTTTTTGGTTTATTAATTTGTCTCATCATTGAACATTATTGGGGTTTTGGACTGTGTGGGGGAAAAAAGGACGGTTGAAAACATTAAGCTCTGGAAATTTTGATAAAAATCATCATCTGCAAAGTAACTGCTACAAATTCATCTACTGGTGTAGACGACAAATTCAGACAGTTAAAGGAAATGGAAATATTCCAGTAACATCAGTAAATGTGGCATGCACTGGAGCAGACCACAACACGCTTTGAAATTCAACTTCCTGTGGTAGTTCAAAGCCTTGTCATGTCCAGTTTCTATTTTTAAATGATGCAGACTGATGAAAACGGCTGCAAGTCTGCATGCATCTCATTGAGAGCCAGGTTCCATTCATGCACTAGAGTCCTGCAGTATCATGTTTCCTCTTCATGTCCCCTGCTGGCATTATATCAACAAATGAGCAGCAGTGTGGTCAGCCTGTTCCCCCTCAGATCTCCCGCTCATACATTACAAAGTCCTCTATCATTGTTTTACAGTTCACTGCAGGATGACTTGATCAAAGAGCCAGTGGACCCAGTCACATGACAGGGGGGTTACAGCTCTCTGCACAAGATGAAGGGAGCATTTAGGATGCTATGAAATACAGAACACAGGATGCGTTTGCATTGGGTCTAATGGTATGAATTCATAATTACAGTTTTCCCTAATAATACTATGAGTTACACACAGAATGAAAATACTGTAAAGTCTGATTATGAAGTCAGTTTTTGCGTAAAGTGTGCAGAATACTAATCATCTTCGGATTTCCACCAGCAGTAAAAGCTCTGGTCAAATAATGTGTTTGCTTATTAACTATTAGAATTAGAGGTAGACAGATTAACCAGTAGGCTGATAAATAGGCATTTATACAAACTTAATCGGCTGATTTATTCATTTGATTATTTAATAAAATAATCTGCTGATTATTACTTGTTTATTAAAGTTGACACATTTTTGTCAATTTTATTTCTGACACAAGTCAGAAACTTGATAAATGCTATAAAGTACACTAAAACTTTTCACCCTTAAGTTCACCTAATAAAGTTTGTGGTTATTTTGTTCATAGGGGTGGGAGAAATAATCAATACAGTGAATTATAGCAATATTTTGCATATTATATCCTTTATTGTATCATTTTCCTTTACATTTCAGTCCACTAGATGGCAATATATGATTTCGCAAATACTCCCTATTTTGCGTTATAATATCATATCGCGACTTAAATATCACGATAATATCATCTATGGCGATTCCCATCACTATTGTGTTGTGTATTTAATAATATTTTTGCATTAATTCTTACGTATACTGTATATACAGTGCACTGCAGACACAAGTATCTTAATGCTGGTAATGCAATTTTGTGCATCTGTATTTTTTGGACCATTTATCATCCATAAATAACATTATTTCAGCGGAACAAAGTTTCCATTACAGAAACTGACTTCATTTATGTCCCATGGACACTAACATCACGCTCACCTGCTGCGTGTTTCTGGAGATCCAGGTGTCCAGCAGCAGCTCCAGTCTCTGCCGGTGATACCTGCTGGTTGTTTTCACTCCTATGAACAGGTCAGCGGGAGTCAGACTCTCCACGGGCCCGGGAGGAGCGCTGCTCCGCGGGGGGCCGCTCATTGCTCTCCTCTCCCTGGTCAGTTTCCTGAAATACGCGGAAAAAGCTTTCCCGCTTCCCACTACAGCTGGACGCTCCCCCGGCCCCGGCTCTCCGCTGCTCGGGTGACCCACGGTGAAGACGAGCATCCCGGTCACGAGCAGGCAGGTGACGGCGGCGGCGGCAGCAGCAGCGCAGGGTCCGGGTCCCGCCGCTGGGGTGAGCGTGGGTCTCCACATCGTGACAGTGTGGACGGAATCACAGCTGCGTTCATTGGCAAACACGGAGTCTGAGCCACGGCATTTCCACGCACACAGTTCACACTGACCTCCTTCACAGTGTAACCTCCGACTCTAACAGTCACGTTTTCTTTTTTTTTCTTTTAACCGAAAAGTTGTAAACTCCACCAGTGGGCGTGGCTTCTCGGTGTTGAACCAATGGCTGGACTGAGCGCTCAGTGTGGGCGGGGCTAAAAAGATAAATCTGTGGATCTCATGGCCGTTTGTTTGCGAGGAAGCTGCATTTTGTTGTTTATGTTGACTTAAAGTAAAAATGATGGCATCAATGAATAAATAAAACATCTGCATGAGGTTTATTAATAAGAATTCATCCAGTCATCACTCTAATCAACAATTTCCACATCTAATCGTGTGTAATATGTGAACTAAATGTGCATAGAGATTTATAGGCTACAGGCCTAACGTGCATTAAAGGGTTTTTGGCATTATTGAGTTATACTTCCATAGTAAACTTTCAACACCATGTAAATAAATTATGTTTTAAATCCCTCCCCCCAAAAAATCTAGTGTTTCCCCTCCATACTAAAGTAATCTGTAATCTGCATCCATACTTAAAACTCTTAAAAATGAATATCATGTGAACATGCTGGAAGGCTCATTTCTGAAAATACTAGTCATGAAAAACAACAGAGGTGAAAAGTTAGACCACAGATTTCTATTATTAATTGACAATAAGGATTAACTAAAGTGCCAACAGAACTTTTCATTCACAGATGACTGGAAGAACCAGAAAGACTGTCCACACTAAAGTGCAGTCCTGGAGTTCTCAAACAAAAAACAAACTCGTAGATTATTTTATACTTCTAAAGGGGTTTAATCTTCCCTGTTTTCTGGGCTCAGGTGTAGACAACTGATGTTTCTGGAGTAGATTTTTGTAGGTTTTATAACAGAAATAAAGTTGCATTGATGTAACCTCAAAGAGACACCGACTCTTCTGCACCTCTGGTCTCTTTTTGGTTAACACCAAACTAAATCTGTAGCATGGAGGTAAGGGAGGCTTTGACAATCACTGAACAGTTCAGAGAGACAGCGGGTGCTTCTACTGGTTCCAGTACACCTAAAAATTTGTTTAAAAAGGGGCCCACCCTCACGATTTGTTGTCATAGCACCGCCTCTGTCTTGTTCTTACATTTACTGTTGCTGTCTTCATCGACATCTTCTGTTTAGAGATTGTTTGGTCTGTTGGATTTATGTTAATTTTTTATTTTCTTTTATTAAATACATTCTAATATATACTTGTTCCAATAAAGCTTTATTTTAAAAAAAAGTTTGTTCACAGCGCACAAGCTTCAGTGCACACTTCATGTCTTTTGGTATATTTGCTGTGGCAGCAATGCAGCGCCATCTACAGGCCTGGGCTGGGAGTCCTTTTGGGGCGATTTTGTTTGTATGAAAACATTTCTTGAAATGCAAGGATGAGGCCTGAAAGAGAGTAAAAGCAATCAGTGCAATGTGGCACATGCCAATATCTGCATAGAGTTTCAGAGATGAAGCCATTTATGAAACAAATCATGACAGACTGCAGCTATCTCAACACATGCATGTAAATCTTCCAATAAAACATAACAATGAACAATTTTTCTAGTAAGTCTGCCAACAGCAGCTTTGACTGTATAGCTTCCTAAATAGCCCGTATAAATACATCTAGGCCCACTTTATGGATTTACATTTAAAGATAGATATTTTCTATCTCTAACATTTGTAGTGTTTGTGGCAAATTTACTGACAACTTTAATTTTGAGAAAATCTCATAGTTCTCGCCTTTACCTTAGAAATATACTCTCCAGCAATGCAAGGCCTTTTACCATTCATTGCATGCATTTTTAATGATTAAAGATAAGAAGCGGACAGATGTTGAAAAACACCGTGACAATGGTGTGTGTGTGTAGTTCTGCCAATTACACACACGTGCGTGTGCGCACACACACACACACGCACACACACACACTCACTCACTCTCAGAGGAGACTGATGTGCCAAGCAGCCAGGTTGCCAGATCCAACAACCATCTGAGGAATGTCTCCCCTCTAACAATGTGTGGTTTGTCTGCGCTCCATGTCTGAGGAGATTCCTTTAGCAAAGTCACAATATTACATTTGTAGAAAATACACATATCTATGAGTCCATCTGGGGTGTTTTTAAAAGTTTAAAACTGCGTAACTGAATGCAATAATTATAGTTACACAATTTAAAACGTTTGGTTCAAGGTTCAAGTTATGCCATTCATTATCAGCGCAGAGAATAACGAGATGAGTAGCAGTGTAATATGATGACTGATGCCGATAAAGTTTCATTGAATGTTCACACCACACTTCAGACTGCATTGGTGAAATATGAATACTTTGACGAGGATTGTTAGTGTCAGGAACTATTGATGTTGTGCTTCGTCAGAACATTCTCACATTCTGTGAGAACCAGTTTGTGTTGACGAGGAGAGGGGAGAGGAAAGACTGGCTCAAGCTCACAGACAAGATTCCACTAACTCAGATAATCTGACTTTACAACGGCGGTGAGCAGGGAAGCTTCATAGAATGCCCCCCCCCCAAACGCAGATGGGAGGATGAGAAATCTAGGGTTTCAGTGCACTGATGAGTCCTGTGGGGCTGCAGATGGTAGAATTAAACACCATAACACCATAAATCCATGGACTCAACCTGCCTGGTGTCAACACTGTTGTTGCTGGTTTAATACTGTGGAGAGAGAGAGTACTCCCTGGGCCCCTTAATTCCAATCAACCACCATTTATTTGGCACAGTCTGTTGCTGCTGACCACATGCATCTCTTTATAGCTTCACTTAACCATCCACTAATGGCTATTTCAGCGTTATAATGCGCCATGGCACAAAGCAAAGCATTAGTCCTAAACTGGTTGTATAATCATGACAATGACTTTACTGTTTAAACATAACGGCCTCCCCACTCATCGGAGCTGAATCCAAGACAAACTTCTGTGATGTGGTAGAAGAAACGACTGTGCAGCTGACAAGTCAGCAGCAATGATGACATGGAGTCATGTGAACGTGCAGGTTTTAAAGGAATATTGCCACCATCTTCATTTCAAAGTTTTTTTTGTTCGTTTTGACAAAATGATGCTTTAGTTGAGATTTCTAAGAAAACTACTTCTGGAGTCAAAAGTTTATTCATTCAAATCCTGTGGAGACAAAAATGTATCAAAATGTATCAAAATTATTTTAAAATTATTATTTTAAAAAATTAAAATTTTTTTATCCAGTGGATTCTTGTTCATTTTCTGTTTTACTTGGTACATTTTTAAACCCTCATTTTACTTCTTGAAATCATGTGTACTGTCTCATTTCCTGTTTTATCTTGAAATGCACATCTTCTCTTGTTTCTGATCACTGCACTTCCTGCTCACTTGATTATCCATACCTGTCCTGCACTGGGCCTAATTGCTCACACCTGCGTCTTATCGTTTGTCTTTGTTCCAGAATTTAGTCTCTGCTCTCGCTGGTGGTGTTTGTTGGATTGTCTGTTCAAGTCACCTGTTTATTTTCTGATCATTTTCTCTGCTGTTCTTCAGTTCAGTTCTGGATTTAGTTTCCTGACCCTTGTGTTTTTGGACACTGTGCCTCCTTTGTTCCACAGTATGTTTTTCCTCACAGGCTGTTTCTTGTTTACACATGACAGTGACTCTATTTTAAAACTTGAATATAAACAAAGCAAAGTGTTTACAGCAGTAACTCTGTGTATAATTATGCACAAGGCCTTAATATCTACTACCATGACTGAATGACAATCCTGTTACACTGCATCTGTTATGAGGTAAATGGTTAACATGCGATTTTCAACATTTTAGTCTTTGTAATGTCAATGGAAAGTACAGCTGATGCTGCTGGAACCTTTGTTTGACCCATTTAAACTTTGAACCGACAACAAGTGTTGACAAATCCCCAGATTTACATTTTATGCAGGAGAAAACATGAATATAGAACAAATTGATGTTTGTTCCCTGAAATGGATGTCAGAGATGTAACTCATAATGACCTCATGGTGGCGCTAAGAATAAAAGTCAGGGGATTATCATTGTTTGTCATACATTGCATGTAAAGATATAGGATGAATGACAGGACAGCCTCAGAAACTAAAACAGACAGCTGACAGTGTCACTGTTAATCTTCAACACTTAATTTTTTCCTAACTTCTATGTCTGAAGTAGTTGAGGACAGGACGCGTTCTAGAGATAACTAGTGTCTTTTCAGGATGGTTTAGTTAATTTTCAGAGAACAGTTGGCAAAACTGCCAAACACAAAATTCTCCAAACACAAGAGTATGATGAGGATAACAAAGGTTAAGGTCAGTGAATGCCAGTGCATGAGAGAGGTGCGACTACGACATCATTACTTTCACAGAGTAGTGTCTTCATTGTCTACACAAAATCTCAAGGGTGAGGCTTTGAGATTTTCCCACTCTGGGACCTGTTTTTAAAAAGTACAGTTTCAAGTGTCCCTAAATGCTGTTTCTGCGTGGACGAAACACCGATAGGATTTAAAAACAAACAAACAAACAAAAACTACACATATTCATCTACACCTGTTTCCATGTGCATGTGATGTTCTAGTTGTCATACGTGTCTGTAGACAAATATATGTTAATGGGCCTTTCGCGCAGCAGCCGTTTTGACATGTTTTAGTAGGGAAAACACGTGTTCCTGATCACATAAAAGATGGTTCTGTTCTGTAAGTCAGGACAGGACTGCTTTAATTATTTACACCTGTGATTTTTCCTAATGTCAAAATAGCTGCTGTGCAAAGGGCCATAACAAGAGTTTGTCTCTAATGGGACCAAAATGGTGGATTGACCCTATATTGATCTTTACAGCCAAACATATGCCTTGATTGCTTTTAACTTTTGACTTAATGTGATAAGAACATGTTGAAGTTTTACACTCTACATTTCTTGTCACAGAGTTGCCGATGTTTTATGGAGAAACGCACACTGAGAATCAATGGGTGTAAAAAGATAAGAGCCACTTACTGACTCTACTTTCATCCTAGGAGAGATAATTTAAAGCTCAATAGCAGCACTGCAAATTCTCTTCATGATGGCTTTCATTTCCTATTATTGTTTGCAATTTACTGAAATTGTTTCTTTTCATGACATGACATCTATTGCATGTCTGTCCGTCCTAGGAGAGAGATCCCTCCTCTGTGGCTCTTCCTGAGGTTTCTTCCCCTATACAAGGGTTGTTGGTGGAGTTTTAAGGATAGAGAGTGTCACTTGCTGTACAGACTGTGAAGCCCTTCAAGGCAAATTGTGTCTGTGATGTTGGACTATAAAAATATAATTGACTTGAATGGGTTGTGGCTCCTGAATGGATGTAGACTGAGGAATCTGTTGTCTAAAGTTGAGTTGGTGTGTTGTCCCCCCTCTCAGTGTGTTTGCAGCAAAATCATGGAAACACTGAAGAACAGTCATGCTTCATACTCTTCCTCTCTCTTTCATCTGCAGAAATCCCCTGTTTACCCCCGAGCTCAATCCTCTTGACTTTGATTTCCACTTCTCTGCTTCTGCAAATCTTTCTCTTTTCTCCTGTTGTTTCTGTTTTCCTTCTATTTGCTTTTTCTTCTCTTGCTGAATCTCATCAATGTGTTGCAGAATTCAGAGTGCAAGGTCATAGTTTTCCAAGTCTCGAGTTGGGACTTTTACCCAGTTTCATCTCACACTGCATTCTCCATGCACTTGAAAACTAATCTTGAGCTTTCACAGCCACAATGTAGCACTACACTGAGATTAAGTGAAGATCTACTGCTGCACAAATGTGGCCATTCCTGCAAAAGACAAGACAGGGATCTTTGAATGGGAAGCAGAACAAACAATAAGGATGCTTTTCTCCTTTCTGTGCCTGTAGACCACATCTGAGCAAATGAACAGGGTTTGTGGCTATCATGGCATCAGGGGGATTCTGGTTCACAATGTGATATTGATTAGAGCCATTGTTCTCAAACTGTGGTACGTGTACCACCAGTGGTATGTGAGCTTCCTCCGGTCGTACTTGGAGGAAAGTCGGAAATACTGATCTACTGTATAACAGGGTATGTGATCTGGAGTGGAGCTGAGGAACGTTGACCAGAGTGCATAGAAAATGAAACAAATAATAAAATAAATTCACTAATAAGAATCACCTTATCTCTTGCTCCATCTCAATCTAATTTCGCCAGTGTCTGAAGTACAGTATATGTGAGGAAGAGGAGGAAGATGAGAGGACAACTTATCTCCTGTGAAAAAAAATCTGCCTCCTGTGAAAAGTCTGTAGCTGACTTTGCTCGGCCTATTTACACCACTGTATTTTAACGTTGGTGACAATGGTGTTCCTTTGAGAGCTCAATATTTTCTCAGTTGTTACTTGGTATAAAAAGTTGGAGAACCACAGGGTTACAAAAAACATTAGGATTAGGAAATAAATCATCTGCCTGTGGATTTGAAAAATGCCTTTTGTTGGTCAACTCAGCTTAAGGTCCAGAATAGCATCAAGAAAACACTTGCACTTGAAACTGCTCCTGCAGTATAATCAAACTCTGCTGTCAAACAATTGTTTTCAGTTGCCTTCTTCATGTTACATATATCATTTCAGTTAGTAGATTAATCCTTTCCAACTTTTTATTATATATTATATTAACCTGATCTCCAAGAAAACAGGTCACTCTTTTACTTGCAAACAAAGGAAAATGTTACATTTGTCTATATTAAATCAAAAAACGTTTGTTACTATGTTTTTGGCAAACCTATCATGTCAACATTTCTAAAGTGAAGTATTTGAGTCAAATTCTCACCCACAGGTGTCAGAGAACGAGACCAGTCTGCGCTCCATTCTCTCTGATTTGCTGCCATGATGGTGACGTGTATGATTCTGTCATAGTCCAACTTTGGGACACATTTCAAACTTCGGGTGATTTAATGGGGGTCCGCATGTTTAGACACAAACATTTTGGATTATTGGTTAAAGCTACAGGTGTTGGTGTTGCTAGAAAATGAGGTGATTGTTGAATTTTATTCACAGTGTGTTTAAACATGTTTTGGGTTCGTGGCTCTCTGTCCTGAGCTCCTCATCAGATGTGCATTGAAAGAACAGTCTCTCCAATTCACTGTTGATATTGACAAACATTTTATGAGGGTTTACTGTCCAACCCTTTTAGTCTCTTTATAATATTTAGCAGGAAGGATTACTTTACACTGACAGGTTATTATTAAATTATTGATGAATAACACCCAAACTAGTCCTGACAACTGTACGTTAATGTCAGAATAAGGGCAAATAAATGTAAGTCTTTTGTAATCTGTCCAAAAATGGATGTGCTTTTGTGTGATTATTTCTAACTTGCTCTACATTGGAAGACAAAATCTAGACTAAAATGAATCAACTGGGGACAAATCTGTGACCTCAGTTTGGAGAAAGTTGATATTTGGGCAAGTGGTGAAAGTTAGGGTCAATGGGTTAAGCATGTAGTAATTTTGGCTTTGGTTTTAGGTTATGTTCCGAGGAAATGAATATGACTGTGTAAAGATGGCGTATGATGGTTCTTGTGTTTCACATGTCTGTTTCATACTTAAATGCAATTACAGGCACATTAGTGATGAATGATTTTAATCAGAGACTTTGTTTCTTCTTCTTTATTAATAAACCGACAGAGAAGAGGATTTTCTTTTCACTTGAAAGGTTTCACAATTTGCTCTGTGTGTCACTACAACAAGAGGTCTTGTCATCTTAACGAGGATTGTACAGTCATGTGTTTTTCATTAAAATACTTACTTGTTTGAAAGAATCGATGGTTTGAAGTTGTTTGTTGATTATAAGTGTGTGTGTGTGTGTGTGTGTGTGTGTGTGTGTGAGTGAGAGAGAAGGATAGTGGTTCATCTTGGTTCTGTCTCACTCTTACTGTTGTTTGGAGTCTGATAGTTGCCTCAGGTTCCCAGGAATGAGGAGGAACTGTGTCAATAATGGCCTTACATGGTGGATGATGAGGCCAGCCCTGCAAGTGTGGTGATGATGAAGATAAGAAATGCTCGGAGCACCATAAGTTTTCCAGACTGCAAGTCATGATCGTAGGATTAATTGAAAATAGAAATAAATCTTTTTGGATGACTTGGTAGCTACTTAGGGAAAGCTGATTAACTCAGACCATGTGAGTCCATTGAACAATATCTCAACTGCACATACCACCCAAAATGTGTGTGAGAGATTTTTTGTGTGTGTGTGGGTCAAAGTCGCCTCATTGGAGTCTACGATCTGCAGGGGAAGTGAAGTCGAATTGCTGATTACAAGATTTCACAGCAGTTAATGAGTGTTGTGTGTTTGTGTGTTTGTGTGGCATGGTGCGCATGTGTTTTTGTGGGCATCAGAGGCAAATTGAAGACGGACAAATTAGGTCTGATGTGACTTTAACGGGCCCTGTGATGGACTGATCACCTGTCCAGGGTGTACCCTACCTCTCGCCCTATGTCAGCTGGAGTTAGGCACCAGCGCCCCCTGCGACCCTCAGTGGACAAAGCGGTAGAAAATGAGTGAGAGTGAGTGACTTTAACGGGCTTGTTGAAGAAATAAAAGGTTTTGATTAATAAACACAAAATATATGGATGTAAAGATAGATTGGAGTTAGGGAGGAAGTTGCTTAAAGGGTAACCAAACCCCCCTCTTCTGCAGCTAACTCTGGTGCAGTACCTGATTTTGAAAATTTGCAAGAAATAGGCTGAGAGCTGAGGAGTCTGGGCCTCACGCTGATTAGACAAGACAGTGATCAAAGAACCATAGACTCCAGTAGCCAGTGGCAAATCTTGAATACAGCAGCAGATTTTTATCACATGCATTATTTCAAAACTTTACACTAATAGCACATTTCTGTCTGAAATGGGGTTTTAAAGAGGTGTAAACGCAGCACTGACGTCCTATGTAAAATGGATAGGATTGACTGGGCTCTCTTGGTTGCCACCACATCCTGAGGGAAACATTTGGCAGTTTAGCTGTTGTTACCTTGGGTAAATCTGTACATTAGTGTGTGTTTAATTTAAAGAAAATTGCTCTGGCTGGAAATTGAGGATTTGAACGGTTATGAACTACTCAAGTTTGGAGTAGACCCATAACCTGCAGTTATCCATGAGTGGCAACTGCTTTCAATCACACTAAAAGCTACACTGAAAGATTTGATTATCTACCAAATGGATGTCATACTGTATTAAATAAGCTCTAATGATTGAGACAGTACACTGACGTGCTATGACGTATGGCTTGGAGACGGTGGCACTGTATAAAAGACAGGAGAAAGAGCCGAAGATAACAAGGAAACTGTGATATTGCCCATAAAATTTGTCATTACAAAATGTTTTACTGACTTATCAAACAATTGGATGTACTGTCTACATGTGTATCTGCTTGTTAATATTATAAACTGCTGTGTGTGTGTGTGATGTGATAAGATCTGTGTGGTAAAATGGAAGCACCCTCGGAAAAAAGTGCAGCAATAGATGAGTTGTACTAGGGCAAACAGGGCTGTTTGTTTTCAGAGTTTGATTCATTCATTCATGCCGTAGTGCGTGGTTAAAATTACAACAATGTAAAGCAACACATGACACCAGAAAAGATTGAGTGTTGACCCATTACCCATATATATATTTTTTCTTATTACCTTTTTCCATTTCTTGCAATTGCCGCTTTCACAATTGCACCATGTACTGCACAGCAGGCCCAACACACAGTACATTATCACTCAGTTCAGTGGTTGCGTCATGATAATGAGTATGTGTGTGTGTGTGTGTATGTTCAAGTCTTACAGCAAAAGCCACAAATAGGGCTGCAGAAAACAAATCATGGGGAGCAGAGGAGGGGAAATTAACTGTTTCATTTGACTCCAAGCCAACAGACATGTAATAAATCTAAATTAAAAAGGGGGGGAAGGTGAAGGGAAAGTTATGACACGATAAATGTTAAGGGGAGAGATTCCCAAGACATGCATGCATTGATAAATGCTCCTTTCAGCTGAACAGAAACACATGTTTTGTGCCCTAGTCTAACACATTTGGTATATTTATAGCTGTCCATCAGAATTGAAGACAAAATGTAGGTAATTTGAACAATTGTGTTTGCCAGCTACCAGCTCGTCATTGTAGTTTAATGAGTAAAACCATTTGACATTACCTATATCAGAAACTTTCCGCCGGGTAAGTTTTGCCTCAGCCAGCTGCTGCCCTCACTCTTTCCCCTCAGTCTCCTGCTCAACATCTGATTTGTTCCTCCTCCCTCCAGTGACTCACCCTTGACCTCTGCTTTCCTAGTCCCTGAAATTCATACCGTATGCTCTGCCCTCCAGCAACACACACTGATTTTTCCCCACACGTTCAGCCACTTTAACCCCATCGTCCCGAGACTCTGTGAAATCTAGCCAACCACCCAAAATCCATGACAAATGCAGGGAAGCCTCTGGTCTGTGTGCGAGGCCTGAGCCCGTCACAGTCACGGTCATCATCTGAAACGGTAAAGTGAATCTGTTGAACTGATATGAACCTGAAATGGGTAAAAGCTCCATTCAGCTTCTGTTGCGATAACCGTGAATGCAGCGTGTCTTTGTTGTGCCTTTTAACTTTAATTCAATTTTTAAAAAGCCTCATGACTGCATCTACTTTGCTTATGCAAGAATTTGTACCAATCATAGCTTACACTTTTAAGTTTTATAATTATAAGGCTAAATGGGAATATGTCCAAAATGTTATAAGTGAAGTGTACAGCAGGACAAGAGGATGAAGAAGAGTAAAAAAGAAAAATAAAGCAGCAGATCAGGTTTTGTTAGTTTCTGCAGAGCAATAAATCTACAGCTGTTATTCAATCTTATAAATACATATCTGGGCAAAGTGTCTGTCGGCCCACAGTGTGTGAGAACTTAATTCTTCTGTCTAAAAAGGATTCTCCAAGTGACCTCCCTGTGATGTGTGTGTGTTGTAAATGTGGCTGCATGGGAACATGGAACCCTATACATCCATATTATGTCATGCTATAAAATGTACCAAAATAATAATAATAATAATAAAAAATCCCCCTACAAATCATAATTCAGTAATTAAACAGAGAAAACAAATGAAACATAACTATGCATCTGAAGACAAATTACAAAGTCAACATCATAACAGCTGGAGCCTCAAGTCAAATCTCCCCGACATCTTTGATTTGCCAAGAAGCCCTTTTATATTTATCACATCGCTTTATAATTAAAATTGTTAAATGACACATTAAATAATGAATGATATTTGGTTATGTGACGAAGCCTGAAGGAGTCAGTTAATAGTCTAGATTTTGCTGATAAAGCTCCTGTTGGTGGACATAAACACGTTGGAGTTGCATCATGTGTACAGGATCAGATACAATGCTTTCGGTGTATAGTAAAATACTAATTTGGAACATCTGTTGGGACTGACAGTAATATTAAAGAAAGATGGTATTTCTCTTTCAAAATGATTCAAAAGCTTTTTGAAAATGGGCTTACAGTTTCACCCTCAAACTTAATAAAAAAGCAGGATTAAGGAGCATTTTTATTAATATAGACAATTGAAACATGTACTGATGGATGGTGTGAGAGACGTATTAGTAATTCAGTCAAACTTGATGTCAGTTTACTGGTTTAAGTGTGCAATGAAGTTTAATAAAGAACAAAGCCCCTAAACGAGCAAGAATCTGTAACAGATATGGAGTCAACCCAACTGCAGCAAACTCACTGCTGGAGGAATTCTCGCTGTCCCAATGAGGACTGGGTGTGGATCTGGACCTTGAGACTGAGTCGGAGGCGATCCGGCAAGATGAACCCGGCAAGGCGTGTGTTACGTCTGAGTGGAAACAGGCTGAGGGCCACCCAGCCAAAGGCCGATGAGGATCAGGAAACAGGCAGGCAATACTCGTAGTCAGTGATGGAAGGCTGGTGGATTTACCAGGGCTGAGACATGAAGCAAAGGTTGGAGGCAAGTGGGGTCGATACCAGGTAAACAGTCCAGGAACCAGTGCTGGAGGGTCAGGCATGAGAGTGAAGACAATCTGGCAAAGAGTTAGTGGAGCGAAAATTTGTGATTTTGCTTGAAGGTCCCTGTTGCAGTGGTTAGCATTGGTGCCACACAGCAAAAAGGCTCTTTGAATCCTCGGTTTGAGTGAGATTCTCCGTGCAGAGTTTGCATGTTCTACCTGTGGGTCCCATGTGTCGATACTTCATTTTTATCCTATTGTAAAGACATACAGTTTGGGACTAGACTTTAAGTTAATAAATGAACCATATATGGTTAAAGCCATACATGGTTGGTTTGCTCAATTGTCTATGTTGACTCTGAAATAGTTGGCAACCTGCCCAGAGTCCTTCTTCTAACACAATGTCAGCATGGGTGGTTTCCAGCTAAAATCAGTATGTCAGTCCACTACCATAGGCAATAGTCCCATGTCATTTACATATACAGTCATTGTGAAGTCTCAATGTTGCCACTCTGCTGAGACCTTCACGTTTCCTGACGAAGCTGACCTTGAAGAAAAAAAAAAAACCCAGCTCTGTCCCCACAATTACAGCTAGACAGACTCATGTTTGTGCCTGGTGTGTATGAGGTGAGTGAGTGATACTGACGCCTCAAACATGGCAACGCATTAATGTGCCAGGACGAAAAGGAGCTGACACCTTTCAGTACGTTTCCTGACGAAGCTGACCTTGAAGAAAAAAAAAAAAAACAGCTCTGTCCCCACAATTACAGCTAGACAGACTCATGTTTGTGCCTGGTGTGTATGAGGTGAGTGAGTGATACTGACGCCTCAAACATGGCAACGCATTAATGTGCCAGGACGAAAAGGAGCTGACACCTTTCAGTTTGTGTGAATGTGAATGTGGTGGACGCAAAGTCTTATCTTATCAACCAGACCTGGAGCAGACGTGTGTCCCCTCAGTCTGACACCAGCTAATCTGCCCTCACACGCTGCCAATTACATCCTCTTTATGGACTGATCTCTCGCTCTCTCTCTTTCCCACTATATTAGACAGGGTTTGGGATTTTTTTCAAGCAGGGCTGTGAGGTGGTGGTCCAGATCCTGTATACAGGTCAAAATGCTCTGCTGGTTCCCTGTGCTGAGAAGCAGCCATTGCACACGCGTATGATCTCAGCAAAACATGGCAGTGACCAGGGAGCAAAAGTTGATTTAAAGAAATTTAAAATGGTCACATGGCAGAATAATGGCTAGCATTGTTGCCTTGGCCCAGGTTTGTGACCTGGTTTGACTGAGGGCCTTTCTATGTGGAGTTTGCATGCATGTTTGCAAGTATGCATGTGGGTTTTCTAGTTTCCTCCCACTGCCCAAAAAAAAGGTTAACTGGACACTAAATTGACCATAGGTCTCTGATTGACCATTGTCTCTGTGTAGCTGCCTTTCACCCTTTGTCAGCTGGGATTGGCTCCAGTAGACCCTTATATGGAGGATACAGTGGTAAACAATAAAAATAGCTCACTTAATATCTACATCAGCTTAATTTAGTCATAATATGTTGTGACATGAGAGTCCATTGACAAAAACAGCAATTTTATCTCACAGGTCATGGCATTTTGTGGTCTATTGCTTGTGTACGTTTGAACCACTTTAATCATCATTACACAACGGTTTATATTGAGCTACAGTGCTAATAAAAGTGGCAGTAAAACAGGGAAGGGACATTTTGATATCTCGTTAAATTTTAGACACAGTTGGAGGAGGAAAATAATATAAATCATAATGCCCAGGTTGGAGTGGGTGGTTGTGGTGAGTTATCTGCACGTTCCTGCTTCCCTGCAGACAGCGTTCATGACTCACGGTCAAAGTGCTTCCTCTGCTTTGATTGGCATCAAACTCTCCTCATTCCACCTTTGCTCCAACATTTTGACAATCCTACAACAGAGAAATATTTGATAAAAAGGAGTACATTTTTTTTTTGAAGGAGGAAAAGTCTTGAGGTGAAATCAATCAGCTGTAAATTGCTGTATTTTTGATGGATCTTCATAACTTCAATTTCTTTTCAAGTGACATGAAATGGGCAGTAGGGTTGATTTTTGCTGAAGTATGAAATGCTGCAACAAGATCTTCATTGGAAGTGCATCGTATCAAGTTTAACTCTAAAACATTTGCAGACTAGTTGGTTTATACTGAAAAGATGAGTGAAACGTATTGCTTCCTTTAATGCAAGAAAAAGTGGAGTTCAGAGAGGAGGGAGATCAAATCAAGTGATAGCAAAATAATCGCAAAATGATAGCAAAATAAATCAAAACAGTGTCTGTTCTGATGAACCAATGAGTCGGTGTGGGGAAAACAGAGAGTATTGCATGCATGCACACACACTCTGATATGTGAGCTCATACACCAACACAAAATCAGCTGCCCTTACAGTGCAACACTTTCCACTGTCACCGATAAGCAAACAGCCCAAGGGACACGTCCTATTTAGCATTGTATATAAGTATACATCAAACGCTAAAATCTTTAACAGCAAGAGAAAAAAGTTTTTCTGAAACCTTCTGTTGTGGCCATTTAAGGTTTGATTCTCCCTTGAGCTTGAACATGATGAGAAGAGCTGGTGGGAAATAAATATAAAGGAGCAGATCCAGAGGTGAAACTTTGGTCAGATTAAAATAATCCACACTTTCTCTGAGACCATATTGGGTTTGTTCTGTTCACTTCACAGCCCTGTAGACAAAAGCTGCTCCTTCCTCCAAATATTTTGAGTAGTTTTATTTGAGCATGCTCTCGAGAGCAGGATTGTTTTATCCAGATGACTCCTGAGGCTAAACTGAGTTTACTGATGAACTGCACTAGTATTTGTTGGAATTTACAGTACATACAATGTGATCACCTGGTTCTGCTTGAAGCTACGTATCATAACATGCAAACTGTCACCTCTCCCTCACGGCTATTACTGAAGTGCCATCAAGTGTCTGCTCATGTTATCGTGGCTCAAGTGTCCAATCACTGCATTTTTACCCGGGCACATAATGTCTGTCGTTTGTGAACCTCCAGTCAGATTAAACTAATCCGCACTGCTGCCTTTTCCCTCAAAGGTCAGAACTGTCAAAAATGTTTTGTTCTTGGTCAAGGGCACAATTTTTCATGTGAAAGGTCAATAAAGTTGAACCCTGTTAAGAAGGCTTTGCACTGATATGCTTCACTTCTACAAGTGAATCCTCTGCTGAGACATACGTCCTTGCAAGTGACAAAGTTTTGTAGGATTTTCTGGGACATAATTCTAAAGTCCACAGCACCTTTTAAATACTACACACCAAATTAAGTATTCCAAAAGCATTGTAGCTTTTGTCTAGGTGTGCAGAGCTGTAACAGTAAAGAGAGTGTGAACTTCTCTCTTTTCTTATATTCTCCAGTTCAGTGTACTGTATTTAATTACTGTACCTCCATACAGGAGAACGTGTTTTCTCCTGGGTCTGTTTATTAATGATGAGATGACACAAAAACTACTGAACAGATATTCACTGCAGCATGGAATATGGGAATAATCCGCTGGGAAAAGATGCAGAATACGGGGCAGATATAAGATTTATAAAAATCCAGTTAAAGCAAAGAAGTTTCTACGTTTGAATCCCCGTTTGCCGAAAACCTTCCAGTGTGAAGCTTGTATGTTTGCTTGTTTTGAACGTGTCTGCATGAGTTCTTCCTCCCACAGAGCAGCTGACACAGCTCCAAAGATGAGCCCGATAGATAATGACTGGATGGAAACGTGGCCAAATATTTGTCCCCACTAGATGGTGCTGTGGCATCTTTCTGTAGCACATCACATTCATGGACATAAATCCTCCAAGGCATGTCTAGTAGTTTTTAGCCTGCTCCATCCCTCTTCACCCCACCCCCACAAACATGCACAAACACACACTGCATGTCCTCAGGCTTCTCCTGAGGGTGGTGGGTCTTGGGCTGTGTTTGTGGGGGTGGGGGGTGCTGGTGGTCAGCTGATGTGAATCTACTCGACCACTCCTTACTTTACTCATCATGCAACACATTCATCTTCCCCATGCGTGAACTGAACAGAGAGTGGTTGATGTGTAAGCGGAAGATTCATCTTGCGGTGCTTGGGGAAACGTGCTCATTTCTTCTGCCCCTTCCTCCTTCTCTTTCACCCACATACGTGCACATACATCCATGTCCCTCTCTTGTAAATCGAAACCCCTCTGGCTTTCTGTGTCAGAGTTGTTTCAGAAAGTGCCTGGTGAAGAAAGGATGGGATAATCTACAGCCTGTAGCCAGCAAATGAAAGTGGCCCATATTTTCCCTGTGACGTCACTGTTAACTTGTTGTGTGTAATGGAGATTCAGTTGAGGTGAAGAGTTCATAGATGAGTAAAAGAGTAGAAGTCATGGCTGCTTGTATTTCCATATTACCCTCATTATACAGCAGGGATCCACACATGAAAAGGATGGTGATGCATACAGAAGAATCACCTGAGGTGGAGGAAGAGCGAGAGAGAATGCTATATTATCCTCAGTTAAGCCCTAATTACACAATTAGCAGTAGATGTATTTAATATGTGGTTAAATTTCCTATTTCTAGAAGCTGCACATTTATATAGTCACATGTGAAGAGATGTTCAAGAGATGCAAACCATTTTACATCAAACTCTGCTTTTATTCCGCCCATGTTTTTTAGGTTAAACAAAAGATTTTATGTATCGAGACTTTGATTCTCTTGTTTAAACTTTAAATCATTTGTGCATGAGCATCTGGATGGAGATGTGAGGCGTAAGATGAAACATGTGACACTAAAGGTGGAAGCCGTCATGGTCCTGGCTCCTTTGATGAGTGAAGAAGCCTCAACAAAGAGTACATGCTTAGTAAACAATTACTTAATTGGGGCACAATGATAAAGGGATGGTTCAGTATTTTTTGAAGGGTGGAGTAATATTGATGTATTGATATATACTGATCAATTTCACTGATTTTGCCTGGCAGACCGACGCCAGCTTTCACGGATAACATGGCTGTTGTCAGGGCGACAAGGAAAAACTGATTTTAGCCACTTAACCAAAGGCTCACCTGATGAAATCCACATCTGCTCAGGTCTGTGGTATCTTCAGAATGTGTTTATGTCATGTTTCCTGCCAAACTTTTTCGGGTTGGATACTAAAGTATGTAAACCATGCAATCTCCTGTGCTGTAATCCGTAGAAAAAATCTTTAAAAACTAAATTCTCATCATGGCATGCAGAAACTGTAAATGCACTGCTACGTCCATCAGTAAGTTCAAACCCTTTGTTTGGATTTACCTAAATGGTACAAACCAGCAGCTCCTGTGTCCTTGTGAGATAAAATCAGATTTTTTTTCCCTGACTCACTGTGACGTTGTTTTGAAGCTACATGTTTTGTAATGTGACAAGCGCCATCTAATGTAAGTTTTTGGATGAGAGGCTGGAGCAGTTGTCATAGTTAGAGGTGGATTTTACTGCTGCTGTCTATCACACCAAAAACCCAACTCATATTTAATGACTTTCAGTGAGACAGTGACTTAATTCAAAACAGGTAAACAACACGGGTTCATCAGAGAGAAGGAGGAACAACCAAAATTATAATACTATTATCAATAAATGTAGCACAGTTAGCCCAGCTTTCAGCTTGTAGGCAAGAAACAGGTCGCTTTCTGTGAAATGTCACTTTTCAAATGTATTTTTGTGATAAGTATTGAAGGGGATTCCTCTTGCTGATCACACACCAATCCTGAGACTAGCCACATCTTTAAGCATATCTTGCTTTACCATCTTTTTGACTTTAAATTCGACCATAATTTACAAAATAGAAAACTAGTAAGTTAATAAGTTAGAAATATTTACGGATGTCATAAAGCAGGAGAAGTAGACTGATTTTCTCATAAATGTGCATATGTTTGCCTCCTGATGGACACTATGTCTATTATTTGCAAAGCACAATTTAAGGTTGCTGAGAATATGAGAGAGAATATACAAACTCTGCAGAGGAAACCCATGGATTTCTGATGGTTTCCTGAGAGCTACTAGACCTAACCACTGAGCCACTGCACAGCGTATGGCGTAGAGTGCTCGACTACTGTACAAGTCACTTCCTCTCCCTGTATACCAGCCGCAGGGTTCTGTATGTGATATGAGCGGCTCTGTCATCTCACGTTAGATGTCTCTCCTTCTCATGTGCGGCAAAACCTGCCAGTTCAGTATTAAACATCTACTGCGGAGGAAACATGATTTAAACATGAATATTTCTCAACTGTAGTTCAACAAGGACATGCAATCCATGCAGACCAAGAGTCATACACCCTCATTCTCACTCTAACAAGCATTCATAGACGTAAACGCAAGCACGTTAAAAGAAGGTTGAGTGACAACACGAGTTAAGAAGAAATGAAATATTTATGACGCAAAGCAGCCGATCCAAGAATTGCTTCTGGCTCAACAAGTAGAAGCACTTGATTTCAAAATCATCGGTTTCCCCAGTAAATGAGACACAACACACATGGCAAGCAGTTTTAAAATTTAGGAGACAGGATATTTTATTTTTCAAATCTACAGTTACAAATATCTGCAATTCAGTTTTACTAGTCAAAATGATGTCACTTTTGCCATTCATGTATGTGATGTTGCTGTTGATGTCATTTTAGGTGTCTCTAATTCCAGTTGTACAATGTCATTATGACTAGTCATAATTCAAGTTCAAGATATCTTTAATTATCCTCAAATGAAGATATCTACCCTGTCCTTTTTAGATATTTAGAATCTAAGAATTTAGTCAAAAACTAAAGCCCATTTTGACAGTTGGTCACGAGCTTACTAAAAGGAAAATAAAATCAGTGAATGTCAATTTCATGGTGGAGTTACAAGTGTAAAATATTACCTGCAAAACAGAATATCAGGGTGTGGACGTGTGTGTGTGTGTGAGAGAGAGACAAACCCATTTTTTTTGATGAAACATTGAGTTGAAAAAGGAAAAGCTGTTCATAAATCTAAGAGGAACAAACAGTACAAATGGGGACATTCTGACAACAATAACATCCAGACTATTACCACTGTTCCAACACCCACACGCCACACTGGCAATAAAGTTACTGCAAATAAGGAAAGAGAAGAAAATAGAGAGGAAAAAAGCCATAAAAACACTTATTTAATTTGTTATCTCTGTCAAGGTGTTCAGTACATGTCCATATCAGGGAATCATTAACAACAACAAACTCTAATGAAAACAACTACACAAGACCTTTAAGAGCCATTATAATATGTATCACAAGTACATTGTTGTCTGTGACAGTAGTTGCGTCATTTGTTTAGTTTGAGCTGTTTTAGTGCATTAAGTTACTTAACGATGCAGTTTGTAAGAATTATTGACATTTATACAAACAAACCTAAGAGTGGATTATTACCTATCTGTCAATAAACCTTCCAACCTTTAAATTTCTATTCTGTTTATTGTCGTTATTGTCATTGTTATTATTATCATTATTATGAAGACAAGCCTTCCACTGCAGATAGATACAGACATATTTGAATAAGTTCACTTATTAATTAGTCATCCCAGATGAATGATAAGAAATGATGGGATTATTACAGGAAGGTGTGACTCTTAAATCACCGAGTATTTAAATGAGCTTCATCTTCACAGACACATGATTTTAACCTGTCTGTTTCTACACAGTAGATGATGATAATGTACCTGAAAGTTCAGTAAATAAAAAATGAGCATCGAATGGAACTTAGGCGTCTACTTTGGCATGTCTCTGTACCACTTTGTTTCCAATACCAACATCACAACCAGGTATCTACTGATACCGATGTTGGTCCATTTCAGTTATTTTTACTTCTTTTAAATGACCAAGCTGTTAATAAACATTTGTGCTGATGCATTTAACATCTCACCATAACCAGCTATTTCAAAAACATATTTCAACTGTGTAACAGATATTTTGCTCCTACAAAGAAGAATTCTTAATTCACACGTTTAGTCTGTACTAAGTGAAACAACATAGTCTTTGGATATTACAATATCCAGTGATTTTGACCAGTATTTGAAAGCCACTGATGGGTATCGTATTGACTTATACTTTGTTTCTCTCAAACACTGACATCAGGAGTGTTGCAGGCAGCAGAGGAGCCAGGATTCATCCTGGACAGGTTTAATATCTTAAAGATCTTTATATATTGACCCATTCAATATTGATCTTTCTATATTGACTTAATAGTTAATAGACAAATCTGGAGGTTGGAGATTTTTTAGTGCAAAATTAAGAGTGTGAGGGACCACTTTGAAATCTGAAATCCTCTGATCTGAAGTCCTGTATATATCTAATGTCAACATGAGGATATGAAAATTGAGTGCAGAATAATCAGCCCCCTTACATGTGGTTATTACAGCCGGACTCCCTGTAATAGTTGAAAGGTTTAGCTTCACAGCAAAGTGCCCACTCTGCATCAGCATAAATGACAATTTGCAAATTAAAGTGCAAATACTCAAATGTTAGGACTGTGTGTTGACCGGTTGACTCTGGGTACTTATGAAATGCATTTCTTACAATTATTGAACATATTTTACAGTTATAAAAAAATAATTACAAAACTGAGCACAAAAAAGTATTTTTTTATATATTTAATAACTTGCACCTGCAGTACCATCAATGGGCCACCGCCTGCACTTTGGAAATTGCTCGCTTAGTATTAGTTTTTCTGACAGTTACTGTTGCAGCACATGCCAAAAGACATGACCACGCTACACTACATCACTTTTAAGTGAATAAGAGGCAGAATGAACAATAAACAGAAAAACAGAGCAGGAACATTCTGCAACAAAAAAGGTTCATCAAGGCACTTGCTTTGTGGCTTTTTAACGTGATGATTTCACTTTTATGTAAATTATAGGTTTGCTTTACATTGAGTATTAATAGTCATGGGAAAGCAAAGCCTGTGGGATAAGTAAAGAAGACGAGGAAGGAGCGTTCAGCAGGAGGGAGCTGTGGAGGGTCATTAGGAGGCTCACAAATCAGCAAGAGGCACAGTAAGGAGGAGGAAAGAGAGAGTGATGAGGGCATTTTATAAGCATATGCAGTATGTACGGGTGGTGGGTGGTGGGGGGTGGGGGTTGATTTCCCTCATACACACATCCTGATGTTTGAGACGGTTCGTTAAATCCTTTCAGAGATTCAATTAATACTAGAGATTAGATCAGCCCGGGAGCATATGCCTGTGTAACTGTAGAAAATGATGCATATGTGCCCTCAACAGAGATCGCAGCGTTACCACAGAGTGAGAATCCCTAATGATTGATGATCGTAATCACTTCCTGTCCTCAGAGGAAGTACGACATAAAACATGATGGCAGAAGGAGAAAAGGAGAGAGGAACAGGTTGTGTCACAGCAGTGGGACATTGATCAGTCACAGGAAAGGTAAATTGTCCTCATAATTACAGAACAATTTCAGTCTGATAGTTTTGCAGAATGAGATGTGACATGTTCTCCTAACCCTTGTCGTACATATTTTAACCCTCTGTAGCCTGAGGCATCATCGGTCACTTCAAACATGAAGTGACACTAGAATACATTTCACCATTAATCTAAAAATGCTATTGATCTCAGGGTTCTTCATATATCCAACACAACTAAGCAGTGGTAATCTGAGAGCAGTATGAACATAATCAATATATGGAAATGACTCTTTAATCACACTTAAGCCTCAGTGGTAGAGTGACTTGTTTTCCAAGTCAAGGGTTGTGGGATCCGCTAGTCTACACGCCGATGTGTCCTTGGGCATGACACTTAAGCCTTGTTTCCACAAAGTGGAATGGTGCGGTACGGCATGCTTTTTTCTGCATTTTTTTTTTTGCATAGGAATAGTACCAAAACAACCAGCCCCAACCGTTCCATGTTTTGGAACCCTTCCCTGGGGGGAACCAGAGTAATGGTAGAGTACGGGTGGAACTAAACCTGCGACAGTCGGCTAATTGGGCGACAGAAAAAACTCCCCTGTGACCGGTGTTTGTTCAACACCCGCAGACTATGCTCATACAAAACTTGACGTCTTGTTGAGAGAAATGGCCACGAACTAAGCAGACCGTACCGTACCATACCAAACCAAACTCTACCCTGATGGAGACACGGTTTAAATCTCGCATCGCTCCTAATGGCTGTGTCAGGATGGGTATGAAAGATGAGTGATAGAAAATGTGCTGCAGATTCACTAGTTGCGCTGTATGAAAGTGTGAGTAAATAGCTGTGATTGGGTGAAAGGCAAAATCATAGTGTAACGCAGGTTTGAATGGTCATCACGACCAGAAAAGTGCTATATAAATACAGACCATTTACCATCTCAAAAGCACACTGCTTTGGACACAATAATTACTTTGTTTCACGAGCCACGAAGCCCCTCTGAATCCTCCACCCATGGGTCTTTGATATTTGCTAATGGTGTCACTAATGTGATATGAGGGAAGTTAGACAGTTATTGGTCTCACCCAGAAAACTTTACAGGTGAAACATCATTCTTGCATTGTTTTTCAACATAGTCTCTTTTAACTTCAATGCACCTGGTCCACTGATGTTGGAGCATCATTTCCCCTTAGGGTTAAGCCTGGCCTCCAGATAGTCCAACAGCATGGATGACTTTATCATCACTCCACCACACAAGTCAGATTTCAGTTTGGGAAAGGGACAGATAGCCATAAGGTGCCACTTCATGCATTTAAGACGCAAAATGGGGCACATTTGGCTGCTTCTGCAGATGCCACCTGTGCTGTGTGGACAGGAGTGTTGTCCTTGAGCAACATTATGCCAGCCTAAAGCTGTCCTAGCCTTTTTTCTTTGACTTTTCCTTTTAAATGTCATAAGTAGGATGCCTACCATCTTCCATTAATGGTTTGACCCTTTTACAATATGTCAATCGTGGGCTCTCCCTCACTGCCCCATAACACAGAAGCCATCACCTTGCTGACTGACCCCACTTGAACTCTTTGAGAGCTGAAGAAAAGCTTTTTTCCCATTGGTTGATTTGATTCTTTGTTTCGGGCCCAAAAAGGTGAACCTAAGTGTCATCATGGGTCATAAATCCTTGACTTTGTCTGGATCAGTCTGAAAACAAGATAAAGGCACCCTTCAAATGTTCATTTTCTCCATCAGAATCAACAGTTCACGGCCCTCACTTGACCACTTCCATGGTTGCTGATTTTTGATGACCTCCTTGTCATGCATGAGGACTCACCATGTCTTTGTGGACTTCTCTTTTGGGTTTTTTTTAACAGATCTGACCTTTTCCAAAGAAACTTTTGAGTTTTTGTTGTCAGTGATGCAAGACTTTAGTTCATACTGTAGCTTTGGCCCAAAATGGAAGTTCTGCTTCCTGTTTATGGGCGAGTCCTGGGAATGTTCATTGCAAAATATAATTTGAGAAGGCAGTTTAATTTTTGTGAGATTGAGTTGAATATAATGATCCCTCACTGGCTTCTCATCCCTAAACACCAAAGGTTAATTATTCATTGTCTACCACTTTATCCTCCACAGGATTGGCCCTCGGTCAGACAGGGTCACAAACCTGGACCTTCTTTCTTTGAGGCTACAGTGCTAGCCACTACCTCACCGTGTGGCAACACCAAAGTTTATATTTCATTGTTTCATTTATTCCCCCTTTATTTTTGTGCTTGGCCACACTTTTTGTATATAGATACAGAATATAAAAGCATGCATGTTGGCAGTTCCATAAAAGGATCATGTGCTGTGATAGAAAGCTCCATAACAGCTCATAAATTGACTGTGAAAATTGTTTTCTCAAATATGTATGCTTGTTTAACCCCCTGCTGCAAACATGTTTTATTTTTGGTAAAAAAACAAAAAGACAAAACAGACTGAGGTTTCAGATTGTTGCTTGGCTCAATAGAGTTTGAAATTTCCACCCTGCTCACCCGGTGGCCTGTGAAGCCTCAGAGAAACGATGTGTAATGGAGGGTTGAGGGTTGACACTGCGTGTGTGTACCTGATATTCCTTATGTTGTGGGGAAGGAATCTGTTTACTGAGTCAACTTAAGGGGACTTGTCTTCCTTATGAGGACAAAAATCAAGTCCCTACAATTCAAATTACTTCATTCTAAGGTGAAGACATGTTTTAAAGTTAGGCTGAGGTTAGGGTTAGGTTAAGGTTAGGGTTAGAGCACTGGTAAATATTATAAGTGTAATAAATTAATGTACGTCAATGCAATGTCCTCTGAAGTGAGTGGATTAAAATACACTATTATGAACACATAAACAATAAACTTGCGTTTGCTCACGTGAATCCAAGTGATCTTGTTCTTCAAACATTTTGTGTGCGTGTGTGTTTGTGTGTGCTTGCACATGCTTGACTTTAAAAACTTGTGTGTGTGCACTGAAATTTTCATATAAAGTTCAAACGTGAATTCAGGTCACCACGTAAAAGGAAGATTAGTCCACAAAGTCACTCAAGGACAAGTTTTAATCCAAACAAAGAAAACAGAAAACAAAGCCTGCCACTGTAAACCTCTCTTGTGGTGTGATTTAATTCTGACTCATTCTGGTGTGTGAACGTGTTGAATCATGTCACACTTAAATCCAACTCTGCAGGTGTTCACAAGGAAGTGGTGGAATGTTTGTGCCCTTTTCAGGCTGAAAGGCAGACACGATGCACTGCGGCCACTCAGGAGAACAAAAACGGGACAAATGGCATTTACCTTTGCAGCATTCAGTAGCATTTTCTCGATATTCTCTTTATTTGGCCCACCACAGTTTACCTTCCACACAGTTTTGTGTTAGTCTGCAATGAGCATTCAAAGCCATGTGACTGTCTTTCATGAAATAAAAGCAGACATTTTTACATCCTATGCTTCTCTACAGTTAATGTAATTGGCAAAACTATCTGAACATGCAAAGACAACCCTGGGAACACGATACCATTATTTTACCTATTTCACCAAGTGTGAACTTTATATCAGTAAAGTAAAAAAAGTAAATTTCATATGAGATTATTTCAGATAGAACAAAAGAATCTGAAATGATTGTTTTTTTTATGAACTGTGAGCAGGGATACAGCCATGAGATCCACCAGTGGTGAAAAGGATATGAATGATTTAACCCTTAAAATTGAACTAAATAATAAATATCTTGAGCTGACTCATCACTTCAACAATAACAGTCAATTTTGCGCGTTCGTCTCCTTTCTTGACCGTGGATGTCTGCGTTTTGAAGTCAGTCAACTCAAGAAAAGACTGAATGCGGATGAATTAAAGCCACATTTTACCAGGTGTTCACCAGTTTATGCTTTGATAATTTGAGCACATGCTCTGTGTACAAGTGTGTATCTACAGAGAATGACTGTCCTGAAACACTGTGTTCATATATCAGAGCTTCATCATCTAAAACGCCATTTGTGACAGAAACCCAGATAACTTAAATTATTGCCCTTGATCATCACTGACTTGACTGAAACCACCTTTACAACCTCAACAGTTGCTGAATCATCTCAACAACCGCAATACTATTAACGTAAACACACTTCTTACAATAATATGAACTTCATTCTTAATAAAATCCATGGGTAATAGTGACTATCACTATTAAAATAACACTGATTAAATCACAAGTAGGCTAATTGTGATTTAGAGTGACTGCTGAATGAATGGGCTGAGCAGCAGAACTAACATATCCTGTTGTTTAGCCTGGTCAGGACCAAGCTAAAAGCAAAGAATAAATCACCATGGTAACTTATGCTTATGCTATTGCTTTCATGGAACCAACTTGCAACTAAATTCAGCCAGGATAAGTAGCATAGCCCGGCTTGATCCTTTATCTTCCTTTCGCCTTTTGTCATTATTTCTCTCACTTTGCAAAGTGGTACAGTTTGATTGTCTTACAGAACAACCACAACTTTTTTGGTTATCATGACACTGGACAGTTATTAGTTGTTATTTTCCACAAAAAACTTGCGTTGTGTGTGTGTCTGCCTAAATAGGCTGTGCGAACCAATTGTCAAGCAATCCATCTTTTGTGAGGACATTTTGACTTTCTGAGGACATTTTGTCTGGTCCACACAACTTTAATGGGGATTTTGAGGATTAAGACCTGGTTTTAGAGTTAGTTGTGATGGTTAAGGTTTGGGTAAGTGGCTAGGGAATGCATTAGACCATGAGTGTCCACACAAAGAATGCAGAATGCAGAATGTTTTGTGTTAGTCTGCAATGAGCATTCAAGGCCATGTGACTGTCTTTCATGAAATAAAAGCAGACATTTTTACATCCTATGCTTCTCTACAGTTAATATAATTGGCAAAACTATCTGAAATGCAAACATGCACAGACAAGCCTGGGAACACGATACCATTATTTTACCTATTTTGCCAAGAATGCAAAGATTTTTGTTCCTTATGGGGACAAAAATCAAGTCCCCATAACACAAATTACAACATTTTAAGGTGAAGACATGTTTTAAAGTTAGGCTGGGGTTAGGGTTAGGGTCAGTGTAAGGGTTAGGACACCAGTAATTGTGGTTAATTACTCTAAGTAAGTCTCCAGGTAATAAATGTAAGTCAATGCAATGTCTTCTGAAGTCATGGAAACCAGTGTGTGTGTGTGTGTGTGTGTGTGTGTGTGTGTGGCCTTCCCTTATTTGTCCAGCCCTGAGCCAGGTAGTGACAACAATATTCTGAATACAGAAAGGATGGTTTGTGTCAGAGCAGCACAAAAACGTTGGTGCACAGTTATATGGTGCATAGTTATAATTAAGAATAATTACTTTGTTACAGTAGGCTTGCAGCCATCAGAAATAAATGGAAAAGCCTTATTTTAGTATGAAGTCAAAGTGACCTGTAGAAGTTGTGATATATCGTACTTGGAGGGTGTATACACCGCATTATTCATTCAGTACAGGACTACATGCTGCACTTAAGCGTGAAATATTTTCGGTGAGGTACATTGGTTGCCAAGCAAAGAGTATGATCCATCATCTAAGGATAAATTGTGTTGAACGGTACATGAGAGACAACATCACATCTGAAGTTGTATTTTTTTTTGTATATACTGCTTTAAATAGCCATTATAATAATGTGCTTCAAAATCACAGCCTTTATATCTTGTCTTTAGAAGGAGAGAGAAATGGCAGAATTAAACTTGCATGTCTGCTCACTCTAAAATGCTGGTGCCCTTGATATATATATTTTCACTTACTTCATAAAAAAAGCGATGCTTTTGTTTTCCTGAAAGCAATTAGTTCTCCTCTCTGTGAGGTTGGCAGCTGAATTTATCTTGCATAAAATATCAGCTATATTAAAAGGTTTCTTTAGAATATGTAAAATGTTAATACCCCATTCCCACTGATCGAAACTCATTTAACTTCTGGTTCAAACAGGTTTTTCACCAGCAGAAATATTTCTAATTTGTACTCTGTGATGCTTTTCTTTCCTGTATGGCTTGTAAGCCTAGACCCAAAAGCAGGCACCAGGACAAGGTGATGGTTAAGTAAAGATTAATTCAGTTCAGGTGTGGCACAGGTGGAGGAAATGAGTGGTTTGCAAACAGAGGAGCACAGGAGGAAATCACCAAGAAGAAGGAAAAAAACAACACTAGAAGTCTTTGCAGCCGTGTTTGTCTGCTGTTTGACCATGAGATGATGAGATGCATGGGTGCCTCCGGCCAGCAGCAGTCATCATGTCCAGCCTCAGCAAGAGATCAGCACAGCAAAAGGGGAGGGAAGTACAAACGGGAAAGTACCGGAAATGGAACAACAAAATATATGAGAAGTCCCATCCAATCCACATTATTTATACAACACATTAAAAAAAAACCATATTGTTGCCAAAGTGCTGTACATAGAAATAGATAGACAAATAAACAAATAGATAGATAAATAGATAAATAAAATGCACAATTCTCATGCTGGGTTAAAAGCTGAGGAGTAAAAGTGAGTTTTCAGATGAGATTTAAAAGTCTGCAGAGTGGGCCCCAGTTTGACATGAGTGGGTAGCTCATTCCCACAGTTTGGGAATGAGCAGTTCGGTCCCCTCTGGATTTTTTTTGCCTTGTGTTAGCAACGACAAGGAGAAGCAGATCTGCAGACCTCAGTGCCCTAAAGGGAGCAAACAATTCGAAGACGTATGAGATGTACTGTGGTGCCAACGTATTCAAGGACTTAAAAACAAAGAGTCAAATTCAAAACTTAATCCTAAAATCTAACAATCTAATATATCTATATTATAACACTTTCACTCCTAGGTCGAACGACTCAGCAGTGCATGTTTTATTTTCATCAGCTTTCCGACGATTGTAGGACCTGGGCAAACATGTTCACTCGTTCATCTGCTCTGTTTTTGCCATTTCTGGTGCAACTCTGTGATGCACATTCATCTTGTGGCCATTAGCACAGATGTAGCAATCCTTGAGTTTTAAATGTTTTACATGATATTGAGACAGCACTCAATATCATGTATTTCATCAATCCAATTATCTAACTGATTGATTTAAAGAGGCCGAAGTAAAAGATGCAAAATAGTGAGCACCCTAACATTATCGCTGAGGGCTGTGGTGGTGCTGTTGTTTTTCCTCCTCCTCTGACACGTTGATGATGTCACAATTCATCACAAGTGACATGGGGTGAAAAAAAAGGACAGGACAAAACAACCACTGGCAATGGGAATGGTGTTATTATTTCAATGCAACTTCACACTTGGCTAACGATCCCAAAAAGTGAAGTTTAAAGATTTAAAGTTGAATTTGCCATCTTTGTTGCTCAGACACTCCAAAGAAAATGTGTTGCCTGGTTTAGCCCAAGTTAAAATAATCTGAGAAGTGGACATTTTGCCATCAGCCATGGACTCGCTGTTTATAGACAGACAAGAGACACAACCTATCAACCTAAAACAAAATTAATTCAGCCTCTGTGGAGAAAAGGGCAGCAGTGTTATGGACAAAAAAAGAACTCTGCCAGCTTGATCAAAATGGTACATGACAGAGAATTTTTACTGATGTGGGTTGAAAAGACAAGGCCCCATGATCCAATTTAATTAGGCTGAAGGATAATTTTCTCTGTTTGACCTCGAAAGGTCTCTGCTTGTGTTACTACAGTGATCAGCATTAACTCAGAATTCAGCAGCTATCACTATCACAGAATGATGTGGTCGGGTCATGACTCTCACACTGTGCAATTATTCCATTCTGTTAATAAAATAAAATAAATTCCCCGTCTTACTAACTGACTTACTAACTATCTGAATTGGCATCTATGTGATGATGATGATACATGCGGTATGTTTTGCAGTTTGATATGAAAATAGCACATTGTTTTCCTTTTAACCACAATTATCATTCAATAATCTTAACCGTGTATTAATGTATAAATAATTATTTTTTTCTCTTAATCTAACCAGTGTGTTTCTATATTTACAGCGAATCAAACTTCTACCATTACACTGTCACAAAATAAAAGTAATTTTTATTTTTAATTATTTGGTTCTTTTAACAGGAAAATCTGCTGCACAGAGCGCCTTTCTATTATGTAAGGGGAAACATAATAGCTGTAATAAAAAAAGCATTATAAAGAAAGGAAATGTAATATATACAATGTTAACACTGTGTCACCAAAATACAACATGGGCTTATTATGTACTGGATTTCACATTGCTTTCATATAATTTAAAGTTATTTGTAGGTGAACCTGTTTTCAGCTGCAATAAACAACATTTTGTCACCATGGTGTTAAAATTGATTGAAAAGTGTAACAATGAAAAAAATAACACCATCCACGCTTTATATTGATCCCCGAAAAGTCTTGTTTTCACTGTTATTCTGTCCACAGGGAAAATGTTGGATCATATTTATGATACAAAGAACCTAGTATATCCAAAAGGTGACTTAATATCAGCTCTGGGGAAATGTACCCGTGTCCTGAACATAATAATGCTTCCTATACCATATAAATAAATTCACTTTGTGTGTATAAAGTATCAATCAGTAAAATAATCATAACTAAATAAGGTGTGAAATAAATGTGTGCACCACAAAATTCCTAAAGAAAAGTGTATTCTATTGTTTTGCAATTTTAAGGTGGTATTAGTCCAGCAGGACTATATGGTCTTTTGTGACAAATGTTTTGTTATAGAGCTGCCTGGCAACAGTCATCAGTCTTGATCAGTGTGTCAAAGAAAGGTTCAGGGAGCCTGAGAGAGAATTTTCACACATGGACTGACCATTCATCATCCACACTCCGGACCTGAACACTTGCGGTGGGTCAAACAATCAGTTTGGTGATGTGACGTGGTCCTTCCCCGTGCAATATGATAATCAACATCCCAGGGCAAATATTGCTATTTTAATCAACAAAATAAGGTGCTCTAAAGTAAACTGTCCCTGCCAGTTTGACTTGCGGGCGTCGCTACTTCATGTCTCCTCATGATGGCGCTGCTCAAATGAATGAGGGAAACTTGGGTGGATGTTACGTGGCTGAAGAAGAGGGAGATTGGGAGAGGCCTCGTCCACTTTTAATACATATTGTAGAATTCATGCACTTTGCTCTCTGTCTTGTGAATAAACAGAGAAATCCTGCATTTCTCACTTTTCACAGACACTTTGTTGTCTTCAGTGACTCAGATATATCGGCATGTGTCGCTATATTATTGTCTTGCAGTAAATCGATTATGTATCGTGTACCATATCGCGAGGTGCCCTGGTCATTCCCACCCCTGCTGAACACTACTGAGAATTGTGGTGGTCCGACTCTCACATGACTGCAACTCTGGAAGGAAATAAATCATAACCAAAGTTACAGATGGTCTAATAAAAGGATTTATTTATTTATTTGCAGTCAATGGCATTCACATTTAGACACACACACAGTATGTGTATATGGGGGTTTTCTTTGGACAGGACAATAAAATGAACAGGTCAATAGGCTTTTTTGGACAATCAACGAGAGACAGAGAGAGACAGAGTGTGCATGTCCATATATTTTTGTCAATACGTTTGACGCCTCATTGAAAAGTGACTTTACGCTTGTGTGGGCCCCAGTGTGACATGGGTGGGTGTGTGTGTGGGGTGGGCACCATCACCACCCGTCCCTCCCTCTCTCTCTCTCCCTCTCTCTCTCACACACACACACACACACACACACACACACACGGCCGTGCAGCAGCATCAGCAGCAGCAGCATCAGCAGCAGCATCAGCAGCAGCATCTGAGGACGGAGCGTCTTGGTTCTCTCTCTCTCTCCAGAAGCGCAGACACGTGAGGAGCCACATAGAGGAGACCTGAGAAATCCCTCTGCGCCTTCGGAACTCGTGAACGGATTAAAAATCCCACACACCGTCTTTTCGCGATTCTGGAGCAACTTTGACACTGTTTATTTTTAAAATGTCCCTGCGCAGATATTTAGTCGTCAGCGCCAAAGAAAACCGCATCAGGACAGTGAGACGATAAGTGACATTAGACTGGATTTGCTTCTGCCCGAGGGTGAGCTCGCTTTAATTCTCCAATCAGCAAAAGCTCCTCTTCTTTATTCCATTCAGGAATTAAACGTTTTATACGATGAAGTTGTCGTTTTTAAGTTTCTTGAATCCAGCATCCAACGCCTGCCCTCTGCTTAATGGCAGTGATAGTGATGTTACATGTTCACAAAGACAATAAATCTACCTGCAGATAAATATGAGTGGGACATTCTCTTTCAAGCTCTTAGTTAAACACATTTATATCCATTTACCTAATATTAAACTCCTTTTTAAGGTTAAATTTTCACAAAATTTCAAATTATTTCCAAAGCACTAACCTGTTCTGACTTTGCTCCTTATGTAAAGTTTCTCTGGCTTAATTGGGAGCAGATCACATTCATAATCCACTACGAGAAGATGTTAAAAAGCTTTTCCATCCAGGAATGTGTTTTATCTGCTCTTGTTTGGTTTGTAACAGAGCTAAGGTTTACCTTCCTTGAAGGTGGTTACGTCTGTTAAGACCCTATGGTGGATTATCAGATTGAGAAAGCTATGTTGATTAAAGACAAGCGATGTGGACTGAGACTCTGGAGCTGAGCAGCGTCATGATGGCAGCTGATTCATAAAATGTGGGGGCATTTTTTTTTAAACTCACAAATTAAAATGCAGAACTTAATTTCATGTTGAGGATTCCACCCCCTTTTTTTTGGCTTCTGATTTTCCTGATTCGTCTTTCTGTAGCCAGTGAATTGATGAATGGATTTTAATGAGGACCAAGGAAACCTGTAGTGGAGAAGCATCATGGATGTGTTCCAGGAGCAGCCTGTGGACTGGAGCTCGGTCCAGCCCAGCTTTACCTCACTGCTGCAGTATGACATCTCCCAGGAAAGAGTCAACAGCACCTACAGCTTGCCTGGTTCTTTAATGCTGCCATCCACCTTCAGCTCCCCTACTGCCTCCCTCTCTCAACCCCTGCCCTCTCTGCTTCCTTCCTCCCTCATTCCCTCCCCTCTCCTCCCCATGACCTCCTCTTCATCCTTTCAACAAACATCAACTTCTGTCTATCAGCCCTTCTCATCCTCCTCGTCCTCCTTTTCGTCTTCTCTGTTCACCCTCTCTGCAAATGAGTTGGCAGATTTGGAGAGCATGCTGCTCTGGACCCTCCACGAGCCCAGCACCATCACTCTGACAATCATGTACTGCCTCTCCTTCATTTTGGGATTCATTGGGAATTTGATGTCCCTGCGTGTCCTCACCAACAGACGCAACCAGCGGCTAGCCAGTGTCAGTGCCACACGGAGTCTGTTGGTGAACCTGGCGGTGTGCGACCTGGCAGTGGTGTGTGTCTGCATGCCCATCACTCTGGGAAGCCAGATCTACACGGCGTGGGTTTACGGTGACCTCCTCTGCAGAGCCGTGCCCTTCACGCAGGCCGTCTCAGTCTCAGCCAGTGTGTTGACACTGACTGTGATCAGCGTGAATCGTTACTACAGTGTTAAATCCCCTCTGCGAGCACGCTCCATGTTCACACGCCGCAGAATCTTGGCCACCGTTGCGGTTGTGTGGATGGTGTCCTTCATCATGTGCGCTCCCATTGCAGTGATGAATCGGCGGCGGGAGATCAGCTTTGGGACTTTCGCCATCTTGGTCTGTCAGGAGGAGTGGCCTCAACATCGCCTTAAACAGGGGTAGGTGCTTTTGACAGACTACAGAACACACCACAGTGCCTGACAATATGTCTGTAAGTGACATCAGAAACATGAAGCATCATCACGAGAACTGGTGGGGTCTGTTAGCTGAGTTCACAGATGTTCTTGTTACATTGGCATCTTTGGTGTCGAACCTGAAAAACGCTCAGGAGGATGGTTAAACTGACTTGTGTCCTCCATTTTCACACCAAAGCAACATAACATCATAGTCTTATTTTTGTTATGAGCCAAGACAGCACTCAAAGTGGATCTAAGACCAGGGTGCCCCCTACTGGACCATATGGTAATTACTTTAGATGGCCTGATAATCTTCTAGGCTGTATATTTGAACTCTAATGGGTTTTAAGGGTCAAGTTTGAATTTTCATGTCTGAATTTCAGCCCTAGTCAGGCTACATACACAATACTTCATGTTTTTTTTTTTTAAAGACCTAAAACAGAATAATTTAGAAATTCTGCTGGCTCCATTTTCGTTTGAAATGGAGGCCTTTGGAGTGGGGCTGTTCCAGTAACCTCAGCAATGAAACTGTGCATCAGTAAGCCAACCTCAGCGGATGGCGAGGAAATGTCAGAACCACACGAGACAAAAGTGATTTCATCTCTGATTCACACCAGCTGAGACAGAAACAATGGCAGCTGCACTGTTAAACATACAGTGTGGCTCTTTAAGAACAGTGGTGTCAGTGGCTGACACACAGAGGCTGACGGATACCACAGAGGATACTGTCACTTCCTGTTTTTGATGTGTCGTGTGTACTATTGCTCTCAGCAACTTGGTATATTTTGCTATTTTTGAACTACTGTGTCTGCAGTAGGCTGCAATAACCAATCAATTAATTGATGACTTAATTAATCACCAATTATTTTGGTGTTTTTTTTAATTATTTAAAACAAGTATCCTGATTTTTTATCTTCTTAAATGCAAACATTTTGTGGTTTCTTTGCACCATATAACAAAGAAGTCAGTAAAACTGAATCATTTTGGTTTGTGGACAAAATACGACAATGGTAAACATCATGTCACAAATCCACATTTTCTGACAAGTTATAGACCAAACAATGAATTGATTAATTAACAAATAATCAACAGGTTAAAAATGAAAGTAATGATCATTTGCAGTCCGGCTGGCCACAAAGTTTTTTTTTAATTGATCATTGCTTTCTCTTGTTACTTATAATGAAAAACACTGAATGTTCCATTTCACTCTCACCTCATCATTGGTTTAATAAAAACGATCTCTGGAATTGAACAAACAACTAAAAAAATCTATTGTGGGTTTACACCAGCCTGAGCATGTATAGTTTAACAGAATGGACACAATATAGGATTTCAAGTAGGTCGTTATGGACACAGATTACTTCTGATATACACAGCTGAAATAGAAGGTCATTGCAGTTTGAAAACACATTTTACAAAAATAAAATAATTAGAAACATAGTGTGGATGAAGCTTCTCCGTTGAGTGCTCTTTGGCTGTGAATGAGTGTAGACATCACTACATCCTTGGCTCTGATAATCTATATGCCATGATGAGCAAGGCACTTAACTCCAAACTACCTACTACATCCAGCCACTGGGGTCCATGAGTGTGCTTCTGGTGCCGGTCCCAAGCCTGCAAGAGTGTAGAGCTTTGTATCAGGAATGGCATCCGGAGTAAAATCTATGCTAAATCAACAATGCTGATAGGAAAAATGTCCTGTGGTGACACTTAAGAGAGCAGCGTAAAGAAAAAAAAACAATCAGATCATATGCCACTTTTCCACTCTATAGTTCTAGCACGGCTAGGCTTGGATGTACCTGGTTTGGTACCAACATGGTGTTTTCCCTTACTGCCTAGTACATCCTCAGTGTTGGTGAGGTCATCACGAAACTGCTGTGACGTTGTTTTAAGTATGCGACAAAAAGTCACAATCTAGTCGACGGGCAAAGCACTTCTTTTCTTTTCACTGTACTGAATCATTAGAATCAAGTAATTAAAAAGATGACCGGAGAGCAGACTCTATCTGACACAGTCACTGAACTGAATTACGGCTGAGCAGGTTGTGATGAGGTTCGTGATCATCAGCTTCTCTGTTAAATACTGAGATTTTAGAAATGTCCTGGCTAAATTTTGGAGACTAACATATTCTCCTTGACGTTTAACTCCTTTTTTTTTAACTCATCTACAGTGTGGCATTGTTTGGTTTGATTCCTGTGTCAGACGTTGCACTCACGAGTTCCAGTGATGACCCTCTCTTCCACTTAGTGGCCCGCAGTCTGTGATGTCACATTTTAGTATCGGATCAGCCCGCTTGGAACCTCACCAGATCAGTTGCTAAAAGAAGAACCAAGTACCAGGTGCTTTGCCTAATGGAAA
This sequence comes from Brachirus orientalis, assembly GCA_016785285.1. Taxonomy (NCBI): domain Eukaryota; kingdom Metazoa; phylum Chordata; class Actinopteri; order Pleuronectiformes; family Soleidae; genus Brachirus; species Brachirus orientalis. The sequence continues at coordinate 5,401,144 of JAFBJR010000175.1, forward strand.
AACAGAAAGAGTTCTGCTGAGCCGTCCATGAACTGTACAGTGGAAAGGCACCATTAGTGATTGATGGAGCATGTTGAAATGGAGGATGGTGTCAATTGGAGAAATTCTTTTCAATTCTTTTTTTTTTCTCTTGCTGGAGAAAATGTACCTACATATAAAGGCTCGGTGGTACCTGTCAACCTTTCAAATTTGAAATACTACTGTACAGTGCTTATCATTCAAACTGGTGAAGTTTTGTTGTGTGTCATGTCCGTTATTGTTTTGAATCTTTATTTTAGCTTTGATAGTTTCCTTTATTTCTACGTGTTTCCAGTTTTCCCATCTTTCTCTGTGTGTGTGATGTTGCTCAGTCTCTTTTCCCTGTTTAATCATTCATTCTCCTCACCTGGTGTCTTCCTCCCTGATCTCCACCTGTGTCTCATCCTTCATTAGTCTCCTTGCTTTTATTTAAGTGCAGTCTCTTCACTTTGTTCCTGATCGAATCTTCTCTTCTGTTCTGTCTTGGGCTGTGTTTGCCTTTTTGAATTCTAGTTGTTCTCCATGTGTCCATTGACTCTGTTTTGTTTAATAAATCTTTGTCCCAAACTGCCATTGCTCCTGCATTTGGGTCCAAACCTGCTCCCAAGGCTTGATAGAAGCCTGACAGTCAACTGTATGTAAAACAGATATCCAATAGACTGATTCATATTCCATTGTTCTCTTTTTTCTTCGTATTTACTTTCTGAATCTTCTTAAGCATGCTGGTTAAAAGGTTAACAATGACTTCTAATGTGGCACCTACAGTCGGTGGTTTCAGCTCTTTAGCTGCTGTACCATTACAGCTTCATTGTCTGTGAATCACTGCATGCTGCAAAGTGTTAGAAACTGCTATTTACTGATGCAAAGACAGTTGTGTTGCATATAAAACTATCAAATGGTTTCTTGAATCATGATAATAGAAGAAAATTAAATCATCATTAGAAAAGCCCATTGTGTCCCTGATGATTATTATCAATAATTTAAAATGGAGCATGTTGTTGTTTGGCTCACCAGACATTTCTAAATGGTGTATGGAGTATGGAGAGTGCGTATCTATTATTTCAGAAATCAGTATGTATGGCTGAGAGAAATGGCCAGAAATGTTGATGAAAAGGTTTCATATCAGTCACAATTATGTCACAGTGATAAAATGTAAATAAAATGTAAGGAAAAGAAAGTTGAAGCAAAACATTTGTTGTGTAACTGTGTGTCTCAGAGTGTGTTTGCACTAAAGATGGAAGGAAATATCACTCAAATATACTTTGAAGCACTGTATTCTTGTCACTGCTTTGTGTTGTATTTTAGCCTCCAACCACTTGTTGGCAGCAGGCTTTTGAATCTCTCCATGTCTCCCCCTCCCTTCCACACCTCTCACTAGACCGAGAAAACTCTATATTGTTCATATATTCATCATTGTTCAATAATTCACCTTGCATAGATCATACCAATATTTCATACCAATATATCGTGCTGGACATTGGTGAATATGTATTGTTTGCACAATGCATAAACCTTTACCCATTGTTATATTGATACTGAAGAAAGGTGTACTGAGATATATATATATATATATATTGTTGAATTATTGAATTATTGCCCGGCTCTAACATAATTTCATTAACACTTTTTTTCTTACAGGTACAATGTGCTCCTCTTTATGATGCTATACTGCCTGCCAGTGACCTTTAACCTCACCATAGGCTTCCTGACTGGCAGGCGGCTCTGGGGAGGAACAAAATCCATGTTTGCTGACCTCGATCCTCGGAGTCAAGCGCTGCACACCTCACGCCTCAAGACCCGTCAGAAGATTGCGAAGATGGTGGTGTGTCTGGTGTTGCTTTTTGCAGTGTCCTGGCTGCCGCTGTACTTGGCTGACCTTTGGATCGACTGTGAACAAAGGCCACCGTCTTGGCTGCTGCAGACACGGCCGTTTGCTCAATGGCTGGGCCTGACCAACTCTAGCCTGAACCCTATCTGTTACTGTTTCATCGGAGATCTGTATCGCTCTGCGAAGGTGATTCGGACGCGATACTACCAGAAAGTGGCTGCTTTCTTTGGCTCCTCTTCATTCACCAGCTCAACTGCAGTGGTGTCTCCTTCTGCAGTGATTACAGACACCAAAGTACCTACTGCTGAGCATCACAGCATTTCTGCTGCTGTGGCGGCTTCTGCATCCTTGGTTACAATCCCAAGGTTGCTGAGCCTGGCGCGAGGCCAGGGACTGAAGCAGAAGGTTAGAGACAGTTTAGACGGCCATGCTGGATCTGACCACAGCATCTCAGACTGGTGTCGGTCCAGTCCCAGTCTGTGGGACAGCTCTTTGTTCTCCTGCCAGCTACACACACTCCAACACTCCATACAAAGAGCAGACTTCCTGCCTACAAGAAGACACTCTGAGAATGAGAGCGCTGGATCATTAACTTTAAGAATTGAGTCTGTGGAAATAGATGTGCTGCCTCTGAGGAGGCATTCAGGGGACAGGATATATTGTCTGTCAACTGATAAGATAGACACCATTACCATTGGTAGAGATACTCTGTGCTCTTCTGGGCAGTTCAGCAGCAAAATATCACAAACTTGCTCTCTCGGAGGAGACCATGAGGATGAAATAACTGATATGACCAGTCTGTAAAAACTGAGCATGACCCGATGTGTCAACAGGGGGATTTATTTATTTTTATTCTTGTCCTGTAGGCAGAAAACAAACACACACACACACACAGCACCAGGTTCACAGTTTACATTTGACAATTATGGATTTATCTCTTACACAAGCCTTGGATTGTTTTGAGGATAAACTAACCAGGTCCACACACTCCGTCTTTGTGTGTCTCCTCATTAAAAGCACAGGGGATCCAGGATCAATTTTAGTTGTGAAGAGTTCTGGTTTTTAAAATCATGAAGAATGAGCAGTGATGGAGTGAGTGCTGCAGGGGAAGACTTATTGTGCCATGAGCTAAAACACCATTTATCATAAGAAGGATGAATTTCAGCAATGCACTATTACATTTGAGTCATATCTTAAGCAACACAGCTGCTGGTAAAGACAATAACACAGCAGGACTTAAAGTGTGATTATTTTCATTTCTTATTGCTTTGCACTCAGTTTCTGTTGTATTTTCTAAAGCCCTTTATCACAATGAAACGTCTGTGTGGAGAGTCTCTGACAGAGTGTCACAAGTTAATGTCACCATCAGTGTCTGCAGTCTGTTAAAGGAGCCTCGCCAGTCATTCATGTGTGCAGCCACACAGAGGAAATGAAAGGAAATGGAAAATACACTGTGTATGAAGCAGAAAATGAGAATGTCAGAGAACAGTGAATGCTTTTGATTGTCTCATAATATTGTGACTTTGCTCTCACATTTTTATATCAAGAGTCAGGCCACATTGTCTCACCCAATCGTAAGTCAACCAGGTTTATTTCATTCAGACTAAAATTTAACCAAATAAATAAGTAAATAAACCTTTCTTTCTCTGGGTTTCATTTGTGGTTGAATCAATTATTGAGATTTCTGTCTCAGAATGTTCTGAAGTGTCGTACAGAGTTTGACTTTTGTGAATCTAATTTTGGTGTCGGAATGGCCATAGACGCTGCGATATGATATTATTGCAATATTTAAGTCCTGATATGATATGATCACGATATTGCGATATACTAAGTATTTGCGAAATCATATATTAAGATAAACGCACACAAACGTGACCACTTGGCCCGATCTGGTGGACAGAGACATGAATTTATATTTTTATGCTAATCCACAAAAAGTTTAATTTTTATTTGTAAGATCAGTTAAAGAATTATAAAATAAATAAAATGTGTCGCTACTTGGTGTCACAAAAGCGAGATAATATCCTCACCCCTACTGTGCAGTGTTTGAAGGATATCGTGACATTTGGGGAAGCCCTTTTTTCAGTTTCCTCCCACAGTCCACAAACATGCAGAGGTTAACTGAACACTCTAAATTGCCCAGAGGTGCGAATGTGAGAGTGGATGGTTGATTGTCCCTATGTGGCTCTGTGATGGACTGGCAACCCGTTCAGGGAGTACCCGCCTTTTGCCCTATGTCAACTGGGATTGGCACCAGCGCCCCCACGACCCTCATGCAGATGATGGATGTATTTCAGTAAACAAAGCTGGTTGATGTTTCAGAGCTCACCCTCAGTTTTTCAAAGTCGGACGAGTTTCCCTTTGCTCCTCTGGAATTCAAACCATGGATGGTACTTACACATTTCATAATAAAAGTTTAAAATGAAACATCTGCAATGTGTCTTTAGAAGACAGTGTTCTAACTTAACTTTCACCTCATTCTTAAGTCTAATCCTGTCTTTATGTCAGCTGTTTCCTCTTTATTTGAGGTGCTGTTGTGGGTGGGGGAAATATGTCATATTCTATTAGAGTTAATGGCATCAGGCCCATCATACCCATTCAGCCAACATCATTTACACTCACACAATGGAGTAGTGGGTTTTTCCCTCCAGTTGAAAGAAAAAATTGCCCTGTGGAGTTTTCTTTTAAATCAAAGTCATGTTTGCATGTTGTGTCATTCACATAACGTGCTTGTCCTTGAAGCCTAATAAATGTGCTGCATGCATTTGCTACAACAGTTGATTAAACAACAGTTTTCAACCTTGTATTGTTTATGTCTGTAGAGCACCACGCAGATCAGTAGTGTGAAAGTTTGCAGGAACACTTTGATTAATTTCCGTAGAGAACATAAATCATCAAGGCCCATCAGCTTACTCTTTTATTTTTAAACACTTACTTATCTTGCAATGCTTTATCAAAATGGAATGAAAGACAGAAAGAAAATACTGGATAAATACTGGAAAATGTTATGGTTCCATGGTTCCAGTCCTACCTACAGTTTTCTGTGAATAGGTTCAGTTATTTTTAATCCAGAGACAAACCAGAAGATGCTGGCAAAAACCGGCAGAGGAGTGACGAGGCGCTCATAAAAACATAGCTCCACTGCAACACCACAGGGAACCTTTAAAAAGTTGGCATGTCTGCAAGTTAGCTGCTGTGATTTTATCTACACTTTTCACCGTTTTAATCCTGCCGCAAAACTCTGATTGACTCAGCTGTTTGCAGGCAAATAAAGAGTCAGTGAACACAAGGTACCCATTTGAGCCATTAAACAGAACACACATCTGTAGGAAAGGCAGTTTTGCTTCTTTGGATAAACCGCGGCCCCTGTCCACATTTCACATTAGGTCCATCTGCTCAGCTTATGCTAGTTACAGTGAAGATGAACCTAAATAAAACTGCAAATAAAACAACTCAGTTGTATTGAATCTGCAGAAGAGTCAAGGATATCTCAAAATCAAAACAAAACCATCTGTTGTATCTTTGTTTCTTATAGAACCCCAGTTAACACTGGGGATTGGACAAACTATATACTATACTATACTATACTATACTATACTATACTATACTATACTATACTATACTATACTATACTATACTATACTAGCCTGGGTGAACTCAGCCAACATGTTAGAGGCAGGCTTAATATGATGACAACAGAGAATTAATAACAATAATACTATACTATACTTAGAAAAGAAGAAAGATCAAGATTCAAGATGATTATTGTCACACATGTACAGTATATTCACGTGAAAAATATCAGTACGTGAAACTGTTATAGATGACTTAAGAATATAAACATCTAATAAATATTGGTTATATTTAAACTATTGTGATATAAGTTCACACAATGCTGATTATCAGCTCCACATGACTCTCTCTCTCTCTCTCTCTGTGCTTCTCAGTAGAGTGGTGTTAGGATTTTGAATTGCTGGGCATTATACCTCCATTGCACTGAGGAAGTGATTAACTTTATCTTAGGGTCACATAGCTAAAACATAGCTGTTCAGCATTTTGATGGGATAAATGCTTCGTATCCCTGCCTGTTTTTAGATGAAGCATCATATGCATCATTTCTGTTCACAAAGACGAAAGAGAGGCAAAATAATAACATCATCAACAACAAAATCAGCCAAATCCCATGCATTGTATATGCAGAAAATAAATATACAGGCAATGGAGTTTTAACAAATTAAAATATTCAGTGATACAAAAAAATGCATATAAAACGACAGAACAAAGAAAAAACTGTGAAAATTTGAAAAATTGAATACTTAGGACTAAAATGCATCAAATAGCTTAAGAGGTTAAGGAACTAACACACACTAATAGTTTCATGCAAAAAAACAACAAGATAATTGATCCTCAGGCTGCTTTCAGTCGTGCACAAAACAAAAGTGAATGGCATCTATCTGGTGTGACACCAAGCTTCTAATCACACTCTCACTCGCACAGCAAACGTGAAATGGTGCAGCGGCTGAGGCACCACACAGTGTGAAAACTGTTCTAATTGTGGTGTCCTTTAGAAAATCTCAGTGCCATTATTCCACGACTGTGTCTCCACTCATCGTTTCTGTCTTACACAGCATGTGAATGAGGTTGTCTGTGATAAATTATGTGCATTTAAGTTTTGATTCAAAAAAGCCGAGCAGTATGTCTCTGGACAACAAGTGTAACGCCGTAATTCTTACAAGAACTTTCCTTTTGCTAATGAAGACACAACACAAAGGGAGAGATGGATTGGATTGGACAGATAAAAGGTCTGTGCACTGTTCTCAGATCTATTGTCCCTTCTTCTCTTGGTCCCACAGGCATGATTAAATCTTAATGGGATCTGAATTCAGCCTTAAGTATCTTCTTCTACGAAACGAGCTATGGAGGAGTTGAAGGAGGACAGTTTTTTTTTTTTTCAGCCTTGTGAAATGAACGTCACTCCACCATGATGATTAATGATTGCTGGGATGAGAAGGCCATTCTAATTTTACTCATTGTCAGTGTAAAAAAAAGTAGCTAATAAAAAAGAAGTAGTTGGGCTCACATACAATATGTGCAGTGATTTTAAAGCTATGCCCACCTTACTAAGATTCAGGCTTTCTCACTGATGTGTGGAGGTTAATTCCAAACATGGGTTTGGTTAACTCATTGTTTCTGATCAAAAGGCTCCATCTGCATCCTTTTGGTGTCTTTAATCACATCACTGCTTGCAGCGTTTAGGAAAAAGCTATTTTCTCCTCTGAAGAGAATTTTTACATGATGTGTTTACTCATGTTACTTGCACAAACATTGCAAGGAAACACGATCCTGCAGCTAAACTTATTTGAGTTATGAAGACTTTGAAGACGTAGTGGTGAGCACTCTTGCCTGTGCAGCAAGAGGTGCCAGGGTTGTGACCCGGTCGGAACAAGGGCCTTTCTGCATGGAGTTTGCATGTTCTTCTCATTTGAATGTGGGTTTTCTCCGGGTTCTCCAGTTTCCTCCCATAGTCCAAAAACATGCAGATTTGGGGATTAGGCCAACTGGACACTCTAAATTGCCTGTAGGTGTGAATATGAGAGTGAATGGTTGTTTGTCTCTATGTGGCCCTGTAATGGTCTGCTGATCTGACCAGGGTGTACCCTACCCTTCACTCTATGTCAGCTGGGATTGGCACCTGCGACCCTCATGTGGACGATAAAGTGGTAGAAGATGAGTGAGTGAGTGAGTGAGTGAGACTCAGAAGGCATCAATAACTGACTTTCATCCCCAGTTATTCGACATAGACAGCCATTTACATAGTTGTTGCTTAAATGTTAAAGCTGTAGGGACAAACTTTTGATGATAAACAATTGTTGAATTATTATTATTCTGCTTCTGTTTGATCTTCGTGAACAGAAACAATGTAATATTATTTCAATGCTGCATTATTCATCTGAAGACGCCGCATTTGTTTATTTGCAGCAGCAACACGCTGAGCATCCAGGTTTTTTGTTTCAGAAACTTTGAATGTGTTCTTTTTTTTTTTTTTTTGCTTCCAGTTCATGTCCAAACCATTTGCAGCCATCTCACTTTGCTAGTGTGTACAAGTGCTGTTGCCTCTGTCTGTTTTGACATAAAATGAATCGCTTCCTTTGTGCAGTGGGGGAATGCTGCTTGGTGACAAAAGATCCAAACACTGTGTGTGTGTTTCTCAGAATAGCAGAGAGTGAGAGAGAGAGAGAGAGAGAGAGAGAGAGAGAGTGAGAGATGAAGAGCCGAGGCTTAATCAGGATTGTGTGAACTCATTTGACAAGGGATGAATAAATGAGTCCCACGGACATTTGTTTATATTTAGAAGTTATGCACCACGACTTTAATGTAAAGTTCATGCAACAATAAAGCTGTTCTTTTTTTCTGATTGTGCAGACTCCACTGAAAGAACGGTACTTTCCTCCAAACTCTCACTAGTCCTGTAAAAGGGAAGGATCAGTTCCGATCAAAGCTTCTCTTAATATGCTTATGCAGTATATTGACATTATGATGAATCATTTTGATGTTAATGAAATTGGCCTCTCCTTAGATGATATTATCTTCATCCACAGGGCATTAAGACTCACTGGATGCTTTGATGAGCATGAAAATGCTTCTATTCTATGGCATTTACAGGCTCCAAACCTTAACACAAGTCAACATCTATGGGGAATTTTCAAGAGTATGTTATCTACCATCATCATCATCATCACCATCATCCAAACACCAAATGAAATAGTTTGGTGAATAAATAGTTTTCATTCACTCACTGTCTTCTGCTTAATTCTATCCTATCGAGACAAACAAGTGTCCAGTTAACCACTGCATGTTTTTGGGCTGTGGGAGGAAATTGGAGAATCCAGAGAAAACCCACACACACACGGGGAGAACTGCAAACATCACAGAGAAAGGCTCTCTGCCTCTCTGCAGGATTTGAACCAGCATTTTGTTCATCACTCCCGTAGAGGTGGGGAATCAAAACAAGTTACATTCTTCATACTGAGGTACTGAATCGAAAACAATTGTACAAAACTGTTGTTTTTGCATTAGCACTTAGCGCTGAATCAGGTTCCTGACACACTGGTTTCCACGATCAAAACATTATCTGGACTGATGTTCTGATGTGCCTTCCATATAATCTTAATTGCAAATGTACTCCTATTATCTACAAAATAAAAGAAATGCCTGCATTGCAGTTTGCTTGAAAGGGTGCTTGAAGCACTCGAAGAAATGTGTTGCACGCACACACACACACACACACACGGACAATAGGTGGTCAATTTTTTCTCTTATTGATGTTATTTTGTTCTCAAAGAAATTCATGAAGTGGTCACTGCTCAGTGTTAAGGGAATAGACGGCTCAGTTGATGTTAATGAAATTGGCCTCTCCTTAGATGATATTATCTTCATCCACAGGGCATTAAGACTCACTGGATGCTTTGATGAGCATGAAAATGCTTCTATTCTATGGCATTTACAGGCTCCAAACCTTAACACAAGTCAACATCTATGGGGAATTTTCAAGAGTATGTTATCTACCATCATCATCATCATCACCATCATCCAAACACCAAATGAAATAGTTTGGTGAATAAATAGTTTTCATTCACTCACTGTCTTCTGCTTAATTCTATCCTATCGAGACAAACAAGTGTCCAGTTAACCACTGCATGTTTTTGGGCTGTGGGAGGAAATTGGAGAATCCAGAGAAAACCCACACACACACGGGGAGAACTGCAAACATCACAGAGAAAGGCTCTCTGCCTCTCTGCAGGATTTGAACCAGCATTTTGTTCATCACTCCCGTAGAGGTGGGGAATCAAAACAAGTTACATTCTTCATACTGAGGTACTGAATCGAAAACAATTGTACAAAACTGTTGTTTTTGCATTAGCACTTAGCGCTGAATCAGGTTCCTGACACACTGGTTTCCACGATCAAAACATTATCTGGACTGATGTTCTGATGTGCCTTCCATATAATCTTAATTGCAAATGTACTCCTATTATCTACAAAATAAAAGAAATGCCTGCATTGCAGTTTGCTTGAAAGGGTGCTTGAAGCACTCGAAGAAATGTGTTGCACGCACACACACACACACACGGACAATTTGATTACACTATTTCAGATATACTGCAGAACCCATGTTGGAACATTTCAACTCATCATTGCTTTTATTTTTTTTCCATACGTTTTTTCATCCACTTTGATTTTTCCATCAACCATCTGATCAGTTTGTGTTTTTTCCCCCCCTTTTTTTCTACTTTAATCTTCTTTCGTTCTCTCAGCATTTTCTTTTTTTCTGCGTTTGATTGCAGTTTTGGCCTTGGTCTCTCGTTTTCATCACTGTAATTCTGCTGCCGGAAACAGTGCATCCAAACAGCCTACATCTCCTCCTTCATTTGCATTTTCATATTCATATTAACTTCTGCTTGCAAAATGACCAAGGGCGATTTCACACTGGATGACACCCCCAGAGGGATCCACACACACTGTGAACAGAAATGCCATGCAACAACCTATAATTTCAAAAGCCTCAAACACCTCTTATCTTTTAATGATGAGGCTGATTACAGAGAGGAGATTTTCTGTGTTGACTCCTCTTCTGTTGGCACAATGTTAAATCGCTTTAATATAAAGAATTTAACAAACACAGTGAAAGATTAAATATTAATAGCAGAGTGTGAACTGATGTGTTTTACTGAGTGTGGACTTTACATTTTGTTTTATTATTTTTTTAATCAAAGTTTTTGTCTGTTGTTTTACAGCTGCTCCTGCATCCTGCGGATTTTCACACTGCAAGACTTAACACACAGATGATTATTTGCAGATATGCAGCATGTGAGGTAATATATGGTATATTTGCTGTGATCTGTTCGTGCATTTGTCCGTCATTACTACTGTCAGTACTTTTGACTGTAATTGTTTCATGTAATTCATTAAATTGTAATTGTTCCAGTGATGACACTCTCTGACCAATCAGTGGCCTGCAGTCTGTCAATGTCACATTTTAGTATTGGCTCAGATCGCTTGGAACCCTGCCAGGGCAGGTGCTAAAAAAGTACCAGGTACCAGGTACTATGGGTAATAGAAAAGCAAATAAAACCGAGCCATGCCAAGCTGAGTCATGCTGGAACTCTATAATAGAAAAGCACCATATGTCCCAGTTTGGGAGCCATAGTATCTTTTGGAGCCTGCATTGTAGGGCCATCTCATTTCAAAGTCATGTCCAACAAAGACGTTGGAAGCATATGTGTCTACCTGTATGTCTTATGTCTATTTACTGTTGATGTCTGTATATTCATTTATTGCTGATGTCTGTATACACTTTATGTCCATGGGTGTGGCTGTGTGTTGTGTGTGTGCGTGTTTTAGTTGAAATGCAATTTCAATCCTCTGTGTAATGCCTGTTACATAGTGAATTGACAATAAAGTACACTATGACTTTGACTGACTCCTCACATGTGTGCTCCTATCACCAAGCTCCAAAGAGTGGATCCTTTTCAGGCTGACCAATCCTGACCAGCTTGCATGCTGGTAACAAAAGCAATGGTGCCAACTAATGATGCCAATATCTGAGGAATAAACTTTTAAATGGAGGCTTCAACCCAAGTGAAAGAGCGACTAATGAGCTAATGAGTCAGAAACAGCTGTTACAAGGTGGCAGTGGTATGGACACCATAACCCAGATTGTCTTTTTTGAGTTTGCCTTTAAAGGTGTAGACTATGTTACTGTATAGACAGCATCCTCTGAAGGATGAGTACATTGTAGGAAAACACACTAGTCACAGTAATGAGGGTTCTGCTCTATTCAAGTGTCCCATTATTGATAATATCCTACTATAGAAAATGGATGGTGGATTATTTTGATTGATACCAATGGAAGTTTGCTATTTGCCTTGAGCTTCCAACAAGATGATGAAAGCCTGAACAGCTGTTCTCACCGCCAGCGTCACAGAAGGATACTGTGTCACGTGGTTAATGCTGGGTCCAGTCCTGCAACCGTGGATGAGTAAATCCTGTTTCCTCAGGCCATGGGATTGGAATTAGCTTCACAAAACTGCAACATACAAGGCCACTGCTCGCAGGCATGTTATGACTTAGCTTAAAATGTCGCATAGGAAACTAATGGTTTTCTATGTGATAATGATACACCATCCAAGCAAGAGTGTGACAGATGCAGCATTGATCTGCTGCATCTCACACAGCTCTGTTGGTTACACAGGGAGTGTGTCCTGTGCTCACCTGCCGCCAGGCTGCTGTGGAGCCTCTGCAATGTTTTCCTTAGTGTTTGCCGTTGAAAAATCATAAAACATATGTTTGTAGCCTTCACTTTGCATTAAACTCATACAATGTTTAGTCTGTCCACTGTAGGCTATTGTAAAAACATTGTGGTCCAAAATGTTGGCATCCGTAGAGCCGATCTGGCCCCTGATATAAATAAAATTCTCACTCTCTAATGAAAAGCAACAATTCATACAGTTGAGTGACAATCATTTTATCTTTAGCTTCTGCCAAATGAAAGAATTTTACATACATTTTACACACTGGGCCTTTATATACTCCTCTGTGCTCAACTTAATTCCAGGAGTCTTCAGTATGATCGTTGGTCCTGCACATGTCTCGGAAGCTTTGTTAAAAATAAATAAATATTGAACATGGTGTGTTGTGACTGAGATATAGATGCTGAAAATGTCTGTTTTATCTTGAAACATGCCTTGCTCCCATGATACATAGATGAAAAAAACACCTGAGACATGTGGCTTACTCAAGTAGTGTGGTGAGCCTAAATTAAAAGCAAGATGCACCATGAGGCAGACACACCACACAAGCACCCGGCCTAAAAATCCTGAGTATTTTCTAAAGAAGTAAGTAAGATGGTGTGGTTCATTCATTGCCTGTAATGCTCAATTCTGAAACGCAGTTCAAAACACAGAGAGTAATTTATATTGCATGTATCAAATAATGAAGTATCAAGGTGTATTTCTTTCAAAGCAGGAGGGACTTATCATCTCAGACACTTTTCAGGTTTTTCTGTTGTTGTTCAAGGCTCATTCGTGATGTGTGCACGGTTGCTCTGGGCAACTACACTATATGGATTACTGTCAATCATTTGATTGTGTTGTCCCTTGGTGGTTTTGGCTGTTTTTGTGTTTAAAAACATTTCACCAAAAGCAAAATGATGCTGTGATATTGATTTACTCCAGTAGAAAAAGTGAAGAAAAAACAAAATGGCAACAGTGCCAGCACTGAGCAAGACAGTACAGGCACCAGATTTAATGAAAGACATAGTCTTTCAAAAATAACATTATCATTTATTTCATAGTCACATTATTGTACAATCTGTATGTTTAAGTGAACATTTGCACTTATGAGATTTTCTTATGGATTAAGTTGAACTTAGACTGGAAAATGTCAATCAGGTCATTATTATCACTTTGAAAAAAAAAAGCACACATGGTCCTTGTCCTTTGACAGCTAAAATCTTTGAGTCCAAGTGAAGGTTTGTACAAAATTTGAAGAAATCAATCAATATGAAGAGATCATATGTTCTTCCAGGGTCTGTTTGACATAAAATTCATTATTTGTCCAGGTCTGCAGTGGTCCATAGAGACCCTAAATTAAGAAACACAAGCACACTGCTAGTTTGAGTCTGCACGGGCTGTATGTGCCAACTGCTCATGGCACAACACTTTCCAGTCCAGGCGTGCTCTTGTTTTGGCCAAAGAAAACAACGAAGGAGACTGTAACCATGTGGCTTTCCATAGATGTGGAACACAATGAGTATGACCTGTCACTAAGGGACAATGCTTTGAGAAACAAAACAAGTGAATATTTAAAGGACCAACTGATTGGTCAAGTGCCACACTGTATCTACTGTGGAAGTTTTTTTTAGGATTCAGTTTTAAACATGTAAATACTTAAAATAAAATACTTGATTCTAGACTGTGGCAAGATGATTTCTTGGAGCCATTGATACATTTGGGTCGGCCATTCCATTCCGAGAGCTGAGTCTGATACTCATACAGTGACATTTAGGTTCAGCGAGTTGCTCTAAACTTTAAAACATGGCAAACTGAGGATGCATGAGGCAATTAACATACAAAGGTAGTGGAAAAAATCTAATGGTGGTTATTTTTCACTCAAATCCAAAAGCCAACCTTGTTGTCGCACTATGGGGAAAAATCACTGTGTACAACTGATTTTTATAGCAAAAAATCCAATGTTTCTTGTTTTTTTTATTTAGTTCTGTCTGTATTAACGATGTGGAGAGACCAACATATTCTTATAGCTGAGTAGTAATTCTCATCTTATATTGTTCTGCAGTCTAACCTGTGTTTCTAGTTGAAGTGTTTTACATTGAATCCCTAAGGGAACGGGATGATGTGCAATAAACTATTAGAAAGCCACGAACAAATGTCCTAAATGCATGTCTCTTCAGATAAATTAAGTTTATTGTTCCACTTAATCATTTATGGATTTTTCTGGCTTTACTGCTGAGAGCATAGTCGACTGTGTGTTTCATTCATTTTTTTTTCAATGGGAAGGAAGTGATTCGACAGGTGTTTAAAGTTTGCTTTCTCTTGCACTTTTCTGTTTCAGTTTTGAAATGGACATTAAGTGAGCACTTTCTCATCCTCATTTTATCAAACGTTATTAGCTCTGCCAAGGTCATTTTTGCCAGCATTTGTTTTTGTTTGTCTGTTAGTAAAATAACTGAAAAAGTTATTAATATATATAGAAATAACTTTAAAAATGTTAATAATATATTATTATTAAAAGTTAGTTTAAGGAAAGGTGTGTAATGGGACAAGAATGATTAAATGATTAGATTTTGGTGGTGATCTGAATCATCATCTAGATATATAAACCCTGAAATCTAATACAAAGATTGCCAGTCTAAGGTAGTAATAACATTTGGCATACATTTGGTCAGTTGGTCACGATATGGAATTTATTCAAATAAATAGGGATTTTCTTCCAATATCAAAGGGTGAAAGACAACTTGTGCTCTTCCTTGATTGTGTACTCGCCATCCGCTTCAAAACACCAACTGGTTTGCCCATTCAAGCTGCTGTAGAAACATGGTGGGTGAAGACAGTGGCCTTTGCTAATGTAATGTAATGTAATGTACACCAGAACAGGCTTATTTTTAAAGCTACAAAAGTTAAGTGATTTTACACTTGTACAAGCTAACTATGGGTAATATATTCAATATCTGCCACTGATCACTACTTAGTTTTACACACTGGACCTTTAAATGTGAATATTTATAGAATTATGAGAGGCACTACAGCCAAAATATTTAAAGCCTGGAGAACGACATGAGCCCTGAGTGAAGTCAAATGGTACTGAGCTTATATACGCACGTATAGAGAGAGACTGTGTTTGCGCTTCTATCATAATGAGGACCCTCATAGACATAATGCATTCCTTAGCCCCTACCCTAACCTTAACCATCACAACTAGATGCCTAACCCTTACCCAAATCCAATTCTAACCCTAACCTTAAAACCAGCTCTTAACCCTGGAAAAGCCCCTTAAAGACATGAGGACCAGCCAAAATGTCCTCACTTTGTCAAAATGTCCTCACTCTGTAGGGTTTATGTGATTTTTGGTCCTCGCATGGCACAAATACAAGAGCACACACACACACACACACACACACATTTGTATAGCATTCATATTGAGGACACTCACAGACATAATATATTCCCTAGCCCCTTACCTTAACCTTACCCATCACGAACTGATGCCTAACCCCAACCCAACCTAACCTAAACATAATTCTAACCCTATAGGTCTTAATCCTGAAAAAGCACTTACAGAAATTAAGACAGAAAATGTCCGCACTTTGTCAAAAGTCCTCATTCCCTTAGCTTTTTAACTTTTTTCGGGGTCCTCACAAAGATACCCATACAAGAACACACACACACGAGTCAGAAATGAACCTTAAAATGTGGCAGACCACCGAATTCTTCTGACAGGACATAACGGGTTTCTTATTTTCCCAAATTTAGCAATTAAAATGGAAATTCTTCGGGGTTTGTTTGTGTCTGCCACGTTTGTCCCTGTGTCTGACAACGTACTGGATACTGACAGTAATACACTAGGCTAAAGTGAAGGACAGATGGCAGAGACTCACTGGTGTGTGTCACCTCCATTACCAATGTCCAATAACCAATGTCCAAACGAGGTGAAAGTGGAGCCACAAAAATTTCCGACTTGGCGCCAAGAGGACAACAGAACCAAGGGAGACTGGCTCAGTGATAGAGTTCCAGCCAATACTCATGATCCAGTAATGGAGACTGAAGAGCTCCAGGAATAGCTGTTTCCTGTTTTTCACATGGAACAAAAACAGTGAGGAATAATTCAGTGACATTAACTTTATTGTAAAGATCACTAAAAATGTAAGGATTCCAACTGCATTTATTGTGACAAGAGATGTGTTTCTAGTCTCTGAAAGTTCATGATATAAGATTGAATATCTTATATCACTGAGTGTTTTTGCAATGTGCAAGTCCACATTTATATTGCACAGCTACTGTTCATGCAGAGCTTTTTTGTCTATCATGCCTGGGTTTGAACCACCTGCTGTACCACCTGATGTTAGTTTATTGGATTTATCTGAATTAATGTTTGTGGCAAACCTTACTTTTCACAACCTGGGTCAGGGCTCATTACTTTTTATCAATCAGGTGAAATGATCGATTAAATGTTGGATGAAATAAAATGGTGTTGTACATTCATGACTTCACAGTTGATGCATGGGTGGAAAAAAAAAAACACACGAGGCAGAACAACCATAGGCAATGGGAATGTTTTTACAAATCACAGGTAATTTTGTTATGAAAGATGAGGGACTGCTGGTGGATGTTCAGGATACGTGTGTGCAAGTGACATGGGGCTGGTTACACCAGTAACACTCACTTAGCCCTGACTAACCTTAGCAATTGTGTAGATATTTATTGAGTAAGGTTTTAGTCATTCTAAAATAAATGGGTTGTACAACTTTTAGTAGCAATAACATACAGCATAGTAAATACTAAATATTTTCACCTACCCCAAGGTGGTGTAGATGTGTGGGTTATGACCAAATCTCTTGAAAATCACCCTGAATATGTATAGTTTGCACACTTGCAAACTAGCTATTAATTCCTCAGGAATTAGTAGTAGTTTAGCAATTGCTAAATTCTGAATGTAGCAGGGACTTACGCCAAATTGATGCAACCCACAAGACGCAATTCACAAGAAAGTACAAGTGCAAGAGAGTGTGTGCATACAAACAAGTAAAGCTCATGAACAGGCTCTGTCTCAGGCCCTTTGTGGCCTGATTTAACAGCTCTACAGAGAACGTAGTGCAGGAGTAATTCAGTTCATCATCCTGATGCTTGCAATCTCACAAAACAAGGCGCACAATGGTGTGTGGTTAACAGTACAAGGTAATAAAACTGAAATATTCAGGCTCCAGTGTTTGTTGACATTGCTCTGAATATTTTGTCTGGTTTCAGTCCTGCTGTGCCAGCACTGTCAGCTATGTTTGGGGGTTTTGTATGGTATTTTGAAATAAGTTTTAATGTATGTTTTTCTTGTTCTTCTGGCGTCATGAACACACTGACCAAGCAACAGTGGAGAGCAGTCCCGCGAACCTGTTTAGCTTATCCAACAGATGTCTGCTAAAGGAAGTAGTCGGGTGGATTGTTTGACGAGTAAAAGCACTTTTTTTGAATACAGAGCTGAGCCATTGTATATTCGAATAATGCACCATCACCTGTGGCAGGTGCAGGCTGTGTGATCGTACCCTGATCTCAGTGTTCCTCACAAGACGCCAGTCATCATTCATACTAGATATGAATGATAACCTTATCAGCTTTATTAGTCACGACTCCTGGATTTATCCAGACACCTTTTGTTGGACTTTTAGTTCTCTGTCTGGATATCAGTTTCCTGTTTTAGCTTTTCCCTGTTTATTGTCTTCCCTGCCCTAATGTGTTTCACTGTGTCTCCTTAGTTTCACCTGTGCCTGATGGTTTGTTGTCTGTTGTTTGTTGTTGTTTGTTGTCACTTCATGTCAGACCATGAGTTGTGCTGGTTTTTTCATGCTCTGGTTTTACTGTGTTCCTGGTTTGCTTCCTGTGCTTCTACTCCATGTTGTGAACAAGTTTGTATTTTATTATTATTATTTTTTTTTGCCTTTCTTGTTCGTGACTTCATTATGTTTAGCACATCATTTACTCTGTCTTTTCTTTTTCCATTGTTTTCCCTTGCTTCTGCTTTTGCCATTTACGTTTATTATCAAGCCATTGATTATAAACCACTTAAATGTATCCTGTTTTAAGGTCTGATGAAAAAAACAAATCAGTTCACTAACTCTTGCACTCCTGGTTAATGCTGGTGGTTTTGTGCATTTGTGACACGCTGAAAGGAAGATATAATTTGTTATTAGAAAAAGACACTAAATTCATTGATTGTAATATTATAATAATAATAAAGTTAATAAATAATATTTCATGGAGTTGATTAAAAACATCTAAGCAGTTGAAGTCATTGAAAGGTAATTTAAATGATAAAAGTGTTGAATTTTTTTTAAACTTTATTGTTCTTGATGGATCTGAGTTTGTAGTCTGTGATTTACATATCTTGCTCGGACAATCTGTGGTTGATTGTGTTTGTCTTGCGCCCATGCACCTTGGGGAACTCGCAGTGTTTTTTAATTCGAGTAAAAATCCTTGCTGGGCAAACGGCACCAATCGCATGATTATTTCTCCCCTATTTTCAGGTATGTTACAGGCTATAAACACAGTTGTGTGGTTTTCTAACATGTTCTGAGTTAATATGTTCTTATTAAGTTAAGTTTTGCCTATATTAAAAAAAAATTGAGTGAGTTTATGAAAGTTATTGATAGGTAATTACTGTTTGTACTGTTGCAATTTAAGAATGTGTGAACATTCTGTGGGATAACATTTCCTTATAGATTACTTCTTTTGTGGATTGTTACATTTTTGTATATTTGCTGAACTTTCATTCGAGTAAAAATCCTTGCTGAAGACACATCACTCAGCAACATCATGACTTTATTTCTCCCCTATTTTCAGGAGTATAACGCATGTGTAAATCTATACGTCTTTGTTGTGAGGGATGGTAAAACACATTTCAACACACCTAATGAAGGACCTTAATACTCATGCATTAACAGGGTGTAGTTGGTGATGTTGTGCTTCATTTGAACTTTAAAGTGGCATTACCTCAAGCTAACACGTCTTGTTCTCACCTGATGAATCTAATAAAAGGGGACATTGTGGTTAATTGATGCAGTCAACCCCTGCTGTCAAGTCACGCACGCACACACACACACACACTGGAACACAAACACAAACAAACCCGAACAAAAAACATTAAAATAGCCTGCTGTTTCTCCTACACATGAGGGGATCTGTGGCATTTTACAGTGAAGCAAGACCATCTAACAAAACAAATCACTTACTGTTCCTGTTTTCTAATACACAAGCTGAATTCAAAAGCAACTACAAAGTGCTCATAGAGAGCAGATAACTATTTCACAATGCATGTTTTTTGATGCTATGAGGGGAAAAACATGGTCTTTCTCTCACTTTTGAGCGTAAAGGAAACACATTCATTGTGGGCAAACCTTTAACCACACTCATAATCAGGAGATTGTTATCAACAATCTCATTTAAGCCAAAAATCCCACAAGCAGGTAAAAATACAACAGAATTTATAAATAAAAGAAACTGAGAATGCAGTTGAATATGATTTTT
This sequence comes from Brachirus orientalis, assembly GCA_016785285.1. NCBI lineage: Eukaryota > Metazoa > Chordata > Actinopteri > Pleuronectiformes > Soleidae > Brachirus > Brachirus orientalis. The sequence continues at coordinate 5,420,797 of JAFBJR010000175.1, forward strand.
AGGGGACAAGGGTGAATAATCCACTGCTATGCCTCAGTTTGTCTGTTATACTGGATGTCACTTATGGCGGTAAATTGGGCTACTGTTGGTAAAATGGTCTGTATGTAGAACCCTTTTCTTTTCTCGATGACCACTCAAAGCACTTTACAGTCAACCACATCACCCATTTACACCAAATTTATTCACATGTGCATCTGCTTTATATGGACAATTTCCACATACCTTTCTTACTCACTCACTGCCATTGAAGCCATCAGGAACAATTCAGTTCAGTCTTATGCAAGCACATGCACTCTGAAGAGCTGGGGACTGAACCACCGAACTTCTGTTAAGTAAAAGACTTGATGCCTGATTGATCTAGATTGCTCTCCTCCTCTTGTCTTCTCTAAAGGCTTAACACTCTGCTTTACCATAAAGGTGATAAACTGTATGTTTATATTAAGTTAGATAAAATAACCATGATATGTCATTGGAGACTGAGGAAACATATTAAACTGAAATACTGGGTTCACTGATAGCAATGGTGCAGGCAGTGTATTCTCACATTAAATGTTATTCTGTTAGCCGAAAAACTCTGTTCGGGTTTTGTTTTTGCAAGATAACACAGCTCAGCTCTTCAACACACAGGATACTAGCAGAGTATCGATAAATGACATAATAAAAAAATAAATAAAGAACAAATAAATAATGAATTAATAAATACATGTGGAAATAAAATAAAATAAATAAATGAAAGCTGACCATTAAAAAAAATTTATACAAAAATACATTTCTTGTATGTATTTATTTATTCTATTTATGTATTTATTTATTTATTAATGTATTTGGTCATTTATTTGTTCATTTATTCCTGTATTTATTAATTAATTCATACATTTATTTATGTATTTATTATTTATCCTCCATAGCAGAGAGCAGCTGGCTGCCATATGTCAGACATGCTGAGACAAAAAGTATCTGTAACCCCCTCAAAAATGTCTTGACCAGAGAGAGGAAAAATTTGCATCTGCAGTGGAGATGCTTTAATTCACTTCAATGTAAATCACTTTATTTTTCTCCAAGGAGCAATTTAAAAGGCCTTGAACATAACTAAAAACAAAATGAACACACAGTACAACAGTAAAATTTAGATTTGTAAGTTTGTGTAGCTGCATCAGTGCTTATATATGTGTCAGTGCTCAGCCCTGAGGAGCTGGACAGCTCTGGGGACAAAGGTTGTCCTGCAGCCTGGACAGTGAAGTCTGCATCCTGAGAGGAGCCACTCAAACTCAGAAAACACAATATGGGAGGGGTGTATATATATATATATATATGTATATATATATATACATATATATATATATATATATATATACATATATATATATAGCTGCCCGCATCATCACCAGAACTCCCTCCTTTCACCACATCACTCCCATCCTGCAAGAACTTCACTGGCTCCCGGTCAAATTCAGAATACATTTCAAAATCCTCCTCTATACCTTCAAGGCCATACACAACCTCGCCCCGCCGTATCTGTCTGACCTCCTTCACATAATGGTTCCCTCCCGTTCCCTCAGATCCTCCTCCTCCATCCACCTCACTGTGCTCCCCCCGCCCGACTCAGCACCATGGGGAGCAGAGCTTTCAGCCGCTCTGCCCCTCATCTCTGGAATTCCCTCCCACCAGACATCCGCAACTCGGACGTCCCTTCCCCTCTTCAAATCAAGACTCAAAACCCACCTGTTCAAAATAGCGTACTCCATCTAGCTCTGTCAGTCCATTATCTGCTTAACCCCATTTTTAATTTGTTTTTTTGTTTTACTTTGTTTTATCTTTGACTTTTTTTGTCTGTTTGGGTCCTTGAAAGGCGCTTATAAATACAATGTATTATTATTATTATTATTATATAGAAAGAGAGAGAGAGAGAGACACTCTCTCCCTGTGTCTTGCTTTCATTTTGTTGATAGATATTTGACACAGAGTATGTCATTTTTGCCTACTCTCTTTTTACTTATTATCACCTTGTCATCCCCATTCATTTCATCTCATCGCGTGATAATTGTCCGCTGCTGCAATGAAGCTGACACTTTCACTTTCAATCTTTGTCTGTTGCTGACATGCTAAAATAAAACAGACAATGGGATGGTGATGTGTATGAAAATGAGCACAGTGTAACACTGTGTTTATTCGTCAAATCTGGCAACCTACCTGAACCAAGCTCATGCAATGTTGGAGTTGGGATTTTATTATTATTATTATTATTATTATTATTATATACAATGTTGCTTCACATTTTGTGAAAATGTGTTTTTGTTTAATTCCATTTGTTTTTCTAGTCAGTGAGTTCTACTGTATATTTCTCTAGTTGGGTTCTTATTGCATGAAATAACTTGCATGAAATAATGAAATCATGTTTCCTGAAATGAAAACTAATCAAGCTTTCTTTGCATTTTTAGTTAATAAAAGTGTGTTAATTTCACACCTCGGTGAGCCTCTGCATTTCTTTTGTTTGCTGTTGGAATCAGAGCAATTGTGTTTTTTCATAATGCTTCACTGGAATATTTAGCAGCCTTTGAAGTGATGAGGCAAACAATAGTTAGTGTGAGAAAGAAGAACTATAGACACAGCAGCAAGCATATCAAATCTTATGGTGAAATTGACAAATTTTGACAATAACCATGCTGAAAAGTATTTGACATGAATGGTAATTTGTGCAGAATTATTCAAACTAATCCTTGAAAGCTCTCCGCAGATGACTGTAGCTTGGGGAGTGTTATTCTTTATTTAGAAATAAGAGCATTTATGTAAAAAAAAAAAAATAACTCAACAATAAAGAAGATATTTTAGTAGTGGTAGCAGCAGTATTATTATATTTAATCAACTGATCTGTATTAGTAAATTAATATCAATTATTATTACAAGCTAATCCATTACCAAATAGTGAAAGATTATTCGTTTTATAGTTGCTGGTAATTTAATTCACATTTTCATGTTTGCAATAATATAAAACAACAATGAATTTGGGTTAAAATGAAGGCAGTTGACCAAGCTGAGCAAACAATAATGCTATATTAAAGACAGATAATTACCGTATAATGTATTTGTAAAATTGTATCCGATTAAATCTCTGGTCATCTGTTGAAGCTCTTTTTTTAGTCTCCATCAACTCTTGAATGAAATACGTGGCTCTTCTGCTGCTAAATGCTCCCCTGGGGTCAGCAGTTTACATTAGCTATCTGCTGTTAATGAGAGCAGTGAGTCTACAGGCCATAAAACCCCCATAACAACCTGAATGGCACTAATATCGCTGAGGGAATCTGCTGAGTCAGGGGATCAATACACACAGTCATCATGTCAATAAAAATGGCCATGATGACTTTATTTAACCAGGAAAGTGAGAGAAATTAGAGAGAGAGAGAGAAAAAGAGATTCTTTATTGTCATTTCACATGGTGTTTGTAAAATACACACACTGAAATGTGTGTAAATGTTCCTCGCTGGCTTCTGACAGATTTATAATATAAATACTTTTTTAAAAACTGTGAACTAAAACCTTAAAATATTCAGAAAAATTGATATAAATACACAGTTAAGAGAACACTCAGCACAGTGACAAAATTAAGAGTTAAGTCCCACTGGAATTAACCATTTGCAAATAGAAGTGGGAGAAGATTGTATTGCAACCAGATCAAACAAGTGAATTTAAATCATTTTTTATTTGACAGACTGAACAGATGATAAAAGTGTGCGATTAAAACTTCCTAGAGCGGAATACTGGGAAGATTGGGAAAAGGAGATCATGCGATCGAGAGCATCTGCGAAGAGCAGCAACAAGGAGGAACCCTCGTGGAGTCCAGGCACTGGTGGTGATGGTTGATGACTTCCTGCCACGGATGAGGAATGAATCCATGAAGACTGACGGGTACTGAAGTGCAGGAGGCAACGTATCCCAGCAGCATGACTGGACAAAGGCAGAAAGAAAATATCCCTGGGATGTTACCGGTATATGACAGCTAGGATGTGTGTAATACAGGATGAAAAGGAAATACATAAAAACTGAATAACGCATAAGAGGAGTCTTATGTCTTACACTATAGAATTTCATGTCACTGTAACTCATCAGGCTGCCGATATCATGATTTACTCTTTTAAAATCACTGACACATTGTCAGCACCTTGGGACATCAGTCAACCAGTCTTTATGTCCACATGCAGCGCTTTTCATTCATAGAAAAAGCAACTTAAAGTACATCACATAAAAACATCCCCGATACATCTCGATCCCGATACAACAGACACAAAGGACGTGGGGAAACTAGTTCTGTTTAAGGGTCTGGATCAAGTAAGTTGTCAACAGAGTCATGTGCTCCGTTGAATGCATGGACGGGCACAGATGAGAAAAATCAGGTGGGCCAAAAAAATTGGACACCCCGATCTTAATTAAGAGATGGAAAGATCATTGATTAGTTCAGCCATCCAGAGGGCATCAGATAAAGCTTTGTGGGAATCAAAACCTGTCATACATTTTAGAGAACTTGCTTGGAAATGACACTTGCTTCCCCAGGAAAAGACAAAAAAAAGTGTTGCTGTAGGTGCTGCAAATGCGAGGTAATGAATGGTTACAAATTCACTCATTTATTTCCTGCACATGCCAACCCTGGCCACCTCCTAGACACACCCATGCTGGTCAGAGGTCAACACTATTAAAATGGAATGTCGTTCCACATACACGACTCAGTACATGCTGACTACAAGCCCATCGAAAACAACGATGGACTACACACTACATCGGTAATACAGTGCGTTCATGCACATCCGCACACATTGAACCGGTTTTGTTAATTTTCATGTGTAACAGGGATTGAAGGTGAGCAACATCAGAGTCACAGCAGCAGAATAATCACATAATAAGAGGAGATGTGACAATAATTTACTGTAAATATATATATATATATATATATATATATATATATATTATACATCCACCTATAATATGTGTCTTGGAGGGAGAGAGAGAGAGAGAGACCCATAGCAATACAACAATGCTGCCGCTGCACCAAGGCAACTGCCCGATACATGAAGTATTATAGTTCTGACAAGTGCAAAAAAAAACAAAAAACCCAATAATTATGAGACATGGTCATTACCAAAAAGTTCATGTAGCAGAGAGTGAAACTGTTGAGAGAGAAATCAGAGCTCTGCAGCTTCAGAGCACACACACACATTTTTACATGTGGAGCGTCCAGTATAATATGTCTGGTTTAGGGAAATACTCCATTTATATTTTTGTTACTGCATGGTATTGCTGGCCATGATAACCTTTTCCCCAGCCCCCAACATAAGCGGAAAATACCAGACCCATGTGGACCCAGGTCTTTGTTCGTCACAGAGCTGGTCCTGGAACCACCTAGGTGAAAAGGGAGTATCTCTATCGCCAAGTTTTCCTGTGTACCATCTAACTTCAAACCATGTTTGACCTCTATGACCTGTGGGATTGGCTCCTGATGTTCTTGTTCCATTTCATGCTTCCTGTGATGATCTGTATCAGTGTTGCTTAACTGAACCCAAAAAGCGGAGGTCAGAACACAAGAGAAAAGGTAAAAATGTATTTTAAAAAAAGGAATTCAAAAAAACCAAGCCAAATGAAAAAAGAACAAAAGGAGCTGAGGCTGGCCGGCTGGTGAGGCCGAACTCAGTGTCCATGAATCGCTGAAAGAGGAAACAAAAAAACGAGCAATCAACATAGAAATCAGACTAAGAAAAAAAGGTGCCAGGAAGCCAAGGTCTAAATAGAAGGTGTGGACTGTGAGTCTCCACCTCGCCAACCGGCAAGCATCCTGCGACATAAAGCAAAAACAAGACTCCACAGGAAACAAAATGGTTAGCAAAATAAGAGACAGGAAGCTGACCATGACACATCTTTCTTTGTGACAAACAAAACTTAATTATCAACCAGGTTCAGTGGGTGTACAATATATTCCTAAAATGCTCTACAAAATTAAGAAAGAAATAAACAAGCGAAAAGAAAAAGGGGCCCAATATTTTTTCCAGCTCAGGAGCTGGTTGATATCTGGGTTTCAGGGTTTGCAAAGTCGCTAAGCTGCTGTGTGGACTGTGTCTAATGGGTTAAATACACAGGACATCAGGGTTCAATAGGGGCCCAATTGCAAATTTGTAATTTTTGCCCCAGGGGCCCATAAAGCTTTAATCTTGACCTATCAGACCCAGATCACAAATGGTCACAACATCCACACATCAATCTCCAAGGCTCATGTACCTGGCAAAAAGTTGTATCAACATTATTAATGCAGGTGGCATCAATGTCGATTCCTCTGACAGGAGAGAACCAAGTAAAAAGAGGTTGTTGTCTTTGTCGTTGTATTTTGCTGTTAATTTCATTCCTCTGACAAAAAAGACGAACCTGCAAATAGACTTTGTACAGATGGGACAATACAAGCCACCACAGCTTTTAGAAAATAAAGACGGGTGATTATAATTAAAAATAATCTGGGAATAATTATAGATCTATAGCCTTTACTGTTCTCTTCTTCTCAAATATTTCAACCAATAAGGACAATTGTGGTCCCTTTTCAAATTAAAACAAAAGGAAATTATACTTTTGTTCAAGGAGATTTCCCCGTTAGATTTAAGGTCCCTTGTTTGATAATTACTTAACTTAAATATGTAACATTATTGGATATCCAATTTTCTTTATGCCAGACATACAATGAGGTGTGTTTTGGTTTCCATAACTTTTCAGTCTGCCATTGGAATGCACCATATAATACAGACAGTATAATGGCTTCATTTTGCCCCCACATCCTGATTATTCTCTGTAGGTGGTGACATACTGATGTCCTAGTAACTCAGTGAAGTAAAACATAGAAAGACATCTTTCTATATAAAAACTGCAGCAAAACCCACATTTTGTTTTACAGTCATTTGACCTCAGAGTGAATGCTGATTTGAACACATTCACGTGCGCAAAACCCCATTTAATTCTGTTTTTTTTACCAGTGGAAATGATGTACAACAGCCATTCCCTGACATAAGAGCGCCAGGGCCCACTTTAAAATCTGAAAATCCTCTGAGGCAAAAGAATCCATAATCACAGGTAAAAAAAAATCCAACTTTCCCATTACTGACTGGAAATAACAGAGCTTGCTTATACCGTATTTTTGTGGTAGTTCTGAGTGACGCACTGTGCATATAGTCCATTTTTTCTATCATGTAGCTCTTTGAAAAAAAATGTTGTACCTGTCAGCTAATTGTATTGAATTGTATTTTTTTAGTTGTTGTTGTTGTTGTTGAAGGAGGCTGGAAAACCTTTAACAAACCAGGGGAGAACATGGAAACTCAACAAAGATCAAGGTGGAGCTTAATTTCTAAGTTTAAACCATGTGTTATTATTTTAATTTAATTTGAACATAAAAAGGGGGTATAGCATATGCCACAAATATAGCATATACTGAATCACAGCAGTGACTCAGTATACATACGTAGTTCATAGTTCAGTGTTAGAATGAACCCTTCTATTACGGTACAAACCCAATATGATCTATTAATCGCTATTGGCTCATCCAGACACACACAGAGTAAATTAGTGATTTATTTAAGATTATTTCAGATCATATTTTATACTTTCATCACTTGTGTTTGTTGACTGACTAGCTCCCTTTCATAACAGGACTACTGTGCTGACAGATGAGCTGGACTTTTTGGCTGAAGAGACCATACAATCGATCTTGGCTTGAGTGTTAAGTATTTTACATTAGATAACAAAAGAAAGTAAATCAAATTAGAAAAAACCCTAATCTGAAAGAAGGAAAAGGAACTAGCATAACATTTAAAGGGTGACATTTTTAAAATTAAAGTTAAAATTCATATTTGGACAGGCAGGGAATTTACAAACACTAACACACACTCACACATTGGTTTCCATGACTTCAGTTTTTGTGTCTATACAAAACATAAATATGGGGTTTATATGCTTTTGTATAGTGGGGATATACTAAAAGTACAATTTTATCAGCCAGGGACAGACAAATGGTATTTCTTCATTTACACATTTTGGTAATAAAGTGTCAAATGTGCCCTGATTCATAATTCATACTCTGGTACTCTGTTGTCTTAAGCTTTGCATGTACAGTATGTCAGCTCAGAATCAAAATCACTAAGGAAATAACAGCAAGGATATTGATGTAAGCTGCAAGAATAATTACAAACTTAATTTCTTTTTTGTTTACTGTGTGCATTGATATGTAATATATTATTTCAACCATCAAGTCACATATTGATTCCTTTCTAATAGATCACTGAAACAGATACATCTACTTCCATCATAATTATTAATTGTGTCATGCTTTTTCTTTTTTATTACCTTTGTATGGACTGGGACCATGGCAGCCGTCTGCGTTTCTCCGTCTACAAGTGAAGCTGTGCTTGGCCATGTGTAAAGTTTGAGCATAAATTCAAACACGCTGAAGGTCTTTGTCATGGATGAGGGAGGAGAAAATCAATATGGCAAAAATGTTGATTGATGAACTGACTGCCTGAGGTACAAGAGGCTTTGCTTCTATACGCAGTAGGTTCCTGTCACATTAACTCACTTCTTTTGCCTGTTATTAGAATCTCAGTCATGTCAACCTCTATCTGACTCGTGATAATAATTTCTTACATTGTGTCATGCAGATTACAGACCACAGCCAGACCAATGTTTTAGGCTTCACTGATTACCAAATATAGTCTTTGCAAGCAACACTAAAACTCAAGGACAAAACACAGTCGAGTAAATCACAGAAAGATAAGTTTTAATGTGATACACATTGTGTTGTGCCAGTGTGCATCCTTTGAAACAAAAATGCATTCAGAAGCACTTTCTTAAACTGCTGGAAGCTCCAGAGAGCGTCACAGCTGAATATGTGTAAGCTCGGACAATTGTTCCCATCAGCACTGTGTTAACAAATATGTAATCAGACTGTTGCCGTGTAAAGGTAGACCTGTGGATAAAGAATAAAGAAATGTCTGGACAAAAAGTCAAAGATGCTTGACATCTGCTTGACATCTGGTTTCGCCCAACAAAACCTTAAACCAAGAGGAGATTTTTGTTGTGGTTGAGGAAGAGAAAAATGAAGTCCCCACAATGTAAAATACTACTTTTTAAAGCGAAAATATGTATAAAGTTAAGCTAAAGCTGAGGTTAATATTAGGGTCAGGGTTAGGATTAGGGCACTGGTAGTTGTGGTTAAAGTTAGTAAGTCTGTGTGTGTGTGTGTGTCTTTGCTGAGGAAGAAAACCATTCTTATAATATTGCCTCATTCAGCTTTTCCTTTGCCTTTTGACTGTGTGCAATAACCTGAATTAGTTCTTAATGATTTTCTTTCACTAAATTGTATAAGAGCCAGTGGTCAAGGACAGATGCTGAATGCATGTTTTCTGCTCTGAACCGTTTCATTTGTTACATGAACATGCAGTGAGGTTGGATTTTAGACTTATAATGATTATAATAATATGTAGTAATATAGTATGTTATGTATATAGTATAGTATATATGGAGTTATTGGTGATATCAAACACTATTGATTGTGTAATATTGGCGTTTATATCAGCCTTAAAATCCAGTAATGGAACTGCAGTGTCAGCATTCAGTATTCACAGCACACATCACTCCATATGGAAGGAATTTGGTAATTCTCCTCTCCTCTCCTCTCCTCTCCTCTCCTCTCCTCTCCTCTCCTCTCCTCTCCTCTCCTCTCCTCTCCTCTCCTCCATCCAACCTTCTTGGTACCACGATCACACCTCCTCCTTCTCCCTCACCTTCCAGTGTGTGTTTTTCTCACTCCGGTGCCTCAGTGCCTGCTCTTTTGTGTCCCTATGAAGCCACCCTGAAGATAAAACACATCTGTACAGTTGGTCGCATTCCTGCTCAAATAAGCAGACTGACGACCGCGCACATGCAGCCACTAACACCACCACCAACACAAAGCCCTGGCTTTTATAATGCTGCAAGTGTGTCCCAGTGGAATGCTGTTGGTGGGTTTGTTGCAGAAGAGGCGAGAGTCTGCAATCCGCCAAAGTATAATGTAGACCGCATATATAACACACTCAAAGCCATATGGAATATGTATGACTTTTCATGGTCAAAAAAATGTTTATAGATTTGTTTTATGCTTCATGCTGATGATAGGTCTGATCTCTGGAGGTATGATGGAAAAGCCCATGAAGAAGGAAAAACGCATTTTTTTCCCCTATCTTGTTTCCCTTTTCTGTGAAAATAATGAAGGACATTTTCAGTTGTGGAATGTACTTGGGGAAATGGAATAAAACATTCATAAATGTGTTTTTGTGTATAATGACATTAAATTTTAAACATTAACATGACATGACATGACATGACAAACACGATATTAAAATGTATCCTGCTCTCCCAGAAAAACTTGGGAAACATTACATCTGAAAATTCTGTAATGAATAAAATGTTTAATTCTTATGCTTTGGCCAACAGTTTTTAAATGTAAGATCTAGCAACGTTTGTTGGTGAAGGTGAATGTTGGAGCTCACCTTTCCCATTTTAGTGTGATGTAGAACCTATGAAGAAGGACAAACTACAGTTCATATAGTCAGGAGACTGGACACATACAGATACAGTATAAAATTAAGTATAAATATTTTATTTACAATTTCTGCCGAATATAAATAATCTCATATTTATTTATTTGTACACACTGGCTCTTTATTTGAGTCACATAATTGCATAGAGGTGAAGGAAGCTGCTGCTGTAACAGCAGCAAACCATCACTTATGCAATGTCACAGTGTCACCCTGGTGTGTTTTAAAAACATTATTTATTCATTTAATTTATTTTTTATCCCGGCATGCTTTAAATAACTTAAAGAGAGTAAATTGATGCTGTGAGGGAAAAATCAGGATGTCTTTAACGTTACTCTAATTGCCTCGAAATTGGTAAAAAAACGAACATGGTGTAAACACATTTGTAGATGTGTAATTATAAATAGTAGAGTTATTATATATGTGAGCTCTCTCAAGTCTGTGGTTTGCAGAAATATTCAATGGCGAGATTCTGTAGCAACTAGGTTATCGACCATGTTGCAGTGTCATGACTCCACACAGACACTGGCTATAGGAAGGATCTTTCTTATCTTATTTTTCTTGTTACCTCAAAGCCACTGTGGCATGAGGAGATTTAGCTGGTTTCAATGTCCAGCTTACTCCCAAGAAACAACTGATTTCAACACACGTGACCTCAAATGTCTATTTGTTCTTTCCGTCTTTCCATGTGCGTGCACGAGTGTGCATGTTTGCCATAAACTAATATTGTTAGAGAAGTATGGCCTTGGGCACAGCAGCACAGGAAACCTGAATCAGCTACTGACTCTGTCCTCCTTCATTACAGGAGAATAAAATCACTGCTTTATCGATTCTTCTCTTTAACCTTTGCTTCATTTGATCTCTAACATTGTTATCTGTCCATCTCGCTGCTTTTTCTCTCCAGTTTTCTTCTTTCGTCTTCAGTTTCTCTTCCCTTCCCCTTCGCCTTGTTCTGCATTTGACTTCAAAGCTCCTTTTCCGTCCTCACTTTCTGTTCTCTCATCTATTTAATATCCTCTTTCCCCCTTATTGTCAGTTTTTCCTTTCCCTCATAGATGAACATTTAACAATAGTCACTGAGGTGACACCTTCGGTCCATGTCACCTCCATGTGACCTCTTTATGTCTGTAGAGGAATAAGTAGGACTTGATTGACTTCATTTCTATTTCGGGGCCTGACACAGCCGTCCCCAAGAGGAGCATCATGAGGATGTCTTTCACTGAACAATCAAACATAATAAAGATGAAGTCTCACAGTTCATAGCAGTGTTGACGAGTTTGAGAATAGTGTAGAAATACGACGAGTATTGAAATGAACCGATAAAATAGCCAAATGTTTAAGAGGCTTAATAGTGTGTAGAAATTATGTCTTCAATAAGTTGAGTGATTTAACTGCACATCCTCACATGACGTGATGCTAAAAGCCTTTTTAATGACTGCGTGATTTACAATTATTAGTTCTCACCATTCTGCAGTTAAGTTGTAAAGGTCACCATTGCTGCCAGCAAGGCTAGGAATCTAAAATTAATGCCGACTTCAGATCTCAGATGTCAGACCCTTTACACTGTGCCTGACACAAAACTGGAGTATTTATGTTTAGGGCGATGCTAATCTGCACTCGGTGGTGGAAAAGCCACTGAATGTAAGATGCCATTTTGTGAACTGCTTTCACATGTTACACAACAGATGGCAATGAAGGGCACATCTGCAGGCACTTCTGCTGATTTACCTCTTATGGTTTCTGTGTGTGTGTGTGTGTGTGTGTACACAGTACGTGCGGTTGAATATGTGTGTTTGCGTGTATCTTTTACATCATCTTTCAGCGATCACTGCATTCAGGCCGACCTCGGGAAGGTGAGGGCAACAAGAGACTGCAAGGAAGACCACGGAAGACAAGACAGAGACAGAGAGACAGAGAGAGAGAGAGAGAGAGAGAGAGAGAGAGACTGTGACAGTGCTAGTAGCCTGCAAGCAAGAGACTTTGGGCCTCTGAGAAAGTGTGACTTGGGGAGAGAGTGTACAGGGGGTTTAAGGACAGTGGACTCGTCAAGATGAAAACAAAGAGACAGTGACAGGTGTCTCCCATGACAGTTTGAAGAAAACATGTCTTTCCGCCTGACCTTTTCACATGAATTCACACCCCTCGATGCTTTCTTTTCTGTATCTCATCCAAACTAAAATTAAACATAACCCCCCCTCTCTTGCATTAACTGTATGTTTTCAAGCCTCTTTCATCGCAGAAAGGTTAATTGCTGTTCTCGCACCTTGATGTGGTTAATGTAGTAACCGAGGTTAATGCAGTAAATATTTTTGAGGAACAAGGCAACAGGTCATATTTTAGAAAAAAAAATAAAAATAATAATAATTTAAAAAAAAAGAAAAATTCACTCATACTGTCATCAACAATCAGCCCATTCCTTGTTTACCCTCTTTAAAGCTGTGTTGTCAGTGTCACACCTGGGCCCATATTTCTGTGCCAAATAAATGCCATCAGTGCCCGATCACCCATGTGTGCTTCTGCACACTAAAGAATCACCTGTGCCTGTTAATAATGAAGCATCAGTTGACTTCTTGTTGTTGACTTGTAGTTTTATCCCGCATTATAAGTATTGATTTAAAAGGCTTTGAGCTGTAAAACCCAGCAGCCCTCTTAACTGTGCCTCGAACCACTGCGCTCTCGTGGTGCTGCGTACACGTGCTATTGCTGCCCTCTGTGGGATAAAATATGCAACAGCAACTTTTCACACATTCACATATTCTAGAATTACACCAGAATAATAATAATAATAATAATAATAATAATAATAATAATAATAATAATAAAAAGATTCTTGTTTTCCTGATTTTTTTCAGTTTTTGTTGTTTGGGAAATTGGCATTCTGCTTTAGTAGTACTTGCATTTGTTATATTAGTTTCATCATCTTAAAAGTGGATTCACCAAAAGGCAAACATATTGTAATCTCCTGAAAATAATTTTGTTGTCAAGATTTATAAATGTATGCCACTAAAGATTTCAATTTGTGATTGAGGGGCTCCTTGGATCCCTCCCATTCCTGATTTCCAGCACGGGCCCACAGTTACATGCCTGTCTGGTCAGGAGGGGGTTAGTCAAGTGAAAAAAAGCAACTGTTTACTATGGGTGTGTTTAAAATTATATTACAATATTCTATCATGATATCGCAATAATGACAAAATAAGTGTTTATTTTTTAACAGAATGATTACATAGTTCTCAATAAAAGTGCATTTATTTGTGCCGGTCCATTGCATGGCCACATAGAGACAAACAACCATTCACTCTTGCCTATGTTCACTTACACACACAAACACACACACACAGTGAGGACATGCAAACATGCAAACAACAAGAAGGCCCTTTTTGCTGTGTGTCCCAAAAGTGTGCAAAAACAAAACAGGCAGAAATACTTTCAACAACAATGCCTTTAGACATTGTAATTATAACTTCCACAGCATTATAATAATATGATCTAAGTGCTTATGGACATATATGGGCAGAATGAAGACAATCATTAAGTTGTTGCTGGAGCACAGCATTTTGAAATATACTTTAAGAAAGACACATTTTGATAGTTCAAGTTTAACCAACTGTAACAAACTTCAAAGTAACAAAACAGTACTTTACAACTTCAAATCTAAAACAGTAAAAAGAAAAAGTGGAAAAAAGCACATTATTCTTAGGATGAAAGGGTAATATAACACAGAACTTTGGCAAGATATCAGTGTTGTCTTATATTGCAGATTTGTATTGCAGATTTATGCTCTTTAAGATAAACAAAGCCCACACAAGTCTGTAGTCTGACATATGCAAATTATATCCAGAGATAAGTTTTATAAAATCTGATGATCTCTCTCTCTCTCTCTCTCTCTCTCTTTTCCTGATATAACACTGCAAGACTTACCTCTCATTTATTTGGCCACAAAAAGAAGAGGCCCAACCATATCTATGTAATACTGAAGTCTTTCAAAGTCTTTCCCAAATGAAGTGGTCAGCTTTGCTCAAAACATCAAAAAGCAGCTTGTCTACAGAGAGAACATGGAAACATTATGTTAGACTGATGATAAAAAAGATATTAAAGTTTATTATATGTATTCTATGGTGGTGGTTGTTGTTGTTGATGATGTTCTATTATGTTCTATGAGGCACTGATACACAGTCAGCCTCTCACATATACAGCTGACTGCCCCGTGTGTGCCTATAGTGAACCAAAGACACATGGAACCACCAAAAACCCTCAGTAAAACTCTGGCTGCCAGTGGGGACACAAAGAAAAATGCTACTTCAAAAATCAACATTTTTAGCTCAAGGGGACCAAGGAGCTGCTGGTCTACTGCTGACTCATTTGGTCAAGTTTGTGTCTCGTAGGGGAATCAAATCATTTCAAACACCCGAGTCGCAGAATAAAACGTTTTGAAGTAACTGATGGAGGCAGCAGTGGATTATCAACTATGTGTCTACATGACGTCAAATTATTGATTTTCTCCATGGCATTTAGTAATCACATCAACAACAGCTCACCACCGGATCGATGAAATTCATCCAGGATGAGGAGTCCCCACTGCTGATTCTGTATCCAATTAAAGACATTCTCAGCCTTCGGGGAGTCTTTTTGAAAAGGTATGGGCAACGAGACGATGGCCACAGGCCAATTTCTTAATACGTCCTGGGTGGATGAGGTGATGGTGCAGAGTTGACATTCTTCCAATATGGACCACATCTTAAATGTGGCTTTCCAGTCCTCTGCAGTTTCATCATTGTTTACCGACACCAGGCAGCGTTTACGCATTGTGCATGCTGCTGCCACTCCCACAAACAAAATGGCCACCTGGACAGAAAGGGGGGAATGAAATGAATGTGATATACACTTTTTTGCATGACAAATATTAAGATGCAATGGCACAGTGCAATAAAAGAAAAACAAATATAATGAAACATGTTTCAGATGGACTGAGCAAAAAAATTGAATATTTGAATTTGTGTCAATTCAAGGTAATATGACAGACAGACCTTAAATGTATCGTTGACAAAGAGGGAAGAAATTACAACTGGGCCCCTACAGTGGTGAACAGCTTTCATTTAAAAATTAAAGAAAAAAAGCTAAATTTTTCTGAATTAACAAGAATTTTTCTGTGACTTAGATTTTTCATTTCCTTCTTAAGGGCCTGGTTTAATGAAATCCCACCTGTCCTGGTTGTTTAGTTAATACAGTTTTATCTTCTTTGAGAAATAAAACACTTATTTTAACACTTATTTTTTATTTTGATTCTAATTACATTTAGAATCAAAATTACATTTAGAATCAAAATTCTAAATGCAACATTCTAGAATCAAATTCAACAAATGGAAACCAATTACATCCCCGAAAGTTTAATAGAAGTGAGCCACTTGTGGAACAAAAACTGTCACAGATGTCAAAGAGGAAGAACCAGATTTCAAAGAGGAAGAACCAGATTTCAAAAAAAATAAAATAAAATCTTTAATTTAAAAATGTAAAGAGTAAAACATTAACCCCCAAAAAAACAGCACAAACACAGGGAGCCATGAAACAAGAACATAAATCTTGTTTCATAAACATAATTTCGTAAAACAGAATTCCTCCTCAAAGCCTGTAACAATTGAAAAAATTGGTTGTCCGTGGTTTACCATTTATTCATTCATTCATTCAAAGATATTTTATCACTTTAGGCAAACTTTAAGACGTCTGAAGGCAATGTAACTTAAATGTTGCTTTGTTCTGTGATTACGTTACTTTTATTTTACCAAGGACCAAATTAATAATGACACACCTCAAACCACCCCCCCTTAATTTCGGCTATTTAAGCTGCAAAGGTTTCCCATCTCTCCCTCTGCTCGTCAGTGTTGATGCTGCCCTGTGCTGCTGTTGCTGCACATGCACTAAGCTCCAGCATCAGCTCAGCATCCACCTGCAGGCTCCATGTTGGTTTAAGATGTTTGCTCATCACTCCCTGATATGTCAGTGTAACTTATCTGTGGGCTGTGATTAAGTCGGAGCCTGGACGCCAAGCATAACCATCTGTATTCTGATGCTATAAACATTTAAACATTTGACTTGTCTGACTGAACTTTCTTTGTGTTGAGGCCAATGCGACATCTTGTTTGACTTTTATCGGACTAAAACTCAGGGACTATTTGAATTATTCAAAAAATACTTGCAACATTTTATATTTATATTCCACCACTATGTCATTTCCAGTCTGTATTTTTATTTGTGGTGCCCTTTGTGTTTTGGTCACTCAATAATCTGCTGCAGCACAGCAGGTGGTTTCAGGGCAACATTTATGTTTGGGTTGACCGTATCTTTGCAAAAGTCATATTCTTCTTTGATGAAAGTAGCCCAGGTCAAAACAACGATTCAGCAGCTGCAAGAGGAGCCAATTAATTCATTTTATTTGTGAAATAAGTGACTTAATTTCATATAAACTCACAAGACACATAGGCGTTTAGCCCTTTGTATTCATTTACACGTTCAACTGCATTCATATAGAGTTGGCCTGGCAACTAAAAAATGGTCAGTAGTAATGGTCCTTCAGGGCGTACAGTACTCTGTGGAGGTTTTTAACAGTCTGGGCTGCTGTGAGGTGGAGGTGGAGGAAACAGTTTATACTTGATCTCACAATTACAATAAACTGCTTGAATAGAAAAGAGACATTATTAATGTTGTCAACACCTGAAACTTTTCTGCTGTGATGTCAGAATGTCTGTTCTGAATTTTTTTCTCAAGCTACTTAAGGTCATCTTTTTCCTCATGTTTATTCTCTTGAATTTGCCTCAATTAAACATCCTCTCTGGTGAGTTTTATCACTCAGCCTCACAGAAAACGTGATGTATTGCTGTATTGACACTATCAGGTGATTTTACTTTCACCACTTTTTCCTTTTAGAACAATGTATGAAGTATTTGTATTGGACAATGGCATTAACACCACACAACAGGATATATTAAAGACTAAAGACTGCGGGATTACACGTAGCTGCATTAACAGTTACTTTGCTGTTTTGACAAATTGCTCTTCAAAGTTTATCAAACATGCTTAACTGGTGCTTTGATCGTCACATACCGTATGTCAGGTGAATATCTAATCAACTTCGAAAATGCCACTTGAGCTGTTTATTTCTATTTGAGATACTTTATGAAGAAGACTTTTTTAACAATTAAAAGAGAAAAATATGATTGACTGTTTCAATTAAGATACATAGTTATGAACAATAGTGTGTGTGTGTGTTTTTGTCCACCTGTGTCCAGGTTCGTTTTGATGTCGTGGCAACAGTTAGTTTTCTTCAGACGTGTCGCTCTGCACGCGACGCAGTACTAATACAATCCACTAATCAAAACGTATTATAGTTATGAATACTCTTCTTTCCTTCAAAGGTCTTTGTTCAGAAAAAGTACGCTAAAACAAACAAAAAAAACAGAACAATAACTCTAAGGAAAAGTAATATTTTATTTCTTACATGTTTTTTGGAGACAAAACAAAATTTCTAACTTTTTATTGCTCTTATTTATTGCTTAAAAATACAGTTCACAAAGTATCGCTGAAAAACAAAGCTTAAACTTTTTCACCTCTATAATTATGTAATAAAGTGCAATAAATATAACAGAGGATAGTTTTTTGGTAAATGGAATATAAAATTAGCAAAGCAAGTGACTTTTTTCAGAAATGAATAACTTGATTTATTAAGTACAAAGGCATTATACATTCATGTAACATGTTAGATTTTGAGAGGAACTTGTCCAAAATTGAATGCAGCTAGTAAAGCCATTAAAGTAGCATATTTTATCGAGCTCAGTGTATTATTTAAATGTCTGAACATTTAGAGTTTAGACTTAACCAGTCTGCTAAAATAAACCACTACTATTATACACATGATACTGTGCGTGAGCTACCTGGATACTCATTGTCACTTTGAAATGACTAGGTCAGCCTCTCCTGTCTCTGTGGCTGCGGTCTTTCTCTGGGATTACCTCCTCCTCTTTACAGTACATTCAGTTTGAAATTCTGCATTCTCGGTTTTCCCTGAGTTTACATCGTGTTGCCACATTAACCAACCATTTTTCATTCTTTTAAAAAAAGTACTTTGTGATGTCATTGTCCGGCGAGGTATTTGTTCACAAAATGCTCCTTTTCCTCTCTGCCATCACGTAAAGCAAGCTTTAGTTCTAAATTTGGAGGAGTGTGGGATTAAAATTGTATAGTAAAGGTCAAAGGTCAGAGAACCATGCAGCAAGAAAGAATATAAGTCTAATAATTAGATAAAATGCCTCAGTTTACAGTGTGTGAAGCCTGTGAATAATTGGTCAGTTATGTGACTAACAGATGGACAGACAGACGTGGCTTAAATTAATAAATGGGTGACATCAAGCTCCTTTCATCATCTATGAAAACTCCACTTTGATGTTTTTGTATTTAAGTATTGCTGCATGACAGTGAAATCCCACATCTCGGGCTTCAACTGACTCAGCATCACGTGCAGAGCGACAGATCTGACACATCGAAGCAAGACTAACTGTTGCCACGACATCAAAGCGAACCTGGACACAGGTGGACACACGCACACACACACGCACACATACACACACACACACACACACACACACATATGCTTGTCTTACATGGTTGGCTAACTCTAACCTAAACCTAATTCTAACCCTCATCTTAAAACCAGGTCTTAACCATGAAAAGTCATTTTAACCTTGTGGGGACCAGGCAAAATGTCCCCACAAAGATAGATTAGTGTGTGTTTTGGTCCCCACAGGGATAGATAAACATGTACACGCACAGCACTGAACATAACTTTAATGTATCTTCATCTTTAATGTATCTTTTCACTTTACAGTTTTCCATGTAATTTCTGTATTTGTGGCTGGAACTGACATTCTTATTTTATTGGTGATTATTCTGCCTTTAACTGTAAACCTTTTTCCTATGGACTGACCTGTGTTTTTTCATATATTGCATAAATGTCCTTTCCAAGTTAATACAAGAGATGAGTGTTCATTAAAGGAGTCAACATGATCTGTTTCTGGATAATTCATAATGCAAGTTATTCATATTTTATTTATTATTTACTTTATAATAATTTTGCCTGCTCAGTTTACAGCTTGTGGATTGTTGTATCACGTGTGAAGCCTGTCAAGCAAAACAGTTGGTCAGTTATGTGATTAACAGACAGACAGACAGACAAACTTCCCTCAAATTAATAGACGGGTGACATCAAGCTCCTTTCATCATCTGTGATGTCACATCAAAGGAATAAACCTCTTCTTTGATGTTTTTTTTTTAAAGTATTGCTGCATGACAGTGAAATCCCACATCTCAGGCTTCAACTGACGCAGCATCACGTGGAGAGTGACACGTCTGAGTTAGTCGTTAGTCACAGTTAGTCGTCCAAGCAAGACTAACTGTTGCCATGGCATCAAAGCAAACCCAGATACAGGTGAACACACACACACTTCATGTTCAACTGTACAAATACAGTTTATTTCTGTATTTGTAGCTGGAACTAGCTATTGTTCTTTTATCTGTGATTAATATGCCTTTTTTTAATTGTAAATTTCTTTTCTCCATAAAGTATGTCAAATAGAAATAAACAGCTCAAGTGGCATTTTTGAATTTGATTTTAACCAATTTAAAGATATCCACCTGACATACGGTATGTGACAATCACAGCACCAGATAAGCATGTTTGATAAACTTTGAAGAGCAATTTGTCAAAATAGTTGTTAATAACTTAACTGTTAATGCAGCTATGTCCAATCCCACAGTCCCACATAGATTTACTGAAATATAACCTGTTTGTAGTGTTTAATGCCACTGCTTGATAAAAGTATTTCAAACACTGTTCTAAAATAAAAAACAGTGTAGGTAAAATCCCCTGATACTGTCAGAATACATCATATTTTCTGTGATGTTAAGAGAATAAATATGAAATTTTAAAATACAATAGTGACATCCGTCTGTCCAGGTAGCAGTCGTTTCCTCCACCTCAACCTCCATTCCACAAGAGCGCAGAGGGGAAGCAACCTTCCCAGACCACGTCCCAGCAGACAGCTTCATTGAACGGATGCAGAGAAAAGAGGAGGAAGAGGAGGAAGAGGAGGAGATTCACTCTACGTGTTTTGAAATTCGACCGGTGTGCTTTTGATTATTATTATTATTATTTTTTGTCTGTTTCATGACTGTAGTGTCTTTCTTACCAGTCAAAAAGGCCACACCGGTTGCTGCTCGCAAGTTCTGGCGCATGTAAAAATTGATTCTCCAGTGTTCTCAATTTAAAGTATTTATTTATTGTATATGTAAACTTAACCAATGCAATTTAATCACAACCTAAGCAATATTCTTATTCAGTCCAAATATAACAACTCATTATACACAGTCAACAAAACTGTGTGCTTCACATGATTGAGCAACCACCAACGCTTCCATCAACCTGAGGTATATCACCTCTGTCTAATGGAGAGTCCATCCAAGTGGTGGGAGGTTTCAAACGCGAAACAAATATGCTTTTACACTGACCATACACTGACCATTTTTTTAGTCACCGGGCCAACTGTGAAAGGATCCATTTGACAGCATCTGTGTTTTGTGAATTTATATCAAATTAAATAACTTATTTCACAAATAGTTGAATTAATTGGCTCCTCTTGTCTGATGCGGTGTAGGAGATGATTCAGCAGCTGCAGAGGCGTTGTAAGGAACTAAACTACCACATTCTGCGACATGAGTATGACTTTTGCAGAGATACGGTCAACCCAGACATAAACATTGAGCTAAAATCCACTGTTGTGCTGCAAACGGACCAGGAAGAGAGTCTGCGCAAGATGTTTGGCAATGGACGTGCTCGCTCTGGGATCATCATTCTTCCCCGTGGTGAGTCATCTGTATTGTTGCAGCAGATTATTGAGTGACCAAAACACAAAGGACACCACAAATAAAAATACAGACTGGAAATGTCACAGTGGTGGAATATAAATATAAAATGTTGGAAGTCATTTTTGAGTAGTTCAAATAGTTCCTAAGTTTCAGTCAGATAACAGTGAAACAAGATGTCTCATTGGCCTCAACACAAAGAAAGTGGTGATGAAACAAAGGAAATTGATTCAAGAAAATACAGTAAGTTCAGTCAGACAAGTCAAATGTTTAAATGTTTATAGCATCAGAATACAAATGGTTATGCTTGGCGTCCAGGCTCCGACTTAATCACAGCCCACAGATAAGTTACACTGACATATCAGGGAGTGATGAGCAAACATCTTAAACCAACATGGAGCCTGCAGGTGGATGCTGAGCTGATGCTGGAGCTTAATGCATGTGCAGCAACAGCAGCACAGGGCAGCAGTGACACTGACGAGCAGAGGGAGAGATGGGAAACCTTTGCAGCTTAAATAGCCGAAATTAAGGGGGGGATGGTTTGAGGCGTGTCTTACAGACATGGATTCTTTAAATTCGTTTAATTCAAGACTTAGTTAATCCTTATGTCTTAGTTTCACAATGAAACAACTGGTCATGAAGTTGGTTTCCATTTGAATTTCCTTCTAGAGAATGTAAATAATCAAGCCAGAACATTTTCTATTTTTGCTTTTGATATGTATGCTTTTTATTTCTCAAAGAAAGTAAAACTGCACTGGAATAAATGAACCAGGCTCTTAGAAGGAAATAAAACTTATCCTCTTTCGAAGTATATCATTGTTTCAGAAGTAAAGAAGGATTTAGGAAAATCATCTTAACAATAAAGCTTTTTTGTAGTCATGTCTTCTCTCTTCGTCAAATATGCAGTATATCTGTCTGTCTGCCATATTAGCTTCAATTTTCACATATTCAAATATTATATTTTTAAATTATTAGTCAATATTTTGGCTCAGTCCATTTGAAACACAGGTCACACTTTTTGTATTTGTTTTTCTTTGGTCACGTTGTGTCATTGTATTCTCAAACCAACTGTAATATTAGTAACGTACAACTCTTCATGTGAAAAGTGCAAATGACATTTTATTCCCTTTTGTTTCCAGACAAAACAACTCTGGTGGGAGTGGCAGCAGCGTGCACAGTGAATAAACACTGCCTGGTGTTGGTAAACAATGACGAAGCAGCAGAGGACTGGAAAGCCGACTTTCAGATGTGGTCCACAATCAGTGACTCTGAGATCTGCACCATTACCTCATCCACCCAGGACGAATTTACCGACTGGCCTGTGGCCATCGTCTCCTTCCCCATGCTGTATCACCCAACACTACCCTCCCCGAGGGCTGAGGCTCTCTTTAATTGGATGCAGAATCAGCAATGGGGACTCCTCATCATGGATGAATGTCATATGTTTGGTAATTACATTTTTTTTTAAATTTATTTATTTGGAAGGGACAATGCTTGTTACAGTGTAATTAATATAACAAGAATGTTAACACACCAGATTATACCCAAAGGGTAGTTTTCATTTGTTTACCCCAAAGATTTTTTTATTCTTATTTATTTTATTTTACCTTTATTTTACTAGGAAGTCACATTTAGTTTGAAAAAAAAAAAAAAAAAACTTTTATAAGAGAGACCTGATCAAGGCCGTACAAAATCACAAAAACACTCACTCACTCACTTTCTGCCGCTTTATCCACTGAGGGTCGCAGGGGGCGCTGGTGCCTAACTCCAGCTGAAATCACAAAAACATTAAAATATATTTAAATAAAAGATCAGTACAACATGTAAGATAAAAAAACTACTTAAAAATCTTACAAATTTTCAACTCTTCAGTACTCTTTTAGGAGAAACAGCCACAGGCCTCTGTCACCACATTCTTTATGATTCTTAAATTTCATTGAGATATGAGTGAAACTAATTTGGTGTTGTTCCATGTCCAAAGTTGATTTTTTTTCCCTAAGGTCTGTAAAAACCTGGTGAACAGTTTAAGGTAATAAATTGGAGCATCGTAATTGTTAACCAGTAGGGCTGAAATACAGAGGGTTAGAGAGGTAGGAGTTTACCAATGATTGCTTTCTAAAGTAAGGATATACCATTGCTGCTGTGTGCAAATTGTTAATGATGTCCAACCCAAGACATTATAACGAACGCAGTGGTGAGTGAGGGATTTAGCCTATGTAATGAAGCGAAGAGATGCATGTTACACTGAATCCAGAGTCCTAAAGGCTGATGAGGGGGCACGCATACAGAATATGTCACTATAATTTATAATAGAGAAAAACATATAGCTTCCATGAGTGTTTTAGTGGTGGTGAAAGTGAAGCCGGTCTTATTTCAAAAATAGAATCCAGCCTTTGCTTTGAGCTTTCTAACTAGAAATATTATGTTAGGCTAACATAATATTTCCATGTCCTCTCTGTAGACGAGCTGCTTCGTGATTTTTTGACCAAGGTCAAGGCCAATTGCAAAATGGGGCTGAGCACTACATTCAGGAACAACCATGAAAACCTTGAAAAATTAGAAGGTGTAGTTGGGCCTCGGCTCTTTGAGGCCAAATAAATGCGAGGATGGGCAGAGGTAAGTCTTATAATGTTATACCAATAAAAAAAGGAAACAGACCTTCAGATTTTGTAAAACTTTATAGTTAGATGTTGAATTTGCATAATACTGAATAATTTGTCTGAGGTCTCATTTTCGAGTTTGAGCCAGAGATGTGGACAAATACTGTTTATCACAAACAGCCTAAATCTATAATATAAGACAACACTGTGAAATATTGACTTTTTGGCTTAAGAGTAATGTGCTTTTTTTGTTTTAGGTTTGGCTGGTTCCCAGAAAAAAACAGTTCTGAATTACTGGGTTTTTTTTTTGAATTTGTTTTGTACTTTGTTCTTTACTGTTTGAACAAATTAAATTTGTCTCTCTTACAATATAAATTTTTAAAGAAGAATGATGTAACTGCAGGAAGTTAATGATAGTCTTCTGGAAAATTATTTAGCAATTTTGTTTTTCATATGCAGATGGAAGACTAAATCCAATAAATAAAAACTATACATCACATTTCCCACCATGCTTGTTGGCTCTACATCATGTTTCCCTCACCACCTGTTTGTTCTACATTGATGTAGTACTGACAAATAGCATATTATGTATATAAGATTTTATTTCTCTGGGTAACAATTGACACGATGCTATTTTGGAAGCCACACATACTCATATTCAGCTGCAATATTGTCTAGAATCAAATACATTTTAAATCAGTCATCACTGTTCCTTCATTCTCACCATAAATGACCATGAGTATTTAAATCATAGTTTTATTAAAATGCTGTGGAAATTGTAAATAAAATGTGTTCAGTTAAATGTCATCATAAATGCACATTTGTGACACATGGATGATATAGTTGTTAGCTTTGTTGCTTCTGCAGCAAGAAGCCTGTTTTTGCATGTTTTCCGTGTGTGTGCGTGTGTGCGTGTGTGTGTGTGTGTGTGGCTTTTCCTCACAGTCCAAAAGCATGCAGATTTGGTCATCCGACAAACTGGAACACTCTAAAATGAATGTAGGTTAATTTGAATGGTTCTTTTATACCTATGGGGCCATGTGATGAATTTGGCACCAACCAATAATAACTTAACATTTGCCTTTTCGTCATTTGTTCTAAAATTACACTTTTGGTCATAGAATATTTGTATATCCACACTATACAAAAGCATGTAAAACCCACATTTATGTTTCGTATAGATACAAAACCCATCTTTGTGTTAAAAGTGTGTCTTTGTAACAATTATGAAACATTTGTAAATGTGTAAATGTGCATGTGTAAATGTGTAACTGTGAGGTCACTTTACAGATACTGGAGGTACCTCATTAATGCAGCGCACTGTACGTGTGCTATTTTTTTACATACATGCTCAGTTATAAGTATGTGCAAACATTAAGGAAACCCATCTACAGTCACACATTCTCTGTTTTATCATATGTCTATGTGAGCTTATCACACACACACACTTTTAGCCTCACTCCATTGGCTGCCCATTATTTTTTTGTTCTTGAGTGTCACAAGATTCAACATAATCTTAGAGGAGACTGTGATCTGCCTCTGCACATTAAACAGACCTTTTAAATCTCTTCTAAAAACCTATTTCTTCTCCTTCAAAAATCCTTGACACCATTGATTAGGCTTTATTGCCTTGTGTGAGCTTTTTTGTCTTTTATTTATTCAGCCATTTGTTGAGATTTTAATTATTTTTATTCTATTAAGCTTTTAAATCATATTAATTCGAAGGACTGACCTGAATTGTTCACTGGACAGTCTTCAAACTTGCCTCGACTTTAGAGTAAAGTTTGTGCCTTGAGATAATATACTGTATGTTATGATTTGGTGTGTAGACC
Organism: Brachirus orientalis; assembly: GCA_016785285.1. Taxonomy (NCBI): domain Eukaryota; kingdom Metazoa; phylum Chordata; class Actinopteri; order Pleuronectiformes; family Soleidae; genus Brachirus; species Brachirus orientalis. The sequence continues at coordinate 5,446,723 of JAFBJR010000175.1, forward strand.
CATTGATAAAAGTTGAAGTTGCATAGTTTTTCCCACAGAGAGCAGCATTGGCATGTTAAGCTGGCTGCTTTTTACGGAGCACTACAAAGAGAGCAGCTTTGTTAGAGCTGCTGGGATTTACTGGCCAAAAGCTTTAAATGCAACTTTAACCACCTATTTAGCTTTTCTATTACTAATTCTAATACTTATAATGTGGGGAAAACCTACAGGTCAACAACAAACAGTGAACTGGTTCTATGTTATTAACAGGTGCAGGAACAAGGAATGGGCTGATTGTTGATGACAGTATGGGTGAATATATTAAGTGTCTATATCCCTATCACATCCCTGTTTTGTTAAGCTCCCTTTTTATTTCCTATTTTGTATTTCCTTTTTAATTTCACTGGAAGAAGAAAGTAACGAGCTCAAATGATAAGAGTACAGGAACTGTTGAAGTCATGCATTACCATAAGTCTATGGCACCTGTGCAGATTTCTGTGTCAGCAGGACTGGTGCGTCAAGAATTTATAGCCTACACATTAATTATACATCTGCTTAATAAAATCCAATAGCTCTCTTTAATGAGTATATTTATAATGCATAATAATGACAATTCATCAGGAATAATTGATTTAATATTCCATATATCTACTGCTTTATCCTCTACATGAGGGTTGTGGTGGGCAAAAAGGTGGGGTACATCCTGGACAGGTCGCTGGTCCATCACAGGGCCTCATAGAGACAAATAAACATTCACTCACACACCTGGGGTGCATTTAGAGTGTTTTTAGTATTACACTAAAAACTGACATCACTTTCTGGCTCATAAGGGACATTGATATAAAGTACTATCAAAGTCACAAAACCATCATTGCAATGTCTGTGACTTTGACTAATATTAAATAGTTAATAAGTAAGCCATGGTGCTGATGAAGTTCTCATGTTAAACCTGTCATACTCTTATCTGGGCCGTTGGTGTTTAATGGTGATTGACTTCCATTGAACATGCTGCTCTTGGCCAAAGAAAGTGGGCTTGTAACCGGAAGGCTGGTGGTTCAAATCCTGGGATAGGCCGTGGGCTGGGATGCCCCTGAGCAAGGCACCCAATTCCCATACATAGATACACAGAGGTGCTGTCCATAACTCCTGTGTGTTCACTACTTGTGTGTAAAAAGGATGGGTGAAATGCAGAGGTCTCGTGCCAGGGGTACACATATACAAATCAAAGAAATAAAGAAAATTAAAAAATAAAACAATACAACATGACATAAAATGTAGATGTACTCAGCTTGTCAGATATTTGTCAAAAACAGAAACAGCTTTGTTTCCCTGTTTTGTCCTCTAATAGTGGTGTCATAATTGTGACATAACAAAATTTCTTGAGTAAAAAAATGTTCACAGTTGGGTTTGCAGTCTGTCCATTTCTTTTATATAAGTGGGATTTCCCTAATACCAGAATTAACTGAACAAAAAAGCAGTCTCTCGATTTCCCATTAACTCCAAAAAACAAAAGAAATTGTCTTTATTGCCATAAAGTGGAGTACAACAAAAGGTAGATGCGTGGTGTATTTTTTTGCGCATTGATGCTGCCTTTACGTGCTATCGAAATTATTTAACATATAATTTCATGACGTGCAAAATGCGCATAAAAGCCCACTCACGTTGTGATTTCCAGTGGGAAATTGGAAGATAATTTCGATACACGAGTTCCCGATTGGAGCTATCTTTTGACATTTTAGGATGACAGAGAGTAAGACAAGATTGATCACGAATGGCAAACAATTCCTTTAATATAATTATTAAAATTCCTTTGTTGTTGATCGTGTCCTAAATGTTAATGTTTTATGTTATTAAAATGGGCCGTTACTGGTTGGTTTTACTCAAGACGCAGGTAATGGTGAACCGTGTGTCAGCCAGTTTTCATTTCGCTCCAACAATAAAAGCAGTTTAACGTAACGCACTCGTAGTTCCGATTTCACAAATGGAAAGTATCATCCTTCCGAGATAGCACGTGAAGGCAGCATTAGTTCAGAAGAGATAAAATCAAGTACCATGCGCAATACGTCACGTTATCGCGATATCACACGCGTTTTATTCGAGCTAAACTGGAGGGATTTGTTTGTGTGCTGTGCTGTGACCGAGCTAGCAGGCTAATAGTGTGGACATATTTCACCTGGAAATAAACCTTCTGCTCTTCACAAACAACTCGGCTTTGAGGTGAGGATTTTGCCACCAAATGAAGCAACAAATAATATAGACTACTAAGATTGTTCTGTCAGTATTATTAGCTTGATGCCATCCAGCGAGTTCACTGCAAAGCCAAGCCCTCGTAGTGTTTGTAATGTAATTGGCGCAGCTGTTACAGTTGAGTTGAACATGTTTTAACAGCGAAACTGGAAACACATGAACGAAAGGGGTGTTTGGTGTAACGTACCTGAGCGACGAAATAGTGGCTTTTGTTTTTAGCTGCAAGGATAGCTTTAGCTATTTCGTATATAAGTGCTGACCTTTTATTCTTTTATAACGTCAGAGAGGTGAAATAAACAGTGGGTGAGATATATTACAAGTTACAGTATGTATTTTTTTATATACACACGTGGAGTTGGTACCCTTCCGTTAAAGAAAGAAAAACCCACAATGGTCTCTGACATATCTTGAAACTGACAAGTTCTAATACATAAAAATTACGTCATGACTACTCCGACAGAAGAAAGACCACAAAACACAGCTAAAAACACCCAAGAGTAGCATCCTTCAAACCTGAAACAGCTGGTGCCCTACGCTCACAAGGAGTGAGACAAAATACCTGTTGACATGTGCAGAAGTCTCATCAAGAGTTACAGGATTTGCTTGATTGCAGTGATTGCCTCAAAAGTTTGTGCAGAAAAAATATTGGTACCATCATTTTTGTCAAGGCCAGTTTCATCAGTTTTTTTTTTTTTAAATGATTCTGTTGAACCACAATTCAAAAGCACTGTCTACATTTTGGCCAGTTTCATTGTGGGTTTTTCTTTGTTTAATTGGGGGGGGGGGGGTATGAACAATTTTCTTCACCTTTGTATCTGTTTTACCCATCCAAGGTGTGGTGTTAACTTAACTGGCTCCGTCCATATCTTTGAATCTTCACTCTGTGTGCTGCAACGACCAGTGGCTCTTAACATGGATTTAGAAGACGACACAACTGTGTTTTCTACCTTGAAGTCCTTCAATTCCTTCATCAGCCACTCCGAACACCCACAGAGGCTACCGGATCACTCCGCAGGGAGTGGAAATCTGCAGTCTCAGTACCAACGCAGCATAGAGGTACTGTATATAGACACTGATGACATCATCAGTAAATATGCCATGTAGAAGGGCCTTTAATAATGTTTGCAATGACTGATTTGTCTTGTAGCTTTTGGAAGCCGCAGAGAGAGTTCACTCAAAGAATCGCTACCTTCAGTTGGATCAGGAGAAGAGGCAAATGGAGCTAAGTCACAAGCGAGCCAGATTTGAACTAGAGAAGGCTGCTTCCGACAGTGCACGGATTTTGGAGGTACATCTTTCTGTTTTTATATTACACATGAATTTAGAGTAGGGCTGGGCGATGTGGCCTATAACCATTTTTGTGATATTTATAGGACATATTACGATACACGATACAAATCTCAATATTTTGAAATCTCCTCTGCATTGCTATATAAATATTGACATCTTGGATGCATAACACTGACTCTTGTATTAGTTTTTTTTTAATATTTGCATGCAAATATGGGATAAATCACAATCAAATGAAATACAGCAAACTATTTATTTTGAACCAGCCAGCTTAACCCATACACTCTTAAAAAAATGAAAATACATGGTAGGCCTTTCTAATGTGCAGTAGCCCTCAATACCATAATCAAGCAAACAGCTTAAAACATAAAAGTACCATCAATAACAATCACTGAGAAATCAGATAAAAACCTCTGTAAATTAAAGTGCCCATTTTTCTGCTTGATTGTGTTTTCAACAGCAGACCATTTTCAGAACAGTAAAATAAAACTAGTACAGTGGAAGAGGTACAGGCTGTGTCTGAAAAACCTCTCTTAACAATAAGTGTCACATCACAGCAGCAGTGACAGCCGCTGCACATGCGCGCGTGTGTGTGTGTGTGAAGCCTAAGGCTTGGTCGCAGACAGACCGTGATGTTTTTCCCCTCGTCCTTATAATTTATTTGTTTCCTCGCATCACACTTTTTGTGGATGGGAGGGAGCGTCTGGTGCGCAAAGGCCTTTAAAACAATACATTCTTTCATGTCAGAGTCTCAAAGTCTCCAATAACACCCGAAAAAGTCACTGGAATTGTTGCTAGTCGGTAGAGGGTCTGAATACTGGCTAAATATAGTGACAAAGTTGGCAACACTGTGCGTCAGAGTTTTAGTGGGGCAGGGGAGTGAGCAGCAAGCAGTGATCTGTGAGAGATGCATGAGGAGAGAGAGAGAAATGTGTGGACTTGAAAGAGAACCGCATGCAAACAGCTTAATAATTATGTCCATGTGACAGTTTGTACTTGATGTTCCCGATATTAACAAATATACATCTCATGTGGCCCATGCCGCAATATATAGAGAATATTGGATTGATTGCCCACCCCTAGTTTAGAGTTAAATCACAACACAAATTTAACTTACAGAAATCAAAATCTTATATGTAGTAACAAGTGTTGGTGCAAACGTCTCTTAAATTTTTGTTACAGCATGAGGTTGACCGTAACCAGGATCTCTTGGGACAAATAAAAAAGTTAGAAGAAAGAGAGGCTGAGGCAGCGAAGACCCTATCGGAACAGGTGAATGCTAATCATGCTCTCCGTAAGAATCTGGAGGGCCTCAACAAGAAACTGGAGGAGCGAGATTCTACGCTGAATTCTGCTAACCAGGTAAACACACACACACACAATTTTTCATATACTTATTTTCTACTCTGGTCACATCCCTTATCTTATGTTGGCTTACTTCTTAAATATATTCCCAGACCATCAGTTCTTTGAGGGATGAGATCAGAGAGCTGAAGCAGAAGCTTCAAAGCAAAGACTCAACAATTTCAGCTCAAATCCTGGAAAACCAGGCGCTGCAGGAACAACTAGATTTACAACACAGGTACAGACATGTTTAAAGGCTATTGCTTATCTGGTTTTATTATGTTTATGCTTTGTGATTTATTGACCACACTTTTGATGGCTATTGTGATCAGGAAATATCAGGAAATCTCTCAGCTCTGTCAAAGTCTCCAAGCTGCGGAGTCATCCTGCTCTGAGCACATCATCAAGATTAAGGTACACTTTTGTTTCATCAAAGATGGAGTTGTGGCGCTGAAGGTGACGCATGCTCTGTTTTTTCCCCTAGTACAGCTGGGAGGTATCTGCAAGCACCAAAAAGCAGTCATTGTTCACTTACTGGTGCTTGTTTTTGTGTTGTGATGTCATCAGGTATTTGCAAAGTTTCTTGTTGATATGCTTCAGAGTTGTGAGAGTTTATCCTGATATGAATTAGTTCATAGTACAACACCATTTAATGTTACATACAACCCTTTCATCTTCTGCCTCTCCTCATCTCCCTCACATGCACTATTACAAATTGCCACGTCAGTAGCATGATGTCACATTGCTCTCATTGCCTCGTCACCCATTTATTTGAGAAGACAAATCAAGCAGAGGTATGAACAGCAGTGCCTGAGAGTTACCTCAGTTTTAACATAAATTATGGTGAGTGGCTGGATGAAGATAAGTTAAATTAGAAAAGGACACCTCTGTGTTGGTGTAGACAATCAGAATCCTGGACTGAACTGCTTTTACACATCAAATTTCAAAAGCGATCAAACCTGTCGTTAAAGATATAATCAGATAGCCTTGTATATGCAAACACACTCAGTATCTTAGGTATATCAGTGTAATATTTGGACAAGCGAACCCACTTGTTAAACATTTTAATTTTTTCCCAAGTACCAGATATTGCTTGAAAAGTGTTTTCCTTTTACCCTGGATTTTCATGTCATGCTTGTTCTACTTGTGTGTATATTGCTCATAATTTCCCCACACTTAATATTTATGCTCATGACCTGGTAAAATAATTCATTTCTTAAAACATCTGTATGCACTAGAAGACATTGAATTTTTGCTCAGACTTCATGTTGTCTTTGCTTACATTTTTTGTTGCAGGAGTTGGAGAGACGTCTTGTCTTTCAGGAGCAAGACATTGCGATTGTGAAGACTGTTAAGTTGGAGGCGGCTAAGGTTCCAGATCTGGAGAAGGAGCTGAAGCGCCTCAAAGAAGATAATGCCTTTCTCAGGTTAAATCCACTGAGTTTTGAATGCAATTAGTGGACAAAACAAACTTTGGCCTGTGTCACACCAGAATGTATATTATATTGTATATTATATTCTGATCTGTCTGCTGAAGTGGGCACCAGAGTCCACAAATATCACAGGTCATCAGTGTTTGTACATATTACCATGCCCTATATTATATGAATTTTATGAATATTAAATGCTCTAAAAATGTCTGAGAAGCAACATTTCGACCGTTTTGGTATTAGTTTAAAGACATATTGTACATAAGCAGAGCTTGTTTATCAGCAGTCCTCCACCCTCTCTCTCTCTTCCTCTTTATCAGCAGCACCTGCAGCCTCACCGCAGGAGTTTGCTTCTCTACTTTATTCTCATGTTTAGGTCATTTCATATAAAGTGTCAAAGCTTTTCTGTGTGTATCAACAATGTTTGAGGAGGAGCTGAGCTAACTATGGCTCCCTCCTGTGTGTCATGATGCCATGTTTTTAGACTTTTAGACTTACTCTATGCATGTGATTTTTTTTTTTCACTTGTTATCAGCCACTATTTTCTAACATAATGTGCGAAGACAGGAAATGCTGAATTGTTTTACTGGAACTTTAAGGATAATAAGTATAACACTGGAAACACTAGGTGACAGGTGTCTTTGCAAGTATTGTTTCTGTATCCTTTGAATCAGATGCACAGGAGGAACTCGTATATAAAAGTGTTGATGTTTACATTTTGTGTATGCATATAGTCACTGTGATCTCACTATATACATTATGAATTTTTCCAGGAATCACAAGCTTAACATCTACCTATCTTAGATTCCTATGTCGTGCACTAAATCCCAAACTCTGAACACTCTGTTTAGGGAGAGCAGAGAAAATTGCAGCCTGCTGAAAGAGGAGGTAGAGGGGCTGAGGAGGAAGCTAGAGAGAATGGAGAAAACCAAAGAAGAGCTGGTCAATATGGAACTGGAGAAACAGGTAAGCTGAGAGAAGGTATACATTTTTCAGTTTCACTCCGTGAGATATTGGTATTTGTTATATTATTATGGCATCAACAAACTTGTAACTTGATGTTTCATAGCGACTTGCTGAGAAGCTTCAAGCCTGGGAAAACTTGGAACAATCAACTGGACTCAACATAAGGTCAGACCGGACTGTTTCTATTTGTGACTGTGAGAGAAAAAATTATAAAATAAGTTTGTTTTAATTGAAAAGCATGAAGCAGTCACTAGGTGGAGCTCTGGTCACTCAAATAACAGGGTATCACCATTATGGGTTGAGGATGAGTTGGGTGTGTTTATTTTAATGCCTGCTTATGTGTGTTAAGGGTGTACCTTTTAAGCATCCAGTCAAAAGTAATGAGAGAATGATTGCATGTTTCCTAGTGAGCAATGAAGCAGCTCTGAAGGATTATAATGTGTGCATGTACATACACACATACGTGTGTATGTACATGCATATTTTTCTCTATGATTTAGTCTGACTATGATGTTACCAGAATATTAAACAGACCACTCACCATATCTGCTTATATTCCTATATTCTGTAGGAGGACAGACAGAAAAAGGGGACACTCTGGCCCCCCTTTACACCTGCCATTAACATTAGGTTTCTGTGATTAGATAGCGCCTGACCACTTCTAAGTACAGCACCCGAGCAGAGACTGCGATCCGATCTGTGAAACCACTTCGGGAAGTAGTTGGGAGACGCATTGTGACCAAATTGAACAGAAGTGTAAATTTGAGGCGTCTCCGATGAGTCTCTGCTTCACCCACAACAACAAAGTGAGCGAAACAGGAGTTCATTCAATAATGCAGCTTCCCGTGTAGCTTGTTATTAATATACAGTTGAAATCAAAATGATTCAACCCCCACTGAAATTAGATTTATTGGCAAAATGTAGAAACTAGCAGCTGTTTGCAATAAATGTATCAAACAAGAACAATTTAAATTGCTCAACACAACTAAATTTTCATTTCATTTTTCAGCTGATTATTTAATGTCCAACTTAATTGGACCAGCACGTTTTTTTCCTGACACAGAATAAATGCAGTGATACATTCAACAAAACCAAGACCCATTTCATCACAACACTTTCAGCCTTTGTTGTGGAACTGGGAATTTTTGCTGCTCCATCTCTGAGACCCTTTTTTGTGACTCACTCGCTTTTGTAGCTTTTATCTCTGTGGCTGTGACTTACTGTTATGTTTATTGTTGATCATGTGTTGAGAGCATGGGCAGGCTGTGTGCAGATAGGCAGGTCAGTTGGTGACAGACAGATTTAAATTTGATCTATATATTGAAGCTTTTGTACATTTTCTGTCCTTGGACATTTGGGGTGGTCATTAGTGTTGTGTTGTTTTGTGGGAGGAGAATAACTTTGATTGAAGTTAACTGTGTCCGACAACAACAATAAATGTGGCTCCTTGGTGGAGCAGACGAGGCTCACAGCCGCAGCATGAATTTGCCAGCAGTTGGCTGGGTGCTGGTGTTTGTTTCCTTTCCGTCTGTTTCGTAGTCTGATAACATTTCGCTTGCTTATGTATGTATCCATGTGTTCAACAATTGAAAACCAACAGTAACAGTATGAAAATATTTTTCTCGTGATCAGGCTGCTCTGTGGAACAATGTGGAAGAGATGATGTTTGGGGAGACTTTCTGGAAATGTGTCCTTTTCACAAAATTTGCACCAACATTTGCTCAACACAGAAATGAAACTGGAACATGGGTGTTTTTACAGCTGGAGGGATCATTTTAAGGTACAGATGGAGCTAATTAGGTACATGCTGGTGGGTTTATGTGGTGTGTTTAGAAGTTTAAGGTGCTGGTGTTTGCGTGTAGTGTAAATGTTTTGACGTTGCCACTGGCACTGCTCCTCAATCAACTCAAATTAAAAAGTGTTGCCTCTTTTTAAAGTGTGAGAAACATTATTGAGAAAATTGCTGATTTTATGTGGTCATGAAATGTTTTTAGTTTCAGCTTTTTTGCTGAGACATCACAAAATTGATAATAAATTAGACTAGTATGTAAATTGCCTTGATACTAAGCTCTAAATTGTTAGGATCTAATATATACTGTATGTATTGTTTTACACAGGATGAGAGGATGAGTGAATGGTTCTCAAGACTGTGGTGTTATGTGGTATCATCCGTGTACCACCAGTGATATGAAAGCTTCCTCTTGGTGGAAAATCAGAAACTGTTTTACAGTATATACCAGGGTATGTGATTGGAGCTGAGGGATTTTGTGTAGAAAATTAAAAGGATAATAAAAACATTAAGTAATAATTTGAGCCACCTTATCTCTTGCTCCATTTTTATATCAGTGTCTGAAGTATATTCAAGGTAAGCAATTTTTGTTTTGGGAACAAATCTGCCTTCTGTGAAAAGTAGCTGCCTTAGCGCAGGCAATTTATTTTAATGTTGGTGATAATGGTGTTACCTCAAGAGCTTGCTGTTTTCTCAGGTGGTACTTGGTATGAGAACCACTGTTTTACATGAAATATCTTTCTCTTCAGAGTAGACACTGAATATGTTCTTGTGCTATAAAAAGTATTCAATTTATTTGACATTTTATGTTTGAACTATCACTCACGTCACCAAAAAATCAAACTATAATGGATAATAACAATGAGATTTATTGATGAATATATTACCAGTGCTGCTCAGATTTTTTTCATGTTGTTGCTAAAATTACAGTTCAAAGGGTTACTAAGTATTGGGTATGAAATTAATTTTACAGCTGGCTTCCAAAGTGGTCCCTTGTTTGTCTGGAAATATGAACAGCGGGAAGTAGCTTTATCTATAGGTTGGTGACCACAAATCATTTTCTAAATCTGAACACACATTTAAACAGCAGTTTAACAAGACTCTGGAGTAAACTCTGTTTTTAGAACTGAACTATGTGCTCAGAAGTGTGTTCGCAGTAGCTTTACACTATCCTGAAAGCTCATTGTTTCTAACTGTGCAGCACCTCATCCAATCCAATAATTTACATGACCTTTTATTTCCAACACTGACAGGGAAGTAATTTATTTATTTTTGTCTAGAAATAAAATCTGAAAAACAACTACAAAAAAGGTTTCTATGCTCCTCTATGACAGTAAAGGCAGTAATTGTATTTTGTGGATGTGATTGTCAATTTAAGGTGTGAATTAATATTATATTTTTAACCATTTATGCACCCAAAATTGAGACAGATGAAAATGATCAGTTGCAGCCCTACTAATGTAGGGGATTGGCACATTTAAGGGGAATTGGCACATTTTTAAGATCTATAGTTCCAGAGCACAAGATTTTGCACCAAGAGGTCTATATTTTTGCCTTCTCATTGTGTTTTTGTTCACTTGTATTTAGTAATCTTTCAATCTTTCCCATGGAGTTGAGTTTATTTTGTAGAAGTGCTGCCAGTATTTAGTCCACTCTCCAGCTTTCATCTCTCACTCTGCTGCTCATATTTTATTTCCCACAGCTACCAACTGGCCAAGCAACAAATGAATATGGAAACTCTGTCATTTTCAGCTCTTCTCTCTTTTTTCCTTTTATCTGTTGTATTGATTTTTTTTTACTGTGCTTGTTTGTGTGTTCTTACAAATGTATATACTAACTGATCTGTTCTGTGCTGTGTGTATTCTGTAGGAAACCAGACGATCTGTCCAGGGAGGTGATTCAGATCCAACAGAGAGAAATTGCTCTGAAAGAGCAGAACTACACACTCAACAGCCGGTAACGCACACTTCCTCAGCCACACTCTCTCTCATACACACAATCTTTCTCTGTCTTCAAACCCTTTTCTCTAATTCTGTCTGTCTCCATCCCCCTTTTCACACCATGGATCTATTGGAGCATATCTCTGAGAAGTCCTTAATTGTCACAAAGTTAATTAAACTGGTCCTGATTCTGATAGCTCTCCTGACAGTAACCACTAGCATGTGTGAGAGATTGTGAGCAAGAGTTGGGGAATTCACTAATTAAACTTGTCCTGTTAAGGCTGAGGTGATGTCTGTGGGGAGAGCTGCACACTCTTCTCGTGTACATTCATGCTGGAGCTAAGTGTAGCTAAGAAAATGTTCAGTTAACCTGCATCTTTTTTCTTTTTTTCTACTGAGTGTACTGGGCTCATTATGAAATATTAGAAAGTTCAGAATGGGAGGGGGTAATGAGCGTAGCTTTTGGTGTAATTGCCCCCAAGCTTAGTTATCACTCTGTTGATTGGACGTGACAAAGTCACTGTTGCAAATAATTTCTGGGTAGTTGTTTTGGAATTATTTGGTGTTATGCAGGTAAGTTGTCTGTTAGATACCATTATTATAGTTATTATTAAATGCCCAAGGATTGCTTCTATTGGATTGTTTTCTTATCTCTTCCTTTCTCCTCTCGCTATACAGTGTTGTTGCCCCCCCCAACACACACAGCCTCTTACTTTCCACCTATTAATTTATCCTGCTCTCACAGTGTAAGGAGTGTGGAGCGCTCGCAGGCTGAGCTCCGTGCAGAACTTTCCCAGCAGCGCAGCAAGACCCTGGAGGAGCAGAAGAAGAGGGAGACTCAAGACGCTCTCGTCCGACGATTGCAGAAGAGAATATTGTTACTAACAAAGGTACCTTATACACACACATTATCACCCATTCATATGATGCTGCCGGCGTCTTCAATTTTACTTAAAGCACTCTGGGAAATTGCTAGACACTTTAATCTCAAGGGGTAGTACAGAATTTGTATTTTCCCCTATTATCCTCTATGATTGGTTGATGGAAGTCATGTGACTGTATTCTCTCTCTCTCTTTCTCTAACCTGTCTTGCTTGCCTACACACTGCAGTTCCTGAGTGTGTTTAAATCCTAAAGTCATAGACTTAATGCCAGTGCTGCACAACATATTGGAAATTTATAGCCATTATAATATCAACATGCACATATACTGTACATAGCACAAAATACACATTGCACAGACTGCTTAAAATATGATCAGTGTTGATTCTTCCATGTGCTAGGTTTGTTTGCCAAGATTCTCCAATAAAATTAGATTTTTTTTTAATTCTATCATTTTATAAATCCACCCCTTATACTGTAGTTTGCTAATTCTCTTATTAACGTTGGGAGAGAGATGAGAAAAAAAAATACAACTGCAATGAAATATATTGGATTTGGATTTAAATCATTATATTTACAGTTATGTTTTCATATTTTCATTTATTAATTTTATTGATCCAGTGAGTAAGGAATGTTTTTGTTTCTACTAACAAAAAGTGTTTTGTTTAAATGGGAGCATTAAGTTTGTGCTTATCTGTGTTGGTTTTATGTCTAGGAGTTTGACCCTGAGTCTGCTACTCTAGGAATCATTCCTAAATTGTGAATATCAGTCATGTTGCCCGAGTGTGGGTGCTGTGTGCTTACCTAAAGGCATGACCGTTGGCTTCGAAGATGCTTTTCCCTTTTCTTTGATGAAAACAAGATTAATTTTTAATTGTCTTTCTTGCAAAAGCTGTTTCAGTTAAAACAAAATGAAGAAAAATAGGGAAAGAAGAAAAAACAAATAATTAGTAAGTAATTAAAGTAGAAAACTTTAATTACTTACTTTAAGAAAAATTAAGAAAAAAGTTATGTTTTTTTCTCTTTCAGAGGTTAGAGTGACAGTTTAGTTCTGCTCGTCTAGCTCAAAAAAATCTTAGAAAATGCACTGGGTGTTCTGGCATTTCAGAGGACGGAGTGACACTCTGCTTGTCATTCTGCTAGACTTCAATAATGTTTTATTGTTTTAAGTGGCTTTGTCCAGAAGAAAGGGGGGAAAGTGACATAACAATGTCTAAAATGAGCTCGGCAACCTCTTAAGTGCACTTCACGTGACATAGATGACATGAATTATATAACTTACACAAGGAGCAAGTAGTAATTTAAGATGGACCATGTTGCATTTTAAACATAACACACTCAGACAGACATCTATTAAGCCTGTCAGTGCCACATGATTCTCTCTGTGCTTCTCTTTATAGCAGTTTTTTTTTGTCTTTGTGTCTGTGATCACATTCCTGCACTATACACAGTGACACATTTCACATCACAAATGAGCAATTGAAGAAGCAAACAGTGCAAGTAAAGTCAGAAGACTTTACTTCTGCAAGTAAAGTCAGAAGACTTTACTTGCAGAAAACATCAAGAGGCACCAACAAAGTTTCAGAAGTAGATTCTGTTGTTAAAAAATAAACCTGAATGTACAGTAGGACTTCACAATCGTATATATTTTCTATAACAATCACGACATTGAAAATGCATGCTCTTCCAAATCAACCAAGTATCCCCTGAACAGCTGCCTGACCACATGTTTGTTCCAATCTGCCTGTGTCTGCACCTCACAGGTCTTAGTTTCCTGGATGTAGTCTAGACAAGTAATGCTATGGTAAAGGACATATAATCAACACATAGCTTACCCAGTTACTGTAGAAAGTAGAAAAAAAATCCATCTCTGTCTCCCTTTCTCTCCCCCTCTCCTTTTGTGTGTATGTGTGACTGGGAAAGGATGGAGGATAAAATCTAGGTCAAATCAGAACCACATTGTTGTAATTACTTTGAGGTCCGGTGGGGGGGGATCAAGGTTTTGCACTGGAAATATAAAGCTTGAACCTGTGAAGTTTGAAACATTTTTGTTTCAGGAATTATTTAGAGTCCTTAAGAAAGATAAACTAGACTTTAAAGCAGGTACTGCAATCCAAATTAAAAATGATTAAAAATATCCCACGCCCTCCTCCCAGAAGCCCGAGTTTGCTAGCAGTTAACAGTTATCATTTTTTTATCAGTGAAGAAAGTATTTTTCAGGTTTCCGTAATCTCTGATGACATCATTGCCGTTTCATGCCTTGATACATTTCTTACATATGGCACTGTTAAACTATGGATCAGTATTTAAATAGTTGTCAATTCTTTGTATTGTTAATTGTGAATTTAGCCACAAATAATCAGAACTTAATCATCACTGATTTGTGATGATTAAGTCCATCATTCTGCAGAACCTTGACGTTTTGAAGTAAGTAGAGAAAAAAAATACATTTGTAATCATTCCAGTGAAATAAATCGTCCCTGCTCTGCCACTGCCCGTCTCCCCTGTTCTACTATTACTCATATGTTTGTTTCTTATATACTTTAGTGGGACAGAATTGCTGGTCTATTAGACACACAGTCACATTTTTATCAAATAGATAAAACAGCTGACATAAAAGCAATTTAAAAAATAAATCACAGTGATAGTAGTTTCATCACTCTGTCTTCCTGCGACATGATTATTTTTTAAAATGAAAGTTTTATCAAAGAAAAGCCAGCAGATTTTTGATTTAGATGGAGTGAATTTCATTGCACATTAATAGACAGTAAATAACCCAAGGGTTGTTGTTTAGGATAGAAACTAACCTCGCACACACTGACCTCTCAATGTGCTTTTTACTTTTGGTTTTTATTTCTATTCCCTTGTATTCCTGCTTTGTTGTCATCTTTTCTTTCCAAGGTTTTTACAAGGATATACAGTATTAGGCAGTTATGTAATAATACATGACAAATGATGCTGCTTCAGTGCCAAACTAAATAAAGTTGAATTAAGGGTGATTTTAAACATAGTGTTTTTTTAAGAACCTGACTCTTTGATCCTAAAATTGATTGTGTTGATTTCTTATCTGACTAATTACAAGGTGAGTCTGATCAGGCAAATTTTAAATCTGTTTATATACCTATTAAATCAGTTTGTTTTTTGATACTACCCATTCAACTAATCTCACATGGGAATGGCAGCTTTGTGGCCTATGCATACATTCCACAATTGCAAGGTGCTTTTAAGCTGCTATAGAAATGCGGCATTTCCAAGCACCTAACATATGGTTTCTTTCACTTGGTATTCATAGATTTATATTTATAACCAGAGTAGGCTCTAAACTTTAGAGTATCCAGCATCCAAGTCAGCCCTGTAATTATATTAGACAATTGAGCTATAAAAACTTGCAAAATCCAAAAATCCTAAGCCACTTATTTGGTTGCAAGGTGTAATATTAGTTAGAAGTACCATTACCACAAAAGCCAGTCTTCTTAGGCAAGGCAAGTTTATTTATATAGCACCATTCATACACAAGGCAATTCTAAGTGCTTTAAAGAGGAAAAAATGCATTACAAGGACATTTGAAATTAAACCTTATGTTAAAAACATTGGCATGAAAATATAATACAAAATGTAAAAGTGTGATTCAGAAACAGTAAAATCAAGCAGGCAACGTTTTAGTTCAGTTTTACTTGGATTCATAGCTTAAGAGTGTATCAGTGCAGTACAGAGAGAAAAGGAAACAATTTTATGTGTTGACTGATGGTGAAAAATGGACTGTTCGCCAACTTTTCTATTTGATTATACTGATTAGATGTCTCAGTTGTTCTTCAAAGCAGGGACATTTCCTTTTGTGTTGAAATATTTTTTTTGGCACCTATCTTGTCCTGCAGCATTCAATGATTCAAATGTTGATAAAATATAAATCGGTATGTTGTGATGTGTTTTGTCAGCATTTTGACTCATATGAATGATTTTGATGTTCAGACGTAGTGTGGGATAAATAGGGTGAGGGAGTTCAAACTATACTTATTTTTTGTTTTAACTCATCTTCATGGCCACAGGTTTCCTTCTTCATTGCATTTTTCCAAGAACTTGGTATTATTTGTGTCCTTTCACATAGTGTATGTAATGCATGTCAGTAGTCTGACCGACTCTACTTGTTGTTTAAGCCTGCTGTTGGCCATGTGTCTCACACAGCATCCTTTCCTTCTGTTATCCGTCTCTTGCTGTTTTGCCACTGAACTAGAACCCTACATGTTGAAAATGGTTGTGACCAAGATTTGGACTGTGTAACCACACAGTTCTACATCTTTTACTGTTCTGAAGTGCTTTCTTTGGTTGCAATAAGACATTTTGACTCACCATGTGCTAATGGGTCTTGTTTTGTTCCACTTTAACAAGCCCCCTCGCCACTGTTTTGAAGTTGCATCACTAATGTATCTCAGGCATGGAATAAATAGAAACTAGAGTGTTTTTTCCCCCAGTAGTAGAGAGATAATGGGTGTAGCCAGACCATTCCCCAACACTAGCACAGTTCGATGGTGCCTTTGAGAGGAGACGATCAAAGCAAACATTTTTTTTTTAGCTTCATTAGCTTCTGATTATCATACAATTGCCTGTAAAAAGACTGCAATGATATTGGTATGGTATATTTCATATTTTGTACAAGGAAAATAAATAATTAATATCACTGTATTCAGTGGTTTCCTCTCATGCAAGGTTGTGACAAATGTGTCTTTATTTATGCAAGTTCAGAGTGGTAGGAGTTAAGGTCTCTCTGACTGGTAGACCTGAATTTAAGAGCTGTTTAGTCTCTTAGTATAAATAAATCCCTTTATCACCATGGCAACGCAGACAAGTTGATAGGGTAACTTCCCAAGTCTGTAGTGTGTATTTAAAAAAAAAAAAGAGTGACATTAATGTCAAAAGCTTGCTTCATACTGTCTCCAAACTAGAGTGAAGACTTTTGAGTCATGTCAACAGTTATCAGTGGAAGGACTCTTTTATCATAACTTTGGAGCCATACAGCTTTTTCTGTTGGTGCTTTTAACTCACTACACAAACACACACACATACACATACCAAGATGGACACTTTTTTCTGTGTATGAGAGGATGTCAGACACAGACTGACAAAGTCTTGAATGCTACTTGAAGATGTTGTGTCAGTCTAACACTTGTGAAGATTTTGACTTGAGTTGATTCTCTTTAAGAAAAGCAACTACTTGATGTAATGGACAGATTACATTACAGTGTTGAAGACACGTTTTTTAAAGGCATTTACCTATTCCATGAACACACCATAACTATAATTTTTATTATCATTTAATCTGTCAATGATTTTCTCGATTAATTAATTAGTCGTTTGATCTGTTCATAAAATGACAGAAAATGTTCCCAAATCTTGAGGTTGTCAAACATCTTGTTCTGTCCACATCGTGTTTTGTTGCGGCTCTAAACAAAGGTAACACATCAAACATTTCAAATACCACTTTAATCGTACATGCACATAAATATTACAAATTTGATACCACAAAATGATCAAATTTTTTTTCTTGGTGATTTGAAAAATGTATCCATTATGTAGCGGAATTTTGGATTGTGTTGGGTTGTGTGGTTAAGTGTCTTTTTGGTTGCATGTGTTACAGGAGCGAGATGGCATGCGGGCGATACTAGAGTCTTATGACAGCGAGCTGGCTCCCAACGAGTATTCGCCTCAACTCAATAAACGGCTCAAAGAGGCTGAAGAAATGCTGCAGAAGACACAGAACCACAATGTGGAGATGGAGGTTTGCGTGCTCATATACAGTACATCAATACTGAGCTCACATTCCTGTTCTGCTTCTTAGTCGTGCATACGGCCAAGTGTATTGTTAGAAATGAATAAACTTAAATTTGATTTAAGATTAGAAGATAAATTACAGGCTTGCACTCTTAAATTGCTGGTTAAGGCAAGTTGTCTAATTCACTGTATTCACTCCAAACTGAAGAATCTGCTCTTGTGATGTAAAGAGGCATTATAAGCAACTTTAGTACAAAATGATGAAGGCTGGGGTGTTCCAAAATGAATGAATAGCACATTATTCTTGAATTATGGTTGCAGCCACTTCTGTTCTGCTCACCTGCAATGTTTCTGTCAATACTGTAAATCCATTGGGAAAAAAGTAATTTTTCATGTGTGTATTTTTTTTTTTCTCTAACCCTCTCCTTCAGGTCCAGCTTTCTAAAGCACAAGAAGAGACAGGGGTATTGAAGCTACAGCTGCAAACAGTTAGTAAACACACAACTACTGTACTAAAAACTTTTTTCCTTACATTGTTTGACTGAAGCCGCCTGAATTTTGCAGAATATTAATTTTAAATCTGCTACATGTAGTGACAAATCAGTGGAGATGGAAAAGGCTGCAAGTTGTATACTTTAAGAAAGTAATATAGAATTGGCGAAACAAACTTAAATCTACAGACTATATGTAATTCCTCACACTGTCAGAGCGGGTGACAAATGTTCTGTACTGCATGTTTAAGCTATGTCAGCTCCTTTGAGCTGCAAAAATTATCATGGCTGGTGTTCTCTGTGTCAAACATTCTTTATTACCGCTGTGATCAACATACTGATCATTTATACACTATAACTAACAATGAAGATTGTGCTGCAGACATACACAGGAACATACATACTCAGTGATACAAAATGACAGGAGAAAAGAAATGTTCTATTAAATATGGAAGATATCTGGAAGTTTAAAAATTAAAAGTTTGATCCTGTGTTTTCACAACCATTAGCATGCCTTTGTTATTATAAGTGAGTAAAACACCGATATAAGGTACCAATTGTAAGATACTGGTACCAGTATCAATTTTAATGTGCACAGTGCCCGCCTCTATTTGTGATTGACATTAACATTTCAACTAATATTGTGCTGCATAACTATAGTGAATGCAGAGTCAGCATTTTGTATATTTTTAATTCTAGGTTGTAGTTTGACAAGTTCCTGAAAAGTAAAACTAGTCGTGTGTCGCCTGATACAAATTTGGGATAAAGTGAAGAGGTGGCAGATGTGACTCTGTAACGCACACTGTGACTTTGTTTTTGTCTCTTTTTCTATGATCCCTTTTCTTTTTCATGGCTCCTTGTTGCCAAGGAGAAGTCAACATAGCCATGGTAGCGACTATTGAAGTGTGAAATCCACCTGGTATAGTGGAAATTACCTATTTGTCTTGGGAAGACGGAGAGTGACGATGAGCTAAGAAACAGACAGACGCTGTCAGACAGAGAGGAAAACTGTTGTGCAAATTGAAATGGCGGATAATTGTCAGGAAGAGAGTGTAATCAGAGAGAAACTAACTAAGATGTACACAGACTAAAAACAAGCCCGGGGGGATCATGACATTGTGAAATGGAAAATGAGTCTGAAGACTAATAGTAAATCCAGCGTATAGCTGTCGTCTGGATGTCTGTCTGGAATAGATAGCCGCACTGGAGAGAGTCATCAAGATTTATCTGTTGGCAAAATGTTTCTGCCAGGCACATGGTCAAAGGTGGTCTGACATAAGTGCACCAGGCTCATTTTCTGGTCTGTCTGTCTCAGGTGGAGTTGGAACTGGAGTCTCTAAAGAAGCAGCAGGCCTCTGCTGGTGACAGCAGCTCTTTACTGACCAAAGAAGAGGTCAGCATTCTCAGGTACAGTGGTGCGCATGCATAGCACAACCCCAGCCATGCACCAAGCTATCAAGTCAAAGCCTGATGGCTCCAACCATTTAAGGTCAAAGCTCGGCACATTACAGGTTAACATGCAATGCTTGTCTCTCCGCAGTCTTTTACCACTAGGTGTAAACCTATTGAGTTGCTTTAATGCATATACTCTGTTCGACCTGTTCCATTACTTGCAAGTGAGCATTTGTGTGCTGTTTCAGACAAAAAATTGAAGATTTAGAGGCAGAGCGTCAACG
Source organism: Brachirus orientalis (assembly GCA_016785285.1). Classification (NCBI taxonomy): domain Eukaryota; kingdom Metazoa; phylum Chordata; class Actinopteri; order Pleuronectiformes; family Soleidae; genus Brachirus; species Brachirus orientalis. Next base: position 5,466,522 of record JAFBJR010000175.1, read on the forward strand.
TTTGGAGGAACAGAACAACATTCTGGAAATGAGACTAGAGAGGCACAACCTGCAGGTAGGCACCAAAACTTTCCTCCAAGTGTTTCTTTTGATAGATTTACTCATCTAACACAAAGGAACCAATTTAATAAACCCAAAGGCAGAGACCTAGCCTGTATGACACCTCAGATTGATACACACAAATGCACCCCATATTTGACAATATTTCAAACACAGTTGGACCCAGGTGTGTTTCCAGAAATGTCCAATGGAGAAATTGCAGAAATTGTAACTAATATAAAGTCATCCTTTATTTGGTGAAAGCATTAGAATTGGGCAAAACATTTTGGGAGGAGGTTATAGTCAAAATAAATGTAGGCATTCCCCAGTGTTGGCTGTAAATGAAACTGGATAAAATGAAGCCTCGTTGGGAATTGGCTTAACATTACTCACACGTACAAAGACACATGTGGCTGTGAGTATCTAATCCAGCCATTTTCATCTCAAGAGTTACTAACTCCCTGTTATACCCGATCTCCTCTGCATTTTTAAATTGGCTCTTTGTGTGTGTGTGTGTGTGTGTGTGTGTGCGCATGTATGTGTGTGCTTCACCTCAGCCAGGTCCTCTAACCCCCCTGACTCATATTGTGCCAAACTACATCTACAGCGCACTTTAATGAAACGTGTGTGGGCAAGCGTGTTGGTTCCATTTAGCCCTGGGGTGAATGAAATCCATGTGTTCTGAAGCATGACCACCACTTTTAAGGCAATTGACAACCACACGTGTGTGTGTATGTGCGGGTTTAAAGGCTGCATGGTCAGTTCTCAGGAGTTAACTTTTATGATTCCTCCATGGTCTATTGCACACCAAGAGACCTCTACATCAGACTGAGTGAAGAGATGAGTGACTGAGTAGCGAGGCATTTTTAAGGGAAAATTAATGAATGAGCACAAGTGACTTTCAGAATTGAATGCTTGAATAAAGTGACAGTAGGATTTTTCATTATATCAGCATGCATGACAGATTACTGTGACATAACCCATCACTTATGCTCAGTTTTTATGTTCAGGATCATACTGAGTAAAATGACTGTCAACCAATCAGATTACCAGTATGATGAGACTGCTTTTTGTGGACACAATTATGTCTTCAATCATGCCTACCGGCAGTCTGTCTGAGGTTCTCCTGGGAATTTTAAATTTTCTTGTATCCACATTATGCCTTCAACTCTATTTCAGACATATACAGTTCTCATTTTTATATAAAATTAAAATGTGTAATTTAGAAAACTCAAAATCATCAATCATGGCAAACAATAAAATGAAATTCAGGTTTGATTTTGATGTTAAGTGTTTACTTTCATATGTACAGTGCATGATTTTGGCTCCTTAGGCCCAAATCTTTCAATTAGACAGACCATTTCTTTATTTTGGCAAAAGAAACAATGTTTAATTCATTATGTTTGACAAGGCAATGTAAAATGACAATAACAAAATGAATAATTACTGGGGAAAATACATTAGCCATATCGATAACACAAGTGATTCTGTGAAGCCCTCACGCGTTGCAGTGACTTTTCAATGATTTGTCAAACTTTTGTAATTTAGGCAGTTGCTGTTGTGCCTGACTAACGAAGACTTTCTTTACTTGCAAGTTTGATTTTTCTTAAAGAACAATCACAACATGAGGCAAAACAAGAGGACCTTTGCACCACTTGATGTATTGTTGCTTTAAATATGGAGACAGAAACCACATGAATTTGAACAGAAATTGCTGTATGGCTGTTTTATTGAATTTCAAATTGTTTAAGATAACTCAACATTTGTTCGACAAGGCCATCTCTGCAAGGCTACAGTATTCCTTTAAATTTTATTTGAATGAAAGTAGTTTTTTTTTATGTTTTCTGGTATTAAGTTACAATCAGTAGCTCTTATTAGTCCATAACCTACAACTTTCCTACTTGTTATGCACCACAGGATTTAACAGCTTAAATGGTGCTAGATGCTGCTGTCCTTTGTCTTTGTGCTTTTGCTGTCATGTTGGTGTCTAGACAGATGCAGTTGTTGCTTTTGCAAGAGCTTGCATCACTCTGGTTACTCCTGTTGTCCATGTACATAGGCAGGTCCTTAATTTGCAGCCACAGCAACATTAAGAGATGAAATGTTTGATGACAACGCAATTGGTCGACTTTGCCATGCTTGTCATAGTGGATGACAAGCTTGTCTTAGTGGTTCAAGGTGGATCGCTTTAAGAATTACCACTCTTCATTACTGCTTATGGCTTTAGTAATTCTGGATGTGTGAATGGACAATTACTTATTTTAATATCCAAGCAATGTTTGCATAATTTAATTAACTTTGAACATTGAGCTAGGCAGCGTTTCTTCAACTATGATAGCTGCTATGGAAAAAAAAAATGTAACCCTCAAAGGTTAGGTAGAGTAACTGACACACATTCGTAAAGCACAAACAGTGATAATCTATACTTTTTAAATCAATACTCACTTTATTAATAATTTCTTCAGTCAACATTTATGTAGTTTTGTTATGTTTTTTTTTGTTTTTTTTTTTTAAGTTAAAAGGAATACAGATGCCCTCTATTATTTAACACGCCAGTCCTATGAATCACAAATCTTTACTTGGCAGAGGAACAGATGCGTGTTGTAGTGCCTTGTGGTTAGCTTTTGATATTTCTTCATTTTAATACAAACCTACATCAAACGTTTTGTACTGCATAATAGAGATTTTCTCTAAATTATCCTATTCTTAATTTGGCTCCATCAAATATATTGAATGGAAAATTCTTAATCTTAACAATTTAGCATGGACACCTCATAGTAAGAGTGAACCCTGGTTCAAATCCTAGTTTTACCTTGCCCCCCCCCCCAAACCCTGTGTGGAGTTTGCATGCTATTATTGTGTATGTATATTAATGTTCTACAGTTGAAGTTAAGCACAGAATTAATATGTATTAGTTACAGAAGATATATGCACAGCTGAGGACATTTGTCAAACTAACCAGCAAAAGTAAAGCTCGGCATCAGCTCAAAAAATGAGATGTGATCTTAAGACTTTCTGCACTGTTTTGCTAATGGCTATTAGCATCAGAACTCAGTGAATCTGTTTTTTTCCAGTCTCAGAGACTGGATTCACTCTTCGCTGCTGTGCCCAAGCATTATTTCACATTCATACATAATAATTTTCACTAGCCTTTGTTGCACAGTGGAGTCTTGCTATTTTGAGGAGAGGACCTGTGCCAAATACACTAACAGCAATATACTGTATATTGTTGTTGTTGGTGTGTGCTATTTAAGTTTAAAACATTTATGGATTCTCACTAAAATTTACCTTTACATTAACTTGGGACATCATCACAGATATTAAGTGTTTGTACTGCCCCACAGAAAATTATTTTATCATCAACCCTTTTTTTATGACATATTTTTAACCAAATCTTTCTTTTTGGGATTGGATTGTGTACTGGTAATGGGTTTATCCTAAAACTCAAACTTGGATTGATCTGGATATTTGCCCCACCACCCGACCTTGGATAAGCGGCAGAAGATAGATGGATAGCTGCAGCTGCAGTGAGTGTCTCTTTCTTTGGAAGTTACTTAGATGGCATCAGTGCCAAACATGCCTTTCTCAGTATCGAATCTGTCTAAAAGATATAGGATCAGGCCTTTATCCCCACAGTTAACTTGTCTTCCAGTTCTTTGATTTTGACTGAGCCTTCTTTCTATTAGATCGTGTGTCTTTCTATCTTTACTCCAGGTATGGCATATGGGTTTGTGTTTAGGGGAGTTGCTGAATAAAAGTGGTACCAGCTTACTGGCATTTTAGCATGAAAAAGGATGGAGTGCCACTCAGTTTATATTCATTTAAATCAGTGAAATGATTCAATATGTCAGAGAAGAATGACTCATTCTCTCTCAGCATGCTCAGGTACAAGATGTAGTTTGAGAGAGGAATGTTAGTAATCTGAAATGTGTTCAGATTACGCATCATAGTATTTCTTGCTGCTTCTTCAAGCAAAACAATTTAGAAAATCCATCAATCTTGTGGCTGGCTACCAAAGACACAAGGAACCAACCCAAAGACACAAGGAAAGGCCACTCCCGTGATTGGTTCAGGCAGATGAGCTGGTTAAATATGAGTGACTTGAACAGAGGTTGACATATTTCACACCTCAGTTGTTTCCAGGGAATAGTCTACACTGCTCTCTGCTCTCTATTTCGACCTTGGAGCTCAGGGCTCCATGGGAAGTGATTCCGGCCATTATGCTTTCTGCACATCTTCAACCCCCTCTTGTGTATCCATAAACAACCTCAAAGAACCAAACATTTATATATGGTAAGGACTACTGGAGATTCTGATGGAAAATTACTGCATGGTCTGTTTGGCTTGTAAGGAGGGGAATTAATGATTGTAGTGCATCCAAATTATTACCTTGGAGAGTTTTGGTCGTGGTATTAGGTCAGCATCTTCTTGATTGGCATTTTATTAAAAGCATAGAGACTTGAAGAACCAAAGGAAGCCTGTTACGACCCCAGGGTCGTGTGTTCCTTTTTCCTTGTATGTATGAGTCTGCATGTGAGTGTGTGATGGGTGGCAGGTGCGTACGTTTGATTAAATGACGTGTGTGAGTGTCTAGGTGGATCCTGAGAGCTGATTGGTCCTACACAGGAGGATCCAATATAAGAGGCCTGATCATCCCAGCTGCAGTGGACTTCCCTTTAACCACTCTCAGCCAGACTGCCAGCAGACATCTGTGTACTTGTTCTTAATAAACCCTATAAAATGGTTTGTTTAGTGTGTTACTGCTGGTTTTGTTGGGAGTTGGGAAGAGGGAGTCTCCACATTCTAGTTGTGATCAGGTTTACCCCTAGGCCTGGTCGTAACAAAGCCATAGACAAATGAGTGCTCACCAAAGATATGATATATTCTGGTTGTACCTCCAGTGAACAATGCTAGTAAAAGCTAGTATGTATGTTGTAGTTTGTCTGTAGGGGACCTTGCACCTTCTTTCTGTTTTTCTTTTTTTTTTTTCCTCCCTCATCATTATCCAATGCTAACTTGTGGATTGCTGTCCCTATCGGCTGTTCTGGAGAGTGACGCATCCTGTTGTCAGTTTGTGCTCTGTATGTGTTTTTGTTCTTAGCTCACCAGACATTTGTGTCCTGAACTAAGCCTTCTCAGGGTAAGCTACCAAACAAAAGTTTCTCAGTGTATGCTACAATGCAGTGATTGCTGTTGCTCTAAAACTACTACTCTTAACTACATTTTGAGCTTTCAGGTTCCATTGCCGTATCTCTACCTTTCATTAGGGACTTACTTGGATTGTTTTTGTGGCCATGTCATGACTAGGGGTGTTGTGGTGTGGAAAATGTTCCACTGAGTAAAAAACTCATGACAACAGCAGGCAGTTTGGAAGATAAGATAAGTTTACTCAGTATCTGTTGAGCTCTTTGATCTTTAACATTAGATTTATGTTGGCGGACTTATGGTTGTGCAGGACTTAAATCTGGACATTTTGTTGTTTGATTTAACTGTTGTATCACACCAGTTTAAGCACACACACACAATCGGCATCAAGGCAATAAGAAATATAGACTAAATGTGGTTGTTAGGGTTTTTGGATGTTTGTCTTTCTGTCTTAATGCATTTTTTAAAATACATTTATGCCTAAGAGATATAGTTTTTACTATTTCTATCATCTGGATATAATATCTTTTCTACTTTTTTAGGACTCATTCAGAAAGTCAAAGGACCAGGTCTCAAACTGTTTTTGATGACTCATTAAAGGAGATTTATTGTTCCAACATGTGTTTTCATTCAGCCATGGCAGAATCACCTTTATTGTCATTCAACAAAATTTAAATTGCCATTCTTAAAACACATCAAAAACACACAAAGTTGTTTTATCAGTTAGTAGTTTAAGGGTGTGTGAGCAGTTATTCTTTATTTTCCGATAGTACCTCACTGCTCTCACACTCAATTACTGTCAGTTTGTCGCCTGCTCATCAGTGACTTGTATGTCCCTTTTGGTCAGGGCTGTGTTGAGTCCCCAAGTCTTCTCCCGTGTTTTTAAAACAGATATTGTTTCCTGAAGTTCGATCTCTCCTTCCTCCTTTGTTCTTTGATCTCGTGCTCTATTGTTCTCTTTCTGTCTCCCTCTCTGCTCCCTGGTAAGAGATGTGTTTTTGTTGTTCTCAGGCACATAGAATGGCTCCTTCACCTTGCTATACTGTTGTAGAGAAGGCTGTATATGCATGTGAACACACACAAACACACCATGAAATAGGACACTTCATACAGTCTTTTGTAGCAGCTACTAAGCAGTTTTTATAAATGTTGCGTACTTCTCTGTTGTTGCAGATGTAAACTAAATTATGATGATTGAATGAACTTAGCAGTCCATGGCTTTTACTTCTGCGTTCATTTAGAACATACATGTGCAGTGAAAGGTGAATCCCTCCATTTTCCAAATGATCTTCCATTGCAGTGTCAAAATGAAATAAATATCAAAATGTCAAAAGACAGCTTGAAGATGTTAATGAGGCCATCTGGCAGTCGGACGAAGGAGACAGCATGTGGAAGTAATCCATCTGTTTTGCACAAACATCTTCAAGTGCGCAATGAGGTTGTGTTTTACTAATCCATAAATACTGAGTTGAAACATTATGTAAAATGTCCAGGTGATAACTCTTCAGTCGTCACAACTTTATTATCCGTTGGGAAAATTGTAAGTCCCCTCTAGCACAAAAGCGATTCAGCTCACTGATGTCTTATCTTTGTCTTTATGTCTCCTTTTGTCTCAGGGAGACTACGATCCAGTCAAAACCAGAGTTCTTCACCTCAAAATGAACCCCACAGCTGTTGCCAAGCAACTGCGCCAGCAGGAAGTTGAGGCTCTTCGTGAGGAAGTGACACATCTCAGGGAACTTGTGCGGTCCTTGCAAGATGGAGGCGCTATGGGTCATTCTCAAGACGAATCCAGTCTGCACAGCTCCAGCCTTGGCCTCAGTTTGCCGCCACCAAAGGAGGTGCTGGGTAAGATCGGTAACACAAACACATATTCACCCAATCCTTTTTAGCATGTGATAGCTTCATAGTAAATGAAACTGTTGTGCAGAGGCACTGAGCACAAATACTGCAGCTGAGTTTAGCTGTTGAACAAATTTTGAATAGAACATCTTAAACATATTAGCATATTAAATGTGAGAAATTGACAGTATGTGCATAGGTAAGATGGACACACTGAGGGTCAATGTGTTGATGAGAGTTAAAGCTGGAGTGATCCCATTGCAAAATGGTCTTTAGTTCAGCAATTACTTTTCCAAGTCATGTGCTTTTATATTTTCTGCTAAGAATAACTGTTTTCATGACTATTTAGTAGCAACAATACTTTTTTTATTGTGTGAGT